>ONZH01021251.1:0-600000 GCA_900303285.1 Rhinella marina | reverse complement strand
GTCTCCTCCGCCAGTCTCATATTGATGACCTATCCTAAATATGAAACAATCAAAAGACTCCAGCTTTATGCAATTTGGATCATGATTTATTGACAGATTCCTGCGGCAATGTACACAAGTGACATTTCGGCCTCTATGGCCTTCTTCAGATTAATGCCGCCAAGGTAAAGGAGAAGAATAAGGAAGCAGCGCTTGTGCGTAAAAGCAGCTTGCTGCGTATCTCTATGAAGCGCTTCATAGAGATACGCAGCGAGCTGCTTTTATCCACATACACTGCTTCCTCAGTCTTTTGATTGATTCTACATTGGGGTGGGAACCCTACTCTGTGCTACTGATACAGAGTGCGACAAGTCTTTACTAGCACCAACTATCCTAAATATGTAAATCCCGGAGAAGCCCTTTACCTTATGTTATCTGTAGTGTTGCATAGGACTGCAGGTACCATCTACTATATTATCTGTACTCAGAGAGTTATCAGTGTGTTATCTGGGGTGTTACATAGGACTGCAGAAAACATCTACTAAACCTGCAGTCCTATGTAACACCCCAGATAGCACACTGATAACTGCTTCTTTTCATACATTCCTCTGCTTTAGACTGTTGTCTGGGTCAATGGAAATGTATCAGTCAGTTTAGAAACTGTAGGCACAAAACAGTAGGATAGTTAGTGAAGACTGTATGCAAAGTTGCTTCATTTTTTAGATGATTGCAAATGTGTATAACTAATTTTTACAAGACATAGTAATTAGAGTCAATAGAATTGAAAATGTGAAGGAAACAACGTGAAGGAAAACAGTCTAATGTTTGCGGAGTATTCAACAATGGTTTGATCATCTTATCTTTGTCATACCACGCTAAGGTGAGTGACCTCAAGTGCATCTTTCTGGTTGGTTGTATTAACAAGTGCACACATAAATGCTTAGATAAGCTGTGGCACTTTTATGTGTTAAAAACACTTTTATGTGTTAAATAGACACTTTTATGTGTTAAAAAATATGTAACTTGCACTAATACTGAACTTATCATATCATAGGATACTCAGAATGGAGACCCGAAAGTGAAGCACAGTGCACCGCGTAGGCACAACATGGTCTCCATTCATTTCTATGGGAGTTCTGAAAAATAGGTGAGCATGCGTGGTCAGCTATTTTCAGGAGTCCACAGAAATGAATGGAGAGCTCACAGCGCAAGCGTGGGCACTGATCATTTCTATGTGACTGCCAGAGATAGCCTAGTCAGCACTCGGCTATTTTTGGCAGTCCTATAAAATGAATCGAGGGTGGCCTTACATGCGTAGCTGCTCTCCTCTCACTTCAGGGGTCCCATTCTGGAGATAGGTGCAGGTTTCATAGGTGGGACCCACACCTATCTGACACCAGTGGCACATCCTAGCAATATGTCACCAATGTCTAAAATGAGACAACCCGTTTAATATGTGAGACATTTTTGTAGATTTTATTATAACATCTTAAGTCCAAAGTTTTAATGCTCACACATGGACCCTCCAATAAATTCTATGACATGCCTGAACACATTCTGAAATGGTATTACGCTTGTGATGTGTTTTTTTGGCTGTACCTTTAGATAAGTTTGCATCTCCAATTTCATTAATACACATTGGAATCCCTTTAATGCATAAGCCCTGAGCTTTTACTTTGCACCCCTTAGAATCCATTGAATAGGAAAATGAATAAGTGCATTCTAAGATTTGAGCAGTTTCCCTTCCATAACAACCAAACAACAATATAATATGACATTTTAATTGCATTGCATACACAACAATACAACCTGGTTGTATGTGACATAAAAGTCATTTAAAAAGAAACCGACCTGCTTCCAATTATTAGGATTAGACATACCAGAAATACCTGACTATTGCCAGTGCAGCTAACAACATAAGATAAATATTTGCTAAACAGTCACATCTTAAAGTGTACCTTGTGCTACTATTTCCTATCCATAAATCAGTAGTGCATACAAATATAGGAAACACTGCAATAAATCTAATTATAGGAGATTTTCCCGAGCTGTCTTAAAGGGCTTGTCCCACAAAAAATATTCTACAGTTTTCAAACCAGCACCTGGATCTGAATCCTGCTGTAATTGCATGTAATTAAAAATTTTGCATAGCCATTGAGTTATTCAATAAAATGTATCTTTACCTGCTGTTTGTTTTTTCTTATTCCTTTCCTCGGCTCACTGAGCAGGCCGCACATGCTCACTTTCATCCTTCAACTGCCTCCTGAGCTGTGATAGGGAGAGTTGAGACACGCCCTCTGAGCTGTGATAGGGAGAGCATGGACACGCCCTCTGAGCTGCAGCAGAAAAGACACTCCCCTTGAGCAGTCAGCTTGATATGAATCCAGCAGAGCAATGAATGTGGAGATCTCTGGATCCATGTGAGGTACAGGGCTGGTTCTAGCTTTATTAGAAGAGACTGTCATGTACTATATGATGTCTGATTTTCATTTTTTACATTTGTCATGGCATAACCCCTTTAAATTCCTATTGTAACAACAGCGGTTGTTTATGACATCTGAATTATACCCTAAAAAACTAACCAAGATGAGAAAAGTTGTCAGCTGACTCATAGTTATGGATTAGGTGTAAGTAGTAGACAGGAGAAGATGAATTAGGAGGAAATCCCTGCTGCTCGTATCATCCATTTACTTGCCTGCTTTAAATGGTAAGAAATATATTTTGTCAGTAAAAGCTTCTCTTGTGTAACATAGTAACTAAAGATAGAGAAGATCAGAGAGAAGAATAGACGCTGCACACTTTCTGTCTCAGCCTGTGTGTGAGACTCATGCTGTGGGAGGGGGAGTAAAGGTGCCCATACACTTTTAATAGCTTTCAGACCAATCCTCATTTGGCCAACAGCTATCTCTCTGCTCCTCCATACACATACACACTCAGGGGTGCACCGACAGGGGGGCTCCAACGAATCTGGCACATCATGGGGGACACTATAGGGGAGAGCGGCACTATGGGGCCTATGGTGGCACTATAGGGGCATTATTTGGGGGCACTATGGGGCATCTGGGGGCTCTAAAGGGGCTTTTTTATTGGCACATTATGGGGGCACTATGGCATCTGGTGGCACTATGGAAGCATTTTTTACTGGCACATTATGGAAGACACTATAGGGAAGAGTGGCACTATGGGGCATCTGGTGGCACTATAGGGGCATTATTTGAGGGCACTATGGGGGAGTGAAGTACTATGGGGGCATCTGGTGGCTCTAAAAGGGGCATTTTTTTACTGGCACATTATGGGAGGCACTATAGGGGAGAGTGGCACTATGGGGCATCTGGTGGCACTATGGTCACATTATTTGGGGGCAATATGAGGGAGAGGAGCACTATGGGGGCATCTGGTAGCTCTAAAGGGGGATTTTTTACTGGCACATTATAGGGGGCACTATGGCATCTGGCACTAAGGGGGCATTTTTTTTACTGGCACATTATGGGAGGCACTATAGGGGAGAGCGGCACTATGGGGCATCTGGTGGCACTATAGGGGCATTATTTAGGGGCACTATGGGAGAGTGGAGCACTATTCGGGCATCTGGTGGCTCTAAAGGGGCATTTTTTACTGGCACATTACTGGCATATTATGGGGGACACTACGGGGAAGGGGGAGAGGAGCACTATGGGGGCATTTACTGGGACACTATATAGGGGCACTAAGTGGGAGTATTTCTTGTACTGTCATATTATAAGGAGAATTATTACTACTAGGGGGTATTATGGTGAGCTTTACTACTACTGGGTGGCTATGGGGAACATGATTACTAGTATGGGCACTATGGGGGCATTATTACTACTAAGTGTGCTCTGGCAGAGAATTATTTCTATTGGTGGGATTTTGGGGAGCACTGTTACTTTGGGGGGCACCCTGGTACAGTATCAGCTTAGCACAATTATTTTTGGGGGACATTATCTTTATACTATTAGTGTCTGGGCGCAGTTATTTTTTAGAGCACGGTGTGCCGATAATTATTGAAGGGGGCACTATCTGTGTGGTAGCAGTATTTTCAGGGGGACTGTTTCTGCAGTGTAGTGTTGGGGAGCACAGCATTGGGCGTGGCAGGAAAGGGTGTTCAGAAGATATGAAGATGATAGAAATGTGGGAAACTAATGTCTGCCAATCTCTGCAGAGACAGGAGATGGCTGAAAAATCATCATGGCGGTCTGGTCTGAATGAAGAAGATGAGGAAAGAGAACATCTACAACAAAGGTGACATCACTGGATGTAAGAGGTATGTGGTGCTATGTAGGAGAGGAGATGCTCTGGCTGCTCCCCCTGCCATTTGCAGAAGAAGGATTCGGAGCTGGGTGAGGACAGCCAAGGGGGGCAGCAGAACACGGGTGGGCGGCGGATGGTGGGGGGAACCACAGGACTTGAGCAGGATCTGGGGAGGGAGGAGAGCGGAGGAGGTTCCTGGCTGTAGCCTGCTGTTGTTTATTGTATAATGTGAAGCAGGCAGTGCAGCCAAGACAGGCCCTCCCCTCTCTATATGATGTGTAGAGACAGGCCTCAACAACATAATTTCGGCTGTACAGTGTTTGTTGGGAGTGGCCTATTATATGTAGGAGGGACTTATAATAATGGGTGGTGCCACATTTACACTTGTAGGAGGGGTTTGGGAAATTCAATGGGAATAAAAATAGGGCTAATCCTCGTTCAGATCTGGAGTACATGAACGGCCCCCTTGCAGCAGAAATCTAAGAGTCAGCAGTAAGATTCTTCCTTGGATCCTCTTGTAAAACACACATTGGATTTTCCATAACGAAGTATTAAAAAAGGGTTGAGGCGCTAGTAAATATAATATCCCTGATTATTGTCCTTCTTTTCAGGGCTAATATTTCAGAAAACGGGGGGGGAAGCATCATTTAGAACATCTGAAGCGTTCCCCTTGCCCATTTTGTGTGTCTTTCTTTCATTCCCACAGTATTGTATCTAATTATAGGGGTTTTGCATCAATATCTGATCGGTTGGGGTCCGACACCCGGGCCGATCAGCTGTTGCTTCCTCTTCATTAAACTACACATTATCTACCCTACAGTGGCGGCCTTCAAGTGAATGGAGTGAGTACTTGTAATTACACTGCCCTTCTGAGACCATGGGCAGTGTAATGCAGAGGAAGAAGCGCTTGCATGGAGCACCACCTCTTTTTTAAACAGCTGATCATCAATATAAAACCTCTGCACAATCCCTTTAAAATGAATTCTTATCATTCACATATAAATTCACCATACTGAGAAATGTTTATATACTGTATGTGAACTTTACCTCTACCAGGCGCCACTCCTTCAGGGCTGCCTACTGTGGATCTGACTTTGATCAAAATAATCTACAAAGTGAAGTCTGCTTTTCCCACTTCCCACTCTGCGCCTTAATAGTAAGTCTCGGCGGGAAGGTAGTTTCCCTCTTGCTGACATACTATTACAGCAAAATGATGCTAAGAGCTCTGAGCTGTGCCAGTGTCATCTATTATGGGTGCACGCACCATCTGTCCATCTATAACAACCTGGATAATAAAATACTCACATTATGTATTCCCAATGGTGAATATTGTTAAAAACAAAAATGGCAAAAATGTTGTTTTTTATTCATTCCATCTCCTGAAAAGCAGAATAATGGCACCAATCTGATCCTGATCCTGATAACTGTCAACTGAAAAAAAACTTATGAATCTTTGAATGTGAAGAGATAAAAGCAGGTTAATATCAAAAGTAGAAAAATATTTTAAGCTCTTTAGGATAAAAGACTATTTTGATGTTAAAGGGAACCTGTCATCTCTGAAACACCCCCTGAACTAGAGTAAGCGGTGTATAGTGTAAGTGATGCTGAATCCGAATATGTAAGTTTTATCTTCATACTCACTTCCATTCTGACACTGTGCTCTGACAAACCAGCAGTAAAATGCACTCACTGGACTCCAGTGCTCACTCACATAATGGAGAGGACTCAAAGAAGAGTCCAGTGAGTGCATTTTACTGCAGGTTTGTGGGAGCACAGCGTCAGAATGGAAGCGAGTATGAAGATAAAACTTACATAATCGGATTCAGCATCACTTACACTATACAACGCTTACTCTAGTTCAGGGGGTGTTTCGGTGATGACAGGTTCCCTTTAAAGAAGCGCCACAAAAAGTCTTTATTCTCTGGCTCATTAGAAAGATACATGATGTAATCTTCTTACCAGTCACTGTATTTCTGAGTTATAACCTCACTTCTGATTCTCGGTTGTGTCATGTGACCAACACTCTGATCTCCAACTGACACAAGACAGGAAGACAGTTACTTCTCTATTTATTCCTATGAGACTGGCATTGAGGCTCCCATACATACAGAAACTGACTTCCTGTCCACACATAAGATGCTACGTTATATGGAAAGTCACATGACACAGCTGAGGATCAGAATGGAGACTATAATTCACAAATACAGTCACTGGTAAGAAAATTACATTCAGTTTTCATCAACTACCTTTCTAACAGGTCAGAGAATAAACATTTTTGTGTTAGTGCTTCTTTAAAGGAGATAGTGACACATTTGGATTTTGGTTTTGTCTTAATATAAATCCAAAAATTAGCAATTTTCAGTATTTGAAAATGTATGCTTTTAAGAAAAATTGTCATACCACAAAAAAAAATTGCCATGTGTCTACTTTATATTGTCATCATTTTTTTTTTTTGGGGGGGGGTGTTAGAGAACGTATAGGTTTAGTAGCAATTTTACAATTTTACAAACTTTCTAAATCTTATTTTTTAGGGAGCAATTCAGTTCTGAAATGGTTTTGAGAGGCCTAAATATTAGACCCTCCCATAAATTACCTATTTAAAAAAATGCACTCCTCAAAGTATTTAATATGACATTTAGAAAGTTTATTTACCCTTTAAGTGTTTCACAAGAATGCAATGGAGGTGAAATGTAATTTTTATTTTTTTTTTGCAGATTTTTAATTTTAATCCATTTTTGGAACACAGCAGGTCATAAAATTGAACTAACACTGCAAATTTATTATCCTGAGTCTGCAGTTTTTAGAAATATTCCATATGTGGCCCTAGAGTGCTACTTGACTCAAATACTGGCTTCAAAATTGAAGGCGGACCTTGTGGATTTTGGTCTCCATTTATTAGGACATTTTTTAGCACCATTTCAGGTATGCAGAGGGCTTGAAGTAATAAAACATAAAACACCCCCAAAAGGCCCTATTTTGGAAACTACACCTCAATGAGTTATTATAGGGGTGCTGTGAACATTTTGATTTATTTCATAGAATTTATTATAATTGGACCATGAAAATAAAAAATTACATCCTAACTATAATATGTAGATTTAGCTAAAAAATTGTATATTTGGTTAAAAAAAATTATATATTTCATTGTAACCTGCTGTTTGGGCACACATGAGGCCCCCAGAATAGAGTTGAAATACCCTGAAATACCAGTACAGCGGAAGCCCCAAGAAATAACCCTATTTTTGAAACAAAATTCCCCAAGGAATTTAGCTGGAGTAACAATGGTTTTGAACCCACAGCTGTTTCATAGAATGTATTAACATTGGACAGTGAGAATGAAACATTTTTTTTTTTCCAATAGTACCTTGCTTTAGCTTCAAATGGTTCATTTTTGCAAGGGAAAAAAGTGAGAAAGCATCAATAAATTTGTCACACCCATGAGTATGGAAATGTGGTCATAAACTGCTGTGTGGGGAAAAGGCAGTGCTCAGAAGGGAAGGAGCAGCACCTAGGAATTATTTTTTTTACAGTTCTGTGAGGGGTTGTTTTCTGCAGGGCAGGCTGTTGTTTTTATTGGTGCAATTGTAGGGTACATTTGGCTCTTTTATTTAATTTTTTTAGGATAGGTGGGCAAAAATTGCAGTTCTGTCATGTGTTCTTTATTTTTATTCTATAGGTTGATACAATTATTGGATTATATACCTTTTTCATGTTTTACTACTTTTCATTGAATAGGGCTCGTTTTTTGCAGGGCGAGCTGTAATCTTTATTGGTACCATTTTGGGGTAAATATGACTTTTTGATCGCATTTTATTTCATTTTTTTGGGAGGTGAGGTGGACAAAAATTGCACAATTATCACAATTTTTTATTTTTCATGGGCTTCCCCATGCAGTATATATGATATGATAACTTTATTTAGCAGGTTGATAGAGTTATGGTAATAACATATTTACCATATACAGTTTTCATTTAATATTTTACTTATTTTGCAGCAGAAAATCACTTTATTAAAAATGTTGTATTTTGCATTGCCATATACTAACATCCATAACATTTTTATTTTTCCATTAACATAGTTGTTGTGAGGGCTTATTGCGTGTAGGACAGGCTATAGTTTTTATTGGTACTATATTAGGGTAAATATCACTTTTTGATAGTTTTTTATTTTATTTTATTTTTTTTTTTGGGGGGGGGTGTGAGGTGTGCAAAAAATTTTATGGAGTTCTCCATACAGTATATACCGTATTATAAGATACATATGATAAGACGCACCCCAGATTTTAAAGTATCAGACCCCCCCATAAATTTCAGGACATCACATCAGACCCCCATATCAGCCCTCGATGTCAGACCCCCAACAGACCTCAGATCAGCCCTTTCAGACCCCCATCAGACCTCAGATCAGCCCACTCAGCCCACATCAAACCTCAAAGCAGCCCACTCAGTCCCCATGTCAGCCCACTCATCCCCCATCAGACCTCTGATCAGCCCACTCAGCCCCCATCAGGCCTCAAATCAGCCCACTCAGCCCCCATATCAGCCAACTCAGCCCCCATCAGACCTCAGATCTGCCCACTCAGCCCCCATCAGACCTCAAATCAGCCCACTCAGCCCCCATATCAGCCCCATCAGACGTCAGATCAGCCCACTCAGCCCCATAAGAATAAAAAAAACCTCTCTTACCTCTCCTGCACTGTGGCTCCGCTCTGGGTCCAGCGCTCTTCTGTCTTCTCCTTCTTCCTGCCGGTGCTGCACTGTCACCTGTCTTTGTGCAGCGTCAGGTCATTGTGCGCGTGCAGCATTAGGTCACAAGTGTGTCTTATAAAGCGAAAAATATGGTATAACATTATACACAAATAAGACAATACAATATTTATATACTAATCTTACCTTGCTTCTGGCAGGGCCTGGCAAGCTTCTGTATATTAGAGGACCAGAGTCCTTTGTAAGCAGGGCGGTGGAGTCGGAGTCGTGGAGTCAGAGTCGGTGACCATTTTGGTGGAGTTGGAGTCGGTATGAAATGGACCGACTCCGACTCCTAAAATATATAATAAATTGGTACATTTAGTTCAGTGCAGTATGTGCTGAATATATTTTCATAAGAATTTGGGAACATGATGAAATGTCCTATAAATGTCTGTTCTATTCCTGATCTAAGGATCTAGGCTTTTAGTTGAGATGGCTGTGTGCTGCCCTTTATCTAGATGTCAGAAGTGAAACGCCTCTGCTACAGATCAGAGGAAAAAGGCGCTGGGAAGCAATGGCTGCACTCATCTCAGATCTGAGATCTACTGAGAAACTACCCTGTTTCTCCAAAAATAAGCCCTAGCGCTATTTTGCAGGGTTTTTGGAGTAGGCATAAAATATAAGCCCTACTCCAAGTATAAGCCCTAGATACAGTGAGCGCCTCCAGCTCTAGGTTATGTTGCATGACATCACTGATGTAACAGACAAGGAGAATAGGAATACTGTAGCCTTACACTGTACCCAGGACGGTAGAAGGCATGGCAGAATCCACTCACCCAATCACGAGACGCTTCTACTGCCTTCCATGTCCTGCCTCCTGAGAGGAGATACCATAGAGATAGCACGGTGCCACCGCCAGAATCCTGCCTCCCAAGTGCAGAGAGGAGATAGAGAGATAGGGCACAGTGCACTTGCCCCAGAGAGAACGTGAGAGAGAGTGCCAGTAACACACACTGACAGTACACCACCAAATAAGCCCTACCCCAAAAGTAAGCCCTAGCCCTTTTTTCAGAGGAAAAAATAATATGAGACCGTGTCTTATTTTCTGAGAAACGCAGTAGTTACAAAGATTAGCTTTCTACATAAAGGGGCAGTTAAAAGAAGACATTTTGTAAATACAGTGGTCAGTAGATTTTACTTTAGTCATGAACTATAGACAGTTCAGCCGGTCTCTCACTGTACACAGGTTTCTATGGTAACCTGGAGACCAGAAAGACTGTTATCTGATTGGCTGAGAGCAGGAGTGACCTCAGTAAGCAAAATGTGTTGAGGACTGAGAAGGATGGCTTTACCTGTAATTGTGTCAGAGATCACAACCTCCTGCTCTGTCAGAGTAAGTTAATATATGCTATTAACTGCTGGAGACCCCCCCTCCACCACGGCCTGAGGAGACATAGTGAGTGCAGACTTCCTGTCAGCCAGTGAATCAATGTGCTGAGAAAACCCCTTTAAGGCAAGTACTTCTTAGTATATCTAAACTTTCAATAAACTGTGCATAAATAAATTGTTCAGTACACGTTCTCTCTGTATGCTTTATGTTTTAGTTTGCTTTTCCTCTGAGCTCATGTTTGGAGAGGTTAGCTGCTCTGATGGCTTCTATATGTTGCTGATGCAAAGCAAATAGGGCCTTATGTATGAAAACTGTCTAGGTGTAGAAGTTTCTTTGTTGCCCATAGAAACCAATTAGAGCTCCCCTTTCATTTCATAATTTCATATAGTGCTCTGGAGAAATGAAAGGGGAGCTCTGATTGGTTGCTATGGGCAACAAAGAAAGTCTTAGACCTAGACAGTTTTCATACATCAGGCCCTTAGCGAGCTGTACCCAGAGAAGCCTGATACTGGAAGTTTAGAGTAAAGATATCTAGTAAAACATATATTACAAACTCTTTTTGTCATGACATATCTGTACTATTGATTTATGCAAAGTTTGTTTAAAGTTATCATTTAAACATGCGCCATGTATGAGGGAGTCGGATTGGGAGTCGGAGTCGGGAGTCAGAGTCGGAGTCAGGGGAAATTGAGGAGTCGGAGTCGAAGTTGGAATTGGGGCTTTGGCTTACCGACTCCACAGCCCTGTTTGTAAGGACTCCAACGGCCATGGCACTCTGCGATTGTATTCTGAAAAAATATTATTTACATAGTAACATTGTAACATGGTTTATAAGGCCGAAAAAAGACATCTGTCCATCCAGTTCAGCCTGTTATCCTGCAAGTTGATCCAGAGGAAGGCAAAAAAAAACCCTGTGAGGTAGAAGCCAATTTTCCCCACTTTAGGGGAAAAAAATTCCTTTCTGACTCTAATCAGGCAATCAGAATAACTCTCTGGATCAATGACCCCTCTCTAGTAACTATAATATTACACTCCAGAAATATATCCAGGCCTCTCTTGAACTCTTTTAGTGAACTTACCATCACCACCTCCTCAGGCAGAGAGTTCCATAGTCTCACTGCTCTTACCGTAAAGAATCCTCTTCTATGTTTGTGTACAAACCTTCTTTCCTCCAGATACAGAGGATGTCCCCTCGTCACAGTCACCGTCCTGGGGATAAATAGATGATGGGAGAGATCTCTGGACTGACCTCTGATATATTTATACATAGTTATTAGATCTCTCCTCAGTCGTCTTTTTTCTAAAGTGAATAACCCTAATTTTGATAATCTTTCTGGGTACTGTAGTCCACCCATTCCAGTTATTACTTTAGTTGCCCTCCTCTGAACCCTCTCCAGCTCTGCTATGTCTGCCTTGTTCACAGGAGCCCAGAACTATACACAGTACTCCATGTGTGGTCTGACTAGTGATTTGTAGAGTGGCAGGACTATGTTCTCATCATGGGCATCTATGCCTCTTTTGATGCAACCCATAATCTTATTGGCCTTGGCAGCAGCTGCCTGACACTGGTTTCTGCAGCTTAGTTTGCTGTTTACTAAAATTCCTAGGTCCTTTTCCATGTCAGTGTTACCCAGTGTTTTACCATTTAGTATGTACTGGTGACTTGCATTATTCCTTCCCATATGCATAACCTTACATTTGTCAGTGTTAAACCTCATCTGCCACTTCTGTGCCCAAGCCTCCAATCTATCCAGATCCATCTATAGCAGTGTAGCAGTGTTAATTACTTTACACAGTTTAGTGTCATCTGCAAAAATTGCTATTTTACTGTGCAAGCCTTCTATAAGATCATTAATAAATATATCATATATAAATATATCCCAAAATGGCGCCATTACAAAATTACAATTCATCCAGCAAGAAACAAGCCCTCATATTGACTGAAAAATATATTTGAAATGTCCTGAAGTCGAACACAGCAATAATGAATATTCATATCAATATAGAAAACATAGAAAGTAGAAAACACAAACTAGTGCAATGTGTAAAATAACTTCCATAGAATAACATAACATGTAAGACTTTTCTGTTTGTTCAGTACCATAATTTGTCATGAGATAATGAAACTGATGCTATCTTTCAGTTTGTAAAGAATACAGGTTGCATCATGTATGTTCACTTCCTTAGACTGGCTTTACCTGAGTTGATGCTCATTCATTCATATAGCCAGACAGACAGAGCCTGTTAGTTAGACAGAGCCTTGGTTTGGCACTCATTCAAATGACTTAACAACAATAATTGCAGAGCCATGTTAAAAAAAAATAATCTTCTAAAACTTTGTTAATTCATATATAAATGAAGACCTGTTTATAGAACATTACAGTGCCTTGCGAAAGTATTCGGCCCCCTGGAACTTTTCAACCTTTTGCCACATTTCAGGCTTCAAACAAAAAGATATGAAGATGTGAAGAATCAACAACAAGTGGGTCACAATTGTGAAGTGGAACTAAATTTATTGGATCATTTAAACTTTTTTTGTAATAATAAAACTGAAAAGTGGGGCGTGCAAAATTATTCGGCCCCCTTGCATTAATACTTTGTTGCGCCACCTTTTGCTGCGATTACAGCTGCAAGTCACTTGGGGTATATCTCTATTCATTCAAAAAATTATTCGCCGAACATTCGCCGAAGTTTTCCTAAGATTCGTATATTCGACGAATAGATTCGTTGTATTTGCGTACAAAATATACGTTATTATGTGCTATTAGCGAACATTCGCGCACTAATAACGAACGTACAGTTAAAAATGTACGCAACGTCTTAGAAGACGTACGCATGAGCGTACAAATAGCTTACGAATCCTCAGCCTAATATTGTCTACGCGTTTACGTAATACGCAGGCACGTACAACAAGAGGCCGCGGCGTGCACTCCTCAGAGGCAGAGCGAATATTCGAAAATGGCATCCAGACGATCCTCATCATTTAGCTTTGCTGCACAGCTGAAATACATAGTCCGGCTGATGGACCGCCAGGATTACGATTTACGATGGCACACACTGCCACCTGAACCAGCATAAAAAGGAGGTGATCCAGCAGGTGATCTGAGGCTTGCGCCACCGTTTTGACACCTTGCGGACCCCGGGCCAGATCCAGTGTAAATGGTCAGATCTGAAATCGCCCTCAGAGGCAGTATGTATATTTGAGGTAGAACAAGTAAGGTGCTGTCTATCCGGCTATGGGCATAGTACAATCATCCACCATACAATAAAGTGAATATGAGGACACATTGCGGTACCTGTAAAGAAATACACACAATGGGCAACATACTTGAAAACGTTGCTGAAAGGTAAAAACATTAGTGCAAACAATCCAGTGCAAACAATATAGTGCAAATACATTATATGTATAATGTAAACATTTTAAATATCACCTACCTAGTCTGCTCACGGACACGTTTAAGTCTCTTTTCTTCTGACGCTTGTCATAGAACTGGAGCAGAGTCCCAAACTCAGTTGCAATTTGTAATCCACATAGGTAAAATTGTAATCCAAATGGGTAAAAAAATAGCAGCGAAGGTTCCTTAAAAAACCCTCTTTCAAGGGGCTCCCCAATAACCTGAAAAGGGGGAAAAAAGGGATGAGGCGCATGTCTGCGCAACTTGGTTAAAACTTTTTTTTTTGATGGGGGGAGTCCTGACAATCCATGGCCATCTGGGTGAGGACAAACGCAGGGCAACAAAAATAAAAACACACGCCAACTAGTGCTCACCCTTCAGGTTAAGTCCACGTTGTGGCTCCCATAATAGCTGCAGGATCCTTACTTAAGGGCCAGCAGGTCCTCTTCACTGCTGCTGGAGCTAAAAGACATGAGAGGGCGCTCCTGCCTCATGAAAGCAACACTGGCTGCGGCAGCAGACCCCCACGACCTCTCAGGGATGGTCTTGGTAGTGACCGGGCGGTCACACTGGCAAGGGCCTTGGCAACCTGGGCCTTGCCCATTACCTTGTAGTGGCTAGATCCTCCTGCCGGCATACAAGGTGAGAGAATCTCTGGCTGTAAGGGCTCTGGTAATGGTCTTCCGCGAGCGGCGGACTGTGCGGCCTGCACCTGCCATGGCAGTTGGTATTGTACCACCGATGGCTGGTACACAAAACTGTTGGTGGTCATCTGTCCCACATGAAGGATCGGCGGCGGTGGCAAATCGGGTATCAGGGGTTCCAGCTGAGCTTAGGAATGGGATTTCTCCGCAGATCGCAGAGTCCTATGGGAACACCGAGCCTCTTCTGCGGCCTGGGCCTCCTCAGTCCAGTCTTCCGGGGGTAGCTGGTCGTTTAAGGAGTTTCACCCCAGTAGCAAATGGGCCTTGGAGGCTCTTCATGGGGGTATACTACACGTAATCCCCTGCGTGGAGATTGTGGTGGATGGGCGGAAGATATGGCCGCTTTACAGAACGGCGGTTCACATATAACTCTTCCGCCGTCTCCTCATCGCCGATAAAACCTACTCCCCGTTCCACATTGAACCAAATAACGGTACCCCTTCGGCGCTCCAGCTTAGGGTCACTGGACCGTGGGTGCTCCAACACCTGAACAACCCACTCCTCTACCAGCTTTTTGTATTCCCAGAGGATCAGGGCGTTCCGGGTGACAGCCTCGGGGACCATAGAATTTTGACGAAGGGAGTAGTCCTTCTGCGGCAGAGCGGGAACTCCTGCCGCCTCCGCCATGTCAGCCAGGGGAGTGAACACCTCAGCGGGCACCTCAACCGACTTCTTAGGCTGCCGGACATATTGAGAGACGTAGATCTCCTCCGGTTCCTTCTCCTCATAGGGGTCGGTGCCCCACACCATGCCTCCCCAGTCAGGGCCTCGCTGTGTTGCTATCTTAATTTCCTGAGTCGCCTCGTCTTCCTCGCGTGCTGGAGAAGGGGGCGGAGCTACCAGGGAGGAGTCTGTATCGCAAATGTATTGAATTCGTACGCAACAGCGTAAAGAGTAACTTATACGTAGCAATAGCGTAAAATTGATAGGACAAACTACGTAGCCAATGCGTACAAAGCCAAAGCGAATCACCTAATATTCGGATTCGCTTCGCAGCTAAAAATTCCCAAGATTCGATACGAATCAACGAATCGATTTGCTCATCTCTAGTCTCTATCAGTTTTGCACATCTAGAGACTGAAATTCTTGCCCATTCTTCCTTGCAAAACAGCTCAAGCTCTTTGAGGTTGGATGGAGAGCGTTTGTGAACAGCAGTTTTCAGCACTTTCCATATATTCTCAATTGGATTCAGGTCTGAACTTTGACTTGGCCATTCTAAGACCTGGATACGTTTTTTTTTAACCATTCCATTGTAGATTTTGCTTTATGTTTGGGATCATTGTCTTGTTGGAAGATAAATTTCCGTCCTAGTCTCAGGTCTTTTGCAG
Organism: Rhinella marina; assembly: GCA_900303285.1. Taxonomy (NCBI): domain Eukaryota; kingdom Metazoa; phylum Chordata; class Amphibia; order Anura; family Bufonidae; genus Rhinella; species Rhinella marina. The sequence continues at coordinate 584,247 of ONZH01021251.1, read as the reverse complement.
ACTCCAACAGGTTTTCATCCAGAATGGTTCTGTATTTGGCTCCATCCATCTTCCTATCAATTTTAACCATCTTCCCTGTCCCTGCTGATAAAAAGCAGGCCCAAACCATGATGCTGCCACCACCATGTTTGACAGTGGGGATGGTGTGTTCAGGGTGATGAGCTGTGTTGCTTTTATGCCAAACATATCGTTTTGCATTGTTTCCAAAAAGTTCGATTTTGGTTTCATCTGACCAGAGCACCTTCTTCCACATGTTTGGTGTGTCTCCCAGGTGGCTTGTGGCTAACTGTAAATGAGACTTTTTATGGATATCTTTGAGAAATGGCTTTTTTCTTGCCACTCTTCCATAAAGGCCAGATTTGTGAAGTGTTCGACTCTCCCAATGACAGACTCTCCCACCTCAGCTGTAGATCTCTGCAGTTCATCCAGAGTGATCATGGGCCTCTTGGCTGCATCTCTGATCAGTCTTCTCCTTGTTTGAGATGAAAGTTTAGAGGGATGGCCGGGTCTTGGTAGATTTGCAGTGGTCTGATACTCCATTTCAATATGATCGCTTGCACAGTGCTCCTTGGGATGTTCAAAGCTTGGAAAATCTTTTGGTACCCAAATCCGGTTTTAAACTTCTCCACAACAGTATCACGGACCTGCCTGGTGTGTTCCTTGGTCTTCATGATGCTCTCTATGCTTTAAACAGAACCCTGAGACTATCACAGAGCAGGTGCATTTATACGGAGACTTGATTACACACCGGTGGATTCTATTTATCTTCATCAGTCATTTAGGACAACATTGGATCATTCAGAGATCTTCAATGAACTTCTGGAGTGAGTTTTCTGAACTGAAAGCAAATGGGCCGAATAATTTTGCACGCCCAACTTTTCAGTTTTATTATTACAAAAAAAGTTTAAATGATCCAATAAATTTAGTTCCACTTCACAATTGTGACCCACTTGTTGTTGATTCTTCACAAAAAATTTAAAATGTTATATCTTTTTGTTTGAAGTCTGAAATGTGGCAAAAGGTTGAAAAGTTCCAGGGGGCCAAATACTTTCGCAAGGCACTGTATAAGCAGTAGCTTAGTCTAGAGTTTATTTTATGATTAAGAACATAGAAAAGTCCACATTTACTAATGTGTCTGTGCCAAAGATTGGTAACAATTGTAGCACAATTTGGTGCATATATGATTTCTACACTTTTTCCTGACATGCTCGACAAATAAGCATCCCTTCAAACAGCTGACCGGCGGTGGTGCCAGGAATTGGATCCCCCACTGATCTGATATTGATAACCTATCCTGAGAATAGGTCTTCAATATTATATCAGACAACCCCTTTAAATAATTTAGCCAGTTTAGGGGTTGTTCACATATCAGTTATTTGATCAGTTATTTCCATCAGTTATTGTGAGCCAAAACCAGGAGTGGACACTAAACAGAGATCAGGTATAATGAAAAGATCTGCACCTGTTTGGTGTTTTTGACCCGCACCTGGTTTTGGCTGACAATAACTGTTGGAAATAACTGATCAAATAACTGATGTGTGAACAACCCCTTAGCAGTGTAATTAAACACTGGTATTCTGCACAGCGGAAATAATCAAAATTGTTTTTTAACTTGATCGTACTGCGCCGCAAGGCTCTGTTCACATGTCTAATCAGAAACCATGATGCAATGCTGGATCTCTCATGCAGTGAACTCCTAATGGGATTCATCTGGGTTCTGGCAGTGTCTGTCATTTTGAAGGAAAGAATAGTGAGTCAGTCTAAACAATTCTTCCCATCAGACATGATGGAATCTGTGAGGAGCCTCCGAAACACATCTGAACATAGCTCATACTTTCTGTTCACATCATTTTATGCACTTTTGGGGGGATTTATCAAACTGGTGTAAAGTAGAACTGGCTTAGTTACCCATAGCAGCCAGTCATATTCCACCTTTCATTTTGGACAGCTCATTTAGGAAATGAAAGGTGGAATCTGTTTGGTTGCTATGGGCAACTAATCTAGTTCTACTTTACACCATTTTGATAAATTACCCATTTATTTTAATGATGACCAACTGGATCTATAAAAACATCTAGATACAATTACTGCTACCAACTTCATCCAATGCCACAATATCCTATGCATTTGAGATTCACCACTGTGTAATGCTGTGGGCTACTGTTCTCGTTAACAGCTACCAAGATATCTTTAGAGGTAAACAGAAAGCATCCAACCACATACTGTACTGTATTTTGAAAAGTCACAGAAATGCTGGATATAAAACTTAGCTTTTAATAAGTAGCTAAAAAAAGTGATAATCAAAAAATAAACATATATATACAAGGTGTACAACCAGTACGCTATTCAATATAGGCAGACACTAAGTCAGCAAGTCTCACAATGTTGATATATAAGTACGGTAACAGGGGAGAGATAGAATATGATGTATGGGCAGAAGCGGGAAGGGGAAAAAGAGGGGACAGAAAAGAAGTCCCTATTAGTCACCTAAGATTAACCCTTACCCAGGGGAGTCTCCTGGTGGTGGGGACCCCCTGGTCTCATGCCTAAACTGTCTCTCCCTAAAAATTCCCTATAAAGCTAGAGTGGAAAGAAACCCAACGCGTTTCCCCTCAAGGAGGTTCATCAGGGGTATGATAATGCAAAGCAATTCCTCATAGGAAGAAAAATAAATATACAAAGTTGGGAGTTATGATACATAAAACGAAATTGACAGCGCTGATAACCGAAAACCTACAACAAAAGTTGTGGCAAGTGGATAAGTTGCCACATCCGTGGGACAAGTAGTGATGAAATGCCCACAGAGACCCCACAGACCGGCCAGACATGCAGTACCAGGTAAACAAAATATATACAGTTGTCCCCAATCCAGAGGTACAAAAAAGATACCAAAAAGTACAGATAGATTGGTCATAGGACCTCTTACGTGACCCGGATGTAAGGCCAGAAAGATAATCGGCCAGGTATCAATCGGTGCAGCATAGGAGGAAAATAATCGGTAGTTAGATGCAGTGTAGACGCGGCTGTACTTACCACGTGTGGGACCGACCATAAATACAGCGTTGACCGGAAGTGATGAAGCCCGCATCCGCCCTATGGAGCGCACGCCAGATAGTGCGTGTCAAAGTACACGGTCACGTGATCGCAAGTTGCGGTCACGTGACCCGACAGGGCATACGAGCGAAGGGATGCGGGTATGGCGCAGAGTAAGTGTCAGTAATAAAGAGATATTAATTCACTGTTGTAGAACCGGAACAATAGCGCTGTCAAGAACAAATAAGTGTGATAAAGCTATCAAACTAATATAACAAATTGTGAAACAAATAAGGAAGGGGGGGGGCGGACTGTGGGGGAGGGGGGTAACCCCATGATGCAGGGGTACCCTAGCATCTAGAAATAGATATATAATGATAGGTGACCGTCGGAAAAGGATGCTTCACGCATCGATAGCTCTGGCACCATAAAGACAGTCAAAGGCTAAAAAATATGAGACGATAAGTACAAACATAGAAACAAGAAGGTTTACAAAAAACAGGAAAAAGTAAGTCGTTCATTAAGCCCCAAAGGGGACTGGGACTTCAGTCTATAAATCCATTCACATTCTTTTTGAAGGATACATTTGTCCCAGTCACCTTTTCTTGGGGACTCATGAACGACTTCTCGCTCTATAGCTCTATTCCACATAACCAGGGCCTTAGAGCTGTCTCTCATTTTCTGAGTACCAGGGGCCTACAATACAAAAATCACAGCAGTTTTGTTATTAATCTTCTCGCATATGTCCTCAATCATAATTACTTTCTCTTTGATGGCCGCTTTTACCACCAGCTCAGGGGGACAGCTATGGGGAGTCCTTGTGCTCCCTCATATGCAAATCTCCTCCTGGGCTGGTGGGAAGATCAATGTGTTTTTCCAGCTGACCCCGTGTGGTGGTCTGATAGGATCCTATTTTGGTCCAGATACATTGATAATATCTTTATTGTCTGGGGTGGCGATCAGGACCAATTTGGAGATTTCATCAATGTTATCAATAACAACAATATGGGTCTATCCTTTACCTTTGAGCTAGGCTTTGATCAAATTACTTTTTTGGATGTATTGGTCAAAAGGCAGGGTGACAAGCTTGTCAGCACTGTCTATCGCAAACCTACATCTACTAACAGCCTGCTCCACTGGTCTAGTCATCACCCGCTATCCCTAAAAAAAGGTATCCCAAAAGGTCAGTATCTTCGCATTCGGAAAAACTGTTCTGACCTTGAGGGATTTCATCATGAGGCTAGAGTCCTACGATCTCGATTTAAACAACGTGGATATCCGGATAATATATTGACACAAGCATTTAAATATGCCCTTAATCGTGATCGTAATACTCTTCTCATTCCCAACAGACAGGACCACCAAACACGGCAACCCATTAGGATAATCTCTACCTTTGATGATCAAAGCTATGGAATTAGACAGGTCTTGAACAAGTACTGGCCCATTCTGTTGATGGACCCAGACCTCAGAGATGTCTTAATGGATAGGCCCAGCATCACATTTAGAAAAGGGAGGTCTCTTCATGACCGCCTTGTTCATAGTCACTACACTGGCCCTAAACAAGTAGGTACCTGGCTTGACAGGAGACCACTCGGAATGTTCAAGTGTGGTAATTGCAAAGCCTGTAGATATATATGGACAGCCAAATTTATATATTTTTTTGCATAATAAAATGCCTTTTTATTAAAATCTGCTATTTTGCATCCCAATATACTAACATCCATAACATTTTTATGTTTCTGTCAACGTAGATGTCTGAGGGCTTGCAGGGCAGACTGTACTTTTTATTGGTGCCATTTTCAGGTACATAAGACTTTTTGATGACTTGAGATTATGTTTTTTGGGAAGCGAAGTGAAAAAAGCAGTTTTGTTGTCTTTTTTTTTTTTACGGTGTTCACCTGATGGGGGTCGATCATGAGACATTTTTATAGAGCAGGTCCTTACAGATGCGAAGATACCAAATGTGTCTTTTTTTTAAAGTTTTACACAATAAGAGCATTTTTTTGGGGAAAAAAAACATTTTTTGTGTTGCCATTTTCTTACAGCCATCTTTTTATTTTTTGGCTATGGTCTTGTGTGAGGCCTCATTTTTGAAGGATGAGTTGACGTTTTTATTGGTGCCATTTTGGGGGACCTTTTGATTGCTTGAAGTTTTTTGTGAGGCGAGGTGACCAAAAAAGCATAATTTTAATCTTTTTTACAGTGTTCATGTGATAAGGTAGATTGTGATATTTTTTTATAGAGCCAGTCATTATGGATGCTGCGTTACAAACTATGTATATTTTTTTTGCACAAGTTTTACACAATAAGAGCATTTTTTGGGGAAAAAAAAAATTATGTTTTTGTGTTGCTATTTTCTTACAGCCATATTTTAAAAAAATTTCTGGCTATGGTTTTGTGTGTGGGCTTGTTTCTTTCTAAGATGAGGTGACGTTTTTATTGGTACCATTTTGGGTTATATATGAATGTTTGATCACTTGGTATTTTGTTTTTTGGGAGGTGAGGTGACAAAAAAAAAAAAAAATAGTTGTTTAGCATAAGCTTTTTTTTTTTTTTTTTTATAGCGTTCACCTGATGGGATAGATCACAGGAGATTTTTATATAGTCGATGTCCAGAAGGCTGTCATTGACACACTCCACAAGGAGGGTAAGCTACAAAAGGTCATTGCTAAAGAAGCTAGCTGTTCACAGAGTGCTGTATCAAAGCATATTAATGGAAAGTTGAGTGGAAGGAAAAAACGGTGGTAGAAAAAGGTGCCGAAGCAACAGGGAGAACCACAGCCTTGATAGGATTGTTAAGAAAAGGCCTGTCCTAAATTTGGGGGGAGATTTACAAGGAGTGGACTGCTGCTGGAGTCAGTGCTTCAAGAGCCACTACACACAGATGTATCCAGGACATGGGCTACAAGTGTCGCCTTCCATGCGTCAAGCTCATGACCAATAGACAATGCCAGAAGCGTCTTACCTGGGCCAAGGAGAAAAAGAACGGGACTGTTGCTCTGTGGTCAAAAGTGTTGTTCTCAGATGAAAGTAAATTTTGCATTTCATTTGGAATGTGGAGAGGCACTCAATCCAAGCTGCTTGAGGTCTAGTGTGAAGTTTCCACAATCAGTGATGGTTTGGGGAGCCATGTCATCTGCTGATGTAGGTCCACTGTGTTTTATCAAGACCAAAGTCAGTCTACCAGGAAATTTTAGTGCACTTTATGCTTCCCTCTGCCGACAAGCTTTTTGGAGATGGAATTTTTATTTTCCAGCAGGACTTGGCACCTGCCCACACTGCCAAATGTACCAATACCTGGTTTAATAACCACAGTATCACTGTGCTTGATTGGCCAGTAAACTCGCCTGACCTTAACCCCATAGAAAGTCTATGGGGTATTGTCAAGAGGAAGATTAGAGACACCAGTCTCAACAATGCAGACGAGCTGAAGGCTGCTATCAAAGCAACCTGGGCTTCCATAACACCTCAGCAATGCCACAGGCTGATCGCCTCCATGCCACGCTGTATTGATGCAGTCATTCATGCATGCAAAAGGAGCCCCAACCCAGTATTGAGTGCATTTACTGTACATACTTTTCATTTGGCCAACATTTCTATGTTTAAAAATTTTTTTTACAGTTCTAATATTATAATTTTCTGAGATAATGACTTTCGGGTTTTCCTTGGCTGTAAGCCATAATCATCAACAAACAGAAATAAACACTTGATAAAGTTCACTGTTTGTAATGACTATATAATATATGTGTTTCACTTTTTGAATTGAATTACCGGAAAAGCCCCTGCTCCTAGAGGCTCCATTCTCATACCTCCTTCCACGCCCCGCCGTCCTTGATTGACAGAGCCAGGCAGCGGTCATCTCCTGCTGCCGGCCATTTGTGCTGCACGGCGCACACGCGAGCTTTCCCAGGCACAAAGGGCCAGCAGCAGGAGAAGACCAGCGCTGGCCCTGTCAATTGAGGACGGCTGGGCGTGGAAGGAGGTATGAGAACGTTTACATATTACAAAAGTAGGATTATCATAGTAAGGGGGCCCTCAAACATAATACCAGATTTAGGGTCTGCTGACATTAGCACATCACTAGTGTCAGCAGGTTTAAGAGGGTTAAATCTGATGACAAACCCTTTAAGAGAATGGGTCCACATCCAACCTGCAGAGCCCTTGTTGAATCATATTAAAAGCATAACATCCAGGGTACATCATATCCTATGTATTTTCAAATAGACACATGCTATCCTTAGTCATGGATTTCTTGTTTGGAATGCTGTATCCATAGCTGAAGCAGCTTCTCATGCACCATCTTAGATACGGAGTTAAAGAAGAAGTTAGCAGGACTGGTTTCCTTCTTTTTTACTTGTTGCTATTGAAACATAGCTAATTACATACCATCAACGTGTGATACTTAAGGAGGACATCCATTTCCAAATTTAAGAGACTCTAACAGGTTTATGCTACCCTACCTGATGCAGAATAAATTTGTGAAAGCCAGATTAAATTCTCTTCTAGCATTTTCTTGAGGGCCGGAATTTTGAATAATGGTCTCCCATTACCAGTTCATACTGCCAGAATAAACTTGGTGACAGCATCCTTTAAGGAGAAGCTTCATTTCCAGAGCCCAATGGCACATATGTCGTTGTATGGAATGTCCCATTTGGTGTATTGTACAGGAGCAGCTATTGCATGTTGACTAGAGACCACTTGAATTGCTGGCAGGATGACTCCAGCGTTAATACACACGGTCACAGCAAATTCACATGTTGTATAGAAACAGACAGGACTAAAGTTTATAAAAAAAAGAATGGTTTTATTTAAATAAAAATACTTAATAAAATATTAGTCAATATTAATACACAGTAAAATATTAAAAATAAATAAATATCTGTAAAAAAACACAATAAGAAGGCGCAGCTCATCTTCACATTCACCTTTGAGGTCTGGCAGTGCTTTTTTTGTAAATCCAAGGACAATCTAGGAAAAATAAAATAAAAATGTTAATCTACATGATCACTGTTATTTGCCATTTTACTTAATTAGATCAAGTTTCAGAGGAAAAACTTCAGCCAGCTAAATGTCTTATTGTCATACAAGGGAAAGCCTTGTAAAATCTACCCAAACAGATGGTGGAACCAAGCCAAAGCACGGTTTCCCTCATGCAGCTAGTGTCAACAATACAGACTTTTTTCAGTCAAGTCCTTTGGACCAGGGTTCCTCAACTCCAGCCCTCAGGGCCCACCTGCTGGTGAGGATTGGTGGTGGGCCCAGAGAGCTGGAGGTGATGAGTAATGCTTTAAAGATTCCTATGGGGTAAAATCTCAGGGGTGCATGGTGATCAGTTTATACAACCCTCTACAGACATGCCCCCCCCCCCCCCCCATCTTTTTAGAGCAAGGGGAAAACATTTGTATACGCCTGTGGGCATGCACGTTTCACAAGAATTGGTAATGCAGTATAATGTGTGTATAGTTTTAACTTCTTATACTTACTTAAACATCTTCACTTCCATGTTCTTGTCCCAATTTCTTGGTCTCCTCTGCTTCACAATCATAGGAGGAATATTTCCTTCTTGTGCTACAGAGAAAAAAAAAAAAAAATAATTAGATCATCAGCAAAAATACAATGCCATGATCTTGTCCCATTATATAATAAGGCTGTATCACCAGTAATTCTTAGGGCCGATTCACACAACCATGTCAGCCAGGCAAGCAGTCTGTATCTGCCCCATCTCCCAGGCTGACCACATCATAGTGCTTTATGATAGTCAGTTCCTATCTGGTCATGGATATAATGTACACCCATCATAGGATTACAGTACAAGAGATCCACAATCACATATGAACCAACTATAAAATCACTATGATGCATTCAGTTCGGGTAAGGGGAGCAGCGGTTGGCCCAGGAGATGCAGCTGACATGGACTGCATTTCCTGGGTTGACCACAGTCATGCGAATAAGGCCTTAGGCATCCAGGACAAGAAAATTTGACAGGTCTGGTATTTAAGCACATGACTTTAGACAACATGTATTACAGTGGAAAAGTCAAGTTGATTACTTACTGTACAACAATGATGATGATTATGGCTGTAATGCTGATAACCGATAGTAGAACTGCTACAACTGCCAATATAGTTGTCGTAGTCATATCATTATGGTCTGTAGTCCCCGTTCTCAAGTATCGTTCTGTGCATCTCTCACCAAAGTAGTTATCATGACATCTAAAAAAAAAAAAAAAAAAAAAAAAAAAACACACAACAAACCACACACATTAGTATTAGTACTCTATTGGCAGGAAGTTCAAGTAAAGAATTTCATCCAAAGCATGCAATATGACCTTTGCCGAGTACCAAAGTAATGTGCTACACAGCACATACAATACTAAAAGAAAAATGAGTTTATGTTCTATTCTGTCTTGTTTTATTCCTTCTATATAGGGAATCTAAAAGACAACCAATAAAGCTGCAATTACAGAGCTCCTGGGCTAGATAAACTGCAATACTGGAGTAGGGTTGTCACCAAAGTGTAACTGGGCAGCGCCTGAAAGTTGTTCAGCACAGAATCAGGGGTTTTACGGATGACTATTCTTGCGTTTGTTTGGATGGCAATTTGATGGAGACAAGAAGGCAATTTATAGAGGAGATTCAGGGTTCTGAACACTTGTACTCACTTGCATGAGACTTCTGGTACTTTTGCTAGGTATCTGCACTTTCCATGAACGCAGAAGTTCTTATGTGTAGTTTGGCAGGGGGTCTTTTGTTTATTCTTGTTCTTTCCCCCTTTTTTCTTTCTGTCTGCCTTCTTCTTTCCCACGGTAGAAGCAGGTACATCCCCATCAGCTGGCTTAACAACGGCTTGTACTGGAAGAGTAAATATATCAACATTGTTTATTGGAAAGGTCTGAACTACGGGGGTCTTTGGAAAGTTAGACTTCCTACCACAAATGCCTACAGGCATAATGTCAAATACTGTATAATGAGACCCTACTGAACCTTTTTCAAGAAGACGTCAGGCTACATACACAAATAAACACCACTGATCTCAGGACCAAAAGTATATTCATTTTGTGCTAGCAAACTCATAAAACCTTGATATAGAGTCAGATTAGTAGAACCATGATGGATACAGAATATAGGCTCCTACACAGTTTATGAAGATTAACACAGGTTAGGATTAGGTCTACATTAAAGAAGAGCAACTGAAGACAGTTCCCCTTCCACATTCTTTAACATTCTCCAGAAGTATGAGTTTTCCATTTTAGTCGGAAGTGTCACTTTCAGGAATGGGAGAAATTTTGTACAAAAAAAAAAAAAAAAAACCCTGAAGAAAGGGTTGGGAGGAGGTCCTGTCATTAGACAGGTTTCATTGCCACAGTGAGTCACTGAGGTGAGGCTTTACAATCCACTTTGAATACTACCATGTTATTCAGTTGCTAAGGCTTCTTCAGGAAAGTTAATGGACACTGGAGAATTTATAAAGGGCTAGCTATTGTAAGCCTAAAGCCCTTTATGGAACACATAATGAATCCAGTTCTTTAATCACTGCTACTGTATTCTTGAGTCACCATGTTATAAAAGCCATTGATATACAGAATATGGGACATCAATAGGCCTGCCCTTCGGACAACATGTCAACGCAGATGTGGCAAGCAAATAACACTAGTGTGTACGGGGATCTCCCAACATGATTATTTTCTTCTCCCGGGAAATAAGCTGATGCCAGGTGTCTGGCAGTGGCTCTCTCCACAGAATACACTTATAAGGAGTTGGAAGAGAATGGTCCGATCTTTCAGCCAACAGCTATTCAATAATTATGCCCCGCTTAAGGCTAGTCATACATATTAGATGGCCTACAACTCCACCCTAACCCCTGAATACACGTTTGGGTCCTGAAAAAGGGGAAGGGAAACTTCTGGCATCACTTTATCGCTCAACATCCGCCGACAAAAGGACCATAATACACATTAGATAGTTGGCCAAAGTTTTTGAAGTGTCATAGGTTTTGACTGGTGGGGGGGGGGGGGGGTCTGAATGCCAAGACCCCCCCACTGACAGCTAGAATGAAGCTCACAGAGTGTTCTCCAGCCTGGCTAAAAGGGGTTGTGTCACTTCAGCAAACAGAATTTATTATGTAGAGAAAGTTAATACAAGGAACTTACTAATGTATTCAATTGTCCATATTGCCTCCTTTGCTGGCTTGATTCATTATACCATCATAGTATACACTGCTCTATAGTATAGAGAACTCCAGGGGTTATGACCACCTCTATAGTGCAGATACGAGAACACCAGGATGGGAGCTGCTGCACGTGCATGCCTATGTGCGCTGCCGGACGCCAGAGAGGCTGGCGTTTTTGCCTATAGTGTACAAACACGATCACCAATGCTGGATTGCAGGGAGGTTGTACCACTCGATACAAGCAATGTATAATGTCATGGAAAAATTAATCCAACCAGCAAAGGAGACAATATGAACAATCACAATTGCCTTGTATTAACTTTCTCTACATGATAAATTCCATTTGATGAGACATCCCCTTTAAGGAGTTGAAGGATTTAGTCCGTCTCTCTTCCTCTACTGCTTCTTTGTTTTAGCGATCGGGGAGGTCTCTGCAGTCAGACCAAATCAAAACCTTTGATTGGTCACCGACATCAAAAGTTTTGTAAAACCTCAGTGACCCCATCGTGTGCTACATTCGGATCACATTTACTAGCTCAGTTGCAGAAGCCTTAACATGTTACACATGCACAGATCAATGGATATTTGGAGTTCTAATGCACAGGAACATTCAATTTTGCAGATCTATTGAAAAGGATGTCAACACATGGCATCTCAGATGCTGATGAGAAGGTACTAAATCTGGAGTTCTGTGATTCATTCCTGGCAATACAAGAAACCTCTGCAATGTGTTTCCAGGCCCACACAGATAACTGAAGGCAGACTTCACTTGGATAAAATGAAATGGTTGCACGAAAGTTTGATGATCGGATACATTCTGTGTAGGTAGTGGTATGACAGTTATGTCCATTCCTACAAATCTGAAGATCTATTGTACTTTGGGGGGGGGGGGGGGGGGGGGGGGGGGGGGGGGGGAGGAATGGTTATCCCCCCCCCCCAATTACAGATTCAATACTAACCAACATACAGACTGTACTTGCCATTGTATTATGATCAAGGCACCACAGACTTCAAAAATTTGATGTTAAACCTGAACTCCATGTTTAGCGTATTTACTCCAAATAACTGAGAAATGTTTGCCATTATTCCCTCCACTCAGATTTATATACCAGGGAAGCCATGATGTATAGGCCATTTCAATACATCCGTCTAGGCACAAGCAATGACACGTGCACAACCACCTACATCATAGTACAGACAATGCTATACATACCTCGTATATCTTCTACAGAGTACCCCGACAGGTCTTCATCAGGATTTTCATCTTCAATGTATTCATCATCTGGAACTTCAAGTACATTTTCCAAACCAACGTGGTCACCCTCCCCAGACAACGTCACTCTGATCTCACTTTCAGTGGAATTCGATAGAGAACAGTGTGCGGTGTATAGGCATGCTGTGGATTTAAGACAAAGACAAGTCAAGCACCTTACATGGCACTGGATGGAAGAAATAGCTCAAGATCTTGAGGTATTAACTTAAAAAAAAAAAAATAATAATATATATAACAAGAAAAGAATAATCGATAAGTGCTAGATTGATAAGAAATTCCATGTACTGCTTCCAGGATCTTCATGGAAATTTCAGGGATGGTTAGGGTTAATCAGCGGTCATTGATTTTGACTGGACAAACATTACTCATCAGGCAAGTATTGCAGATGCCATTCACAAAGCCACCAGTAACCTGCGTACTACTTCAGCGTGACAAGCAGGGACTTGCTGAGAGCCTCTGCCTACAAGCAGCCAAAATAACTCAATATCTAACTCAAACAGGAAACACAAGGAGCCAATGAAACAGAGTGGCCATATGACTGACCGCATCCCTGGCAACCATCATGCTATCTAGAAGACCAAACCTTCTAGGAACCTGCTAATAGGATGTTTAGTCCTGATCAATAGACAGTAACAAGTTAGTAAAAAGTAACAACCATAAAAAGTCACTCTAAATATTTTCTTTATAGAAAACTGACATGTGATTTCTCAGGATCGCTCTCACCAGTCCATCAAGATGTCTACACAACATCTACCACCCATCAGTCCTTCACAAACGCTTTCCAATCATATCTCCTTACCACAACAGCATTGGAGCACATCAGTTGCTCCCTAGCAATAGGCTACCTTTGCCTCTTTAAGTGAAATGAAAGTCTAGCACTGGGGAGCAACTTAAGTTTAAGACCGCATTAAATTAGACAAAATTATTAATTGATCAAGTACATTAATCTAAAATGCTAAATAAATACAACTTCAAGGCAATATATATTAGGTAAGAAGTCTGCATAGTATAAGCAGTGAAAGGAGATGCTGAAGCTCTTTCCTCACAATACAAGCAGCTCAGCTATAACTCACCTAAGAAGAGCAGTAAGACGCGTAATACATGGGAGCGCTGAGAAGACATGACTGGACTACGCTTAGCTGCCGGCAGCACACGGCGATATGAGCTCCCTGCTGCGCGCTCCTTTTATATACAGCACATGGGCGAGTCACATGACGACAAGGTGACGTGCCGGAAGCGTGGAGTCCTCCGCTCCATAGCACACCTTTTGTGGGGTTACTTCTGCTGTCCCCGGGCGGCACGTGTCCTCTATGTAGACTATGGGGGAAGAGTTGTAAAAAGTAATGCGTTCATTTTCCAGAGGGGTGCTGGGCGTGAGAGCTGGAGTCTGGCTGGTTGCTGTGGCGACCCCTACATTTCATTGTATATAGTAGAGAAGGTGATGGCCATGCCAGAGTTTGGTTGATGCTCTGCAATAGTTAGGGTGAGCCCTGGTGGTTAGGTTAAAGCATCCTGTTCCAGAATGTTCCAAAAAAAAAGGGGGAGACCTTTCCGAAAAGCTTGCAGATCTTGGGCTCTGCCTGAAGGGAAGTCCTCCATGAACTTCAATGGGATGCTGCATGTTCAGATGCAGCCTTGGTGCCCAACGTTTAGGGGGTGGAAAGCCTCATGATAGGGGGCATGGTGCAGGTGTACTAGGGTGTGGTCTAACGAAAAGTGTTAGTATAGAAAAATTTTTGGCTGTGGGGGCGCAGTCTCCCATATTCCACAGACAGAAAGCTGGTGAGTATGAGTTACAGTCACAGGTTAAATAAAGAAAGCTGCTTTCATCCAAAAACAGTGCCTCGTGTGTCCACAGGTCGTCTGTGGTATTAGCTGATTAATTGGAGGCAAAATTTTCAGTAATCAGAATAGTGTCAAAAATGAAAAGAATCAGCCCCCTCCCCGAAAACCCCTTCTGCTGTTCTGATGACTCAGGTACCCGCTAGTCCCCACTTCTTGGTCTGGGCTCATCAGACATGAAATAGCATGAGATGTGACCCACCTCAGCCAGCCATGGGTTTAGTGGTCATTTCCTGTGTGGGGGGCCAGACGAGGAAGTGTAGACTAGCGGACCCCTGTCTGAACAGCAATGGTTGGGGTCTGCCATGGTATCATTCCTTATATTTTTATCAGCCAGACAATCCCTTTAAAGTTTGTATATGGAGTTTGCCCAAAGGAAATCCATCTACCTGCAGAAAGAATGGCCAATGAGCATCAAAAGAGTCTAACACTTTTCTCAGGTCCATAAATGTGGTACACCTCACTTAACTGGGCATGTGCCTTAAAGTGAAATGTACCATCCTTAGCATTATTGCGCAGTGCACAAGTGCCTGATGCCACTGGAGAAGAGTCCTAGACTCTTATGTTCTGGGTTGAGACCCTTAAAGGGGTTTTCTGGGCATTTTATTTAATTACCATATGGCACTAACCTCTGTGTGTGTGTGTGGGGATCTCTTTTACGTAGCACTGTTAACTGGGTCAATGCAAGTTTGGGCAAATACATTAGTATTATATGGGCCCTGTATGGTTATTTGAACATGTTGTGGCACTATGATATGGGTAATGTATATGGAGTTCATTCATGCACTGTTTAGCAGTCTGTAGTGAACGGGCATGTTATTTTCAGGTTCATATTGTGTCAGTCTATACATAAGAGGACACTGCTTTGTGAGATATACATGGCGTAATAATGACAGATCAGGCTTCTTGTATTGACAGCATCTGGGTCAGATCTAATCTGGCTGCTGCCCATTAATGATAATCTCAATGCCAGCTTCTGACCATGAAGATTTGAGGCAATGTATAGCGACTCATGGCAGTAGATTTATCAAAACTGGCGTAAAGGAAGCTGGCTTAGTTACCCATAGCAACCAATCAGATTACACCTTTCATTTTTCAGAGCTCCTCTGGAAAATGAAAGGTGGAATCTGATTGGTTGCTGTGGACAACAAAGCCAGTTCTACTTTACACCAGTTTGATAAATGTCCCCCCCTAGTGTACAATTAGTTTAGGTCTCTTAGATTTCTTTAGGTCATGTGAATAACTGAAAACAATTTTTCAAGGAAAATTGGATTAGTTGCCCATAGCAACTAATCAGATTTCACTTTACATTTTCTAGAGGAACTCTCGAAAATGAAAGGTGGAATCAGATTGGTGCTATGGGCGACTAAGGGATAGTCCACATCACGGTTATTTTTCTGTTCTGATCAGTCAGAAGGACAGTATATATAGAAACAAAACATCCTACATTCCTGCATTTTCTGTAAAAAAAAAAAAAAAAAAACGTGTCTCAGACGGAAATGGCTCAAACAAATGCCACATATACATAACTGATGCACAGGATCTGTTTTTTTCACAGATTTGTTTTTTTTTCTTTATTTTAAAATAATGGTGATGTGAACTCTCCCTAAGCCAGTTTTCCTTTACATCAGTTTTGATAAATCTTCCCCATAGTCTCCATAGAAATCCCAACTCCTTAAAATGTATTATCACAGTGTGTTTAGGGATATGCTGTCTGTGTTAAACCAAAGTGGACTGATCTATAGAGTTAAAGGAGCTGTAAACAAGACATGCACCAAAGCCCTTGTCTGAGAATACGTAATTCAAGTGCGTAACACAAACATTCCTTCTCTGCCTCTGCATCTTGCCTTAACATGCTTACATATCCTTACAGAGTGCATGCAGTACATATACAAGTGTATAGTGACCTGAAGGGATACATGATGGGAAGCTGACTACTTTATTCTGTTTTCTGTAGCATTATAAAGAAAAAGTGTATAGATAAATATCTTCATGTGTTGAATTGTGTAGTCCAATGAACACATAGTCTTACGGTAGTCGAAGTATGCTATATATGTGGGGTTTTATAGGGTGTTTACCCCTGTAGAGCTCAGTTTTAACAAAATTGGCAACTATGTGATCAAAATAGACATACTTGAGCCATGTGCACCCTTAAAGTAATTGCTTACCTCCTGTACATTTTACTCATACCTTTTTCTTTTTGCAACTTCTGATCTACTTTCACCATGTGAAGATATCACTGTGGTTTGTTTCCATCCTGTTTTAGAACTTCCTGTTCCTGCTTCCAACCAAACCCATGATGCACTTCTCCTTTCACTACCACAACTCCAGCCCCGCCTCTAACAACGACCAGCTAGTTTATAGCCCCTCCCACCCATGCAGTTACATAAATACTCCCCTATCACTGCCCCTAACAACACCCAGCCAGTTTATAGCTCCTCCCACCAGCTAGCTACATAGACACTCCCCTATCACTGCCCATTTTGCTGCTTTCACATACCCATGGACATAGCATCACAGGAAATAAGAAGTAGCTGCATGGACATGGTTGTGTGACCACACCACAGAATGGAAGACAGGAGCTATAAAAGAAATAGGTAAAATTACAGCTACCTTCATAAATGATTATTTTAAAGAATGTTGATGCAAACCTGGAAAACCCCTCTAAAGGGTATCTATCATCACCTTTTTGCTGTCTTTAGTGGTGTGTCACTCATGAACTAATATAACGTGGTTGCCTAGAACTTACTGTATAGTCACCGTGTCAGAAAAGAGTCACGGTTATTCATGATCTCCTGCTCTTCTCACCCACCAGCCGATGATTGACAGTTTTGTCCTAAGGATAAAGTTAAAAGGGTTTTCTGAGATTTTAACATTGATCGTTGGGGTCCAACATCCGGGACTCCTCTGATCAGATGTTTGAGAAGGCACCAGCGCTCCCGTCAGCGCCACAGCCTTTTCTGTGCTTACCAAGCACAGCACCGTACATTGTATAGCAGCTGTGCTTGGTATTGCAGCTCAGCCCTATTCTCTTCAATGGGGTTAAGCTGCACCTAAGCCACGTGACCGTTGAGCGTGTCGTCACTCAGCCTGAGGAAAGCAGTGAGAAGGCCTTGGCAATACTCTGAGCACTGGTACCTTCTCTAACAGCTGATTGGTGGGGATCCTGGGTATCAATCAGATACTGGTAACCTATCCATTTATTTCACTAGTCTATGTTGCCCTCAGCTTAAGGCTGCATAAGGTTGATCCCCTTTAAAGGGTTTCTGTCACCAGTTTTTTTCGGTATGAATCAGGCTGACATTAGAGATGTGCTAATGTCACCTGATTCCAAATATATATCTGTTTTATTTACTGGTGCCCCCATTTTTATATAAAATGAACTTTTATTTTATGCTAATAAGGCCTCTAAGTGCAAGGGGCGTTACCCCTGCTCCTAGAGGCTCTGTTGATTGACAGGACCAGGCAGAGAAGAAACACTCCATTCACCATAGCTTGCAAGGACCTTCAATGATGTCATGACCATGTGATCAGTCACATGGTTAGGATCACACAAACAGCCTGTCTCCTCCTAAACCATGTGACTGATCACATGGTCATGACTAGGGTTGCACGATATATCGAAAACTCGGTACGGTTTCGGTACCTAGTGCGGTACCGAAGCTCGATACCGAGTTTTCTTGCAGTCCGATACTTAGAACATGGCGCGCGCATCACTTTAATGCGTTGCCCCATGTTCTAATATCGGGCTGCCGTGCTGCCGCGCTGCCAGGGCCCCCGCACCCCCCTCAGATCAGCCCACCCAGGTCCCAGCCACTTAAAAAAAAAAATCATACTTACCTGTTCTGGCCGCCGCTGTCCTCACTGGTTCCGCGCTCCACCGTCTTCCCTGACGCGCACTATGACCTGACGCAGCGTCAGGTCATAGTGAGCGCCGGCAGGCAAGAGAGTGGAGTGGGGAACCTGAGGACAGCGGCGGCGGCCAGAACAGGTAAGTATGATTTTTTAAAGTGGCTGGGTGGGCTGATCTGAGGTCTGACGGGGGCACAAGACACTGACCTGAGGTCTGAGGGGGCACAAGACACTGACCTGATGGGGGCACAAGAGGCAGGTCTGATGGGGACACAAGAGGCTGACCTGAGGTCTGATGGGGGCACAAGAGGCTGACCTGAGGTCTGATGGGGGCACAAGAGGCTGACCTGAGGTCTGATGGGGGCACAAGAGGCTGACCTGAGGTCTGATGGGGGCACAAGAGGCTGACCTGAGGTCTGATGGGGGCACAAGAGGCTGACCTGAGGTCTGATGGGGGCACAAGAGGCTGACCTGAGGTCTGATGGGGGCACAAGAGGCTGACCTGAGGTCTGATGGGGGCACAAGAGGCTGACCTGAGGTCTGATGGGGGCACAAGAGGCTGACCTGAGGTCTGATGGGGCACAAGGCTGACCTGAGGTCTGATGGGGCACAAGAGGCTGACCTGAGGTCTGATGGGGGCACAAGACGCTGACCTGAGGTCTGATGGGGGCACAATGTGTTGATCTGATATTTATTATCTCTGTACGGTGACATCACTGTGTTTATTATCTCTGTACAGTGACATCGCTGTGTGTATTATCCCACTGCAGGAAGAGGTAAGTGGTCCGTGTTTGTGTGTTTGTTTTCTATTTTTCAGGGTCGTGAATGCAGAGGACTACGTCGGATTCGGTGGACTACGTCGGACCAGCTTTTTTTTTTTTTTTAAATAAAATGGTCAAACAGGGGTCTGGGGGAGTGTTTATTTCAATAAAATGTTTTATACTGGTGTGTGTGTATTTTTTTTTTACAATACTACAGTTTTAGTAATCACGGCTATCTACTGACGGCCCTGATTACTAATACTGGGCTTAGTGCTTGCTGGTATGGCAGGCCAGCACTAACCCCAACATCTATTACCTCGGCACCCACCGCCACCAGGGGTGCCGGGAAGAGCCGGGTACCCGCAGGACCGGACCTTCTAAATTGAGGGTCTGGCTCTGGGGCGGCTGCAGGCTGGTACCATTAGGCTGGGAAGGGCCAATAACCGTGTCCCTTCCCACCCTGGTAGTGCCAGGCTGCCGCTGCTGGTTGTATCTGGCTGGTGAAGGAAAAAAGGGGGGACCCCACGCCATTTTTTTTTCAAAAATTTCATTATTTAAAAAAAAAAGGCGTGGGGGTCCCCCCCTTTTTTCCTTCACCAGCCAGATACAACCAGCAGCGGCAGCCTGGCACTACCAGGGTGGGAAGGGACACGGTTATTGGCCCTTCCCAGCCTAATGGTACCAGCCTGCAGCCGCCCCAGAGCCAGACCCTCAATTTAGAAGGTCCGGTCCTGCGGGTACCCGGCTCTTCCCGGCACCCCTGGTGGCGGTGGGTGCCGAGGTAATAGATGTTGGGGTTAGTGCTGGCCTGCCATACCAGCAAGCACTAAGCCCAGTATTAGTAATCAGGGCCGTCAGTAGATAGCCTTGATTACTAAAACTGTAGTATTGTAAAAAAAAATACACACACACAAGTATAAAACATTTTATTGAAATAAACACTCCCCCAGACCCCTGTTTGACCATTTTATTTAAAAAAAAAAAAAAGAGCTGGTCCGACGTAGTCCACCGAATCCGACGTAGTCCTCTGCATTCACGACCCTGAAAAATAGAAAACAAACACACAAACACGGACCACTTACCTCTTCCTGCACTGGGATAATACACACAGCGATGTCACTGTACAGGGATAATAAACACAGTGATGTCACCGTACAGAGATAATAAACACAGTGATGTCACTGTACAGAGATAATAAACACAGTGATGTCACCGACCGTACAGGGATAATACACACAACGATGTCACAGTACAGGGATAATAAACACAGTGATGTCACAGTACAGAGATAATAAACACAGTGATGTCACTGTACAGGGATAATAAACACAGTGATGTCACAGTACAGGGATAATAAACACAGTGATGTCACAGTACACCTGTGCAAACAAGGCCTGGGGGGACCAAGATAAGGCTAGGGGCTACACTGAAAAGGGCCAGTGGCGCACAGATAAGGGGTAAGGGGCAGGGTCACAAGCAAGGTCCTGGGGAGGAAGGGGGGTGAGGGGTGCACAGATAAGGGCCAGGGTGGCGCACACAGGGGGCAGCAGAGACGACAACCAGAGAGGCACAGACAAAGAGGGAGTGGGGCACAGATAAGGGCCCAGGGGCGCAGACCAGGAAGAGGCGTACAAAGACAAGGGCCAGATCCCAGGGGTGCAGACAGGGGCCAGGTAGGCACAGCCAAAGGGGCGCAGATAAGAGCCAGGGGCTGCATTGAAAGGGCCAGGGTGGTGCACAGAGCAGGGTCAAAAGCAAGGTCTGGGGAGGGGGGGTGAGGGGCGCACAGATAAGGGCCAGGGTGGCATTAATAGGTTCTTCTTTATTTTGGCGAGGTATCGTATCAGTATCGAGTATCGTGATACTTTTGTACGTATCGGTATCGAACTCAAAATTCTGGTATCGTGACAACCCTAGTCATGACATCATTGAAGTCCTTGCAAGCTATGGTGAATGGAGTGTTTCTTGTCTGGTCCTGTCAATCAACAGAGCCTCTAGGAGCAGAGGTAACGCCCCTTGCACCTAGAGGCCTTATTAGCATAAAATAAAAGTTCATTTTATATAAAAATGGGGGCACCAGTAAATAAAACAGATATATATTTGGAATCAGGTGACATTAGCACATCTCTAATGTCAGCCTGATTCATACCGAAAAAACTGGTGACAGAAACCCTTTAAGTTTCACCATGATGAATTTTTCTGTGGACAGATATTGAATTCTGGATATTAAGAAGATAAAAAACAAGTATTACAGAAAAAAATATATGTATTGGCAACCAGTATTTGTACATTGTACATAGTCCAGTTGTAATGCCCGATGCTATGATCAGGCACAAACTTCTGAGATGCATTGGTACATGTTAAAATACGATAATAGAAATTAGACTGACCAAACCACGAGACTGCCATGGTCTGAGAATGGAGTAGATTAAATACAGTGGTGCTTAAAAGTATGTGAATCCTTTAGAATTTTCTATATTTCTGCATAAATTTGACCTAAAACTACATCAAATTTCTACACAAGTCCTAAAAGTAGATAAAGATAACCACATCAAACAAATGAGTCAAAAGTATTAGACTTGGAAATTTATTATTGAGGAAAATGATCTAATATCATGTCTTTGAGTGGCAAAACTATTTGAACTTTGGATTTCCTTTTCAGTATCTGGTGTGATCCCCTTGTAACTGCAACTAAACATTTCCAGTAATTGTTGATTTGTCCTGCACATCGGCTTAGGGGAATTTTAGCTCGTTCCTCCATGCAAAACAGCTTCATCTGTATTATGTTGGTTTGTTTCCTCCCATGAACTTCTCCCTTTAGGTCCTTTCACAACTTTTCTATTTTATTAAGGTCAGGACTTTGAGTTGGCCATTCCAAAACTTTAGGGGGTCACTTATGATCAGACATATTATTTCTGGCGGAGATTGCAGCGCAAAGGTTATTTGCGCCACAGTCTATGACTATTCCCTGCTCACACCAAGTCTAAAAAAGTGGTGTGGGTGCCTATTTTAGGCGTAGAAAATGGTCTGAATGTAAGAAAGCAAGGAAGTTGGCTTACATTTAGACCGGCGCTGGATACACCAAAGTTATGTAGAAGCAGACTCCTCTAAAAGCTGTATTTTGGTGTTCTCTGTCCGTAAAACAGACTTCTCGTTTGTACTGGGGATTTTTAGCAAATTGCAGATGGGCATCAATGTCTTTTCTTGGAGAGCCGCGACTTTCTCCTTGCAATCCTGATATGCACACCATTATTGTTCAGTGTCTACCTGATGGTGGACTCATGAATATTAACATTAGCTAATGTGAGAAAGGCCTTTAGTTGTTTAGAGGTTACCCTAGGCTCCTTTGTGATCTTGCAGACGATTACACACCTTGCTCTTGGCATAATGTTTGTTGGTTGACCACTTCTGGGGAGGGTAATAATGATCTTGAATTGCCTCCATGTATAGACAGTCTGTCAGTCTGTCTGACTGTGGATTGATGGGGTCCATACTCTTTAGCCTGATGAGCATCAACAACTTTTCTGAGGACCCCAGAAATCTCCTGTATTTGTGTCCTGATACACTTCCACAAGTGTCTTGTGCAGATCTGACTTTGATAGATCTCTGTTCTTTAACTAAAACAGGTCACTCACTCACACCTGGTTGCTATCCCATTGATATCTTTAATTTCACCTTTACCTAACATTACCTTCTAACCTTAAAGGTTCACATACTTTTGCCACTCACAAACGTGATATTGGATCACTTTCCTCAATAAACAAATGTCCAAGTGTAATATCTTTGACTCATTTGTTGGATTTGGTTATCTTTATCTCCTTATAAGACGTGTGAAAATCTCGAAAATTCTGAAGAATTCACAAACTTTCAAGCACCTCTGTATAAGCAAAACAGATTTAAGATTATATATACAGTAAGCTGAACAAAAAGTTGAGAATCATGATCCACACATTGCAATATTTTTCCCAAAGGACTGAGGGCAGGGTGGTGCCCAGATAAAGGATGGCTTGTCATTACATGATGTAGCATTCCTGGGAAGGGCCCCTCTTTATAAACACTAAGGTTGGATTTGCCCTGCATTTTTCTTACCTCCATTTAGCGCATACCCCAGTAAAACTCCAGGCTTACATGCTAAGAATGCATAGGGTTAATCCATAGGGTTCCAGTATCAGATGGAGAACAAAAGATATCCTTTTGTCGTCCATCCGGATAGTAAATGTCAGTGCATTGAGGATAGAATGGCAAAGTATATTATTCTATTCAGTCCTGCAGAATCCAGTAAAAAGTAAAACAGTTTTCAGTAGTTTTACATGATTCATCTGCTAAACAGATGGCATTATAGCCCACTGGTGATGAATGCCACTGTTACACAACCATCACAGCCTCCTTTTAATGTATACATCAGGAGTTTTCCCCGGCTTCTACATTAGAAGGAGGCCAAAATTGCTATGTGAATATAGATCTAGGACACATCTGTATCATTATTGTTACAAATTTACCTGTCCTCGCCTTGGCATGGGCGTGCCGGGAGAGACACGCTGCTGAGTCACTCCCCCTGGTGACGCAATAGCATCCTTAGTAACAGGATGCAATGCTCTGTTTCTCCCCGCAGCGGGCGTGTGCTTGAGGAGTTTAGCAGTGGGCCGATTGCTCAGCTGCTCTATTCCTGTGTGCAAATGTTTCTGACTAATGGAGCACCTATCAGGTTCTGATCCAGGGACTCAGTGCTCTATTTAAACCACCTCCTGGCCATACACCAGTGCCAGTTATAGTCTTGTGTGGGCTCACTAGCTAGGTTCCTGGTTCTTGTTCCTGTGCTGATTTAGATTGCTCTTGTTTTTTACCTTGGCTTTTCCTTTGACCACTCTCTATCTCCCATGATTTGTACAGTGCATCCCGTCTGTTTCTGACCTCAGCTCGTCTTTTGACCACTCTCTGTCTCTCATTTTTGTACTGCCTTGCCCTCCTTGTCATGACCCATTTACTTATGACTCTGTCTTGTGTCATTTGTCTGTAGGTGTTTGTCTCTCTCTGCACCTTAGTAGCGTAGGGACCGTCGATCAGTTGCGGTCTTACTACCTATGGCTTGCACTGCAAGTAGGTAAGGAAAGCTGGCTGGGGTCTAGGTTAGGGCTTTCTGTCCGTGTATTTCCTTACCTACAGGCGTTACAATCATATGTGCCATGTTAAAGGGGTTCTGCAGTTCTTTTAAACTGATGATCTATCCTCATCAGGCCTTCTCTTTGTTTTCCTCAGGCCCAGTGACGTCACGTCTAGTATCACTGGCCTGGGCGCGGCTAAGCTCTGTTCACTTGAATGGAGTTTAGCCCCGCCCAGGCCAGTGATACTAGTCGTGACGTCACTGGTCCTGCGGTAAACACAGAGAAGGCCGCGGCGCTCCTGTAGTGCTGCTGCCTTCTCAAACAGGTGATTGGCGGGGGTCCCAGGTGTCGGACCCCCGTCGATCAGATGCTGATGATCCATCCAGAGGATAGATCATCAGTTTAAGAGAACTGCAGAACCCCTTTAATACCAAGCATGTCCGATGCAAACTCCACTTTGAGGAAAGGAGGGCATATGACTTAAGATTGCTGTGAAGTCATATTAAATGGGTGTGTGTCTTGTTATGGCAGATTTATAGCAATAATCTATGTGTAAGTATACTATTCTTATTGTAGCACATCTCTGACCAATAAACTGTTATCAGCACTACAACATAAAAGCCTGATATTTCAAACATCTAAAGTAGTAGTTTTTCTTTTCCAAATGTCTTAGACCATTACTCACAAAGTACAAACACAGTGATGCCATAAAAGCGCATCACATGTGGGGGAGTCTGCATGCCAACTACTAAATTACTTATCTAACAGAGTTTCTGATCTTTCTGATCGGTTTTCAGTCTGTGCCCTTTAATATGACATAAGCTGAATAATCATCCGTGACTGCCCAAGACGAAAACTTAGAGCTGAACTTGACACATTTCTACATGTCTCGAATTTCTCCCCAAGGGAAGCAGTTTACTAAAAAGTACCAGACGTTCCCTCATTTCTCCCTCAGAATGAGACCTTCATCAACGATAACTACATTTTTTTAACATTTCTTTATCTTGGAATATGTGAAATGGAAATATACTTCTGCAAATAATTTAACAGGTTCCCCCGTTGATAACATAGCCCTAGTATAGGTTATCAATAGTGTTGAGCAAAGCATTCAAAGTGGAATTTGGTCCGATTCGATTCACAATGAATCCAAATTTCCTTGCGTTGTGTGGTAACAAATCAGGTTTTCCTAAAATGATAACTGCACATGTTACAAAACGAAAGTATGATGCTCAGGAACGCAAGATTACCCATAATGCTGTGCAACCAGCCAATCCGCAGATGTTCAGCCCCTGTGATGTCACATCCCTATAAAACCCTCATCCCCTGCAGTCTCCGCCATTGTCCTGTGAGCTGAGCATAGGGGGAGAGACGTGACAAGCGTTTATGCACTAGGGACAGTGTTGCTGAAAACAATTAATAGAAGAATTCAATACCAATAAGATGAAAACCTTCATTATTCCAGTGCCTAGTGTGCCAACCAATACCATCCAGTCTGCACCCCTTAGGGGGGCCAGGTCTTAATCATGACCATCCTCATCTGTTTCTGGCTTTACTTCCTAGAAAAGTCAGCAAGATGCAGAGAGAGTAGGAGCTGGATGTTCCCGATGACATATTGTCATCGATATTAGATGATGTGCAAAAAGGAGAAAAAGCAGATGGCAGGAGAAGGGCTCCCACCTGTAGGGCAGGAGATCGCTGGGGTTGGAGAAGTGGGTATGCCAGCATATTGTGCCCCCACCTAACCAGCCAAACCTTATACCAGCAGCAACCCCTGATTACAGGTGATGTGTGGCCATTAACAATGAAGAAGTGCGGTCTTCATTATTAAATGAAAAGCAGCTGCGGGCTAATTGGCCGCGCGGTTCTTCACTGCACCATGGCCGCAACCGGCTTGCAGCATGGCTGCTCTGTATGGCCATAGCCTAAGGCAGAGTGGCCTAGGTATACTGGATTTATAGCAATTCGTGATGAATTAATTCGTAACAAATCAAATTTCTTGGGGAACTTCGGGGAAGCTGGCAAATCGAATTTTTCAGGATTAGAATCGGATTAGCAGAGGGTCCAACATCCTGCATCCCCACTGTTCCAGAGTAGCTCTGGTGCTGAAACTAAACAGCTCCACCCATTGTGTAATGGAAAATGCTGGTAACTTAAGCGCTACATGGGAAGCAGTTGTCGGACCCCCTCTGATCTGATGACCTATGTTAGAGATATGTCATCAATTGTTAAGTCTTGGAGAACCCTTTTAAGGTCTTTAGAAAACCATGTGATAGCCTTTCTGAGCACTTTAAAGGTACATCTACATTTTTGCTGCAAAAAATGTGCAGCGGAGTTTGCCTTCAATCTGAAACAAAATCTGCATGGGTTACCTGTGGTTTTTGACGTGGACTTTGCTGTAATTCCGTATGTAATTTTTTTTACAAAGAATATGAGCTTTGTTTAAATCTCATCCACTTTGTTGCTAAACCTGGAGGCTATAGGGTGTTTAAGCTTGCTGCTCTATAGACTCAGTTGAATGCTGTGTGTACAGACCTATTCAACCCTAGAGGCAATGCTTCTATTAGACAATGCCTTTGTACGTATCAGACCCATTGCTGTATGCCACACTTTTTTCATACAGAATCCAACACAGAAAAACTCTGCATTAAGTTGCAAAGGTACATTAGGGGCCTCTTGGTCCTCTATTACAGCACTATTAAAGGGAACCTGTCACCTCCTGTAGGGAAAAAAAACTGTTAGCAGTACCTTAATCTGGTGGCCAGGGTGACGCTAAAGAAGGTCTTGATAAGGAGAAGAGATTCCTGTAAATAGAAGAAATTGATGTTTTAATCCTGTTCAGAACGCTGACTTGACTCGGCTTGACTCGGCTTTTTTCATACAGAATCCAACACAGAAAAACTCTGCATTAAGTTGCAAAGGTACATTAGGGGCCTCTTGGTCCTCTATTACAGCACTATTAAAGGGAGCGCGCGGGGACGGCGGGCGGGCGCGCTCTGGCAAGCGCGCTCGCTTGCTTCTGCAGCGCATGCGCTGTAGGGACAAAAGCGCCGCAGAAGTGAAGAGCCGGGGCCGGGATCGCGCAGGGAGAAATTGCGCACCGCGCATGCGCGAGAATTGCGCGATCCCCGGCCCAACGGCAACTGTCATTCAAGTTGACCAGGGGGAGTGGTTTTCTTGGCTAGCCGCTGCCCCCTTGACTTCAAGCCGAGTCAAGTCAGCGTTCTGAACAGGATTAAAACATCAATTTCTTCTATTTACAGGAATCTCTTCTCCTTATCAAGACCTTCTTTAGCGTCACCCTGGCCACCAGATTAAGGTACTGCTAACAGTTTTTTTTCCCTACAGGAGGTGACAGGTTCCCTTTAAGGCTCCATAAAAAAAAGTCATAAAGCAGTCTACATAAGCACCAGTCAGTGATGACATTAACCTGCACCAGTTACTATGACAGTGTTAGGCTACTTTCATACCAGCGTCATGGATCGGCAAAACGCTTCCGTCCGTCAGATCCGGTTGTATTATGTCTAAAATAGCCATGACTGATCCGTCATAAACACCTTTGAAAGTCAATGGGGGACGGATCCGTTTTCTATTGTGTCAGAGAAAACGGATCCGTCCCCATTGACTTACATCGTGTGTTAGGACAGATCCGTCTTGCTCCACACCACATCGCGGACAGAAAAACAATGCTTGCAGTGTTATTCTGTCCGCGATGGGGACGCAACCAAACAGAACGGAATACATGCTGGTGAACTCCGTTTCGTTCAGTTCCGTTTTGTCCCCATTGACAATGAATGGAGACAAAACAGAAGCATTGTCCCCCGCTATTGAGATCCTATGACTGATCTCTATACCGGAAATGGAAAGCGCAGATGTAAAAGTAGCCTTACGTTGCTGAAAGGAAGACACAGAAGTGATACTTGCATGGGGAACATTGATTGACATACTTGATTTGTGAATGCTGTTCTCACCTGTAGAAAATACAGCACGCCTGATTAATTTGTCATATTTTGAGCAACAAACTGAAATCTCTACCAGCTACGAATGGAGTAGATTTAATTTCTAATACAATTTATTGTAAATTATTGTAAATGTTTTGGGTTGAGCTTGCCCAGCCACTTCCACTACTTTCTATCCACTTTTTTTAGTAAGTAAGAGCTCACATATTTTTGCATATTTTTGGTGAAGTAGAACTGGCTTATTTGCCCATAGCAAACAATAAAATGACACCTTTCATTTTTAACAGCTCCTATGGAAAATGAATGGTGGAATTACAGAAGTATTTTTTTACACTTCTAAATCCAAGTGAAGACATGGTTTTACAAGTGGAAAAAAATAGCTGATTTTTGGTGTGAATTGAGCTGTGGATTTCACGTACAGCTTTGTAGTGATTGAACTCTGCAGTGATTTTTGTGCAGCAGATAGGCATGCTTGTGGATTTGATAATCTGCAGCATCCCTTGACTCCATGGCGATATTTTTACTTTGTGAGTGTATGGGTTTTGTTAACACCTTGGCGCTATGAAAAGTTTAGTTTTTTCATTTTTGTTTTTTCCTTCTCGGCTGGTGTGCCTTCCGCATTTTTTGCAGCCCCATTAAAGTGAAGGCGGATCAGATGCAGACAAAAAACACAATTGTGTGCATGAGCCTTTAGAGATAGATAAAATGCCATATAAAAGTGATATAATGGCCATATATAGTGTGATTCCTCATTGCAGAATAACATGCTGAACTGGATGGACAGTTGTCTTTTTCAGCCTTATAAACTAGGTTACTATGAATGAACTACAGGTTATTCAGAAAAAATACCTGAATCAACAAATATTTTAAACATTCCTCAGTGTGTAGGAAAGACAACTGTACTATGCCTGAGAACCATGGTACTTCCCATAGCAGTCATTCACTTTGCAAGTGAGACAGAAGCCAACACGTCATTTTATGTAGCAATCTGCATTTATTGTCTGATGTTTGGTTTGTTATGGCAACTTGTAGTATTCTCTCAAAAGGACTTTGAACTAAAGCTATTGCAGAAGGTGTTTCCACTGCACTGAAATTACCCATGTTGTAGAAGTTATTGATAACGATAATAAAACCTTAAATTTGACGTCAATGATGCTAATACATCATTGTCTTTCACAGCAGCATAACAGCAAAGAAAAGTAAAATTGAAAATAAAATTGAATTCTTGTCTCATAGCTACAGGTGTATAAAATCGAGCAGATGTTCATGCAGTCTGCTTTTACAGACTGGCCCATTCTAAAACTAAAAACCTCAATGAATTCCAACATGGTACTGTAATAGGATGCCACCATTGTAACAAGTCCCTTCATGAAACTTCCTCCCTCCTAAATATTCCACAATCAACCGCGAGTGGTATTATTGGGATCAGACCATGTAAAGTTACAGAGCGGGGTCACCGAGTGCTGAGGTGCATAGAGCTTGAAAGTTGCGAATAACTCAGTGGACTCAGTAACTGCAAAGTTCCCAACCTCCTTTACCATCAGCACAAGAACTGTGTGCCTGGATCTTTATGACTTGGGTTTTCAAGACTGAGCAGCGTAAAGCACACTGCAGCTGAACTCTGGAGCAGTGGAAATGTTTTCTTTAGAGTGATGAATCACGCTTTTGTATCTGGCAGCCTGATGGACGAGCCTGGGTTTGGTGAATGCCAGTAGAAGGTTTCCTGCCATACTGTATTGTGCCAACTCTAAAGTTTGGTTGAGGAGGAATAATGTTATAGGTTATTTTTCTGGGGTGGACCGAGTAGGCACCTTTATTCCAGTGAAAGAAAATGTTAATGCTCCAGCATAACAAGACCCTTTGGACAGTTGTATGCTTCCACTGTTGTGGGAACTGTTCAGGTAATACCCTTTTCTGTTCCAGTTTGACTCTGTCCCAATTGGTTTGGTGAGTTTGGTTTGGAATTTGACTGACCCACACAGAACCCTAACCTCAACTCCATCAAACACCTCTGGGATGAACTAGAGTGGAGGTTGTGAGCCAGGCCCTCTCATCCAACATCAGAGTCTGACCTCACAAATGTTCTTCTGGATGAATGGGCAAAAATATCCACAGATAAATTCCAAAATCTTGTGGAAAATCCTTCCCAGAGTGGTGGATGCCGTTTTAGCTGAGAATAAAGGAGTCAACTTCATATTAATGCCTATGGATTTAGAATGGGATGTTATAAAAGCTCTTGTAGGTTTAACCCCTTCACCCACTGTGGTTTAGGGCTTGTATGGAGTGGGTTGCTACTCTAAGCCTGCTCCATACACGGCAGATACCGGCTATATAATGACTGGGATCGGCGATCAAACTTATTTAACCTCTCAAATATCATTTTCAGTAACGATCGTGGCATCTGTGAGGTTAGGCAGAGGGATTCAGCTCCCTCTGCCTTCCGATCTGAGCCCCTGCAGTGAAATTGTGGGGCTCCAATCGGTAGCCATAACAGCATGGGTCCTGTTGAAGCTTCCTAGGTCTGTTATGATAATCTTTTTCCTGAGCTGCGCACAAAGCACATCTCAGCAGGTAGAGCAGCCTACTAGATTTCTATAACGGTGAGTCGTACAAGGGATAAAAAGATCCCAGGTTATAGCCCCTAAGGGGAATAAAAGTTATTGTTAAAAAAATAAAAAATAAAAATATTAAAAGTCTAAATCACCCCCTTTGCCAATTGTAGATATAAAAAAATATCTAAACAATAGAAAATAAACATAATCCCCCACAAAAAATTGATTAACATTGATCAAAAAGTTGTATGCACCCCAAAAATAGTAACAATAAAAACTACAATTTGAGCTGCAGTAAAACAAGCCCTCATACAGCTCTGTAGACAGAAATATAAAAAAGTCACAAAATGGCAATGCAAATAATTTTTTTTTCCAAAGGGTTTTATTTTTTGAAAGCAATAAAGCAAAAATAACTTTCAAAATTTGGTGTTGCTGCATTTATATTGTGCCAGAATAGGGACGTCATGTCATTTTTAGCACACAGTGAACGCCTTAACATTAAAACCAAAAAATCATGTTGGAATTGTGGCTTTTTTTCTACTTAACCACACAAAGATTTTTTTTCCTGTTTTCCAGTAAAAAACATGGTAAATTAAATGATCGAATTCTGCACAAGGCGGAACACAGATTGCTGCTCCTGCCTTTGCTCCCCTCAAGTTAAGGCCCTTTTAGACGGGCCGATAAAGTCTCCCTGAACGAGCGCCGATCAGCGACATCGGCGCTCGTTCAGGGAGCCTTTACACGGCCCGATGAATCGAGCGCCGGGCCGCACGAGTGATCGCTGTATCGCTCGTGCGGCCTGGAAGCTCCATGCTGTCAGGCGCACATCGCCTGTTTACACAGGGCGATGTGCGCCCGACAGATCGGATCTTTTGGTTTTTACAAAAGATCCAATCAGCCGACGAACGAGCGTTTTGCTCGTTCGTCGGCTGATTAGGGCCACTTTTACACGGGCCGATTATCGGCACTAGCGTTCCTAGGAACGAATTTTCGGCCGATAATCGGCCCGTGTAAAAGGACCTTTAGGCTTAATTCTGGCACAGCACATTGCTACACTGTACGGATATGCTATGCCAGCTTTAGCTCAGCTTACGGCTGTCTATAGCACATTACTACTCCTGTACTGATGTGCTATAGAGATCCTTGAGCTGAGCAGAGTGGGCTCAGGCTAAATCCTGGTGGAGCACATTGCTACAGGGCACAGCGTACTGATGTGCTGTGCCAGAATTAAGCCAAGCTTGGGGGAAGCAAGGCAGGAGCAGCGATCAGTGCTCAGCTTGATTTGGTGAGAGTTGAAGGATGGAACTGAGCATGTGCTTTCGTCTCTGTGAACAGGACAGAGAAATTAGAAAAAGAGCAAACAGCAAGTGGCGCTATAGAGATATATTTTATTGTGTATATATATATATATATATATATATATATAAGTGGCTACACAAAATGTTTAACTAAAATCAATTATAAAAGTATTCAGATCCCGTTGCTGGTTTGGAAACTATAGAATATTTTTTGGTTGGACAATCCCTTTAATGAATTTATTTCATAGCTGTGTTTACATCATCGTGTGTCCTTTTACATTTTTTTCAATATCTAACCTTAACAGGCTTTTATAAATGCTGAACTTTCCGCATAGCTTTTACCCCAAACTTTATTTGTGCATCAACTTACTATAACAATGTAGTTTATTAGTAGTTTAATTCGCTTTAACTCACTTTCCGCCCCCAGCGCGTTACTTGAAGTTTTCCCAGGACTATCCCCCGCTTATCTTGAATATTTTCTATATTTACTTCAACTGAATCATTAGTGTAACTGATTAGAGAATTAAAACTTAAAATAAAGTTGTTATGTACAGTCTTTAGTCACTGACTATCCGCCCACAATAAAAACTGTACAAATGTCTTACATTCCTACTTCACGCAAACTAAAATGAATTATCTGTGCCAATGTAATTTATTTTTGGACATCTTGAGATTAACTTAATGATGGAGATAAATCTCACTTTCCCTCTAGTACAACTGCTATTTTATACATGTTATTGAGCGTGTATTTTATAAGTAAGGTCAGCAAATATTTTAAATTAGCAGCTTAGCAGTTAGAGCAATAGGTCACAATGACCAGACTGCCATGTAAGTGATATGATTATGGTCTAAAATAGCAGCAAGGACCCTAGTTGTGTCCTTGTAAATTATTGTAAATTATTTTATCTACCTTTGTATTGTGTCTTCATCTACCTTACTCTTTTCTTGAGCTTTTCCTGAACTGCTGCTAAAAGTGTTTATGCTGGGTATTAATAACTAAAGGCTGAATGAACTTCCCCTTTTTTGCACAATTATGGGGTGGATGGGTGATATAAGTAAAAGCCATCTATACACTTATACTTACCAAAGTTTTAGTTGGTAAATTCAGGGCATGTAAACCCCTCCTGGAAATGCCCCGACTCCACCCAGGAAGGCCCATTTATGGGCAGGGTTTGTGTTAGCCCTGCCCATTTTTTGGCAGCGACAGCACAAGTTTGCTGGGATTGTCTCTGAAAATCAGGGACAGTCCCTGCAAATTAGGGACAGTTGGCAACTATGTAAACTTTAGATAAAAGTCATGATTGTGGGGAGTTTCAGTGTATAAGCTGAAAACTCCGCACATTCCTCTGGGGATATTGACAGAGGAATAATGTAACTCAACAGACAGATGTAGAACTCTGCAAGATTCCCACCAAGGTTGGGTCAAGCCCCTTTATGTACAGTATACAGCTTCCAAAGGGGTGTGATGGGTGTAACTTCTCAAAGTATCATCCAAATACCACTCATAATTGGTTAATACTGAAGCCATACTTTACATAAATCATAATGGCTAATTGGTCAATTGCCAACACGAGCACAGCTTATCTTATAGTAATATAAGACCACTAACTTCTACATTTGAAGTAAATCGTTCAATTTGGCAAGTGGCCTGTCGCCATCTTCTTGTTGCACACCTAGAAATTCAAACACAAATACTGTCTTGAACCAGAGTCTCTAAAATGACAGGGACAAGCTGAAAGCTCCTTCATCAAAAGTGATTTGTATAGGGGCTCCACAACGACATATTTAAGTGGATATAAGGACTGGGCATATTGGATTGTAACATGATATGATATTTTAGCCAATTCTTTAGCCTCATAGGCTGAAGGCCACTAAACGGGGCTAAGCGGGGCAAAGGAGCCAATAGTTCAAATACAGAGCTTCCCACGGACCAGTACAAGATGGTCTACGGCCCGGTACTTATCTGCAGTGGTTGGTCCTGCGGTACTTCTGCTGTAATGTAAAATGGTCTAATGACCTTGCTCCCTGAAAAAAAAGAAGTAAAAAGTGATAAAGTCACATGTGCCCTTAAGCAGTACCAACAAAAAGTACAGCGCCAGTTCTAAATGTAAGACGTCTAAGCTGTCTTACAAATAGACCATTTTCTATGCCTAAAACAGGCAGAGAAAATGGTGAATGAGATGGGCCTGTAGCCGCCCAAGTCACGTCCACAATTGTAGACCTGGCGTGAGTGGGGTGAAGTCACAGATAAGTGTATTCCAAGCGCAGATGGCGGCGCAGCTGTTGCACAGCCATCTGCATCTGATATATGTCTAATTTAGGCGTATTTCAAAATAGTAAATGACCCCCCTTGTTTTCCATTTACTTTTTTAAAATTTATGGATTTTTTTTTCAAGTCTGTTGGTCACAATGAACAATGGCTTGAATATATATGGATTTTGTGCATCATTTGCTCCAGTGGACAAGAAATAAAAATGAAGAATGAGGGTGTTGAAATTTAGTAGGGTGGTTATTTGGGATATCCTTAATGATATAGATAGTTTGCACATTGGAGTGACCAGATAAAAACAACTAAAATAGATATGTTTAAACATGTCAAGGTGCCCAGCTTCTATTTCCAGAACAAAAGAATAGATGGAATCTCTTTTTTTCCAGAATGACATCTCCTGTCCTTGATAGTTTGCCAGTGGTACATGCCATATAGGAACATGACGATTACTAGAGTTACATGAATAATGAGGTCAGTCATCAGCTCAGTATTTCCACTTAGCATATTGTGTCCTGCTATTATTGTTTCCATAGGTTAAAATGACATAGTCCAGGAAAAATGTCTTGAAAGTAGAAACAGAGTCCCTGCTATGTCTGTGTAAAAAGATATCATTTTACTCATGATTAAGTGTCAAGGCAAAGGAGACAACTGAATAGGAAAAGTCATCTTAAATTACAGTATATTTACACATTTCCAAGGTTTTTTTCCCTAAGGAAATCATTGTTGTTTTCAATAAAAGTAACATTAAATTGATCAGAAATTAAAGGGATTATCTGGAATTTTTTTTAACTAAACGTGTCCCTCTTCAGTGTGGCTTACAACAATCACATTGATAATGATGACAGTAGCATTGCTCTCCCCAGTGTACTCACGGTTCTTGAGGCTACCTGATTATGCAGGCGCAACCCACGTACATTGTGGGATGTAGCCCTGCCTGGATCATGTGCACAATATATGGCATGTGATCCAGGAAGTGCAGGGAGCCTAATTACACTGGGTGGCATAGCGTTTGCCCAGTGGAGCCTCTGTAATCATTATCAATGTGATAGTTGTAAGCCACATTAAGGAGGGGGGCACATTTGTGGGTTCGATTATACTAAAAAGTGTCCAGAAAGAAAAAACTTTATTCTGAAACTCATCAGTGTGTAGTTGTTCTAAGAGATAAATGCTATTTGACATTTGACAAATTACTAAAAAACTGAAGATCTTTTAAAAGGGTGCTTACCAAACCCCCTCTCACACACAGTGCCTCCCACTCTACATCTCCTTCCTCTCTGTTTACCATCCTGCCCATGCTCTCCTTTCCGCCATAATCCATACGAGGAGGTGAGGAGTAGCCTGGACAGAGGGGCGGCTGTGGATGTAGTGTTTCTGGATTTTGCAAATGCTTTTGATACTCTCCCTCATAGACGTTTAATAAAGTAAGGTCTATAGGCCTGGAAAGTATAGTTTGTAATTGGATTGAAAACTGGCTGAAGGACCGTGTCCAGAGAGTTGTGGTCAATGATTCCTATTCAGAATGGTCCCGGGTTATAAGTGGTGTACCCCAAGGTTCAATGCTGGGTCCTCTATTATTTAATTTATTTAATAATGATATCGAGGATGGGATTAACAGCACCATTTCTATTTCTGCAGATGACACTAAGCTATGTAGTACTGTGCAGTCTATGGAAGATGTCCATAAAATATAAGCTGACTTGGACACTCTGAGTGATTAGGCATCAACTTGGCAAATGAGGTTCAATGTGGATAAATGTAAAGTTATGCATCTTGGTAGTAATAATCTACATGCATTATATGTGCTAGGGGATGTAACACTGGGGGGAGTCTCTTATAGAGAAAGATTTGGGTGTCCTTGTAGATCAAAGATTGAATAACAGCATACACTGTCAAGCAGCTGCTTCTATGGCCACCAGGATACTATCATGCATTAAACGAGGCATGAACTCACGAGGCAGGGATGTAATACTACCACTTTGCAAAGTGTTGGTGCAGCCTCATCTGGAATATGCAGTTCCGTTCTGGGCACCAGTCCATAGAAAGGACGCTCTACAGCTGGAAAAAGTACAGAGGAGAGCAACTAAACTGATAAGGGTCATGGAGGGTCTTAGTGTCACGAGCGTGCTTGCGTCAGGTTGCAGGCGTTCGGCGAGGCTTTCAAAAGTGACATAATTTGACATGTTTTCCTCTTGGTTTGGTTGCTGTTTACCACACCCCTTCCCCTCAGCTGTTGTGGGTGTGGTAATTATCTTTCCCCTATTTATCCCTTCCTCTCCCAGTATTCCCTGCGGTTTATACTTTCTGCTGACTTTGTTGTGTTAGGTGTTGTTCTCGGCTGAGATCCAGTTTATGCTATTTCTGCACTAAGATAAGTGTAATTTTCCCTATTGTGTTTATCCTACTTTTCCCTGTTGTGGTTTTGCCTCCTGGAGTCTCCCGTTCGTTCGTCCTTTTGGAGGAACGGGTTTACTCTTTCTCCTGTCACTAGCTGCAGGGTTGTACAGGGTCAGTTTGTTATTAGGTTCCTGTGTATGAACTCTCCTACCACTAAGGCCTGTTCATACTGGTAGTCAGTCAGGACCTAGTTTCAGGGATTCCAGCAGCAGGTGACCATTTCCCTTGTCCGGTCTTTTCCCTTTTCTCTTATGCTTGGTGTGGCTATACCCTCCACACCAGAGCGTGACATTTAGTTATGAAGAAAGATTAAAAGAATTGAATTTATTTAGTCTTGAGAAGAGACGTCTAAGGGGGACATGATTAACCTATACAAATATGTAAATGGGCCATACAAAAAATACAGTGGAAAAACTGTTCCATGTAAAATGCCCTCAAAAGACAAGGGGGCACTGCCTCCGACTGGAGAAGAAAAAATTCAGTCACCAGAAGCGTCAAAACTTCTTTAGTGTAAGAACCGTGAATCTGGAATAGACTTCCTCTGGACGTGGTCACAGCAGGAACAGTGGACAGTTTTAAAAAGGGCTTAGATGAATTCTTAAAAGTAAATGACATTAATGCTTATGAAAACGTATAGAAATCTGAGTCTCATTTCCTACTGGGATTCACGTCCCCACCTATCCCTTGTTGGACTTAATGGACTTATGTCTTTTTTCAACCATATTAACTATGTAAATTCACACCTTCCACTCCATCTCCAAGACTTTTCTTATGCACTATCCAGTCAGTACTGCCAATGTCAGACTGGGACGGGACACACCCCCAACTAGTGAAGTCCATCTGGATCTTCTAGCAATCCATTCCTAACTTCTAGCTGGAATAATAAAGGAATGGCACATCATAGTCATAAGAATACAAATAGTTACTAAAATAGACTTGTCAGCAGAAGTTACAGGTTCTCTTTAAATCGGTCAAAAGAAAATCCACAGCACTTCAATGATTCTGTTTAAGTGAAGAATGCATTTTATTTTTGTAAATTTTACACAAATAAAATATATCCTTCGCTTAAAGGTGTTATCCTATGAATAATGTAAAGAATTAAAATCAGACATCATATAGTACATGACAATCTCTTTCTAACAAAGCTAGAACCAGGCTGTACCTCACATGGATAAAGAGATCTCCCCATTCATTGCTGCAATTGCTCAGCTATATTTATTTCAGCCAGGCAGCTTAGGAGGTGTGTACTTTCTTCTGTAATTCTTTGAAGATTTAAGCCAAGCAT
The DNA here is from genome assembly GCA_900303285.1 of Rhinella marina. Lineage (NCBI taxonomy): Eukaryota > Metazoa > Chordata > Amphibia > Anura > Bufonidae > Rhinella > Rhinella marina. The sequence goes on along the minus strand of ONZH01021251.1, from coordinate 546,458 downwards.
GTTCGGTCTTCTTATTGAGGTGGACAGAAAAAAAAAGGAAAACAACAAACAGCAGGTGGCACTATACAGATGCATCTTATTGGATAGGTCAGTGGCTCCACTCATTTTTTAATTACATTCAATTACAAAAGTATTCAGATTGAGAGACCAGCTGTATGGTTTCTAAGATCCCAAAGATACCTTATTGGAATTTTGTGGTTAACATGAGATCTCATGAATACATGTATTAGTATTGCTGTTTCTTCTACTGATACCACCTTCTACTAAATAAGCAGGGCTGTGGAGTCGGTAAGCCAAAGCCCCGACTCCAACTCCGACTCCTCAATTTCCTCCGACTCCCTAATACATGGCGTATGTTTAAGTGATAACTTTAAACAAACTTTGCATAAATCAATAGTACAGATATGTCATGACAAAAAGAGTTTGTAATATATGTTTTACTAGATATCTTTACTCTGAACTTTCAGTATCAGGCTTCTCTGGGTACAGCTCACAAAGGGCCTGATGTATGAAAACTTTCTAGGTCTAAGAATTTCTTTGTTGCCCATAGCAACCAATCAGAGCTCCCCTTTCATTTCTCCACAGCACTATATGAAATGAAAGGGGAGTTCTAATTGGTTTCTATGGGCAACAAAGAAACTTCTACACCTAGACAGTTTTCATACATAAGGCCCTAGGTGTTTTGCAGCATATAGAAGCCATGTGAGCAGCTAACCTCTCCAAACATGAGCTCAGAGGAAAAGCAAACTAAAACATAAAGCATACAGAGAGAACATGCACTGGACAAGTGATTTATGCACAATTTATTGAAAGTTTAGATATACTAAGAAGTACTTGCCTTAAAGGGGGTTTCTCAGCACATTGATTCACTGGCTGACAGGCAGTTTGCACTTATTCTGTCTCCTTAGGCCATGGGGGGGGGGGGTCTCCAGCAGTTATTAGCATATATTAACTTACTCTGGCAGAGCAGGAGGTTGTGATCTCTAACACAATTACAGGTAAAGCCATGCTTCTCAGTCCTCAACACATTTTGCTTATTGAGGTCACTCCTGCTCTCAGCCAATCAGATTACAGTCTTTCTGGTCTGCAGGTTACCATAGAAACCTGTGTACAGTGAGAGACCTGCTGAACTGTCTATAGTTCATGACTAAAGTAAAATCTACTGACCACTGTATTTACAAAATGTTTTCTTTTAACTGTCCCTTTATGTAGAAAGCTAATCTTTGTAACTAGTGAGAAACCCCCTTTAATCCTGTTTTGTCTAGAAGATCTGAGATGAGTGCAGCCATTCCTTCCCAGTGCCTTTTTCCTCTGAACTGTAGCGGAGGAGCTTCACTTCTGAGCATCTACATAAAGGGCAGCACACATTCATCTCAACTGAAAGCCTAGATCCTTAGATCAGGAATAGAACAAACATTTATAGGACATTTCATCATGTTCCCAAATTCTTATGAAAATATATTCAGCACATACTGCATTGAACTAAATGTACCAATTTATTATATATTTTAGGAGTCAGAGTCGGTCTATTTTATACCGACTCTGACTCCACCAAAATGGTCACCGACTCCGACTCCGCGACTCCAACTCCACAGCCCTATAAATAAGTATTAATCTCTGTGAATGATGTTGCTGTACTTTCTAATTGTACTTTATTACACTGTATTCCTCTTTATTGTATTCGCTAAAACAAGTTAAAAAATGATGGTACCCTCAAAAAGCCAAACTCTAACCGACTCTCCAGTTTCTCCAGGTGTGATAGTGTATCTCAGGGATGCTTATCTCCTAAACAGTGTTTCAGACAGGACGCGAATTCTGCGACAATCAATGCGACAAACAGCAATATGTGTGATGTAAATGACCAACTGGTCTGATTTAAATCTGCACAAAAACTGATCTGAAGTGCTTAAAAACCTGTCTGTCAATCACCATAATTATTGTGTGTAACCAGTATCTCAAAGAGATCAGAAAGACAACTCCATTATAGATTACATTATATTATTTTAATTGCATGGAGCAATCAGTGTCACGCCATGTGGCCATATGATCACACAGGAATGCCACATAAAAGGTATGAACACCCAACAAACCAGCATTTGTTCATTTGTGAGGTGATCATACGTGTTTACATGGCGCATTGATTGGGTGAACAAACATTCAAACATTTATTCCTCATCAATAGCTCATGTATAAGGCCCTAAATTCAACATCTGCAAGAACAGTCTGAATGGTGAGACATCTGTCTGTCTAAACCCAGCTTACTTATCTAAGCCAAGTTTTACAAGAAGAAAAAAGAAAAAAAAGAACAGAGACATTGAATCAAGAATGATGGAAGAAGAAGAATCATTTGGGTCAGTGGTTTGTTGCTGAAAAAGTGAAAAGGATAAAAAGGTTCAGCTTTGTTGAAACATCTGTTTGGGAGAGAGTTTGAGACTTGTTGCTATGCTCACAATCATGAACGGGGCTATATACTAACGTAATCAAGTATTACCCGAAAAGCAATGTATTGATGAATCTACATTACTTACTGTAACTAAGCAGAAAATGGACTGGTTCAGGCAAAACTTGAGTCGGGCAGTACCAAACAACACTAATCACCACATGGACTATTAAGGGATTTTAATGTTATCTGATATGCCTATGATATACAGTATGTTTGTTTATGAGTCCTCAGTGACTATTCATCGATATTCAGGCCTTTAAGCCATAATACCTATGTATCCCTACTGATTGGACCAACTATTTTTTGCGATGATTATTTTCCATATGTTTACCTTTTGAGATTTTGTTTGTTTTTCTAGTTTTTTGGTTTTTTATTTTATCATAACACTTAATTTGATTCTGTGCCGTTATTATCTTTTACTTATATGTTGTACTTACCTATAGAAGGTCCACCTGGACCGAAACGTTCGGCTTATACTTTAAAAAGGATCTATATTATACCTACTGATGGATCAGAATCACTATATGTGGGAAAACTTAAATAAATGTTAAATTGCATTCCAGCTATTGTGTGCAGCAATTTTCTCTTTACCCTGTTTATGAGTAAAAGCCTCAAACTTTACTGCTTTTAAAGTTGATGGCTGGTCTGCACTAGGCCCTTGGGCTGAAACAAGGAAATTAAATGGAAGATCAGATATCGCAGTGGATAACAACCATTTCAGCATAGAGAAATTACCATATTTTTTGCCCTATAAGACATGCCTGCCCATAACACGCACCTAAGTTTTCAAGGAGGAAAATAAGAAAAAAATGTTTTATTAGACCCCCAATATTCCCTCAGAGGAGAGCCACAGTCAGACCAATGTTAATCAGACCTCAAATCAGACCCCTAATGTTAATCAGTCCTCAACTAAGACCACCAATGTTATTCAGACCATAGCTAAGAGCCCCAATCAGCCCTCAATGTTAATCAGACCTCAGATCAGACCCCCAATGTTAATTAGACCCCAGCTCAGAACCCTAATCAGACCTCAGATCAGACCCCCAATTCTAAATAGACCTCAGCTGAGAGCCCCAATCAGACTCCCCAATGTTAATCAGACCTCAACTCAGACCCCCAATGTCAATTAGACCTTGGCTTAGACCCCCAGTGTTAATCAGACCCCCAAAGAGACCTCAGATCAGACCCCCAATGTTAATTAGACTTCAGCTCAGAACCCCAATAAGACCTCAGATCAACCCCCAATTCTAAATAGACCCCAGCTCAGACCTTCAATGTTAATCAGACCTCAGATCAGACCCTCAATGTTAATCAATCCTCAGCTGAGACCCCCAATGTTAATCAGACCTCACCTGAGACCCCTAATGTTAATCAGACCTCAGCTGAGAGCCCCGATCAGACTCCTCAATGTTAATCAGACCTCAGCTCATACCCCCAATGTTAGTCAGACAATGTTAATTAGACCTTGGCTCAGACCCCTAGTGTTAATCAGACCCCCAAAAAAACCTCAGATCATGCCCCCAATGTTAATTAGACCCCAGCTCAGACCCCCATACAGATCTCAGATCCCAATGTTAATCAGACCTCAGGACAGATAAAAAAGAGCAAGGTCACAAAGCGCGCCTAAGTCCTCACACTGTGAACAGCTCACAGTACAGCGTGCGGCGCTGGCAGAACAAGACCAGAAAGCGGTGAATACAGAGCCAGCATGGGGAGTGCTGCATTCAATGCTCCCTAGTCCTGCTGTACTAATGAGCAATTCTGTAATGGAAGCGCTTATTGGTGTTTGCCCCATAAGACGCACTGACATTTTCTAACGCACTGCGTCTTAGACGACAAAAAATACCATACTATTTGTGCCTTTGGAGCACATGCCTGAATATGGCTTAATCTGGCTTACAAGTGCCTGTCCCCCGGTAAACTGCAAGGTAGCTTTATTCTTTTAGAACCATTCCTTCCCGATAATTGCTTGCTTATCAGTGGAGGGAAGAGCTGGATTTACATGCAGTGATCTCCTCTACTGTATGGGAATGAGCGATGGCTGCTGCAATTGTTCGTCCCCAGACAGATTAAATGTTCATGTACTGTGCTTCATGAACGATAATTTCATCTGAGAAACGAGCATCGGGTGATTGGCAGAACATTTACATGGGCCTATTTTTTGGAATGAGTGTTTGTAGTAACGTTCATTCCCAATAATGGGCCTGGCAATTGTGGGGCGTAAATCTGCCTTAAGTGCCACTGTCTAATGATCGTAACACTTTCACCTGCCTTCACAAAATTTGTAGTAAAAAAAAATACTAATTCTGTACATAATGTACAATATCATAAAAGATACACATTTCTTATCAATGCTATTTGTTTTATTCACATACATTAAAAAAGGTGTACCTCTGAAATTCCTCATGGATGTGTCACGCAGTCATATTCTCACAGGTCAACCCTATTAGTTTCGGAAATAACCAACGTCAGCAGTAGTCGGCGTTACCAGCTCTTATCAAGAGAGAAGAAGATTGCTTGCGTAAGGATTAGAATAGCATGATAATACCGCTTCTATGCACCAGCTGGTTCTTTGACATAATAGGTAGTTGTATAATCTCATATCAGTTACCTTTAGCAGCTTAAATAGCGTTTTCTATTCATAAAATGATGTCCTCAGATAAAAGCCTATAGACATCCACAGAGACAGTTCTGGTTTATAGTATGTGATTGTATTGAATGTTCCAGAGCCTTTTGACCTGATGAAAAACACAGTCCATTGTTATGGATTGCCAGAAACCACTGGAACCCCCTACCAATTATGAGCATGGGGGTGTCATGCCTCCCTCAGAATGCAGTGGCGGTTGCTATGGTAGTGGGAAGAAGCACTGTACTCAGCTACTGTATCTCCGTCAGTCCCATAAACGGTGAATAGAGTGGCAGCACACATGCACAACTGACAATCCATTCAAACAGGGCACATGATCCCTGTTTTCATGCCAGTTGGCACAAAGAGAGGTATCATTATGAAGTATGGTCCCATACTGAAAGAAGCTTTTTTTTTTTCATTTTGGGTAATGTTATTTTTTTCAATCTAAATAGATAGATGCACAGCTTTGAAAAAGTATTCATACCCCTTGACCTTTTACCCATTTATTTTACGTTACAGCCACAAACCTAAATGTATTTTGTTGGGATTTTATGTGATAGACCAACACAAAGTAGCAAGTATGTGTGAAGTGAAAAGAAAATGATACATGGTTTTCAAAATGTTTCATAAAAATCTCTGAAAGTGTGGTGTGCATTTGTATTCAGCGCACCTCTTCCACATGCTTGCTGTGTTCACTACATGGCTTGTGGAAAACTGTAAACTGGACTTCTTATGGCTTGCTTTCTTCTTGCCACTTTTCCATAAAGTCATTCACAGGTCTGATATATAAGAACATCAGAATCCCGGTCAATCACTAGTGTCATTTACTTAATAAAATGGCACAAAACACCTTCACCAGTGTAAAACGTAACCTTTAATAATCTTCATTAAGATCATGTCCCAAACAAAGTTATATGTCCTAGACACTGGCGTATGTCAAAAGATGTAGTAATCCAATTATTATCATGTATCCAAGAGAGACCATTACATATCCTGGATACTGGCATATGTCCCGACGAGTTTCCCTACACCATTCAATGGTGTCAGTTCATCAGGGGAATATATATATATATATATATATATATATATATATATATATATACAGTGGAGGAAATAAGTATTTGATCCCCCACTGACTTTAAAAGTTTTAATACTAAAAAATAAATGAACCGTCTCATAATTTTATGCCAGCTTTATTTTAACAGTGCCACGTAGAATATCAAAAGAAAAACAGAGAAAATTACATGAAATGAGAAATAAAAAATAATTTGCATTTCTTTGAGGGAAATAAGTATTTGATCCCCTAGTAAAACCATGACTAATGTTGGCTCCCACAGACCACTGACACACCCTAATCACAGTGAAGTCGTTACCTGGATGAGAGACACCTGTCCCAAATTGTCACCTGTATAACAGGCCACCTGCCAACAGTCTCAGTGACACTCCAACATCTCCACCATGGGCAAGACTAAAGAGCTGTCTAAAGATGTCAGGGACAAAATTGCTGACCAACACAAGGCTGGAATGGGCTACAAAGCCATAAGTAAGAAGCTGGATGAGAAGGTGACAACTGTTGGTGCAATTATTCGGAAGTGGAAGAAGTACAACATTACTGTCAATCGACCCAGGCCTGGAGCTCCCTGCAAGATATCACCTCGTGGAGTCTCATTGATCATGAGAAAGGCTAAAAATCAGCCAAGAATTACACGGGAGGAGCTGAGTAATGATCTCAAGGCAGCTGGGACCACAGTCTCCAAAAAAAACATTGGTAATACACTGAGACGTAATGGTTTACAATCCTGCAGTGCACGCAAGGTTCCTCTGCTCAAGAAGGCTCACGTCCAGGCCCACCTCAAGTTTGCCAATGAACATATTAATGACTCCGAGAGAGACTGGGAGAAGGTGCTGTGGTCAGATGAGACCAAAATTGAGCTCTTTGGCCTCAACTCAACTCGATGTGTTTGGAGGAAGAAAAATACAGAATATGACCCTAAGAATACTATCCCCACCGTCAAGCATGGTGGTGGAAGTATTATGTTTTGGGGGTGTTTTTCTTCTAAGGGCACAGGCCAACTTCACCGCATTGACGGGAAGATGAACGGGGCCATGTATCGCAAAATCCTGGGTGACAACCTCCTTGCCTCCGCCAGGGCACTGAAAATGGGTCATGGATGGGTCTTTCAGCATGACAACGACCCAAAACATACAGCCAAGGAAACAAAGGAGTGGCTCCATAAGAAGCATATCAAGGTCATGGAATGGCCTAGCCAGTCCCCTGACCTCAATCCCATCGAAAATCTATGGAGAAAGCTGAAGCTTCGCGTTTCCAAATGCATGCCTAAAAACCTTAAGGATATGGAGATAATTTGCAAAGAGGAGTGGGCCAAAATTACTCCTGAAGTGTGTGCAAACCTTATAAAAAAAACTATAAGAAACGTCTGACTGCTGTGCTTGCCAACAAGGGTTTTGCCACCAAGTATTAAATGATGTTTTCCTAGGGGATCAAATACTTATTTCCCTCAAAGAAATGAAAATTATTTTTTATTTCTTATTTCAAGTAGTTTTCTCCGTTTTTCTTTTGATATTCTATGTGGCACTGTTAAAATAAAGCTGGCATAAAATTATGAGACGTTTCATTTATTTTTTAGTATTAAAACTTTAAAAGTCAGTGGGGGATCAAATACTTATTTTCTCCACTGTATATATATATAGATATATATATATTCTGCACATAATTATTGATAAAATGCAGGAACAAATAAATAGATATCTAGTTAGTGGCTTGTTGGATTAATGCCCACCACAGATGCAAGTACACCACCATAACCTAGAATCATCATACCCTATATAACATGTTAGGAAGATAACCAGCAATATAACAAGCACATGTATGTATATAAATCCTTCACCTAGTTCCAAGATAATCAATTGCACTCGCATATAAGGCTGAGGCAATAGAATGTAAAACAAACATAGTGAACCGATATATATATCACATGGTATACTTGCGTGCCCCAGCCTCCCCCATACATAGGTGCGCCAGGTTAGTCTGGAATCATCCTAGAAATATCAGGGTCTGATTTTAAGAGAAACCAGTATTTCTCTAATATACCTCTCACTTCATGTGTCATTAAATCATAGGTACCTATAATACTAATGGTCTTTTCCTCCTGTTTTCTAACGTTGGGGGTCACCAATGTTGTTCTATCACAAGCATGTGCATCAGAGGCGTAGCTAGAGGTTCAGCACAGGGGGGGCGAAACATACTTGAGTGGGCCCCCCACTTGGCTTCCCAAACGCACGTTTCCAACTTCACAGGCACATACTACTAGTTGTGGTTATAATATTGTATTAGAAAGATTACTATATAAACTGCTAGATCATCTATGCTGCTAAGTACAGTACAATAGACTTTCTACATACCCTACTCTAAATACTCTACCACATAATGCAGTGAAATATAGGAGTAATAGGAGTAAAAAACAAGAGGACTCCTATGTTAAAGGAAACCTGTCCACAGTTTTTACATCACTAAACTAACAGTCCCCTGCCCCTATCAGACCTCAGATCAGCGTATTGTGCCCCCATCAGACCTCAGATCAGCAGACTGTGCCCCCATCAGACCTCATATCAGCAGACTGTGCCCCCATCAGACCTCATATCAGCCTACTGTGCCCCTATCAGACCTCAGATCAGCGTATTGTGCCCCCATCAGACCTCAGATCAGCAGACTGTGCCCCCATCAGACCTCATATCAGCAGACTGTGCCCCCATCAGACCTCATATCAGCCTACTGTGCCCCTATCAGACCTCAGATCAGCCCACCCAGCCACATAGGATTAAAATAAAAAACTTTACTTACCTGTTCTGCGCTGCGGCTGCCCTCCGGTCCGCGCTCCGCTCTCTTCCCTGGCCCGCGCACACTATGACCTGACGCTGCGTGCAGCGTCAGGTCATAGTGCGCGCCGCCAGGGAAGAGAGCAGAGCGCGGACCGGAGGGCAGCCGCAGCGCAGAACAGGTAAGTAAAGTTTTTTATTTTAATCCTATGTGGCTGGGTGGGCTGATCTGAGGTCTGATGGGGGTCCCTAAATACAAGTGAGCGCTTCCATAATGGAAGCGCTCACTTGTATTCGCCTGATAGAAGGCAAGGTCATCCTTGCTGGGGCCCCCCCTGAGTCACTGGGCCCGGAGCCGTCGCCCCCCCTGCCCCCCCGGTAGCTACGCCACTGATGTGCATACTCCCCTGCTTGTTTCAATACTTTATCCGGATAAACTCTCTCCCGAAATTTTTGATAAAGATTGATACCCCCTTTTTCAAAATCCTCTTCTTTTGTAGAGTTTCTCTCTGTAGCTTGAGAAACTGTCCTTTGGGGATCCCTTTCTTTAGAGGGAAAGGATTAAAATAGTTTGTAACAAATTATTTGTAGATGTCTCTTTACGATATAGGGATGTGTGAATAGCATTATCTTTTTTCCATAGCCGAGTATCCAAAAAAGCAATCGATTCCTTCTGTATATCATGAGTAAAAAATAAACCAATATGACTCTGATTAAGTGCTTCCACAAAATATTGGAATTCCTTTTTTTCACCTGACCACAGAACTAAGATGTCGTCTATAAATCTTACCCATAGTAGAATCGGCGTCCACTTACTATACTGGTCTAAAAATACTATTGTTTCCTCCCACCAGCCCAGAAGCAAATTTGCATAAGTAGGTGCACACGGGCTGCCCTTCGTGGTGCCCCTGAGCTGGTCGTAATATTTGGAATAAAAATCAAAATAATTGGGAGTCAGGATTACAGATGAGCGGATCATTCAAAATTTGCTTAGCAGAATATTCACCAAATTTCTGACAAGATTCGTATTTAAATGAATTTATTCCTCGAATCTACGTAAAAAAAAAAAACAAACGTTGTTTTGCGAACATTCCTGCCCAAATTACGTACGTACAGTCAGCATAGTTAAAAGTACGCAATACGTAAGCATTAGTGTACAAAAGTGTGCACAAATCCTTAGCGTACTATTGATGCACGAATGCATCATTTGCACGAGGCTAGGCCGCAGCGTACAGTCTTTAGAGGCAGTCCATATGAACAAGAAAAATAAGTTGCTCACTGCTGCTATCAATAAGTGAATAATTTACTAAAAACACCGTACAATAAGTGCATAATAGGACACATTGCAGTACCAGAAAAAGAATACACACAATGGGCTAAAGTGCTGAACCATTAAAAACAGTGTGGCTAAAATACAGCAAAGACATAAGTATGCAAACATTTTAGTGCAATCAATTTCACATTTTCAAGCATAAAAGGCTCAGATATACGTTTGAGTCTCTCCTTATGGCTCCTAGTTGGCAATGATAAAACACTGGAACACATATTTCAAAATTCAATTGTAATCCATGTGAGGTAATATTGTAATCCAAACAGGTAACGTGTAATCCACATGGATTATAGAGAATAGCAGCAAATAGAGAACCCTTTTTGCAAAGGGAGCTCCCAAATAAACTGAGAAGGGGGTAGGCTTAGGCGCAACTGGGACTTTTTCTGCAGAATGGGGGGAGTCCTGACAGCCATGCCCATCTGGGTGAGAGTCAAACGGGGGCAACACAAACTAAACAAAAACAACTGCCAACTAGAATCTCACCCGTCAGGTGCAGTCCATGGTGTGGCTCTCATAGGTCCTCCTGCAGTGTCCTTGACACTGCCAGTAGTTGGGTTCCTCATATGAGGGACCTGAATTCCTCCTCGCTCGAGCTGCTGCTGAAGCTCATCAGAGGACGCTCCTGCCTGTTGAAGGCCATGCTCGCTGCGGTGGAACTCCAGTGCCCTCTTCTTCCTGAAGTTGGACTTGACCAGGTCCGGGTTGTGGTGACTCTGGCAATTGCTGCAGCCATTTTCGCTTTTCTGGATGCTCCTGCCGGGACAGCAGGGGTAAAGACTTCCGGCTGCAGTGGTTCCGGAAAGGTTGCATCCAAGGAAGAAGACCCAGCTTCCCCGGCTGCTGCTGGCTTCATCTTCCACGGGAGCTGGTATTGGTGGATGACCGTGATTGGAAGGTGAACGATAATGTGGTCAGCTGACCCAGCTGTAAGGACTGTGGTGGTGGTGGTGGTGCTGGCAGTCCAGGAATTAGAGACTCCAGCTGAGGCTGTGGCTTTTCCCTAAACCGGAGGATGCCTTCTGGGAACTCCTGCAGGCAGCGCAAGTGTCCTGGACCTGGTGGTTCATCTGGCCACACTTCTGGTTCCGTTTTAGGCACCAGAGGCTTTGAAAGGAGGGTAACCCCGGTCGCAAATGGGCCTTTCAGGGACACCATGGGGGTGTACTCCACCTGATCCCCCACGTACAGGCTATGACGATGTTGTGGCAGGTACGGACGTTTCACCGACCTGCGGCCCACAAAATATTCCTTTCCATCCTCGTCATCCTGCAGGAAGCCAGACCCTCTCCCAACGGAAAACCAAAGCACAGTTCCTTTTCGGCGTTCCAATGAAGGATCTCCCGGCCTAGGGTGGTTGAGTACCTGGATGACCCAGTCGTCCACTGCGTTTTTATAGTCCCGGAGGGTCTGTGCATGGGCCGTCACAGATGGTGGAACAATTGGGTTCTGGTGTATGGAAGGGGTGGATCTCCTCCTGGGCAGCAAAGTGGATGCTCTAGCCACCTCCGCTGCACGAGACACAGCAGACGCTCCAGCCGCACGAGCCACAGAAGATGTTCCAGCCGCACGAGCCATAGCAGACGCTCCAGCCGCCTCACGAGTCGCAGAGTTGTGACACCCTGATGTCTGGAGAGGGCGGTGGTTCAGGGAACTCGTTCCCAAAATACATTTCATTCCAGTTTGTATGCAGCTGTTTCTTAGCCATGATGCCTGCCTCTTGCTCCGAGGTCACCGTTGGTCTAAACTGGTTCAGACTTCAGAGGAGGGTGGAGTACTGAGGGAGGAGTCTTCACTCCCTATACTTGCAAAATAGTTAGATCCCGGTGGGCCGGGCTGTTTTTTTCCAGTTCTGAGGGGGGCGTATCTTCACTTTCCCGCTCTTGCGTTGGCGTAACGTCATTGTCCTGCCTCGCGCAGAATGCGTACGTTTCGTACGTTTCATACGTATCGTACGTATCATGAGCGTGTTAAATTTTGCGAAGATTTACGAATAATACGAAGCGAATCCAAAGAAATTCGGATTCGCTTCGCAGTTGAAAATTTCCAAGATTCGATACGAATCTACAAAGCGGCAAGTAGATTCGCTCATCTCTAGTCAGGATAAATTCTAACAAGCGTAGAACAAAACTATTGTGTTGATCTGATCCTTTTGGTGGCATTTTTCTACTCTTATTCCTAAGAGAGGTAAAGGGTCCCTTACCCCTTTCTCTTTTATTGTCCTCAATTAGTTGGGCTAGATCTTCCACTTGTAAATCCTCTAGTTCTATCCTCAATTCCTAGCATTTTGTTTTCTATTAGTTTGTGTAAATGTTTTATGCCACTGAATCTTTCTGATAAAAAGGTCCTTAATCCAATCAAATACATTAAATCTTGTCGTCGGGACAAAGGATAATCCTTTAGATATTATTTCTACCTCTGAGTTTGTTAGGGTAATTCCTGACAGATTGAGGATAAGTGAAATATCCACAGCACGGCTAGAATTTATTTTCGCTGGACCTGTGTGCGTTCTCTCAGAGTGTATGAATTTGGTTGGGTGTGCTGTCCTAAAAACGACAGTGACATTAAGTTTGGGGTGCCATGAGATGATGAGGAAGTAGTAGAACATAGTGATGAATTGGAGCTGCCCACTGATGGTTCCCCTGCTGTAGATGGCAGGGTGGTCTGGACTGGGACCTCCCCATGAGTGTTGTGATCCTGAATTTATGTGAGGATAACCACTGTTATTCCTTCTCCTGCCTTCTTTGTAATAGCTTCTGTCTTGGCCCCTAGAGTGGCCCTGTCCCCTAAAGGGACCTCTCCCACTTATGAGATATCGATAGTTTGGACTATCTCGATCCAAACTCCCGGTTTCTGACACCGAGGTTTAAATGTTAAAAAACTGTAAAAAAAAGGGGGTCAGTCAGCACATCCAATGTGCAGGTGCACGCTGCCATGTCTAGAGACACAAAGGAAAAAAAACACAACGCAGCAGCACTCTGCAAACACAAATAATGTACAATAATGCCATAGTCATAAAACATTCTGGTGATAATGCTACGCTTATTTTGCAAAATTGAGATTCTTGGCAAATCATTTTGTACAAAATTATTTGGGCCCGTCTGCCAAACGTCAAGGCAATCTCTTTAAGACGGGAACTTAACACTAATTCCTACCTGTTATGTGCCATAATAGCCACCATAAAATTCAGGGAGTGTTGGTTCCACATGCATGCTGGGTCCACTCTGTCTTTGCCATTTTTGGTGCCTTAAAGACCTCCATTAAATCCAGGGATGCAGGTACCAACATGCATGCTGAGCCCACTCTATACCTCTCCTGGTGCCTCACAGTTTCCAATACATTTGTCTCTAGCCATGGCTGCGTGCACCTGCACATTGGATGTGCTGACTGACCCCCTTTTTTGCAGTTGTACTGATCTGGAGGTGTGGCTACTCCAGCCAATCTTGCACTCCTGATAAGCCTGTCTGCCCCATAGGCTGATTTTAATCAGAGTAAGTATAAAGGCACCAAAAATGGCAAAGGCACCAAAAATGGCAAAGGCAGAGTGGACCCAGCATGCATGTGGAACCAACACTCCCTGAATTTTATGGTGGCTATTATGGCACATAATAGGTAGGAATTAGTGTTAGGTTCCCGTCTTAAAGAGATCGCCTTGACGTTTGGCAGATGGGCCCAAATAATTTTGTACAAAATGATTTGCCAAGAATCTCAATTTTGCAAAATAAGCGTAGCATTAACACAAGAATGTTTATGACTATGGCATTATTGTACATTATTTGTGTTTGCAGAGTGCTGCTGCGTTGTGTTTTTTTCCTTTGAGGTTTAAATGTTGGAACCTATATTAACCTGTTGAGGATTTTAATAAGCTGTCTTTTCTCTAAACTCAGTGAGATCTCGAACAAATTGTCTGTGTTTGTCCAATCATTGCCAGTAACTACACCATGTAAAAGTGCCATTGATTACCCGATGGGTGAACAAACATTCATTGGGTGAAAGCATAGTTCATGTGGCACCCAAAATCATCGCTTCTGGGAAGCAGATTATCCTATTTAAACAGTGATCTCAGTAGCCTCTGGGTCCCACTCCTATCTAAAGAATGATGCCCCATCATGGACTACCGGGATTGGGAAGGAGGCTGCACTCTCCATTCATTGCTATAGGACTTTCAAAAATAGTGGGGCCTGATTCATACATACATACATACATACATGTATGGTATATCCTGTGGATACGCAATAAATATCCAGATGGGAAACCCTTTAATAGCACTTGATGTATTTATTGCTATGCGCAATATAATATTATGTTGACGTGACAAAAATTTGGATATGATGCAAGAAATATGTGTCACTTTTCTTCTGAAGGTGCTTATTATTAATTGTGGCTTTTAACAAAGTTGGATTTCACAATGTGAAACATTATCCATAGTGTGTTTCCTGCTTCTGTACTTTTTGTTGTTAGTAAATATCATTTTTTTTATTAGCGTTTACGTCCACTTCCTTCCTTTGGCTGAATCACAACTTTATTTTTTCCTCGTCACCCACCAAATTTTGAAATAGCACAAATTTGTTTTCTGTATTTATGTTTAAGTGATGCACCAAGATCCTGTTTAGATGAAGCATCTGCTGGAAATAGTAATTATTGCACATTTCTGTTACATCCTAACGTCACTATTCCTTACACTGTGTATAACTGTGGCATGTTGGAAAACCTTTATAGATATTAAAGGGGTTTTCCAAAGATTGCAATATTGATGGCTTATCTTTAGAATAGGCCATCAGTATCAGATCTGTGGGCTCTGACTATTTGCACCACTGCCCACTCCTGGGCCACGACGCTCAGGAGAAGTGCTGCAGCCTCTTCCTTGGTTACATTACTCCATACACTTAGTAGTGGCTGTTCTGGGTACTGCAGCTTTATCCTGTTTGAGTGAAAAAAGACAGAATTTTGTTGAAGCATTTGTATTGTCGGTTATACCATAGATTACCAATACCATGTACTTTTACACAACATTGGGGTCTTAAGCGCTATCTTAAGTGCAATAACTCATTACTAGATTGGTTCTTGAATAAACTATAAACAGCAAATGTCTCATCTGTTATGATCCATGCAATGAATATGATATTTAATGGTAGGACAAATCCAACATATGTTTTTTTCTATAACATTTCCTTTGCATAAATCCTTATAGGAGTTGTCCATATTTTCTTTTATTACCCTTCAAACATAGGGACCTGTGACGGGAGCTATATGTATATGTCTTCATTACACTTCTAGTCCCCGCTTATAAAGTTCCTGTGTGGATGGAGTCATGTGTGCTGCGGCAGCCAATGAGTGGCCTCAGCAGTGCCCACAAGCAGTTCATGATCCAGCAGTGATGTACCGCTTGGGGACATGTCACCTCTGAGGGCAGTCATTGACTGCAATGCCACACGTGACCACATCCATGCAGGAAGTTCACATGTGGGTGCTGGAAGTGTAGTGAAGACAGCCCAGGGCCCAAGAAGCCAGAACAAAGCAGTGGGGAGCAGATAAGTATAGTTTCCTTTGCAGGTCTCACATTTAAAAAAATATATAGTGGACAATCCCTTTATTTGGGTTGCGACTCATCTCCTGATTTCATCACTAAATCTTAACTATAGTCCAAAGTTCTACATTCCTTAGTTGAAATACAACCTTGGATGACACTCCCTGATGTTACAGAATTACATTATGTCACACACCTTCCACTTCAGTTGTCATATGTACAGTAGAGAATATCAGGAACCTAGGACCTGAAAGAGACGCATCATATGAGCAAATCACAACTACCAAGTACCACTTAGTGCTAAGTGAAAAATAGAGAATGCTGCAGCACAGAAAATTACCAACATCTGCTAATATAGAAACTCTGATAATCATGTGGATCTTCAGTCACATTGATTAAAGGTATTTTACTGTATAGTGAAAAGTTGGTTGACTTTTATTTTAAAAACAAATAGTTCAACTTACGTGTAAAAGAGTTTTCGGAGATTTTTGAACTGGTGACCTATACTTTGGATAGCTGATCAGTATCTGATTGGTGGGGGTCTGACACCTGGGACCTTTGCCTATCAACTGTTTGAGAAGGCACCGGTGCTCTCAGTAGCACTGTGGCCATCTCACAGCTTTCCCTAGGCCATGTGATGTCACGATCATTGGTAACATGGCCTATGTGCAGCTCAATTCCATTGAAGTGAATGAGGCTGAGCTGGAATACCAAGCACAGCCAATATACAATGTACAGTGCTATACCTGGTGAGCTGTGAGAAGGCTGCGGTGCTACGGCGAGTGCCTGTGCCTTCTCAAATAGCTAATCGGTTCAAAAATCTCAGAAAAACCCTTAACTAGTGATGCAGACTATTATTTCCATGAAAAAATGATTTCCATAATTAGTATCAATACTAGTTATTGTAATAAGTCCACTAAACACTTCACTGAAAAACTAAATTCAATCCATTGTATTATCTATATGTCACAATTGCAAAATAGGAAGAAAAAAAAAAGAGAAAAGCAGAATATACATCTCTTAAGAGGCAGCCATCTCCCCCTCTCCCCTCTGGTCTTAAGCTAGTGCACTTGAGCCAGGAAGTCTATGTTTAAGATGGGGGAGCTGATTAAGGCTGCATACTAACTACACAGTGAGCTTGGCCATTTTGTTGACAGAATCTTGCAAATACCAGTAGTACAAAGTAGATTCTGTAACGGTCTCAGCTGTACCAGGAGTTGCGCACACATAGGGGCACATTTTAGACGCCGGTCTTAATAAAGCCAAAATTCACTGAAAATGGTTCACTACAGCGGTAAATGCAATTGACATTATATGGCTAAACCCTCACACTGATATTAAAATGAGACTTTTGCCAATATATTCTTATATCAAGAACATACCGGAGCCCGTGCACCCCGTCAAGGTATCTCAAGTGGCATGGGACGTAACTCTAACCTACCTATGCCGTATGGGCCTTTGCGGATAGGAGCATAAAGTCCTTAAAGGGGTTGTCTCATCTCGCTGTTACTAGGCGAGATGAGACACCGTTTCCGACCACTGTTTCTGGGTTAGGGAAACACCATAGCTTTCTGTGCTACGCTGTTTCTGTAGCTTTCACGCTCCGACGCTCTGCTGTTTCCCGGCCGGGAGGTGGTCGGAAACGGTGTCTCATCTCGCCTAGTAACAGCGAGATGAGACAACCCCTTTAATAAAGCCCTAAGCTGGCGGTGGTTCCGCCAAAGTTATGTAGAGGTGCAGGCCTCTCCATAACTTCAGCGCATCGAGCATCAGTTCAAAATGTAAGACAGCTTCCTAGCTGTCCTATATTCAGACCTTTTTTCTACGCCTGAAACAGGCATCCCCTTCCCCGCCCACGCCACTCCCGCAATTTTAGACTTGGCATGAGAGTATTTCAGAATAGTAAATTACCATAGTACCAGATGAAATACCAATAGTACACTCATATTGGCACCAGCTATTGTAGCTACACCTCACTTACTGATTACTCTTACAGGGACAGAAGCAGGACGCATATATCTTTGTCCTAAAATATGTAGTGGGAAGCTGGAAAAAAAATCCAAAATGCAGTGGAATTATAAAAAAAAAATGCGATACCGCCATAGTTTTATGCTTTTTATTTTTAAAGCATTCACTTCATTCTCCAGGTTAGTATGATTACAGCAATACCACATTTTCTTGTGTTTTAATACTTAAAAAAAAAATTTTGAAAAAAAAATGATCCTGCCATATTCTGCCCCCCATAACTTTTTATAGTTACGTTTACGAAGCTTTGCAAGGGCTCATTTTTTGAAGCACAATTTGCAGTTTTTAATGATACTATAGAGTGGATATGACTTTTTGATCACTTTTTATTCAATCTTTTTGGGGAGTTGAACCCGCAAAAAAAAAATTTGGTAAAACGTCCATTTTGACTTTTTTTTTCCATTACGGCGTTCACCATACAAGATAAATACATTTATATTTTAATAGTTTGGGCATTTTGGGTTTTGGTGGTGATCTTTATTTTTTATTTTACTTTATCTTTTATCTTTTACTTTATTTTACTCTTATATTACGTCCCCTTAGGGGACTTGAACATGCGATCATTAAATTACTTGTCCCATAGACTGCAAAGAATTACCATTGCAGTCTATGGAAAATTCAATACGTTTCTAGGGAGCCCTACCACATGCAGGGCTGCATAGGAATTATTGCTGTGGCAGGGACACATCTTCTCGTCCATCCATCCAGTTGTCAGTTAGGGCTGAGCTGCCTAAAGACTTTTTTGCAGCTCAACTTGTTCAAGTGATGGCTGCAGGTGACAATATTGCATGCAGCTCAATGTTTGGCTTTGTACTGCACTTGTAGCTTCACGGTTATAATCAGTTAGTTGCACTACAAAAAGTCTTGATGTAGGCTAGGCCATATTCATCAATTGCCAAGAAGAACAGAGAGGGGAAAAAATGTTCCAGAGAGATCAGCCATATCAGGAAAGGTAACAGGTCATCTATAAATCCATAGATCCATAGATTTCTCCATCTGACCTAGACTGCTGGAACAATGTCTCCAGATGACTGGATATGTTTTCTGCTCAGACATCTTTGGTTCCATACTTCTACAGCCAACAAGAACCTCTAGAGCAACACAAATTCAGGCCTCAGTCCAGATCCCTAATTTAAATAAATCAGATGCAAGACTATACCTCTAAATTCAGACCCCAGACCAGACAATAAAACATACCGTATTTTTCGCCATATAAGATGCACCGGCCCATAAGACGCACCTAGGTTTTAGAGGGGGACAATAAGAAAAAAATTTTTTTCATCAGACCTCTGGTCAGATGACCAATCAGACCTCATCTGACAGCCCCAATAAGACCCCCAATGTTAATAAGACCTCAGATCAGACCCCTAATCAGACCTCAGCTCAGATCTTAATGGGAATGACCCCCAATCAGACCTCAGATAGATTGCCAGTGCCTCTTATCAGCCCCCTGGAGTCTTATCAGCCCCCAGCGCAGTAATATCAGCCCCCTTCAGCCTCATATTGAATTAAAAAAAACAAAAAACTTACCTCTCCTGCCATGGATGGCGCCGCTCCTCTTCTCCAGTGCAATCTTCTTCATCTTGCCACCGGCTATGCTGTGAACCGGCGCACACAGCGTGAGGTCGCAGAGCGCCCTCACTCTGTGCACAGCGCTGCACAGCCTACAGCCGAGCGGAGGACCAGGAAGCGGTGAGTGCAAAGTCTTCACTGCTTCCTGGTCCTCCGGTGCTTTCGCCCTTTAAGACGCAGGGACATTTCCCCCCCACTTTTGGGGGAAAAAAATGTGTCTTATGGGGCGAAAAATACGGTATTCAGACCCAGAATCATACACTTAGCCTGTGAGACAATTGTAAGAAGAAGTCGGGAAGGAATCATTTTCCACATCATGTCAAAGTCTAGGCCTTTTGGAGGGATTTTGCCTTCCTCTGGATCAACTTGGGTTTGTAAATATTAAATGGTTGAACTTGATGTACTTAAAAGGGTTTTCCAAGATTTTTATACTGATGACCTATACGCAGGATAGGTCATCAGTATCTGATCGGTGGAGGTCCGATGCCTGAGGCCCCCATGATCAACTGTTTTGAGAAGGCACTGCTATGAGCCCTGTTGCCTTCTCACTGCTAACCAAGCACAGCGCCATACATTGTATAGCGGCTGTGCTTGGTATCGCGCTCAGCCCCATTCACTTGACTTGGCCTAGGAAAAGCTAAGAGAAGACCATGGTGCTCACAGGAGTGCCGGTACCTTTTCAAACAGCTGGTCCCATTTGTCAGACCCTAACAGATCAGATACTGATGACCTATCCAGAGCATAGGTCATCAGTATAAAAATCTTGGAAAACCCTTTTAAGTATTTTTTCCAACCAGGTGAATTTAGATAAAGTTCAGAATCAACATTTTGAAACAAAGGGTGTTTGAAATGTGATACATCATGAGGGCATCAAGATCTAAAAGAGAAATTATTCTCAACCAGAGTGTGAAAATCTCCATAATCCTGAACCAGCTTGGGATGTCAGAAGCTGAAGATGCGCCATCACTTATGGATCTATCCTACTTTGAATTGGAGAGTGAAGATGATCTATTACTTAACAATAGTTAAGACAAGTAGTGGGGGCACTTTCTTTTACATATAGCAAACACTACTGGCCTTGATAGCATGGCTACAATGGGAATTCTATGCCGACATGTAAGTAAGCCACACCAAAGAGACTGGAACTCAGTTTAAAGAGTCCTTTAATATCTTAGGCAGCCTCAAAACATGAATATAATGATATCTGCTGGAGACCCAGCAACCGGTTATCATTCAAACTAGAATAAAACCCAATTTCTTTCTCCAGCAGACAAGATATGTTCATTGCATCATTCACAGAAGCAGAACATGTCTCTCTAGCTCATGCCAGCCAAGAAGTGATTTGGTTGAACTAGCTCTTAGAGGATTAAGTGAACCACAACTCAGCCAACATTCATTTATGAAGACAACCAAAGATGTATGGTATTAAACTTGCCAACAGGAAAAGACCAATGTGGTTATTACTGAGGTGTTATACGGTAATATATACTTTATCAGCACTGCTCCTGAATAAATATATGTTCACCTGGTACATGTCTGGGCAAAATAATCCTCTGCTAACAGGTTCATAAGTTTCTCAAGAATGCTTAAATTCCTTAGTTAGAATTTTGCCAATTTCGAAAGACAGACAAGATCGCCCCCTTGTGTCCATTATATCACATACATATGAATATGAATTATCCAAACACATTTCTTACATGATTTGAGCTTATATTACAGCTTGTGTTTAAGAGAAAATCACATGGAACGAGGAATTGATGACTTTGTGTTAGTTTTATGTTTATGCTCTAACATTTATTATTATCTTACTATTCCTGATGGAGTACCCTTATATATTATAATACGTGATGCCAGAAACTTGCCAGTCAGAAGCTATGGAATGTAAAACAGTTCCTGGGCAAATATCCAAATGAAAGAGAGCTGTGTCACAGGAAAACCCAAAGGGCATAATGATGCCTCCCTGAGACATTCCTGGGCACTGAATAAGAATTGTGACTTAAAGTCAGCGGTACAAAGTTGAATATTTTATGCCCTAAATAAGATTATCTTACTATGTACCAGTTAAAGGGACACTAAACGTATACTGCACACCTTAATCCACACATATATTTTTTAAATGGGCTGACATTTTTGTGGACCTCCTCTCACTCATCCCAGTGTAAAAAGAGAAATCGATTTCATTAAAGATAAACATTGAGTTTAGTGTTCCTTTAAATATGTATTTATAATGCTGCCCTAAAGTGAAAGATTTAAACCCTTCAAGAGCCTGCGATTTTCCGTTTTCATTTTTTAATTTTTGCCTTCCTGGAGCCATAACTTTTTTATTTTTCCATTCACATATACATATGAGAGCTTGTCTTTTGCGGGACAAATTTCTAATGGCACTATTTTATATTGCATACAATATACGTAGTGGAAAGCCGGAAAAAAAAACAATTGGAAAAAATTCAGATTGGTGGGAAACCCCCACCGATCAGCTGCACCTCTTTTTAGTGTTTACCTTGGTCTGTGTGCCTGCGTACCGATCATGTTGAGGTGGTGGTGAGGGTTACTGCAGCTCCATTCAAGTAAATAGGGTCAAGTTGCAATACCCTGTACAGCTGCTACTAAATAGACACCGCACTGGCCAACGGTGGCTGTAGATATTACACATGCCCCAGGCCTCTTCAAACAGCTGATCGGTGGATTGCCTACAGTTGAACCCCCACTGATCTGATATATGCTGATCTCGGAAAACCTTTTTAAACTGATGTTCATCAAGTATCACCCGGTAATTTGTGCAAATTTCTTTGTGAATGGATAGAATGTAAGTACACACTCAAGCTCCACCAAACTGTAGAGAGCTTAAAGGGGTTTTCCAGGATTTTATTACTGATGGCCTATCCTCAGGATAGGTCATCAGTATCTGATCTGATCGGTGGGGGTCCGACACCCGGGACCCCCGCCGATCAGCTGTTTGAGAAGGTACCTGCACTCCTGTGAGCGCCACTGCCTTGTCACAGCTGACCAAGCACAGCGCCGTACATTGTACAGCGGCTGTGCTTGGTATCTCGCTCATCCCTATTCACTTGAAGTTGCTCCTAGGCCACGTGACCGATGAGCGTGAGATCACTGGTCTAGAAAAAGCTGAGAGAAGTCCTTGGCGCTCACGGGAGCGTCATTGCCTTCTCGAACAGCTGATTGGCGGGTTCCCGGGTGTCGGACCCCCACCGATCAGATCTGATGACCTATCCTGAGGATAGGTCATCAGTAGTTAAATCCTGGAAAATCTCTTTAAAATCAAAGTTTAGTAGACATACAACAAAAGTATTCTACCCCTCTTACTACACAAAGCCTATTTTATAACCGACACCAGAGATGCAAGTTATTATTTCTTTAGAGAAAAGTAAATAAACCCCATAGGGGAGGTGACTGGACTAGGAGGCTTCTCCGTAGGGTCCTTATTCTAGACACCAGACACAAGGAATGAGCCTTAAATTGAATCTGATGGTTCTGCATTGATAAATGTATCATGTTGTTTCTATGTTTGAACTATGTTTAGTCAGCCACCAATTGTGCAAGTTCTCCCACTTAAAAAGATGAGAGAGGCCTGTAATTGACATCATAGGTAGACCTCAACTATGAGAGACAAAATGAGAAAACAAGTTCAGAAAATCACATTGTCTGATTTTTAAAGAATTTATTTGCAAATTATGGTGGAAAATAAGTATTTGGTCAATAACAAAAGTTTATCTCAATACTTTGTTATATATCTTTTGTTGGCAATGACAGAGGTCAAACGTTTTCTGTAAGTCTTCACAAGGTTGGCACACACTGTTGCTGGTATGTTGGCCCATTCCTCCATGCAGATCTCCTCTAGAGCAGTGATGTTTTTGGACTGTCGCTGGGCAACATGGACTTTCAACTCCATCCAAAGATTTTCTATGGGGTTGAGATCTGGAGACTGGCTCCAGAACCTTGAAATGCTTCTTACGAAGCCACTCCTTCGTTGCCCTGGCGGTGTGCTTGGGATCATTGTCATGCTGAAAGATCCAGCCACGTTTCATCTTCAACGCCCTTGCTGATGGAAGGAGGTTTGCACTCAAAATCTCACGATACATGGCCCCAATTATTCTGTCATGTACACAGATCAGTCCCTTTGCAGAGAAACAGCCCCAAAGCATGATGTTGCCACCCCCATGCTTCACAGTAGGTATGGTATTCTTTGGATGCAACTCAGCATTCACTCTCCTGCAAACACGACGAATTGTGTTTCTACCAAACAGTTATACTTTGGTTTCTTCTGACCATATCACATTCTCCCAATACTCTTCTGAAACATCCAAATGCTTTCTAGCAAACTTCAGACAGGCCCGGATATATACTGGCTTAAATAGAGGGACACGTCTGGCACTGCACGATCTGAGTCCCTGGCGGCGTAGTGTGTTACTGACGGTAGCCTTTGTTACGTTGGTCCCAGCTTTCTGCAGGTCATTCACTAGGTCCCCCCGTGTGGTCTGGGATTTTTGCTTACAGGTCTTGTGATAATTTTGACCCCACGGGGTGAGATTTTGCGTGGAGCCCCTTATCGAGGGAGATTATCAGTGGTCTTGTATGTCTTCCATTTTCTAATTATTGCTCCCACAGTTGATTTCTTCACACCAAGCTGCTTGCCTATTGCAGATTCAGTCTTCCCAGCCTGGTGCAGGTCTACAATTTTGTTTCTGGTGTCCTTCGACAACTCTTTGGTCTTCACCATAGTGGAGTTTGGAGTGTGACTGTTTGAGGTTTTGGACAGGTGTCTTTTATACTGATAACAAGTTCAAACAGGTGCTTGGAGTGGAGGACAGAGGAGCCTCTTAAAGAAGAAGTTACAGGTCTGTGAGAGCCAGAAATCTTGCTTGTTTGTAGGTGACCAAATACTTATTTTTCACCATAATTTGCAAATAAATTCTTAAAAAATCAGACAATGTGATTTTCTGGATTTGTTTTCTCATTTTGTCTCTCATAGTTGAGGTCTACCTATGATGTCAATTACAGACCTCTCTCATCTTTTTAAGTGGGAGAACTTGCACAATTGGTGGCTGACGAAATACTTTTTTTCCCCCACTTTATCTTTGAACTTATCCTTCTTCTGTTGTCAAATGTTCTCCTGTTAAAAAGGTTTTCCAAGATTTTAATACTGATGACCTTTCCTCTGGATAGGTCATCAGTATCTGAGCGGTGGGGGTCCGACACCCAGGCCCCTTGCCAATCAACTGTTTGAGAAGGCATTGGTTCTCCTTTGAGTGCCACAGCCTTCACTCTGCTCACGTTTCACATTCAGCCCCATTCACTTCTAGGCCACATGACCGATGAATATGTCATCCCTGGCCTAGGAAAAGCTGAGAGAAGGCCACGGAGCTACTGTGAGCGCTGCTGCCTTCTGGAACAGCTGATTGGCACGGGTCAGTACGATCACTGATAATACTATTATTATTTTACTATTAGTTTTTAGGTATATTTATAACATTGTATTTATGTAATTAGATATCTTTATGTGGCATATTCTGATTAGCGAATACTTTTATTTTGGCTAGGGGTTTATTATGTATGAATTACCCCTATGAGTTGATTCACCATTTTAACAATAAAGTAAAGTAATGCTTATGCTTCATTCGCAAATACGTTATACTGTTTTTTGGCCTGTGTCAATTCTATTAGGAGCATTATTCATACAACTACTACAACTCCCATTTTTGCCACCACCACTCCCCTCCTCTCTTTGCTCTGTGTGCAGTTACCTGAGCTTAGGTTCCTAGTTTACTAGTTACCAGTGAAGGTATGCTATTCTGATTGTCTGCCTGTGTACTGACCTTCTGCCTGTTAACCAACTATTATATTCTGCTGCCTTCCCTGTATCATTTTAATTTTACCACTTTGTGCCATCCATATGTGGTGAGCAGGTATGTTGTTGTGCATAATAGTTTTATATATTTTTCCTTCGTGTGGTACAGAAGTATACCTGAGCTCCCATATACAGTATGCTACCATTGGCATTATCATGCAGAGAGCATCCCACCATTGTTGCAATTTTTACATGTTTCTGGGAATTTGTTTCTTTTCTTTCCTTTTTTTAAGTTTTAAAATTTTTTGCATTTTTCTATTTTCTATTTCAATCCCATTTGGGGATTTGAATTATAAAAAGCTTAATCGCTCACAAAATACACTTCTGTATTGCAACATACTATGTTATGCTTTTCAATGTAACGCTGGCAGGCATCCTACGAGGTTTTTTTTACAGGGCTTAATAGACATACAAAGATGACAGATCTGGGGGCCTTCATTAGGCTACCAGCTGCCATGAAAATCCTTAGGCTACCTGTAGTCACGTTGCAGTGGCACCAATAGGGTTGATAACTCCTCCATCAAATCACTTAGATGAATCAGTTAGTAGCAGCATGAGCTGGGATAGGCATTATCTCCAACCTTGGCCATTGCAGCTGCTTCTAAACCAGTGCCAGGAATATTTAGAACCCAAGGGTACCCTTGCTACATTCGACCTGTAAGAGTGATATAAGCATTTATAACCTCTGACTGGCAGGAAATACAAGGAAACATAATAAGCAAAAGGAATGCGATTTGCGCAACACTTTGTAGAAGTCTATTGTAAAAACGTGTATTAACGAATCCCTACCAAACTCATGAATTTACATTCAAACATATATTCATATTTGATATCATATTTGTTCCATAAGTCAGGAATTTCTGTGTCTAGGATGATCCGTAATCAGTGACTCACTCACAGTATGCGCGTATTTCCTTTATTTTGCTATCACAGAGAAAACTGCTCTAAAACTTAATCTTATTGAAGATTAAAGAAAACCAAAACCATAAAGTATGATAGCACATATGTAGTTTTCTACCATGTTTGAAGTATTTGGACCATGTGTATATCACACATGGGGTTTCTGTGCTCAAGCACCAGGGCAGGCAAAAATAAACTGTCCATCATAACAAAAATATGCACACAACATTGCTTGTTAGATATCTTTATATGTTGGCTTAGTATGGTCTAGAGATGAGTGAATCCATTTGTAAGATTCAATCCATCTCATCAAGAAGGGTTCTGCGCTTGTGACAGGATATCCCAAAATTGAGGACGCTCCCCCTGCCGCTTGATTGACAGGGTCAGACATCTTGGCTGTAAAACATTAAAAAAAAACATGAAAAAATGTAACAGCACTCTGCGAACACAAACAATAAAATGAGTACATACAATACTGCCATACTCACTATCTACACGATACTAGCGCTATGTTGTAAATGTGCATGTGGAGCCTGCATTCCTTGAAATCAGTGGAGGCCATTTTGGCACCATAAGAGGTATAATATAATGTCGGCTTAGCATGCATGTGGAGCCTGCATCCTCTGTTGTTAATGGAGGCTGCTATGGCACTTAGTGACTATGGCATTTAGTGTTAGGTTCCCGTCTTAAAGAGATAGCCTTGACGTATGGCAGACGGGCACAGATAATTTTGTACAAAAATATTTGCCAAGAATCTCACATTTACAACTTAGCGGTAGTATCGTGTAGATAGTGAGTATGGCAGTATTGTATGTACTCATTTTATTGTTTGTGTTCGCAAAATGCTGTTGCATTTTTTTATGTCTTACTTTTCTATTTGCAGCCATGGTGACGTGCACCTGCATACCTGGATATGCTGACTGACCCCCAGTTTTTCTTGCAGTTTAGGTGGAGGCGTGGCTGACTCCACCACCATTTCGGTCGTGCACTCCTAACAACCTGTTTGCCTTACAGACTGATTTTAATTAGTGCTAGCATAAAGCTGTGTCCTGCTCTCCCTATATGCATTGGGGGCCAGTTGGCACCAGGAGAGGTGGAATACAGAGTGGGCTCAGTGTTGTGTGGAACCTGCATTCCCTGAGCGTAACAGAGGTCAGTGTGGCACCAAGGAGGTATCATATTGTGTGGGTTCAGCATGCATGTGGAGGCTGCATTCCCTGAAATCAGTGGAGGCCATTTTGGCACCATAAGAGGTACAATATAATGTCGGCTTAGCATGCATGTGGAGCCTACATCCTCTGTTGTTAATGGAGGCTGCTATGGCACTTAGTGACTATGGCGTTTAGTGTTAGGTTCCCGTCTTAAAGAGATCGCCTTGACGTATGGCAGACGGGCACAGATAATTTTGTACAAAAATATTTGCCAAGAATCTCAGATTTACAACGTAGCGCTAGTATCGTATAGATAGTGAGTATGGCAGTATTGTATGTACTCATTTTATTGTTTGTGTTCGCAGAGTGCTGTTGCATTTTTTATGTTTTACTTTTCTATTTGCAGCCATGGTGACGTGCACCTGCATGCTTGGATGTGCTGACTGACCCCCAGTTTTTCTTGCAGACATCTTGGCTGGCCCTGACAATCTCACACTTGCACCGCTGCTCTAAGTAGTGGTGCTTGTCTGAATGGGGCTGAGCTGCGCCTAGGCCACAGTAACATAGTAACATAGTTTGTTAGGCTGAAAAAAGACATCTTCCCCTCCTGTTCAGCCTGTTATCCTTGAAGCTGATCCAGGGGAAGGCAGAAAAACCCTGTGAAGTAGAAGCCAATTTTCTTCATTTAACCCCTTCCCGCCCAGCGCCGTACATGTACGGCGCAACGGGACGTGACTTACCGCCCAGCGCCGTACATGTACGGCGCGCTGATCGGGCGGGTGCAGGAGCTGCGCCCGCCTGATCAGCGGCGGGGGTCCGGCAGTGCCCAGGTGCCGGACCCCTGGGGAATGCACCAGCATCGGTGAAAACACCGATGCCGGCGCATTAACCCTTCATGTGCCGCGGTCAGCGCTGACCGCGGCACATGAGGTGTGCCGCATGTTCAGGATGCCGAGCGGGGGGCCATTGGGTCCCCGCGCTGCTGTGATGGGGACCCGATGGCTTGGATGGCAGCCCGATGCCTTCCTTAGGCATCGTGGCTGCCATCCCTGCGAGCCTGTGCGATCCAGCCCCCTGGATCGCACAGGAAGCAGGCTGTAAGTGTATTACTGTGAGTAATACACTTACAGCCAATGCATTACAATACAAAGTATTGTAATGCATTGTGAAGGGGATCAGAACCCCCAAAAGTTAAAAAAAAGAAGTGTAAAAAGTTGAAAAAAATGTTAAACAATAAAGTTAAAAAAATAATAATAAAAGTTTCAAGTAAAAAAAAAGAAAAACGCCATTTCCCCCCAAGAAAGTAAAAAAAATTGTTAAAAAAAGAAAAAAAAAGAAAAAGTAGACATATTAGGTATTGCCGCGTCCGTATCGACCGCCTCTATAAAAATATCACATAATCCATCCCGCCAGGTGAAATCAGTAAAAAATAAAAAAAATAAAAACAGTGCCAAAACAGCCATTTTTTGGTCACATTCCCCCATAAAAAGTGTAATACTACGCGATCAAAAAGGCGTATTTACCCCAAAATGGTACCAATCAAACCGTCATCTTGTCCCGCAAAAATGATACCCTACCTGAGACAATCACCCGAAAAATAAAAAAAATATGGCTCTCTGAAAATGGCAACACAAAAAAAGATTTTATTCTGTTCAAAAGTAAATCTAATGTGTAAAACTATCCAAAAATAAAAAAGTTAGACATATTTGGTATCCCCACGTCCGTAACAACCTGCTCTATAAAAATATTACATGAGATGGCCCCCCAGGTGAATGCTGCAAAAAAAAAAAAAAAAAACCTATGCCAAAACAACCATTTTTTTCCCTCTTGCCTCACAAAAAGTGTAATAGCAGGCGATCAAAAAGGCGTATTTACCCCAAAATGGTACCAATCAAACCGTCATCTTGTCCCGCAAAAACGATACCCTACCTGAGACAATCGCCCGAAAACTGAAAAAAATATGGCTCTTTGAAAATGGCAACACAAAATAATGATTTTATTCTGTTCAAAAAATAAATCCAATGTGTAAAACTATCCAAAAATAAAAAAGTTAGACATATTTGGTATCCCCACGTCCGTAACAACCTGCTCTATAAAAATATTACATGAGATGGCCCCCCAGGTGAATGCTGCAAAAAAAAAAAAAAAAACCTATGCCAAAACAACCATTTTTTTCCCTCTTGCCTCACAAAAAGTGTAATAGCAGGCGATCAAAAAGGCGTATTTACCCCAAAATGGTACCAATCAAACCGTCATCTTGTCCCGCAAAAACGATACCCTACCTGAGACAATCGCCCGAAAACTGAAAAAAATATGGCTCTTTGAAAATGGCAACACAAAATAATGATTTTATTCTGTTCAAAAAATAAATCCAATGTGTAAAACTATCCAAAAATAAAAAAGTTAGACATATTTGGTATCCCCACGTCCGTAACAACCTGCTCTATAAAAATATTACATGAGATGGCCCCCCAGGTGAATGCTGCAAAAAAAAAAAAAAAACCTATGCCAAAACAACCATTTTTTTCCCTCTTGCCTCACAAAAAGTGTAATAGCAGGCGATCAAAAAGGCGTATTTACCCCAAAATGGTACCAATCAAACCGTCATCTTGTCCCGCAAAAACGATACCCTACCTGAGACAATCGCCCGAAAACTGAAAAAAATATGGCTCTTTGAAAATGGCAACACAAAATAATGATTTTATTCTGTTCAAAAAATAAATCCAATGTGTAAAACTATCCAAAAATAAAAAAGTTAGACATATTTGGTATCCCCACGTCCGTAACAACCTGCTCTATAAAAATATTACATGAGATGGCCCCCCAGGTGAATGCTGCAAAAAAAAAAAAAAAAAAAGCCTATGCCAAAACAACCATTTTTTTCCCTCTTGCCTCACAAAAAGTGTAATAGCAGGCGATCAAAAAGGCGTATTTACCCCAAAATGGTACCAATAAAACCGTCATCTTGTCCCGCAAAAACGATACCCTACCTGAGACAATCGCCTGAAAACTTAAAAAAATATGGCTCTCTGAAAATGGCAACACAAAAAAAAGATTTTATTCTGTACAAAAGTAAATCTAATGTGTAAAACTTTCCAAAAATAAAAATGTTAGACATATTGGGTATCTCCGCGTCCGTAACAACCTGCTGTATAAAAATATCACATGATTTGCCCCCCTTGGTGAATGCAGTAAAAAAAATTTTTAAAAAACCATGCCAAAACAGCTATTTTTTTTCACCTTGACTCACAAAAAGTGTAATACCAAGTGATCAAAAAGTGTTATGTACCCCAAAATGGTACCAATGAAAACATCATCTCATCCCGCAAAAAATGAGCCCCCACATAAGACAATAACTCTAAATAAAAAAAAAACGTGGCTCCCGCAAACCATTCCAACAAAATCTGTGTTGTAAAATTCATATGGCGCTCCTTCTGTTTTGAGTCCTGCCATGTGCCCCCACAGCAGTTTACCACCACATATGGGGTGTTTCCGCATTCAGGAGAAAATGGGTAACTAATTATGGGGTGCTTTTCTCCTGTTACCCCTTATGAAAATACAAAAAAATTGGGGCTAAAGCAACATTTTATTGGAAGAAATAAAATTTTTCATTTTCACAGCCAAGTGTTTCCAAATTCCGTAAAACACTTAGGGGGTAAAAGTGGCCAGTACCCCCTTAATATATTCGTTGAAGGGTGTAGTTTCCAAAATGGGGTCACTTTTTGAGGGTTTCCACTGTAGGGGTACGTCAGGGTCTCTCAATTACAAAATGGTGCCTAAAAACTATTCTAGCAAAATCTGCCTCCAAAATCCATATGGCGCTACTTTCCTTTTGACCACTGCCACAAACCCATAGAGACGTTTACCACCACATATGGGGTATTTCTGTAAACTGCAGGATCAGAGCAATGTATATTGAGGTTTAGTTTGCTGTTAACCCTTACTGTGTTGCAAGAAAAAAATTATTAACATGAATAATCTACCAAAAAAGTGAAATTTTGAAAATTCACCTCCATTTTCCACTAATTCTTGTGGAACACCTCAAGGGTTAACAAAGTTTGTAACAGCAGTTTTTTATAATTGGAGGGGTGTAGTTTCTAAAATGGGGTCATTTATGGGGGGTTTCATTATGTAAGCCCCTCAAAATCACTTTATATCTGAATTGGTGCTTAAAAAAATGGTTTTGGAAAATGTGGTGAAAATTTGAAAAATGTCTTCTAAACTTCAAAGCCCTCTAACGTCCTGAAAAAGTAAAATGACATTTATAAAATGATGCCAACATAAAGTAGACATATGGGGAATGTAAAATAATGACTATTTTTGGAGGTATTACGGTGTATTTTGAAAGTAGAGAAATTGAAATTTGGAAATTTGGAAATTTTTCCAAATTTTTGGTAAATTTGGTATTTTTTTATAAATAAAAATGAAATATTTTGCCAAAAATTTACTACTGTCGTGAAGCACAATATGTGACGAGAAAACAATCTCAGAATGGCCTGGATAAGTAAAAGCGTTCCAAAGTTATTACCACATAAAGTGACACATGTCAGATTTGCAAAAAATGGCCTGGGCAGGAAGGTGAAAACAGGCCCGGGGCTGAAGGGGTTAAGGGGAAAAAAATTGTTGTAGACTTGTTGTAGGGGAACAAAATTGTTGTAGACAGCTGCAAAATTGTTGCAGCTGTCTAGCATTGGTTTCTACAGGTAAGTTTGCAATCCACAAAAATTCCTAAGTTGTTTTCCATGTAAGTGTTACCCAGTGTTTTACCATTTAGTATGTACTGGTGACTTGCATTATTCCTTCCCATGTGCATAACCTTACATTTGTCAGTGTTAAACCTCATCTGGCACTTCTCTGCCCAAGCCTCCAATCTATCCAGATCCATCTGTAGCAGTGTACTGTCCTCTTCTGTGTTAATTACTTTACACAGTTTAGTGTCAGGTCCTGGGTTCGAATCTGACCAAGGACAACATCTGCATGGAGTTTGTATATTTTCCACTTGTTTGCGTGGGTTTCCTCTCATGCTCCAAAGACATACTGATAGGAAACTTAGATTGTGAGCCCCATTGGGGACAGCCTGATGCTAATGTCTGTAAAGCGCTGCGGAATATAGTAGCGCTATATAAGTGCATAAAATAAATAAATAAAATCTGCAAAAATTAATATTTTACTGTGCAGCCTTCTACAAGATCATTAATAAATATACTGAAGAGAATAGGGCACAATACTGATCCCTGTGGTACTCCACTGGTGATAGTGACCCAATCTGAGTGTGTACCGTTAATAACCACCCTCTGTTTTCTATCACTGAGCCAGTTACTTACCCACATACAGACATTTTTTCCCAGTCCAAGCATTTTATATACTAGCCTTTTATGTGCCACAGTGTAAAATGCTTTGGAGAAGTCAAGCTATATGACATCCATTGACTCACTGTGGTAGAACTTACCTCCTCATAGAAACTGATTAAATTAGTTTGACATGAGCTTCATAAAGTCATGCCGATACGGTGTTATACGTTTATTTGGAGGTACTCCAACATTTCATCTCTTAGAAAACAACAATTTACCCATGAAAGATGTTAAACTTACTGGCCTATAGTTTCCGGGCTCTGTTTTTGACCTATTTCTGAATATTGGCTACGCCCAATTTTCTGGAACACTCCTTGTCCATACAGAGTCCTTAAATAGACACTGCTGCACTTCTTCCTGGGTCAGACAGGGCACTTTTAATGAAGAATTTACTTTCACATTCTGCATTTCATCTGTTCATTTCAAACTGTTCATCAAGGTTTAATAGATTCCCTTCTCCTCATATCTCTGTACAACCTCTTCCTCATCACTCTAAATCGCCAACACTTTCAGGTTTAAACTTTTTACCATTTATATAATTGAAGAACATTTTAGGGTTAGTTTAACTCTCTTGCATTGAATCTCTCTGTCTCCAGCTTTACTGCTTTTATTTGTCTTTTACATATTCTATTTTTTACCTTATAGTTTTCCAATTCTTCCTTGGTACCTTCCTGTTTTAGTGATTTAAATGTTTTCTCTTTGTCATTTATTGCTTCCTTTACATTTCTATTTATCCACATTAGTTTTTCTTGTTCCTCACACTTTTATTGCCATAAGGTATGCACCTCTCACAATTAGAGTTTATGATGCTTTCAAAATTAATGCTTTCAAAATGTATGCTTTCAAGCCCATTTTGTGGCTGCATTTTTATTTTTGAGAATGTTTTCCCAGATAGTGAGGCTAATGACATTGCTTAGGCTTTCACATCCACATTGTGAATTCCAGCAGACTGTTCTGGCAGAGAACAGCCTGCCAGAATCCTCTGGATACATACGGAATGCCCGCCAGCCCCATTAAGTATAATGGGGGCCGGCGGAGAACCATAGTCTGTTCTGGCACAAAAGCAGAGAGTCGGCCAGACACAGACCTTTGCTTGTGTGGTTGTGACTGGACGATTCTTCGTTTGTCTGCTGAAACAACTCACCAGAGTTTCACACTGGAGGTGTGAAACTAGCCTTAGCTGGTCAAATTTAGCTGTTTTGAAGTTTGGTATTTTTGTACCTCCCAGAAGAAACACTCTTTTGCACAGTTTGACAATTGGAAGACTATTATTTTAAGGTCACTATTTGCGAGGGGTCCCCCAACCTGAACATCTCTTGTTAAGGACCCTCAACCTGCCTCTAACATTGTCATTGGTTTCCATGTGGACCATGACCGCTGTGTCTTCGCCAGCCCCTCCCAGTAGTCTATAAACCCAATCTGCGATATGTTGAACTTGAGTGCCCGGAACATAACACTCCGTTCGATGATCCCACTCTTTGTGACGGATTGCCCTATCTGTACCCCTAATGATGTCTCTCACTATCAGCACCTGTCTGGCCTGCCCTGCTCTCCTGGTCCCCTGCTTACTGGAGCTGACATTCCCATAACTGGCAGAGGAAGTGCATTGCTGCAGCAGTGCTCTCCCTAAACTGACATCCCCCTCATCTGCCATCCTTGCAAACTTGTTGGGGTGTGTCAGATCAGGGCTAGCCTCCCTGGCACTCTTCCCTCTACCCCGCTTTCTTACTGTTACCCAGGTACCTACCTCACTTTTCTGAGCCTCCTCACTACTACCCTATTGTGCCTGCTCATTGAGTAGCAAACTCTTTTCCAAATTGCCAAAGCTTCCAATTTTCCAAATTGCCAAAGCTTCTCAGTGATTCCAAACGCACAATTTGCTTCCATTTTGAACATATGCACCCTTAAACGGCTTTTCCAAGGCTTCATACATTTGATAAGATGAGCATTGGACTGCTTTGTCATTAGTGGAACATATACTTGTTAATGAGAATTACACAAGAGAAAAAGAAAAAATATAATAATGCAAAGCAATGGAAAACAACAGACTTACTGTAGTCCCCTTCTGAAGTCCCTGAATCTAAAGTCACTTAATCTTAAGTCACACACTTAATGCAAACACACACTGGAAATGAAACACGCATATGCTCCCTCGCGTTTTTTTGTCTACTTATATAGGTGCTACTCTCAGACAACTTCAAACCAGACTGCTGTTTTTTTTTTCCTCTGGATTCAAAGGTGCTTTCTTCTGGATTTGGTCACATTGGCCATGTGACCGATGAACGTGATAGCACTAGCATAGAATAAGCTGTGAAAAGGTTGTGGCGCTCACAGGAGAACCATAGCTATCTCAGACTGCTGATCGGCCGGGTTCCGTGTTTCGGACCTCCAACAATCAGATACTGCTGACCTATCAAGAGGAAAAAAAGGCAGAAAACCTCTCATCTCTACTTGGTCATATGCAGGATGTTGTGGACCATGAACAGGGCCAGATTAAGGGTTCCAGGAGTCTGGAAAAGTCCATGCATTGGAAGCCCCAAACTAACATGAAGTCCTCCTCCACCACATACTGGAGCACATTTTGTAAGAATTGTACATTGCCACAGAGTATACTGGGAGGAATTTTCATTGCAGTATGTGTGATCGGCAGTACATGTGGATCCACTGTGCGACTAACCAGTTTGACTTTGGGCGAAACCTAATGCATTGTCCTGAAGGAACCCTGGTATTCACCCTTTAACCACTGTACAGGGATCTTGTCTTTGGCACAGGGAGCTAGCCAGGCCATTGCCTCCTTGAGTAGTCCTGGTGTAGTTGGATGCTGACCACAGGGGTCGGAGACACCAAGGACTCAGGAAAAAGGCGTAGTCTGATCCAAAGTCAGGGCACACTGAATACTTGCATATTTCAAATAGCAATTCCAAAGTCGAGGCATGCAGAGTATGTGCATAGTCCAGGTCACAGTTCCAAGGTCAAGGCAGACGGCAAGGAGCAGAATTGGTATACAGGCAAGGTTCGGTATTCAAACAACAAATCAATTTCACTGGTTACTAGAGGCTAGACAACCTTACAGCTCAGAAGAGGAGGTGGACCCACAGCCTAGCTAAGTCAGCTCCTTAATCAACAGATTAACTCTTGCAGTGCTGAAGGAGAGTTCACTGAGTATTGGTCCGAGTTCACACAGGGAGAGTAGAGAGATGTATGTACCTGCTTGGGACAGCAAGACACAACAGGTTTGGACCACCTGAACATGAACAAATTGTCTTGTGAGAGGTAGAAGATTGCAGCATGTCTGTTTTCCCAAGACTCCTCCCCCTTCTGTATATGTGCCACCCCTTTCATGATGCGTCCCCCTTGCGCTGTGTGGGAAATTTATGGACCCATATGTGCATCATAGGCATGAACAGCGCATTTACTTTGCTGAATTTCTTTTTACACCCCCTAAATAAAGGTCTTTTTTGTTGGGCTACGTACACATCTGCATTAGGGCATTCTGGTACTGGCAGAAGAGCCGAATACAATACCAGAGTTGCCACATCCAGCATAGCCAGACACCACTGGGCCTGACAGATCCCTATTCACTATAATGGGATACTGCCAGATGGTTTCTGAGCACAATAGTACTGTGGGTCCACAGAACACAGCTCGATCTCCTGCTCACAGACTTTTAATATTATGAAAGTATTAAGTTGAAATAATTAATGCAAAAATGGCACAGTTTTCGCTTAACCTAATAACTGTGGTATTTGGTTCTGCACTACAGTATTGCTGACCCTGCCAATTTTTGACAGAACCTACAACTTGGGGCCACTTTTAGGATTTTTCCCACTTTCAGTTACCAGTCCGCCCCTCACGTCCTCACGTCAACATGTCACCGCTGCAGACAGTCACCTGACTGGCATCAAACCAGGTGTTCATACAGACAATGACCGGCGGTGATGGTAGGTGACTGAAGGAGCCAAAACCCAGCAGTGGGGTTCAGGTAAGTATGATTCCGTATACAGGTCCGGGCCAAAATCGGGGGAGTTTCCAGAAAAGCTCGAGGGTGAACAACTCTTTTAGGCCTATTTACATGTAGAAATATTCATTTAATATCCATTCCGAAATGTTCATTTGACTCTTGTAAAGATGGTTTGAAAATTGCTCTCTGTGAACATAACTTTACTGATAGTATTTATGTACTGTCATAGATGGACACAGGATGTGCATTGGCTGTAAAATACATATATATACTACATCCTGTTATAAACCATCCATATCTCAGCTGGCTGGCAAGATGAAATATTGTTTCTAGTACAATTTTGTGGATACCATCTGTTACTTGAAAAATCTAAGGTGTGTACGTGTCATGTGCCTGCCATAAAATCTACACAGTGTGGGATATACAGTGTTTGAGGCTAACTGGAAAAAGCCTTGAACACTGAGTGTAAAGCGGCCTCTATGAGATGAAGTTCATGACATGGAGATAATACACAAGGTGCAGGTTTGTACTCTGCATTTTCACGTTGACATAGCAATGGTCACTAAAGTGGACTGAGAAGGCAGCGGTGCTCCTATGAGTGCCATGACCTTCTCACCACTTACCAAGCACAGCACCGTACATTGTATAGCGGCTGTGCTTGGTATTGCACTCAGCCCCGTTCACTTCTATGGGGCTGAGCTGATTTTAGGCCACGTGAACTATCAAGGTGGCCTCACTGGCCTAGGAAAAGCAACAAGAAGGCCACGGCGCTCACAGGAGGGCCAATGCCTTCTCAAACAGCCAATCTACGTTGGTCCCGGATGTCGGACCCCCACCGATCACATACTGATGATCTATTCTGAGGATCATCCAGATAAAAATTTCAGAAAACCCCTTTAACCAGCCATCTACTCAGACTAAGACAATAGGCATGCAGTTACAGTCCCTCAAAGAGGGTGCAAAGTTCATGATCTCACACAGTATTGCAGCACAGACCACGGCATGGAGGTTACACACAGAATCATAAGGCACAGAGCTTGGCAGTCACACACAGACTCAAAAGGCACAGAGATTGATGGTTACACCCAGAATCATAAGGCACAGAGCTTGGTGGTTACATACAGAATCATAAGGCACAGAGCTTGGCGGTTACACACAGAATCATAAGGCACAGAGCTTGGCGGTTTCACACAGAATCATAAGACACAGAGCTTGGCGGTTACACACAGAATCATATGACACAGAGCATGGCGGTTACACACAGAATCATAAGACAAAAAGCTTGATGGTCACATACAGAATCATAAGGCACAGAGCTTGGTGGTTACACACAGAATCATAAGACACAGAGCTTGGTGGTTACACACAGAATCATAAGGCGCAGAGCTTGGCGGTTACACCCAGAATCATAAGGCACAGAGCTTGGCAGTTACACACAAAATCATGCTAATTGCAACAGAATATTCTCTATGTGTGGTTTGCTAAATAACTCCACTGCCGTTGCCAACAGTAATGGAGTCTTTGCTGAGGCCACAGCTGTCTCACAGTACACTTGTCAGGGCCACTACTCACAGTACACATTCAGCTGGCAGCTGCAGTGCATAGTGAGATGTTAGGGTTACAAGCTCTGGGCACTGCTCCCTTCAGAGAATCAGGTTCAGGACTACAGTGTTACAGTCTCCAGGCTTAAAGGGCATCTGTCAGCAGATTTGAACCTATGAAACTGGCTGATCTGTTACATGTGCGCTTGGCAGCTAAAGGCATCTGTGTTGGTCCCATGTTCATATTTGCCCGCATTGCTGATGAAGTTTTAGTATATGCAAATGAGCCTTGAGGAGCCTTTGCTTTTTAGTATCCAGCGTAGGTGCAGTAGAACAAAGAGGCTCGCAGAACAGAAGAGAACTGCCAGTGAGTCTCTTTCCTGTACTGCATCTGTGTCAGATACTGAAGCCCACATGTTTACACTGCCTGGTCCTCTAGGTGTAATGGCAATGCCCCCGTTGCTCCTAGAAGCTCATTTGCATTAGAGATGAGTGAATCATCCAAAATTCGCTTTGGCGAATAATTGACGAATTTCTGACAAGATTCGTTCATAGTACGAATTTATTCAGTCGAATTTGCGTGAAAAACGAATCGTTGTTTTGCGAACATTCCTATACCAATTAGGAACATATAGTCAGCTTTGTTAAAAGTACGTAATATGTAAGCATTAGCGTATAAAGTACGTACGAATCCTTAGTGTGCCATTGACTCGCGATTGCGTCATACGCACAAGGCTAGGCTAGGTACAGTCTTTAGAGGCAGTCCATATAAGGTAGAAAATCTAATGCTAGCTATCTGGCTAAGTGCATAATTCACTAAAAAAAACTGTATAATAAGTGCATTAATAGGACACATTGCAGTACCTGAAAAAGAATACACACAATGGGCTAAAGTGCTTGAACGTTGCTGAACCTGTAAAAACATTATTGCTAAAATATAGCAAAGACAATTATGTAAACATTTTAGTGCAATTTCACATTTGCAAGCATATAAGGCTCAGATATACATTTGAGTCTCTCCTCGTGGCTGCTTGGCATGATAATAAAACACTGGAACACAGTCCAAAATGCAATTGTATACCATGTGAGGTAATTTTGTAATCCAAACAGGTAACGTGTAATCCACATGGATGGTATAAAATAGCAGCAAATAGAGAACCCTCTTTGCAAAGGGGGCTCCCAAATAACCTGAGAAGGGGGAGAATGGAAAATGGGCGCGCTTAGGCACAACTGGGAATTTTCAGCAGATTTTCAGCAAATTTCCTGACAAGCCATGTCCATCTAGGTGAGGGTCAAACGGGGGAAATGCAAACTAAACAAACAAAAAAAGTGCCAACTAGCTCTCACCCGTCAGGTGCAGTCCATGGTGTGGCTCCCATAGGTCCTCTTGAAGTGTCCTTTAAACCAGCCAGTAATTGGGTTCCTCAGATGAGGGACCTAAAGGGACCTGAAGTCCTCCTTACTTGAGCTACTGCTGAAAAACATCAGAGGACGCTCCTGCCTCCTGTAGGCCAAGCTCGCTGCCGTGGTAGAACTCCACTGCCCTCTTCTTCCAGAAGTCGGACTTGACCGGGTTCGGGTAGTGGTCACGCTGGTGAGCGCTGCAGCCACTTGTGCCTTCATTTTTCCGGATTCTCCTGCCGGGACAGCAGGGGTAAGGACTTCTGGCTGCAGTGGTGGAGGCAAGGTTGCACCCAGGGAAGAAGTCCCAGCTCCCCTGGCTGCTGCTGGCTTCATCTTCCAGGGTAGTTGGTACTGGTGGATCACCATAGACTGGAAGATAAATGACAAAGTTGTCAGCTGACCCAGCTGAAAGGACTGTGATGGTGGTGGTGGTGGCAGTCCAGGTATCAGAGGCTCCGGCTGTGGCTGTGGCTTCTCCCTGAAGCAGAGGGTGCCATCTGGCGACTCCTGAAGGCAGCGCACCGGTACTTTGCCTGGTGGTTCCTCCTGCCAAACTTCAGTTGGTGATGTTGGGTCCAGGGGCTTAGATAGTAGGGTAACCCCGGTAGCGAAGGGGTCTTTCAGGGATGCCATGGGGGTGTATTCCACCTGATCCCCCCCACGTACAGGCTGTGATGGGGTTGGGGCAGGTACGGCCGTTTCATTGACCTGCGGCCCATGAAGTACTCCTTGCCGTCCCCGCCATCCGCCAGGAAGCCAGAGCCTCGCTCCACCGAAAACCACAGGACGGTTCCCTTTCACCGCTCCAGTGTAGGGTCCCCTGGCCTTGGATAGTCCAGTACCTGGATGACCCAGTCCTCCACCGCATTCTTGTACTCCCATAGGATCTGGGTGTGGGCCATCACCGACGCTGGCACAATCGGATTTTGCCGGATGGAAGGTGTTGTTCTCCTCCTGGGTGGCGAAGTGGACGCTCCAGCCGCCTCCGCCGCACCAGCCGCACCTGCCGCCTCACGAGCTGCAGCAGCCGCACCAGCCGGCAAGGCGAATATTGAGTCAGGAGGCTGTGAGACTCTCTTGCAGACTCTCTGATCTCTGGAGCGGGCAGTGGTTCGGGGAACTCGTCCCCAAAGACCATTTCTCCCCACTTGGGACGCACTTCTTTTGCCATGCTGTTTGCTGTGAATCTGTGATCTTACTCTGGCTGGATCTTGTTCACAGCTGGCTTGAACTGGAGTGGAGTGTGGAGTAATGAGGGAGGAGTCTTCACTCCCTATACTTGCAAACAGAAAGTTCCCGGTGGGCCGGGCTGGTTTTTCCCGCTTCTGAGGGGGCGTATCGTCATCGTATCATCATCGTCGGGGGGCCGGGGGAAGGGGGCAAGAAGAATGTGCACGTAGCGTATGTAGCGTACGTAACGTTCAAAATTTAAAGAACATTTACGAATAATACGAAGCGAATCTTACAAAATCCAGATTCACTTCGGAGTTGAAAAAATGGAAGCGGCGAATAGATTCGCTCATCTCTATTTTGCATGTATAAAAACTTCATTTTTCTCAGCTATTTTCTCACTGATCCTCTTAGTTCTAAATAACTAGTGGCAGGTACGCCTTGGCTCAGCAGTACTTCATGCATTCGCTAACTAACCACAAAGTGTTCTAATGCCTCCTGTTTATGACCTGTCCCCATGTAGAACACAATCCATGTGGCTTTCAAGCGTACATATGTGTGATCTCTGCAATGTGCTTACTGCTATGGTCATAAAGGTACAGTACTGTATTAAATTATGTGGTAGGCTTCAAATACAATACCCTGTGAAGAACAACTTGTCTGGCAGTCTAATATGAGCTCCAAATGCCCACTTAAAAATCAGCATGCTTAAAAATCACAATGGTGCCAGTGGCAGATCAGGCTGTGTAATAGCGTTCTACTGCCGACACACTGCTTGCCCTGCATTGGGACGAGCGATGGCATAGCGATCATTCCTCCCCATACCATGGAGGACATCTCTGCATGTAATAGTGGCAGTGTCCTCTGCTAGCTATATGACGATTGCCAGGAGGGAACGCTTCTCCCCAGACAATCGTCTGCAGCATCGGGGTGTCTAATACACCCTTTAGGCCTTTTTACCCTTTCACATAGTCAGTGTTTGATCAGTGATTTCCATTAATGCTTGTGAACCAAAACCGGGTGAGCCTGTTCTGTTTTTTACCTACATTTGGTTTTTGGCTCACAATCTCTGATGGAAATAACTGACCAAACATTGACTGTATGAAATCTAGCTTACAAGTTATACTCAATCTGCTCAGCTCCTCATTTCAATTTGCACTGCATTTTCATTTTGACAGGTTCTTTTTAAAGGGCTTATCCCACAAAAAGTATTAGTATGCAATGAATAGGATATTGCAAATGAAGTAAATTTCCAATATAGATGCAGTAAAAGTATTGAGCCACGTTTATCAAAATTGTCTAATAGAAAAACTGTTGCCCATTACCACCAATCACAGTTCAGATTATACTTTACAAAAGCAATTTAAGAAATAAAAGTTGCTCGTTGGTTGCTATGGGCAAGAAATAAAGTGAGTTTTATGAGTATTTTATGAACTATAAGAAGCAGTTTTTAGCAAGCAAAAATCTTGCTAAAATGTGTCTTCGTTGTGTGCATGTCATAGAGCTGTGTTTGTCAGATGTGAGTGCAGCAGTGCTTTGGGTGTAAGTTACTCACATTGGCCCCTTCACTTCATGAAACCATCAGGCAAGATTTAATAAGTAGAAAACATTTTTTTGTTGTTATCTAAATCTGGATGCATCTTATGGTCCAGTGCGTCTTATAGTACGGAAAATATGGTACATTTAATTTTCCTCCATAGTATTTATACAGCTACCATTAAACTTAATGTAAGTTGTAAAATCTCTATGCAGAGAAAATGCCATTGTTTCACGTCGGAAAGCAGAAGTTCAGAACAGTCATTCCCCGCCACCACCAGGCTACATATGGGTGGTGTGGTCTGCCTCCACGGTAACTACGCCACTGATGCAGTGCCAGTTCGCCACTTTTAGCAAGTCCTCTATACCCAAAGGCATCCTAGGTAGCTGCCAACCCTACCTAGCCCTTTACCTCCCCCTTTTGTTTTATAATTTAAACCAAATTTAGTACAAAACATAGACATGAGAAATATCACAGACGAGATGCCACAAACCTTTTTATTTGGTTCTGTATTATAACATACCAGTCTTACTTTTCAGTGAACATCACACACATGAATTTGAACACATTTTATTGCGTAACTGATAGACTTACAGATTGCATTGCATAACGTTTAGATTGAACGTTGTCTCGTTCAGAAATTAAAATACCAGTCAGAAAAAAAAAACAGGAAATCTCCACTGTGGAAAATTTCCGCTATGGCTCCTTATCCATAATTTTGGACTTCTTAGTGCTTACTGTATAGTTAAAGGGGTTGTGCAGTGTGATGATACTGATGAGCTATGCTCACAATAGTTCATTAGTATCCAATCAGCAGGGGTCCAACTCTGGGCACCTCGACCGATCAGCTGTTTGAAAATGGGCCTGGTGCTACTAAGAATGCTGATGCCTTCTCAAACACCTGATCGGCATGAGACCCGGGTGTCAGATGCCCACCGATCAGATACTGATGACCTATCCAAAGGATAGGTCATCAGTAACAATATCTCGGAAAATCCTTTTAAGGACTCTTCCAACTTTGTGGAAATTCTTGGTTACATCATAGTAAAATAGCTGCAGTTGCAGTAGAGGTTAACATTACAGATACTGTAGCATTCACAGGATGTCAATGATCTCTATGGTTTTGTCGCAAGTATGTCACTTTATTACAAACATTCAAGCCAGCTCCACAGAGGTCAGTGGTATCCCTGAGAATTTTAGTATCAAAGTGGCAATAAACCCCATTGTAATGTCCTCAACTGCTGAGGATACTTTATGGTGCATGTAGCTGTACATGTCCAAGTGGTTTTCCTTATTACAGTAGAGCATCTGTAATGCTACAAGATGTTGAAACACATGTATCAAGTATTTTTATATTTATTTTATTTTTTTTACATCATTTGCCATTCTTTTATATAATGTGTACAGCTTAAGTCAATAGAATCCGATACTGCATGGATGGACCAAAAGGGATTCAAGAAACTCATCACTGATCTTGCAAAAATTAAT
Organism: Rhinella marina; assembly: GCA_900303285.1. Classification (NCBI taxonomy): domain Eukaryota; kingdom Metazoa; phylum Chordata; class Amphibia; order Anura; family Bufonidae; genus Rhinella; species Rhinella marina. The sequence continues at coordinate 502,729 of ONZH01021251.1, read as the reverse complement.
ACAATACCACGGTGTCCTATCTGTGGTCTTCATCAGGATTACAGGTAAGCCTACTCAGTATAGGACTGGAATCAAAGGGCCTTTCAGAGAAATTGATCCTGAGGGTTTGTCTTCCATTTACATAGAAACTGTGCATGTCTACTTTTAATCGCTTCTTAGCCAAGAAGAAATAGATCTTCGTGGTAGGTCAGTGCTTTCAAAGTCAGCACGAATTGGGATTGTCTCATTATTGTTTCAAAGTTTAATATAATAAAGGACCTGATAAAACTCTGGAGGTCCAGTTTGACCTTGAAACAACTGCATTGTCTTAACCGAGTTGCCATAACCCACAAAAACACATTGAGAACTTTAGCTCTGGTCCTTCTGTATACATAGTGCTACCACAGCTAACCTGGACATTAAAGTCAGCAAGAAATGTACAGTAGCTTGTCATCCTAATTATAGTCTTAAAAGTCCAAAGACAATTCAAGTAATGGTCACATTATAATTGATGTCAAGATATTAGTCAGTAATGTTTAGACCTCCCCTTAGATAGATGCGTGATTAGGGCATAATAAGCAGAATGTGTTGGGTCCCTTTCTTGGGACTCTTTAAGTTAGCTAAGCAGTAAATCTCTCTGCTCTGCGAGACCATAGACATCAGAGAGCATCCTGGCGTTTTCACCAGGGGAAGATAAAACAGTGGTTCCACCTAAGACAGCAGCACATCACTTGTCTCTGAGAATTTTAATATGGGGCCCTCTAAACTGGATTCCTCCTTGAATTCTTTTAAACAAACAACACTTAAAGGGGTTGTCCCATTAAAAATATTTTACACTTTTCAAACCAGCACCTGGATCTGAATACTTTTGTAATTACATGTGATTAAAAATGTATTGTAGCTACGGAGTCATTCAATGAAATCTAGCCATATAGTGCCACCTGCTGTCTTTTTCTAATTTCTCTGTCAGAAGCAGAAGCACATGCTCAGTTTCATCCTTTAACTGACACTAGCTGCAGCATACAGGACACCCCTTCTGAGAAAGGACACGTCTCAGAGGCTGACAGCTTGACAAATTAATCTGGCAGAACAATTGGAGCAATGAATGGGGAGATCTCTGGATCCATTTGAGGTACTGGGCTAGTTCTAGCTTTGTAAGAAAGAGATTGTCATGTACTAGATTATTTATGATTTACATTTTTACATTATTCATGGGATAACCCCCTTTAATTAAATAATTTCTTTATTCTAATTAAAAAAGAGTTAACGGTGAATTCATTTCACAGTGGTGCACTCTTGACAGTCAGCATATTTTATAGATATAGGCTACAAAAGCGCAGCGGCAGACTCTCGCCCTACATGCAGATGTAAGTAAATATTCATTATAAGACCAATTACACCAGATCTAAACAATAAGTTAAGGAACAGGTTTTCTACATTTCTGTACAATTATAGAAATCACGGAATGATATGAATATTCATAACATTATTTACACCAGCTTTCAAGCATTACAAAAATATTTTTTTTTAAATAGAACACATAAAAAGTGCATAAATATTCTTATAAAATGTGGTATACAAAATGCATATATGTTTTATAAGGTGTTGGCCAAAAATAATATATACAATATTAACACTACTTTTAAATAACACCGTTCTTGGTTGACCTGCAGTGTATTATAGATACCTATGACTTATAAATAATGAATAATAGAAATTAATGTTTCTGTTAAGGCCCTCACAAACACAGCAGTTTGAGTTTTTCTGTGGGCCTTGTGGAAATCAGAGGGCGAAGAGGAAAAAAGATAATTGATCGACCATGTAATTAAAAGTGTATACATATAACACATTTTGGGGTGCTTCACCTTCTTTTCCATTGTATCTGAAGAAGAGGCAGGACCTCGAAACACTGTGAATATGGACTCTTAATTGGTACCAGTGATCTTTTTCTTCTTTGCTGTCTGCATCTCTGGAAGCCTGGCTGGTTCCATCCATAGACTTGGATCTTAAGGGGGTTGGCCACTTTCTGGCTACTGTTGACCAGTGTGTATGTAAGATGACTACATGACACTTACTAATTTAGTCTTTGTTGATATTCTGTGCCATTTGCTAGATTTCATAAGCTGTGTCCCCTTGTTGGGCAAATCTTCTGTGCTGTCCATAAGATGGACATTGAACCTTAACTAAAGACTCAACAGTTCAAGTGCAGATGGCAGGTGCAATGTATCTCAATGGTGGAGACTGAGGGATTTGCCGGGTCCATCAGCAGCCATTTTATGGACAGAACCTCCATGTGGACAGCACAAAACACTTGGCCAACAAGGAGACATGACTTATGAAGTATAGAAAATGGTGCAGAATATCAACAAGGGCTATTTTAGTAAGTGATGTATAAACATCTTATATACATATTGATCAACAGTAGCCAGAAAGTGGCCAAACCCTTTAAGGCACCTGCTCTGGGTCCGCACCTCCATGAAGAAGCAGATCTGGAGGATTGACTACATGCCATTACAGTTGTTGTGGTTTATCACAACAGTATTAGGTGAGTAGTCATTTACATGGTTTGTTGGGTATGTTGCACTCTGCCTTGCATCTAGATACACTGCAAGGATTCGCACATGTCTTCACATAAATGTAGAAGCAACCTTGCTGTTCTCACCACTTAGAAACATCCGGCACCTTATTGTATCCAAATATAAAGGTGAAGCCATCTCTGATCACTGCATCTCTCACTTGCTCTTTTTTTATATTTGCATATTATAAGGCGTCAGATGTTACTAAGTGGTGAGCGCCATAGCTTTTTATCTACATTTACATGAATTGTCAAGGACTGTGTATGCTAAGCACCACCAGACGCCACTTGTCCAAACTGCCACTGCAGTTGTCATGATTGGTCCCACGTGCCCATCCGGACGATATATTTTCTCTTGCATTCGATTCCTATAAGTTTTGTGTCCCAACTTCTTTGTATTTCTGGTTGGGCTGGCTTGACTTCTTAAGTGAGTACCTACAAAGAAGGAGGATGCACGTTTAGCATTCATAGCTGGACAAGTCCACAGATCTTGTAGACTCTACCCTCTAGTTTACCATTTTACATAGTGCAGTGAAGATATGGGTATATTTGTTTTCTGCCCTGATCATGTTGTATGGAAGACTTGGGGAATACTAAAGATTCACCATGTATATTCATTCAGTTAATAACTATTACATTACAGATAAACATGTAGCCCTAATATTACCCAACATTTCCACTGTGGCACCACTTAGTATCACGCTTTTTAATCTAAGCTTACAGAGATTGTGCATGGCAACTCAATTTATCACAGAGATTATTCCCATTGCAAGTATCTAAAAGATACTGAGCTTGCAAAGGAAAACCTTTAAGGGTATGTTATAATGATAAACATATCTGTCAGTACGTTTGTAAAAACATTAGGACTCATTCAGACGACCATATCTGCTTTGAACTCCGCAAATTGCAGATCCGCAAAACACGGATACTGGCCGTGTGCATCGGAACTGCCAACCATTATGATAGAAATGCCTATTCTTGTGTGCAGTTGCAGGGCCATGGAACAGAAGTATGGATGTCTGCATCTTTTGTGGACCTATTGAAATGAATGGGTCCGCATCAGATGCAAACACAAATATTGTGTATCTTCTGAATGAGCCCTTCTGGGAAAAAGCAGCCATATTTTCCTAATCTGTAGAATCTCTTTAAGAAAAAATAAATGATGGGATTGTTGAATTAAAACAGAAAATACAAAGTTATTGCAATAACAATATTTTATCCGTTATCCAATTAAAAATAATACTTATGTAAAAAATAATACTGACACCACTTACCATTTATATGCAAAAAATACTACTAGTGCAACTGCTAGAAGCAGCAGAGCTGTTAAGAAGATAGTGAGTGCCAAGTATTCCTCATTTATTGGTCCTTGTACTAAATCTGAATCAGCACATCGAAGACCCCTATAACCATATTCACACCTGAAAAACAAAAGCAAATAATGGTGCTTTAATATAAAGTATAATTCTAGATATACGTATGATAATATAATGCGCTATCATTTATACCATCATCAGTGCTTTGTTGTTTTCAGAACAGAAGGAAATCATGCTAGGATTTATTGGAAATGGGTAGTAGTGAGCATGGAGGCAGACCTTTTCTTATTTCCCTTTGGTAATCCCATTGGAAAACGGCAGACAACTTTTATCTCCAATAGCCTGAGGCTGGCAATACACTCTCCTTCCTTACCCCTACATACCAAGAGAAGCATGCAGGTCCCTGAACACCAAAAGGGGAGAAAACTGTTGCCAGACACCTATGGTGGTGAGTTATCTCCCCTATGAAGAAAGGATCCCCTATGAAGAATCCAACAGCCCAATCCTGTTTTCCCCCTACATCCCATGTTGGAAGAAAGTCGGGATATTTCCATACCGGTTGGCTGGTTCCTCTGAAATGGTCAGCTTTAGGACTAGCCTTTGTAGGAATCTAATGACAATTAATGTCTATTGGCAAGATATACATACCTGCAGTAGTATTCGTCCTCATCTAACAGGTACAAGCATCGACCATTTACACAGTATTTGCGTATATCTGCTGCACACTCGACTATTCTCATCAATCCCACACCTGAACTTTCAGTTGTGTTCGCTAAAAGAAAGCAAAAACATAGTAAATACATGCAAATTTCTATGACTGTAATACATTTCAGTTTCAGTTGCTATAATGAGCCACGGGATCAAGGATCGAGCAAGTTCAAATCCAATATGGCCCATACTTCTTAAACCGCTAACATAAGTCATAGTCGGATGGTCCCAATACTTTAGACCTCAAATAGGTTTGGCCTACTTGATGAGCTTCTTCTAGAGCTTTGGGCAGTGATGAATGCTCCCTCATCTGCCAAGCATTCCCTAATGCTTCATATTAGACATGGTTGTCCACAGTGGACCATTTACAGCTCTCCTGATCTTTAAACTGTTTCATAAATTATTTTAAATAGGCTCCTATTGTATCATGATGACATGAAAGAAAATTGAAAACTTACTTAAAGCAGTTGTGCAGTTATCTCCAGGTTTGCATGAAGGAGCAACTGTTGTCTCACACCATACAATCTGTAGAATATGGAGAACTACAAAACATATAAAGAAAAACATTAACATTGTTTTAAGTTAGCGGCAATTAATAAAAAAAAACAGATGTAGGTTTACCATAATGGAAAACAAATGAACCTGCCATGAGCTCTAGAAAGTTCTCTAGGACACATGGAGAACATGGCCATGTATTGTATTACTGTTTAGCCCCATTGACTTGAATGTAGATTGGGCTAGTTTCACACCAGCACTGGAGACAGGCTGTTCCAGCAGAGAACATCCAGCAGGAGTTCACTGGATCCGTCATAGCTGGAAAGTGCCGCCTGCCCGCCAGACCCCATTGACTATAATGGGAACTGGTGGAGATCTGACCGCTCCCTAGCATATATGCAAGGGTTCGGCCAGATAAACACTGCATGCCACAGTTTTTGTCCATCCAAATCCCGGTATATACAGTATATATGTCTAGGAGTGGCCAGAGCTCCGCCAGTTCCCCTTTATAGTCATAGTGGTCTGGTGGGCAGGTGGCACTATCCGGCTATGCCGAATCCAGTGAACAGCTTGCCAAAAGTCTCCTAATGCTGGTGTGAAACTCACAATACCAGACACAGCCCATTGATAAGAGTGGTGGTGTGTCTGGTTAAAAAAAAAAATACCCTTTTTCAAATTTTGCACCATCCCTTGAAAATGTGGTGAAATAAAATTTTTATACTTTTAGACCCCTGGTAAAATGTACAGTGAACACAAAGGGCGGAAAATACAAGAGCCCATGAATGAACCTGCATACCAATACGGAATCGTAAGGCTCATGGCATCAAGCACGCCGTCGTTATTTGCTAAGAAAATTTGACTTTGCAATTGGAAGCTTGGTGTCAGCCCATGATATGTGACAAATTCAATATTTGTCCTTGTCATATACCTAGTCATAGACTGTGGGAGTGACACCGCAGTTATCACATCCTCAACCTCCTGGTTTCCAACAAGCTACAAAAACAAACATACCTACACTATGCTGCTCTGACTTCTCTAGAAAGAAAGGCAAAAGTGTGAGGAAATGTGGCAAGTAAATACACGAGTGAAAGCAGGTCTTAACATACTTCTCATTAACATGCATATGATCACTTTCCTCTGTTGAAACATCTGGCTGCCCCCGGGTGTCTTGAAGAAATCTTTGCTTACGTGTTTAATTATGTTCCAGGAAATAGTGGTTTTGACTGTACATCGTACTAAGGCATCACCCATTATACAGACTGGAAGGGAACACTTCATAATTTCATTATTTTTTTTTCTTGAATAATTCCCCGTGTCATATTACTTCCAAAAATTCAAGGAAGGTGCCTGAATGGTAACCCACAATTTTAAATGCTAGATGTCAAATGTCTTTCCTGCCTCCTTAGGCCTCTTTCACATGTCCATGATGACATCTGTGACAAGGTGGTCAGTGGTTCCTCTAAGAAGATGTTCGTAGAGGACCAGTTTTTGGTCTGTGTGTCAGTTTTTTATGCTCATGCAATCCTTCCAGCAATATGACATCATGACTGTGCAGTATGAGAGGAAGAGGAAACATGATCGCATCCCTCTTTCCAGTTCCTTTCAGACTGCTCAGCCATGACAGCATATCTCACACAGGACTTCCTTCATTAGTGTGAACTCTATATGGTATAATGATGTTTTCCTGCCTACAATATGCTGTCATGGCTGAGTGACCTGACAGGAATAGGGAAGAGGGGTGTGATCATGCTTCCTCTTCCTCTCAGACTGCCAGCACATCGTAGGCATGATTGCTTCATTACTATCTATTATAGAGCAGAGGTCCTGCTCTGCAATTGATAGTAACGAAGATGTCCTAACGTGAGATATGCTTTCTGGCTGAGCAGCCTGACAGTCCCTTGGCATTGTATTGTATGGGGCACAGTGTAATGAAGTGAGGCCCCAGTGCTCCTCTTCCCTATGCAGCTTGGCAGCTAGAAGCAATTCATTCTAGTCTATTCTATAACAGGCTTAATGATGCATGTTTGTTCTCCTACAGTATTTATCACTAAGTGTATGTCTTAATGGTCATACTATATTTAGCCAGAATATTCAGAAAACCCACATTATCTTATATGTATAATTTAAAAAAAAAAACTTTAAGTGCTGCTCTCCTCTAGTCCCATCTGGTATTTGTTGACTAGCCTCAGAGGTACATGAAAAAAATCTGGTGGAGACAGCACGTCCTCAAGTGAAGCTTTATTCCAGATGCATCCGGAATAAAGCTTCACTTGAAAACTTGCTGTCTCCACCAGATTTTTTTCATGCACCTGATCTTCTGATTCTTGTGGGAGAACTCACCACTCCCCCCGGAGACGTGTACCTGCAACTAAGCAGACCTGACGTGCTGTCCTGCCCTATCTTTTTAGCCTCAGAGGTAATTCTTGCACAACTATCGATTCTGCTGAGGCCATTGATTGGTTGCAGTGGTCATGTGCATGTGTTCAGCACACCATCACTACAGGATAAGTCAACAGAGGCCAGTGGGCCCACAAGAGTGCCAGATCTGGAGCGGCAGGGGATTCACCAGGGGAATGTTAGTTATTGTTTTATTTTACCACATTCACTGCTAATTTGGTAATGCATTTTAAAATCCTAGACAACCTCTTTAGTACCTGATGGAGTACACACAAGATGTATACCCATGGCCATCAGAGTGTAAAATAGTGATCATGTTTTGGCAAGCCAATGTCCAAGTCTGCTTAGTCCAAAGCAAACACTCACTCCATGCTTTGTAACCAATAACATACTCTCCATAGTTACAATGGAAGGTGTTTATCAGTACTTTGTTTGTTCATGTATTAACTTTAAGGCCAAGATTTCCTTTGCATACTTTCTATGGCCTGTCCTGTGTTTGAACATGGAATACCTGTGGGTAATAGAATTTTAATCAGTAATTGTTGGATTATAATAGGTATATTTCCTTCTTTACATAATGCTTGACACTCAAAGATGTATGATGTTTTCAAGCACTATAAGGCTAGTTTCACACTAATGGTTTTAAATCAGGCAGGGAACAGTCTGATGGATCTCTCAACATTCGGTATCATCTGACAGTGCAGGTTCCAGACATTTCCGGCGGTCTTCTCCCTGCCGTTTCAGCCTGCTGGAGATGTGTGAAACTAGGGTAAGGCTGAGTTTGGGTCTACAATGACTATTATACATATGCCAGAAATTTCATCCTACACATACAGTACATCCAATGTGCCCAAGAACTTCTATACAAGAATGCCCATTGGGCATGTTTGGCTGGTATACATTAGTACACCATTGCCTCAACTATATTGAACAGCACTGTCAATTTCACTTATAGGGGCTCTTCAACCCTGGGGACCTTTTTTACAGACCTCCCTGTGGTAGTAATCATACCTACTTGATCCCCACCACTGGATTCCAGTTATGCAGTTCCTATGTGTCAACATTCGGTTTGACGCAATCACATGACCACGTCAGTCAATGACTGGCCGCAGCGGTGATGCGTCACCCACACTTCACATGACTCATTGATATGAGGCCTGGGTGACACGTGACTGCTGCGGCAGTCATTGGCGGCAATGGTTACATGATCCACTTCTATTGTTGACATGGTAGGGGTCCCCACCAATCAGCTGTTTTATGAGTGCGAGAACTGCACAGCTCCATCCAGTGTATAGTGGACAGAGCTGGTAACTGCAGCATCGCTTCCAATAACTTCAGTGATACTGCAGAATAACTGCAGCGGGTTCCTGAAATCAGAACCCCCGCCAATCAGACATTGATGACCTAGTCCTAAAGATATGACATCAATATACAAAAATACCAGAGAAGACCTTTAATGGGAGTCTAGGCATAGGTCTAGGCATACATGTGCATACATCTGGATCATGCACTTAGCAGGCTGCTAATGCATACACTATGTAACATGTTTACCGTGAACTCTATTTGCTGACATTCTGATGTGAGCATAACCTCGCTATATTCCCATAGCTCCCAAATTTACCCTAGGCTTTTCATGCGACTGCTTCATTGCAATGTTCACTTTGTTTTTCCACAATTGATCACTGGCTTACACACTAGAAAGAACATTGAGGTCATGGGAAATGGGGAAAGCAATTGAACAAGGTGACATAATGACACAGTAGACAACAGTGCAATAGTGAAGCACATGGGTTATGGGGTAAATCTGATCAGATTACTAAATTATCATATTCACTCCGTTTTTAGGAATTTTTCGAATAACGCAGCATCATATAGGTTGATGATTTGACACCAGCGAGATATTAACGCTTGATAAGATGGTGTTATATAGAGCAATGCAGTGAGTGTTCTCATTGCCTTTATGAGTTGCTTATTTTTTTCTTTTCACAATGTGGACTCTCCTAACCCGTTTTCACCATTTAAAGAAATCACTCCAGTTTCTTTACATCCTGTATGTAGAAATTCCTGTAACTGCATCCAACCAAACCCATGATGCACTTCTCTTTCCTCTACCACAGCTCCAGCCCCACCTCTAACAACACCCAGCTAGTTTAAAGCTCCTCCCTCCCAGCCAGTTACATAGACACTCCCCTATCACTGCCCCTGTTGCAGTTTTGACATGCCTATGGACATAATATCACAGGAAATAAGAAATGTATAGAAATGGTCATGTAACCACAGCCCAGAACGGAAGATAAGAGCAATAAAGATAAAAAAAATAGATAACATTACAGCTACGTTTATAAATTATTATTTTAAAGGATGTTGATGTAAGCCAGAAAATCCCTTTAATGTAGGATTGTAGTTTATACAACTAAAATGTCAATGGGTTGAAAAGATGTCTGTATATAATTTACGATTACAAAACAATATAAGAAAAGCCAGCGTTAGCCGCTGCTCCTTACTGACATGATAGTAGCACTGTCAGCGTTTTCTCAGACCTACACATAATAGGTGAGATCAAAGTTTGCACCCAGCCCTGTTTTGCTTCACCTGCGTGGAGTCGTCAGCACTTTGAAGGTTCACAATGAGAAATAGATAGCCGTCATAAATGACTTAACACACACCTCCACCTGTCCACTGTTACTCCTGCATACTATATGACTGATTGTCGAATCCGATGACTGCAACTTTGTGCAACTTTATAGTAGTTTTTGCTCAAAGTTCAAGAGTTTGTCCCATGAGTTGCTTAACTATAAAAACTGGCATCATACAAGTTACCTAGATTATATGATTGTCAGATCTGTGTTTTGCCCAAGGTCCTCAGGAGGTTTAGTGAGGTTTAGGTTATCTACATTGCTAGTTCAGGTCAAAGGTGTGCTGTTCTGTTTCTCTGCCCATGTACCGACCTTGCCTGTTTACCAATTCTGACTGTCCACTGCCTGACCTGATCTTTGCTTGTTTTCCATATTGACCCTCTGCTGCAGGGGCGTACATAGAAATCATTGGGCCCCATAGCAAGAATCTGAATTGGGCCCCCTAACTCCGCCCACTACTCACCCTTGGCCCATCCCACCTTGCCCTGACTCCTCCCCTGCCACACATACATGACCTACTGAAACTGGTAGGGATACATTTTTTTTTTTAATTATTATGTGGTATTGTTGTAATCCTACTGACCCAGAGAATGAAGGGCACAGGTCAGTTTTGCTGCAAAGGGAATGCCATAGGAACACAACCCATAAAACAAGTTGTTTTTTTTTCCATTTCCACCCCATTTGGAATTTTTTGCCTGCCTCCCACTACATAGTATGCCATTATATTAAAGTACAACTTTAATGGAGAAATGAAAAAGTTATGGCTCAAGGAAGATAGGTAAGAAAAATGCAAAAACAAAAAACCTCTGGTATCCTAAGGGTTACCCCAACTATGCTCCCCAAAAGTGCCAGGGCACCATATACGGATAATACTTATGCCCGGGGGGAAGGGGGGGTGCAGCCAATAGCAGGCCGTGAAAGAAATGAGCCTCTATAGCAATGCTAGGGAGACTAATTTCTTTTGCGACCTGCTATTCACTGCCCCTCATGTCACTGAATGTTTTCATCCATGCAACGGGGATGTAGTGGCGGCCGTATGGGTATCAGGAGCGATGTGGGTTCTGGGAAGTGAGGTAAGTAGGGTGACCGGGCATTTTGGGGGGCATTAACCCCTTTAACTCCTTGCTGCTTAGTGTGCATAACCACCAACCCCCCCCTTCCCCCAAGGTGGGGATGTGCTGCTGGCTGCTAGGCACCTCTCTGTAAGCAAGTAAAGTTCATGGTGGGGGCACTATGAGCCTACAGTGTCCACCCAACCCCCAGGGCACCCCCATCCAACCACACAGGAGCTTGCTGCTGCCCTCCCCCAAATCAAGAATAATTTTTTTAAGACTGTTGTACTCTTACTGTACTGCTCGGCTGTGGCACACTACAGGGCTCAAGAAGACTTTATTCTGGGCTGGCAAGCAGCGGGGGTGATGCTTAGTGGGTGGAACGGCAGCCTGGCTGTGTTCAGTGAGCAGCTCTTCAGCCCGGGGGATGGCCACTGGATAATGAGGCAGTCGGCGGGCAATGCGTGAGCGCGGTATACAACTACCGGCGCGCCCTCAAAGTTCTGTCTGTTTGGATGCTCCTGCTGCCGGCGATACACTGGCCAATCAGCAGCAGGAGCTTTGCACTGCTAAATGCTGATTGGCCAGTGCAGCAGTGCCTGGGACTCTGGGCAGCCTGCATCATGGACAGTCTAGACATCTGCGGCGAGTGCTGCCTGAGTGTGCACACAATGGGGTAAGCAAGCAGGGCCCGGGATGGAACAGAAGACAAGTGGGCGGGCCGCGGGCCATCTTAATGCCCCATAGCTAGTTATGTACTATAAACTGGCTGATTCTGCAGATGTAGGCGGCGGGGCCTTCCATGTGCTCCGGGCCCCCCAGTGCCACGGGCCCCATAGCAGCTACGTGGTCTGCCTATATTGGCAGTACGCCACTGCTCTGCTGCCTTCCCTGACTAGTTTTATGGATTCACACATACTCTGCTTGCCCGGACCTCTGCTTTTTCCTTACTATGAGTATTGCCTGACTCCTCGTGCTTTCCACTGGTGTCTCTGACCCCTGTGAGTCAGCAGCCAATCACACTGGGACTATTTCAAGAAGTGATGGCCTGTTGGCTCCTCTGCAGTGAAGTCCAGATCCCTATATAGGGATTAAAGGGTAAAATCCAGGTTACTCCCAGGATAATGCCCTTAGGACTGGCCCTAAGTCGGTTGTTTGGCGCAGTGGTCCTGCACCCACTTATCATCACAGTCAGAACCTGGGCCCCTGAAAATTATATAGCAGGTCAACTCTGAATGTCACTTATACAGCTTTATATTTCTTCTATAGAATAACCGGACCCTCTGGAATGATTTAGATCCATCAACACAATTGAATTACATTTACTATGTTTCTATAATGCAAATTTAAAGGGGTTGGGATAGGATACAAACGTATCCCCTATCAATAGCATTACAAATAAATATCTTATCTGTGGATCACCAGATTGTGTGCTGCCACTACTTTGCTCGGTTATTTCTGGCAGTCCCATAGAGTATGAATGAAACAACAGCACGCATGCCCGACTGATGCACCATTCATCTGGGGGAATGGGACCAATGTTCTCATGATCAGTGGGGTTCCTAAAAGTCAGATACCCACCTTTCAAGTACTTATTCCCTATCTTGTGGATAGGTGTTATGTTCTTGTCTTAGCATAACCTCTTTAAAGTGTACCTGTACTTTGATGTTGATATGTCATAGTATATATCAAAGATTTTTACATATCAAAAGTTTTCAAAGTACAGGGACACTTAAACTTTCTGATCCACTGTAAGTACAGTATAATTAGTGATCATTGTAATGAGCATCTAACATTACTGGTGTATCTAAGGAAAGGCTTGGCAAAAGGAAATCAGGCCAATCAATCCGGCCCAATCCCACTACCCATGCATATCAGATCACATCAAGAAGCTTTAGTGATGCAGATAGCACTCTGTACTTGATATTTTGTCCTTTTATCTTTTAAATATCTTATATAGATAGATTTGAGAAACAAAGGAGCATCAGTGAATTTGAACCCTTACAACTGAAAAAATGATAAGATGGTTAAGAACAAGTTACATCAACTACCTGTCAATAATTGAAAACAAATTTGTTAAAAATTCAATATTTCATAACAATATTTAATAACACATTTACTATAAATATATAATATTTAATAATAAGTGCCTCAAAATAAGAAAAATGACCTATTGTAAGAGAGCCATAAATATACCCTCATTCATTTCCAGCTGGCTGTGGTCAGTGAATGGCTGACACGGTGCATCAGCAGCGGGTTACATCATCTTTCCCAGCATTAAAGAATAGAGCTCTTACTGAACACCATTTTCTGAGTGGAATGCCATTCACAAAAGTACAACAAACACTGATGTGGTTTTCTGGAATGTGGTTATAATAGCAGAGTATTAGAGCTCTTAGTGCCGCTATAGAGAAAGCACTGATAAGACTAATCTTAAAATAGTTGGTTTGCACTATCCCTGCCATTGTAAATCAACCTATGTGCTCAGACATGGTGATGATGACATTGCAAAAAGCATGAGAAAAGCCATCTTTGTTAGTTGTTGAAGACAGACACTTTATGACCGCAGCATGGCACAATGCAGCATTATCGAGCAGCTTGCATGACACTATATGTGTGTATGTATTTAACTTAATTCTGCTCAAAGATGAAAAAATACACGCTTGAGTCACATTATTATGACCACCAGGGTTACCACCGTGTGCAGCTCAGAGAGCAGCTAGACCGGCCGAGAGTGACTCAAAAAGCCATACTATTTTAAGTCTTGCTGGTTATTTGCTATAATGGGAGGATCATTTGGCCTCTGGAGATAGCCAAGTAGAATCAAAAGAGGTAAAGGGTCATGACACATTTCTAGTACAACTACCACTCTGTTTTAGCCATCAGCAGTAGTTACGTTGGACCACCACAAATTATCATAGTCAATTCTGCTGGTCAGTACAATTATGACAATACTAAATTTGTATCGTTTTTGGTATGATCAGTTTTTTTCCATCAGTTATTGTGAGCCAAAACCCGTAGTGAAGCATCTGTGTTTTTGACCCACACCTGGTTTTGGCTCACAATAACTGATGGAAATAACTGACCAAATAACTTAAGTGTGAACTCAACCTTACAGGTAATTTTACTTTCATGTACATAGCTCTTCAGATGCAGCATTCATTTGATAATACCATTTTGACATCAGAAGTGAAATGGTGAATTGTCAGGTTAATAATAAACTAAAAGACAAATTGACCTTGTGCAGCTCAGTTAAGAGGAGTGATCTTCTAGTCATTTTTAATTACCCTCACACTGCACTTTGTACACCATGGTTTATTGCCTTAACGTGAAGATCAGATCAGAAATAAACTAAGGGCCGTTTTACAGGGGATGAGGATCGGAACAATCATCAAGGACGCTTCCGATACTTATCCTGTGTGAAGGTACCGACAATCACCAGATAAACAAGCAAATGCTCTTTCATCAGGTGGTCGCATTTTTCATGTGGCACCAAAAATCATTGTTTGTGGGCATTATATCGCCCTGTGTAAATGGTAGCGATCATTCATTCCCCATGCAGAGGGAATATGATTGCTACGTGTGAATGCAACTGAATGAACTGTTCATTCCCAATTATTTTCCTGACTGTTGGCCCATGTATAGGACCTTAAGTGTGGCCACATACGTGAAATAGTTGTTGGCTGAAATCTTCTGAGTATGTTCTGACTGTTTAGAGGATAGTTCTGGAGATTCTCCAGGATTTCATATTGATGGCCTATCCTCAGGATAGGTCATCAGTATGAGATCAGCAGGTGTCCGACTCCCAACTGTTTGAGAAAACCTGGTGCCCTCAGGGCCACTTGGTATTGCAGCTCACTTGAATGGCAGCTTATTCGAATGGCACTGAGATGCGTCTAGGTTATGTGATTGATGAATATGATGGCACATGGCCTAGGAAGAGGCCTAAGTGCTCATGGAGTGCTATGGCCTCTTCATAAAGCTGACTAGCGGGGGTGTCGGGAGTCGGACTTCCGTCAATCTGATATTGATTATCTATTCTGAGGACAGGCCATCAATATCAAAATCCCGGAGAACCCTTTTAAAGTCCTTTTACTCAGGCTGACTGACAATGCAATTATTGATAATTATGCAGTTGTTAATAATTGCCTATTGTTATGTAGAGCTACAGTAGCGATTGCTCACCCCATACATATTCATTGCTTGCTGGTAACAGATCCCTGGTTATGCAGGGCAGTATGCTGCTGGCAAACAATGATTTTGGTATGCGTTATGATTATCCAACCAACATGTATTTTCTTGTTCATTGGGGGGATGGTAGTTACAAAGGAGAGCCTTAAGTCACTGCCAGATACCTCTGATGGTGGCTTATCTCATCGAGAACAAAAGGATCAGGCATGTTGTAAACCAGGGATGCCCAACCTTCGCCCTCCAGATGTTGCAAAACTACAACTCCCACCATGCCCTGTTGTAGGCTGATAGCTGTAGGCTATCCGGGCATGCTGGGAGTTGTAGTTTTGCAACAGCTAGAGGGCCGCAGGTTGGGCATTCTTGTTGTAAACCAACAGCCTGCTCCATGTCTCCCACCGACTCCTCTAGCTTAAGAGTTACCAATACTTTCTCTGTCACATAAGGTGCTGTAAATATACCAAATTCTATACCACAGGTCATCAACCCCCTAATGATCAGAGATTTGCATGCAGATAATTTCTTGAAGGCCTCTTTACTACAGCCTGATGGTCAATGATGACTGTCATAAGCTTTTTGAGAGCCCTCCTTATGCTCTCGTAGACTCTACTTTATTACATGTTAAAGGGGTTGTCTGAGAGTTTGATATTGATGGCCTATCCATAGGATAGGTCCTCAATATCTGATTGGTGGGGTTTCAACTCTTAACATCAGCTGTTTGAAGAGGTTGCTGCACTCCAGTGAGTGATGCAGCCTCTTCCTAGTCCACTGACATCACATTCATCAGTCACATGACCTAGGCACAGGTAAGCTGTGAAGAGGCAGCAGCACTCACCGTAGTGCATGGTCTCTTCAAACAGCTGAACGGTGGGGGTTCAATACCTGAGGATAGGCCATCAATATCAAAATCTTGGACAACCCCTTTAATTCCCTCCACAATCACATAAAATAGGGTTGAAAAACCTGAACTACAGAGTGTACTGTATACTTGTATGCCAGTTGCGAAATGTGACATGGATACTTGTTGAGATGTCTGTTCATCTGTGAATAAAAAAAGCCACCAGGAAAACAGAAACCTTGGTAGCTCATATTTAATATGGGTTTGGTTAGAAATGTAATTTGTAACATATAATTATGAACAACAGTGTCCAAAAATGTAGCTAGGTTTAGTAATCTGGCTCATTCTGGATCTCAGACATTTTTTGTATAACCCTTTTCCTTTGTTTTAATGGGAGGGATAGGTAAACTTTTCACATGCTTTTAGTCAACTAACATTTCCAAATACCTGTCTGTCATTAGAAATGTAGTTCAACAGCAGCTACAACAGGATGTTGCCCATGTTTGTTCTAATATAACCTCAGCGTCTTGAAAATGCTATGTCGTATGGGGAGGGTTCAGGTTCCCATTCAGTTGCTGGTAAGTTAGCTCTAGTTCTTCTAGTTTATTATACTGAGGAATGTGAGATAAACAGGGCACTCCTGAATATTACCTACCTGCAGTCCAGGTAGATCAGATTACAAGCATTTTCTGCATTGTCTCCTAATCTATAAAAACGTAATACATAGGCACATAACGCCTAATCTTAACCTCCAAATTTCTTTCCTGGCTGATCAATGATTAAAAACCTGTTCATTTGCTCTAATCTTCTGTTCACACCAAGGACTTTGCAAGTTATTGCCTCATTGATATTTGAGGTTCCTAAGGATTCCATGCTTGTCCAATATAAATGCAGAAAAATGTAAGCTATAGGTGTGTAACACCATTGTAGAAGACCAGATGCCACCACAAACTTCTATTGGATCACCAAAGCCCCAGTACTAAAGCTATTCTTGGGTCTTTCCAACTAATCACTAATGACTTAACATGCAACATTATCTAATACGATGTACAATAAAATTTATATAGTGGGCAGAGTTCGGTCTCTTTCACACGTCAGTGAATTGCGGATGTGTACTGTCCATGGTTTCCATGGAGCGTTCACGTATCAATTGACTTTAATGTGTGCCTCCACACCTCATTGGTTTTCCACGGACTGTGGGTACGAGGTGACACCATGGAAGTATGCCCTATTTTGGTCCGTGATTATGGATCCCCATGCCTTACACCACATTTAGTAAGAGTTTTAGACGCTCTTTCTGCCACACACATTTTGGGACATAATTCTGGAGCAAATTAAGCCAATAAGTGGTATAAACTAGACTAGACAATCTATAGGTGCGCCAGATTTATCATTCAGCATTAACCACCCCATGATAAATCTGATGCATTTTTAGACTGTCTAGTCTAATTTACCCTGCCTAAATCTTAGACAGCATTGATATATCTAACTAAATGTATTCAATTGTATGGTGACATAGATCCGTCATGCATGAATACATAATTTTACCTCACTTTTTGTCTAACCCAGCCCTCCTAGGTAGCTTGGTAGTTTAGGAGCACTCAAGGTGTTGAAACCCTGTTGAATTACTATACCTGCAAACCATATAGTTTTGTCACCACCTGCAGATCATTTGATGTTTCTCTTTCTTTTATTTCCATTAGAATTATGGATAGTTGAGAATTAAGGACTAATTCAAAAAGTTGCAATACAGCTGCAGTTCAGAGTCCATGTCACACTTACCATTATTGTTGATGGTAGGTTTAGGACATGTAAGCGCTCCCTTGGGAAAGCCCCAAACCCACTTGCAAATTGCCTATGGTGGGGCTTACACCAGCACTGTCCATTTTCCGGCCTGTTTCTGAAGATTAAGAACTGTCCCTGCTAAGTTGGGAAAGTTGGCACCTGGGCCAAGACTGTTCAAGCTCACCATAGGGTTTTATGGTGATCTAAGTTAGGTTCAATACAACTGTACAGGGTCTTAATGTGATAACTATATTGACCCAGAAATGTGGCCATATTAATGTATGTAATAAGTGCCTGAATTGGACACTATTATATTAAATGTCAAGCCAAGATGATTTTACAGTATGTTTGTATTCTGTCATATTATTCACCGTTCAATTGTTCGATGCAGATATCAATAAGGTCAGATTCATACCCATGACAAGACCACTAACGAACCACCATAGGCCTTGGAATGTACCTTGTAGATGCATATATTGTGTAGAATAATTATTTCAAGCTTATTTTGTAGAATTATATTTTAATAAAAGAAAATAGTTGCTTAAAGATGCCTCATAATAAAGCAGGGAGTGAAATCTTACAAGGGATAATTAATCTATTTACATGCGCATATGTCAGAGCTGTCACCAAGCCTAGTCATCTACTTTTTCCCATAGTCAAAGGATCTTACGGCAATCCATGTCACCTAGTTTCAGTGACAGTGCTATACATAGCATTGTTACTGGATTAACAGATCATGATGTCAGCATTATGAAACTTTATTGTGATAATTGAATTACTGGTGAGATATTATGCAGTATTGCAAAATTAGACGTGGCCATACATATTGTATAGCTGTCAGACAAGAAACCTCTCTCACAGCCGTGATCCCTTACTTGGCCAAACATGCATGTTATGTCTATGGGGATTTGATGAGTGAGACACCTATGGCACTAATCAACTGGAAAATGCAAATAAGTATCAAAAAATGCAACAGGCCCAACAGACAAAAATCAGATTATGTTTGAAAATACATTTAATGTAATTACTATAATGAGTATCATTATTAATAATGGGAATCTTTACAATATTACAATACATTTTTACACAATCTATTTTACAATTTATATTGCTTTTGAATTTGTTTTACTTCAAGGAGGAACCTCCAGAATATTAGTGAAATTGTATCATAATGGGTATCTACAGTAACACAAAGCATTTGTATTGATTTGTGTCAAAGCTAAATGTAATTAATAAACATGTAATATGTCAATAAGACATTTTGCCATGTGTCTTATAACCGTATCAAATGACCAGAACAGTGCTATAACCATATCATGAGCTACAGTTTATGGGGTCAGAAATTAGCTGGACAACTAAATAAATGCTATAGGAATGAATGAAGGCTAGAAAAAGCATACACCAAAAGACAATAATAATTTGTACTCACATAAGAGAACTAGTGAACTGGAAATCCTTCTCCAACAATTCATGCTAGCAGCTGGTCGTGAGAGCTTGGAGAGTTCTTGGTCTTCAAAGCTGACTGTCAAACTCTTGGTACTGCAGGCTTGGGAGAGCTTTAGTATAGAGTACTGCCGCAGTACTCAGAGGAATGACTAACAGGGTTTAGTGTTCAGGCAGGTTTCCCTCTCACCTTGGAATGCTACTCTTAATTCTTCAGCTGTACTGTGACCTCTGAGCCTCATTTATATAACCAGTCCTGCTAGATAACTGGCTTGGCTCATTCTCCACTGTAGACGCAAAAGACAGGAGGAGGAGATTTTTTTATCCCACTCATTCCTTTTTTTCTTCAGCCCACCAGGCGGAAGTTAGTTTCTTAAGCCAAAGTAAATCATCTGATCCCACGTGTTTAATGAGCGCAGTAAATTCTTATAGGTTACAGATAAAGTAGTGAAGGAAATGTATTTCTCTTTCATCCTGTCCCTGCTACCTACATTTCCCACACCCAGGTAAAGGGCTCACCCACTGCTTGATTAACTCTTCAAATTCCCAAAGTTCTTAACAAATAGGGACAACGTAATACTCTTCCTTAAAATAGTATGGCAGCAACCCCAAAATCTCTACCTAAACCAGCAACCGTACAGAGAAGAGTTTTGGTCTACAGAAAATTAACCTACATAGAAAGTAGAGTAACTTTCCAAATTCCTTGAATTACTTAGATTGTACTGAGCTTCAGTTATAGCTAGTAGTATATTCCACTGCTGCATTCTCAATTCTGCAGACTTCAGAGATAAAATCTCCTAGCAGGTTCAAAGTCTGCATTGAGGTTGCACTGGTGCCTTGCATAGTCATATTTTCACCAACCATTGTATAGTAATACTTTGTGGGAAAAGTGAGCTCTAAATGTTGACTGGACCTACTGATTTTTGGGGGACTGCAACAGAAGATGTCAAAGAATGAAAGGATTGGGCTGCTGGATTTCAACATGCCTGATCCTTTGTTCTCATGGGGGATAAGATGCCACTGAAAGTGTCTGACAGCAGCTTTTTCCCCTTTTCCCAAGGAGAACACATGCACCCTTGGATGAGCCATTTGTGCATGTGTATAGGGGGTCATTAGGAATAGAGTATATAGCTGCCTTAAAAGGGTTTTCTGAGATTGTTTAACTGATGACCTATCCTCTGAATAGACCATCAGTATCTGATCGGTGGGGTCAGACACCCCTGCCAATCAGCTGTTTGAGAAGGTAATGATGCTTGCAATAGTGCAATAGCCTTCTTGCACCTTTGCCTACGCCATGTGATGTCATGTTCATCGGTCTAGGAGCAGCTCAGCTCCATTGCCGTGAATGGGGCTGAGCTGCGATACCAAGCACAGGGGCTATACAATGTACTAGTGTGCTGAGAGTAAGTCGTGGTAGTGCTGCGAGCGCCAGTGCCTTCTGAAACAGCTGATCTGCAGTGGTTCCAGGTGTCGGACCCCCTACTGATCAGATACTGATGACATATACTGAAAATTTGGAAAACCCTCTTTAATTGTATTGTCTGTCTCTAATGACAACCAGGAGAATTGTGAATGCAGCTATGGAATACAAAATGTAATATGTAATGTAATCAAAACTGGTGTAAATGAAAATTGGCTTAGTTGCCCATAGCAACCAATGAGATTCCACCTTTCATTTTCCAAAGAAGCTCTGAAAAATGAAACATAGAATCTGATTGGTTGCTATGCGCAACTAAGCCAATTTTCCTTTGCACCAGTTTTGATAAGTCTCCCGTAATGTTTTTTCAAGCGTGCTCATCTTTTTATGCTGAGTATATAATGTCTTAAAGGGTTCCCAGATGCATACATGCCCTTTTAACAGTGTCATCCACTATGCCCAATTTTTACATAAAATAAAGAAAAAATGCTTCCTTTGGCTCCTGTGTTGCTGCTCTCTGCCTGGAAGTGACTTACAAGCAAGCAGCAACTTGTATATCACTTCCTCTGCAGTGCTAATATCTGTAATTTCAGACCACTCCATGCTTATTGCAAACTAAATCAAACATGCTGTAGATCCAAAGAATTAAAAGCCTGTAAGATGCTGAGTAGTTTTGGGTCAAGAACTACTCAGTTTGAAGACTTTATTTCTTTACATCTACAGCATGTTTCATGTTTTGCTTTCAATAAGCCTGGATTTTGTTGGTATTGTGCCGGACCTTTCTCATTAAAGTCAACGTGAGGTTTGACCTTACAAATGTCAACTCTGCTATAACATGGTGAGCACACTTTTCTTTATTCTCCTGATATTTGATATAAGGCAGGCATCAAAGCAGCATGGCAGGTATTGCCATGAGAAAGTGGGACTGCTGCTGCCCTCTTGTGTTATAAACTGCAGCTTTTTTATGGTTAGTCCTTTAAGTTTTCTCAGTCACTTCGTTCCCCCATCCCAAACCCATCCCCTATAGAACTTATGCCACAAACTCTGCTGCCCAGCATAAAGCCTCTGCCATATACTCTGCCCCCCAATCCGAGCCCTGACACCTACTTTGCCCATCCACAGCATCCAATGTAGCTTGGATCTCTCCTCACAGAAGCCCTGCCATATTGCAGTGACCTAACCTCTCCATAGAGTCCTTGCCACATTGTGTCTCCCATCTGTCCCTCTCAACCTTCCTCTCACAGACACCCTGTAACATCCTCCTAAAATTTAAATATAATTTACCCTTTTTGACTTTAATTCCTTTTGTGTCTAATAATGTACTGTACATGTCAGGTCACCTATTTCTAGGGAGGCCTGAGTTTATAAACTTTCCGAAATGTTTGTTTTTTTCCCTTATTAAATGTGTAATTGAGCAATTGTTTGTGAATGGGCATTCCATTTTCAAAGTGGTTTTCTACAAAGTATTTCAGCGGCATCCACCTCTATAAATCCTAGATATAACTAACTAAGTGAGGCACAAAGCTTCCCCCAGCTGGTCATCACACCAACTGCATTCAACCTTGAAAACAGGAAAAAGGCACAGTTTCGTAAGGTGGAGTGTGGGCAAAGAAATATGACTGGATGGATAGATGTGGGTGTAGGTGGGTGCAAATCCTCAAGGATAAAAGGTAGAGTTATCCACAACAATATCTTCTTAAAAACGAGGCAGCACTCCAAACTTGTGAACATGGGTGAAGACCCCTTTATTCCCATGCAACGTTTCAGCCAAACACAATGAGGCCTTTGTAAAGCAATGTAACAGCGGTAAGTATGGGTATATATACAGACCCCTAACCAATTGGTGAATACATCACATAATTGCTAATTAATTCAGATCTCCACATGATTATTCAAATAATGTGGTGCAAAAGTCACAAAGCATATAACAAGTGTATAAATAATAATTCATAATATGGTGATCTCCAATAATTACAAACATGATTGTGCATAACTATCATAAATTCCTATATCAAATACAGCCAAAATTCATTAGTGATAATGTGGTAGTGCACAGTGTATTAAAACACAGTCACAGCTGTGAATGATTGACAAATCAATAAATGAACTACAAGGTCCAGCCTACCATTGGTGGTTCTAGTGGAACATGTGCTTGCCAGCGTTCCCCATGACTCAATGCGCACGCGCTGAATCCCAGCATCCCCATCCACCCCTGCCCACCGCGCCGTGCATCCCGTCACAGTGCTCCTCTTCACGGGAGTGTGACTATGTCAGGCGCATCAGCACGCAGCAGAGGGAGAGAGGAAAGGGTCACATGATCCAGCGCGGGCCGGAGAGGCATATGGGAGTTTTCTGGCTGTTGCCAAGGCAGCAAATAAACAAAGAGCTAAATGTAAATAAATAAATAAAATACAGGAATCGCGGGCATCGGCGAAGAAAAAACACTCACACTAAATAGTGAGTGGACATAAAGAGGAGAACCATAATAGAGATTGCCATGAGATGACAGGGGAGGGTTTATACCTGCCGTCACTAAGGGACGGCAGGACTTATAAACAAAGGACATCCCATATAAATAAAAAGGACAGAGAATCTCATTAGATAACATTATCTGTATGTATAAATAAATATTACACACTGTTACATGAACCTAAACCAGGACAGCGAGAACCTCTGAAAAGAGGTTATCAAACAACAAGTTTGCAAACGATATATCCATAATAGTTCAAGACATTTAAGGAGTAATTCCCTATTGCCGCCTCTTTTCAGAGGTGGAACGTGATCAATAATACGGAACTTCAGATCTTTCTCCCTGTGCCCGACATCAGCAAAGTGTTTGGAGACAGGGAGATCTTTTCTTTTCTGGCGAATGGTGTAACGATGCTGGTTAAGACGCGTTTTCAGGTCCCACGTGGTCTCCCCTACATGGAGGAGGCCACAAGGGCACTGTAATAAATAGATGACGTGAGTACTATCACATGTGAGATAATGACGAATGTAATGTTTAGTACATAAACTCGGATGGATAAAATGATCACCCTTTAACATATAAGAACAGTTAACGCAGCTTAAACAAGGGAAGCAGCCTGTCTTTTTGGAACCAATATAACTCTGTCTTAATCTCCTGCTAGGGACATCTGCCCTAACTAACAAATCCCTCAAATTTTTTGACCTCCTAAATGACATTAAGGGGGGAACCGTGAATTCCTTGAGATAATGGAGGTTACATCTCAAGATAAGCCAGTATTTTTTAATAATTTGGCCGATCATCTGGCTATTCCTAGAGAAAGTTGACACAAAAGTAACCCTTGTATATCAGATTGTTGGATTCTCAATCGCTTCTCAGTAGTCACCTTGTGCCGTTGTACATGAATCAATTTTCGGGGATACCCCCGCTCTCTAAACTTCGTTGCCATCTCATCTAATCGCTTAGCGAGCTTTACAGGGCCCTGAACTATATGCTGAATCCGGAGAAACTGGCTACGCGGTAGTGAATTTATCATGGCACGAGGATGACAGCTATCAAACCTAAGGAGTTTGTTACAATCCATAGGTTTGATGTAGAGGTCAGTCACCAGTCTAGAATCCTTCTTCATAACCATCATATCTAAAAATTGTACCTGTTCAGTTGAGAACGTTAGAGTAAATTTCACGTCTGGATCTAATTCATTCAAAAAGCTCAATTAGTTCAGTATCCGTACCGTCCCAGATGACAAAAATGTGAACATGGCTGTAGTGGTGAGATACATGGTAGGATTCTAGATCTGACATATAAATATTTGCATAAGTGGGCGCTACGTTCGAACCCTTAGCGGTTCCCCATATTTGAAGGTAATACTCGTCCCTGAATGCAAAATAATTATATCTCAGGACAATCTGAAGAAGTTCAGTAATGAAATTCTTACAAGCATCAGTGTATTGAGTGGAATTCAAACATCTCTGAATGGCCTCTACACCTCTATCATGATTGATAGAGGTGTAGAGGCTGACCACATCAAAAGAGGCCTATATAGTGTTATCACCAACATTTATTGCAGAGATTTTTTCCAAAAAATCACCTGTGTCACATATAAAGGATTTGGAATTCACAGCAAAATCTCGTAAAATCTTATCAAGAAAGATGTCTATATTAGAAAAAACTGATCCCCTGCCAGAGACGATCAGTCTACCTGGTGGGTTCGTGAGTGACTTATGTATCTTAGGAAGTACATAAATCAAATGAGTAGTAGGGTGCAATATCAGTAAGAAGGACTGTAAGGCCTGATCAATAACACCCACAACTTTTGCAGCACTCAAAGTGTTAGTGATGATAGATAGATAGATAGATAGATAGATAGATAGATAGATAGATAGATAGATAGATATGAGAGAAAGATAGATAGGGTAGATATAAGACAGGGGAACGGCATGCGGAGGAGCGAAGAGGATGGGTATGATGGTGGTGGCAATGAGGGTGGTTGTAGTCTTCACGGTGGCCCAACCTGCTCCAGTGCTCCCACAGGTCAGGTGTGCTGATGTTGGGATGGACATACCCTTTGTTCCCCTTGTGGCACACACTGGATTTGGGTGCTCCTGTCTGGTAGCGGTTGGGGTGACTTTGATGTTAAATGAGCAGCGGGGTACAAGCCAGGAGAACAAGCGTCCATGTCGGATATGCCGATAAATGACCAGGCCGGCATTGGTTAAAGCAAAATCTTTTTAGTCTCTCATTTATTGAGTGGATGATGGGTGTCAAGTAATAGGCACAGTCCTCAAATATGTCACACGGTAGGCTTCTTTCAAAGGCTGTGGAGCTTTCATGTGTCTTTAAATGAACCATAAAGCCCATATTGCTAGAGTGCTGCAGTGATAGTTGGCCATATGAATGTTTCTCCCATCTGCACAGAGGAACTTTGGAGCTCAGCAAGAGTGACCATTGGATATTTGGTCACCTCTCTTACCAAGGCCTTTCCCATGATTACTTAATTTGTTGGGGCGGCCACCTCTAGTAGTAGTTCTGGTTGTTCAAAACTTCTTCCATTTAAGAACTATGGAGGTCACTGTGCTCCTGAGAACTTTCAGTGTAGCAGAAATGTTTTAGACTCTTCTGCAGACCTGTGCCTCCACACAATCCTGTCTCTCTACAGGGAGTTTTTTCCTCCTCATGGCTCTGTTTTTGCTTTGATATGCATTATATAGACAGGGATGGGACTTTCCAAATCATGTCCAATCTACGGAACGTACCACTAGTAAACTCAAATTAAGGTGTAGAAACACCTCAGGGATGATCAAGAGAAATGGGAGTCCCTGAAAGCAAAGGGTCCGAATACTTATGTCCATGTGAAATTTTAGTTTTTTATCTTATTTTTTAATTGCAGACATTTCAAAAATTCTGTTTTCATTATGGGGTATTGAGTGCAGAATGATGGGGGAAACTCAATTTGTTTATATTATCACAAGACGGCAATATAACAAATTCTGAAGAAAGTGAAAGGGCCTAAAGACTTTCTTGATTCACAAATCATACCAGCATATACAGCTAAATAATCCAGTGGGTTAAAAGAGTGACGACTGTTTTTAGATGAGAAAGATATCTGATGATATCTTATCACAGGGGCAGGAATAGTTAGTATAGAAATCACTAATTTCATGTGAACTATTTATGTAATATTTCACATAAAGTGGTTCAATAATCCAAATTCCAAACAAGACAAGTGTGACCATTATTCTGTTTAAATGTTCATATTACCTAATAGACAGATCATACAATGTTAATGCCATGTATGCTCACCCAAAAATGACTACAGTCAGGATGTTATTGAATAGGCATGACCGAAAATGGAATGATAACTGAACATGAACGGAAATGCTCTTCTCTGTTATGCAATCTCTAGGGCCCATAGTCCCTCATGACAGCTGTGGATGTTTAGAATAGAGTTTAGATGCAACAGATCAGAATAAACAACAATTTATACAAGATAACACCTACGACTTCCTGGATTTCTCATATGAAACAACTTCTGATATCATCCTGAGGTTTCTCTAGTCACTGGAAGTTCATTTCCAATCTTTTAATCATCTTGTAGTAAATTGCAGACGTAGCACAACTAAAAGAAATGGTGATAACATCTCACAGTGTCCTGTATTTCTCAGTTTCTCAGTTGACAAGGAATAAATGGCAAGGACAATGCCAAAACTGGAGCTGAGAGTAGGTCCAAAGAGCATCTGTAGATCTGGAGGATCTACGATGTCTGTGTATTATATGAACATGTTAATGGTAATTGTGTAGTCCTTCATTTCCCATGTGGTAGTGCTATAGCACACACTTGATTCTAGATACCCCTACATGGGCGTAGCTATAGGGGAAGCAGGGGAAGCGGCTGCTTTGGGGCCCACACTCAGAAGGGGCCCCTCCAGGAGGAGTACTAAAATATTTTATTGTCAGGGACCCCTAAAATAGTATTATAAAATGACATCATATACAGACACTATAGGAAACGGACAGAGAGGCTGTCTGGCTTGGTCTGAGAGAGGAATCTTAAATAGCCACAGGAGTGGGAGTTGCACTGGAGGAGGGGTTTGCAAATAATTTTCTGGGGTGGGGGGGTCCCCGCTAACAAATTTGCTGTGGGGCCCAGTCATTTCTAGTTACGCCACTGTACACCTACAAATTATAGCTGGTGGGACAACTATTGATCATCTTATTTTTTAGGGGCCCTTCTTGCAAAAGGACATTTTCTAAAGTGGAAAGCCCCTTTGAATGAGTGTTATCCTGAACAATTCATCTTTTCATTTGTATATGTAAAATCCAAATTGTGATTTATTTACTGTAAGCAAAATGTCTAGCTTATACAGTATGTAGCATCCGATAACATAAAAATAAGAAACTAATTTAAAACTTCTCTATGTGAAAAAGGCCCTGGATTTTACACATAGATATTCTGCTTGTCAGCCCTCATTGAAGTAACAAAAGGCCTAAAAAAAGTGATGGATAGGACAACCTACGGTTTAAACTAATTCCACCATGCCCCCCAAACACCACAGTTTAATATTTAATAGCAAAGTTTGTGTTTGGGAGTTTAAAGACGTTATGCAGTAGCAATTATTGGTGACCTGTCTTCTGGATAGGTAATCAATATGAGAACGGTGGAGGTCCAACATCTAGGACCCTGCTGATCAGCTGTTAGAAGAGGCCGCGCACTCTGTGAGCTCTACAGTCTCTTCCTAGGCCATGTGACGTCACCGTACATCGATCACATGGCCTAGTTGCAGCTCAGCCCTATTGAAGTGAATGTGACTGAGCTACAATACTAAGCATAGCCATTATGTACGGTGCTGTGCTTGGAAAGCCAGCTGAGCTCCGGTAAGCGTGGTGGCTCCCTGAAACAGCTGATTGGCAGAGGTGCTGGGACTCAGACCCCCGCCGTTGTGATAATGACCTATACTGAGGATAGGTCATCATTATCCATTCCTGGATAACCCCTTTAATAGTAATAATTAGGAAATCAGTGTCATAGCAGCTGCAATGATTGAGAGACAAGTAACATAGATACCTAGGCTCTGATTCATCAAGGTCGACATCTGCTATGCTGGTGTTGATGGGGCCTGCGCTGCTGGAGCTATGTAATTTATGCCTCCTCTGGCAGTCTGTGCACCGGCATGAAATCTCCGTATTTATTTATGGTAGTTTCTGACATAAATAATGATGAATGAGCAAGGGCCAGTGGCCCCCCTATGCTCCATTCTTGTATTGCCGCCTTTTTGTAAAATTGGCAAGGGCACGTAAAATGCCAGTTGCAACATTGAAAAGTAGCATGTCTGGTGGTTTTACAACTTTTCTACTTCAGAAACAGGCGCGGGGGGGGGAGGATAATGAATTTCCCACAGTCTTTATTAGCCACTCTGAGGTTCCTGCTGCAAGCAGATATAATTACAATACAGTGCTGCAAGCATGGTAGAACAAACCATCATACCCCTCGAACTCTATGACTGCCACCTGGTTGCTGTAATAGTGCAGACTAGAGATGAGCGAATCATCCAAAATTCACTTCGGCCAATAATTGACAAATTTCTGAAGATTCGTTCTTAACTTAATACGAATTTATTCGGTTGAATTTGCGTTAAAAAATAATCGTTGTTTTGCGAACATTTCTACACAAATTACGAACATACAGTCAGTGTTGTTAAAAGTACACAATACATAAGCATTAGCGTACAAAGTGTGTACGAATCCTTAGCATACTATTGACTCGCGATTGTGTCATACGCACAAGACTAGGCTGCGGCGTACAGTCTTTAGAGGCAGTCCATATGAGGTAGAAAAGTAAGGTGCTAGCTATCCGGCTAAGTGCATAATTTACTAAAAAACACTGTACAATAAGTGCATAATAGGACACACAATACACACAATGGGCTAAAGTGCTTGAACGTTGCTGAACCTGTAAAAACATTATTGCTAAAATACAGCAAAGACAATTATGCAAACATTTTAGTGCAATTTCACATTTGCAAGCATAAAAGGCTCAGATATACATTTGAGTCTCTCCTCGTGGCTCCTTGGCATGATAAAACATTGGAACACAGTCTAAAATTCAATTGTAATCCACGTGAGGTAATTTTCCAAAATCAAACAGGTAACGTGTAATCCACATGGATAATATAAAATAGCAGCAAATAGAGAACCCTCTTTGCAAAGGGGGCTCCCAAATAACCTGAGAAGGGGGGAAAAGGAAAATAGGCGCGCTTAGGTGCAACTGGGAATTTTCTGCAGAATGGGGGGGGGGGAGTCCTGACAAGACATGTCCATCTAGGTCAATGTCAAACAGGGGGCAATACAAAGTAAACAAGTGCCAACTAGCTCTCACGCATCAGGTGCAGTCCATGCTGTGGCTCCCATAGGTCCTCCTGAAGTGTCCTTTAAATCAGTCAGTAGTAGGGTTCCTCAGATGAGGGACCTGAAGTCCTCCTCGTTTGAGCTACTACTGAATGAGATCAGAGGACGCTCCTGCCTCCTGTAGGCCAAGCTCGATGCCGTGGTGGAACTCCACTGCCCTTTTCTTCCAGAAGTCGGACTTGACTGGGTCTGGGTGGTGGTCACGCTGGTGGCCACTTGCCTTTACTTTTCCGGATTCTCCTGCTGGGACAGCAGGGGTAATAACTTCTGGCTGCAGCGGTTGAGGCAAGGTTTCACCCAGGGAAGAAGCCTCAGTGCCCCTGGCTGCTGCTGGCTTCATCTTCCAGGATAGTTGGTACTGGTGGATCACCGTAGACTGGAACGTAAATGATGAAGTCATCAACTGACCCAGCTGAAAGGACTGTGATGGTGGTGGCACTGGCAGTCCAGGGATCAGAGGCTCCGGCTGTGTCTTCTCCCTGAAACGGAGGGTGCCATCTGTTGACTCCTGAAGGCAGAGCACCTGTACTTCGCCTGGTGGTTCCTCCGGCCAAACTTCAGGTGGTGATGCAGGTACCAGGGGCTTTGATAATAACGTTACCCCGGTAGCAAAGGGGCTTACAGGGATGCCATGTGGGGGTATTCCACCTGATCCCCCACATACAGGCTGTGACGTGTGACGGGGTTGGGGCAGGTACGGCCGTTTCACTGACCTGCGGCCCACAAAGTACTCCTTGCCACCCTTGTCATCCGCCAGGAAGCCAGAGCCTCGGTCCACAGAAAACCACAGGACGGTTTCCTTTCGCCCCTCCAGTGTAGGGTCTCCCGGCCTTGGATGGTCCAGTACCTGGATGACCCAGTCCTCCACTGCATTGCTGACACAATCGGGTTCTGCCGAATGAAAGGTGTTGTTCTCCTCCTGGGCGGCGAAGTGGGCTCTCCAGCCGCCTCCGCTACACCAGCCGCACCAGCCGTCAAGACGAATATGGAGTCAGGAGCCGGTGAGACTCTCTTGCACAGTTGTTCCGCTCTGATCTCTGGAGTGGGCGGTGGTTCGAGGTACTTGTCCCCAAAGACCATCTCTCCCCACTTGGGTCACAGTTCTTTCGCCATGCTGTTTGCTGTGGTCTGACTCTGGATCTTGTTCAGCGCTGGCTTGAACTGGAGTGGAGGGTGGAGTAGTGAGGGAGGAGTCTTCACTCCCTATACGTGCAAATAGTTAGTTCCCGGTTGATTTTTCCCGCTTCTGAGGGGGACGTATCTTCACTTTCCCACTCTTGAGTGGGCGTATCGTCATTTTCCCGCTTCGGGGGGCCGGGGGAGGGGGTAAGAAGAATGCGTATGTAGCGTACTTAGCGTTAGCGTTCAAAATTTTAAGAACATTTACGAATAATATGAAGTGAATCTGACATAATCCGGATTCGCTTCGGAGTAGGAAAAATGGAGGATTCGATACGAATCTATGAAGCGGCGAATAGATTCGCTCATCTCTAGTGCAGACTATAGGTGATATATTTGCTGCAATGCTGCCTCTGTGTGGTAACACATAGTGAATCTTGTTAGCTGCAATGAATTTACTTAAAGGGGTTGGCCACTTTCTGGTTACTGTTAACCAATGTGTTTATAAGATGACTATATGGCACTTAATAATATAGTCTTTGTTGAAATTCTGCACCATTTTCTATATTTCATAAGGTATGCTGCCTTGTTTGCAAAGTGTTTTGTTCTGTTCACACAGCGGTCCTGTCCATAAGATAGCTGCTTATGGAGGGTCATGTGACCTGGCAAATCACCTTCATGTGATGTCTACTTCGTTCAGATACACTACACCTGTGCAGTGTTTGTGAATAGAGGAGGCTGAGTGATGTGTCTGGTCACATGACCCCCCATCAGCGGCCATTTTATGGACAGGACCTCTATGTGGACAGCACAGAAGATTTATCCAACAAGGAGACATGGCTTATGAAATATAGCAAATGGCACAGAATATCAACAAAGACTATATTAGTAACTGCCATATAGACATCTTACATACATACTGGTCACAAGTAGCCAGAAACTGGCCAACTTCTTTAAGTATGGGTGGGACAAGATTTCCTTCTTCAAAATTCACCCTATCTCTCAGTCCCCGACGGAAGTGATGGCCTGTCCTCAGTATACTTTATCCCCATTGATTTCAATAGGTGCAGCGCTGCAGTGACAAGCCTTTCAATGTGGACAGTGCTGTGTAGTTATCGTGCCGTGGAACTCTTGGAAATTTTCTTTAAGAATAGAACTATCATACTATTATGCAAATTCTATACCTACTATTACCATGAGGATTACCCTTCAGACCTGGTTTCGGCAATTCTTTTCCACACATTCAGCCCGGTGATGAGACTTGAAAAAGGTCACCTGAACAAAACATTGTCATCATCATACTAGGAAATGATTTCCAAAATTATGAATATTATTTTTTGCTGAGACAATGGAAATTATGTACAAATATCTTGTCCAAGATGAAAAAGGATAGAACTTAGATCCAGATTAGCGTGTGCGCTGACTCTTTTCAATACCCTTCAGATAACATCTGTCCCTCATAGCATCAATAAACTGACAATAGATTATCTATCTATATAAAAGTTTTATCTCTTTGTGTTGACTTTCAAAAAGAACAATAGTTTGTATTTAATTTTCAATAGCATGGTACTGACAAAATGAAAAACCATCAAAATTCTAAATAAATATGTTTTCTATGTATATGGAGGGAGATTTACCAAAGGAAAACTGGCTTAGTTGCCCATAGCAACCAATCAGATTCAAACTTTCATTTTCCAAAGAAGCTCTGAAAAATGAAAGGTACAATCTGATTGGTTGCTATAGGCAACTAAGCCAGTTTTCCTTTACACCAGTTTTAATAAATCTCCCCCATTGAGCTTAAAAATACTCCTTCCTGATGGAAGTGTCCCTTTAACATGCAAGTTCAGCTTTATGGAGCATCCAAGTTATCTGTTTGTGTAATGTTCATATATACTTCTCAGCCCTGAAACTGCAACACCAAGAAGGTCAAGATGTAAGGTCATGTAAATCGAGAAGTAGCAGGTGTCGCTATGATCCTCCTGTTCGTTGACATGCCAGTTATTGCCACTTTTCCTAGAGTGAAAGAATCCTTGTAATGAGGGACCTTGGTTTACCACTTCAGCAGATCACTACATGCCTAGACAGAGATGTCATACTGTTCAACGTTGTGTATTCCACTGGTTTGGAGAACAACAATGAACTGGCATGACAGCAGGAGGTGCAGAGAAGCAAACCTCTGCACGGAGGGATTGTCTGATTATAGGAATGGTGCATATGAAATTGGATGTCACATTCCAAACCTAGGGTGGCAAAAAGTGTGTATACACAAATCATCAGAAGGTGTTTGCACAACATTGTGCTATAAACCAGGCGTCTAGTACAAGTGTTTCATTGACTTCACGCCACCATTTTCAAAGACTGTCATGATGCACAACAAGATGGTAATGGAGTCTGGAATGTAGGTCTATCCTCTTCATTGATGAGTCCTGTTTTTATCTTTGACACAATGATAGCCAGATTTTGGTCTGGAGACCACATGAGCAACCCCATGAAAAGGCCTACAAAGGAATGTCACATTGGTCCTACTCTCAGGATTATGAATTATGGTGTGAGTGACATAATGTATGGTAGCCAGTCCCCTTTAGCCTTCATTTCAGGTACACTAACAGCTCGATGTTACATTTAATTGGTCGTGGATACAGCAGTAAAGGATATTTCTCCAAAGTGTCCCAGGAGCCGTGTTTAAACAAGACAGTGCCAGGCTGCATATTGCTTGTGCTACTGAGAGCAGCCTACATGGCCTAAACATGCTACCATGGCCTGCAGCGTCTCCAGACTGTCTCCCATCAACTACATCTGGGACGTCATTGGTTGGCAATTGCAAAGGGAGCTGTTAGCAGCAGATCTTGATGATTTGTGTGCCCAAATGCATTCAGCATGGCAGAACAATCCTCAAACAACCATTAATAACATAATTGATAGCATGCCAAAGCATGTAAGTGCATGTATTTCTGCTCATGACGCTCATACTCAATAATGAATAAATCAAGATGCTTTTGTTTCCATTTTTTATCATTTGTAGCTCATGTATATATGGTTATAACTTGTCAGTACGTGCTTTTATACTTGGAGAAATATTTTTTTTTTTGCTTCCATTTTTTAAACAGTGTATTTATGTAAGTAGGGTTGGGACAAGCTCTCTTAGTACCCAAGACGAGGTTTCAAATTTCATAACCATCCCTCATCCTTGGTCCTCAGAGTTAAGCATGATTTCCTAATCATTTTTCACTCAGCTTACTATACCCTACTGTCTAGCAATTAAACCGAACGTTGGGGCCCGGTTGCAGAAAACGTTGGCGCACTAAATGTTGGTGCACTTGTCCTAACTGAAAACCACCTGGGGGCTGCAGCATTCAGAAACTTGGATGGCAGTGGAGTCAGCGGCAAGATCCTCCTGGGATGCAGTCTTGGCTGTAGTGGTAATGCAGCAGCTGAGCTTTCCTTCTTACACTGGAAACACAGGAGCTGTCAGGACTGTGCTATAGGTGAGCAGCAGCTGAGCTTTCTCTTCTCATACAGGAGCTGTCCAGACTGTACTGTAGGGTTAATGCAGCAGCTGAGCTATATCTTCTCATACAGGAGCTGTATCGACTGTGCGGTAGGGTTAATGCAGCAGCTGAGCTTTATCTTCTCATAGAGTAGCTGTCAGGACTGTGCTGTAGGGTTAATGCTGCAACTGAGCTGTATCTTCTCATAGAAGAGCTGTCAGGACTGTGCTGTAGGGTTATAATGCAGCAGCTGAGCTATATCTTCTCATACAGGAGCTGTCAGGATTGTGCTGTAGGGTTAATGTGGCAGCTGAGCTTTATCTTCTTATAGAGTAGCTGTCAGGACTGTGCTGTAGGGTTAATGCAGCAGCTGAGCTTTATCTTCTAATACAGGAGATGTTGGGACTGTGATGTAGGGTTATAATGCAGCAGCTGAGCTTTCCTCATCGTCCAAAGGCAGCACAACACAATGGGTTAATGTTTCCCTCCTCCCGTCTAGGACAGAAGAAAATGATTAGTAAATCAGACTAATTAACCCCCTATAAAGGAGTGCATACCCACAGGATAGATGTGTTTTTTTTCTTCTGTCTAGGGCAAGGAAGCTCACACATACAGAGGCTCCTGCTGCTGTGAAGGCCAGTATGGTTGTCAAGCCTGATATTATATAGCTGGAAGTGTCTCCAGACTATACCATGAAGTGCCATAAGAATGTCCGGTGTGGTGGCTCCTGGACCAACGGCTGACATGTCTGATCTGGAAGTGTGTATCCAGAGTTATATGCAGGTTATAGAGCTGGAGGTGTTCTCCTGACGAACCACTTAACATGTCTGATCTGGAAGTGTGTATCCAGAGTTATATGCAGGTTATAGAGCTGGAGGTGGTCTCCAGGAATTAACTGCATTTATACCATTCTGGAAGTGGTTTCCAGATTTAATTTCCCCATCGGGTGTTCCATGGGATGATTGAGCTGAGATCTATCCTGGAGTGTCCTGGTAAGTTCTCATATGCAGCCGAAGCTCCTGCAATATTAATGTATTCAGGGTGAGTCCCTGTTAGCGGTGTCATTTTTAGCTCTGCTACATCTGTGATCTGTATGTTACTGCAGCATATTTCTATATTTCAGGCTCTCCAAGCACTAGAATGGCGTGATCACAGCAGCTTAAGGATCTTGTGTCCTGGAGCAGCTCTTTTGTGACTGTATGTGTGAGCGGAATGAGATATTACAAATACAGAACTCTGCAGAGTAATCCATGAATCTTGAAGGTGTCTGCACCAATTCCTCGCTTTTTACAGCTCCTTTTCATCTTTCTTTTGGTATGTTGGCAGGAGTGGGCCGCTGGCCAGTCCGCGGCCTAACGTGCACGGGCTTAGCGCATGTTGCTGCCTCAGGCCACTCTGCGGCTTAGCGCGTGTTGCTGCCTCAGGCCACTCTGCGGCTTAGCGCGTATTGCTGCCTCTGGCCACTCTGCGGCTTAGCGCGTATTGCTGCCTCTGGCCACTCTGCGGCTTAGCGCGTGTTGCTGCCTCTGGCCACTCTGCGGCTTAGCGCGTGTTGCTGCCTCTGGCCTCTCTGTGGCTTAGCGCATGTTGCTGCCTCCGGCCACTCTGTGGCTTAGCGCGTGTTGCTGCCTCCGGCCACTCTGCGGCTTAGCGCGTGTTGCTGCCTCTGGCCACTCTGCGGCTTAGCGCGTGTTGCTGCCTCCGGCCACTCTGCGGCTTAGCGTGTGTTGCTGCCTCCGGCCACTCTGCGGCTTAGCGCGTTTTGCTGCCTCCGGCCTCTCTGTGGCTTAGTGCGGGTTGCTGCCTCTGGCCTCTCTGTGGCTTAGCGCGTGTTGCTGCCTCCGGCCACTCTGCGGCTTAGCGCGTGTTGCTGCCTCCGGCCTCTCTGCGGCTTAGCGCGTCTTTGCTGCCTCCGGCCACTTTGCGGCTTAGCGCGTGTTGCTGTCTCTGGCCACTCTGCGGCTTAGCATGTTGCTGCCGCTGGCCACTCTGCGACCTACCATGCATGCATTGACTAGTGTAAACGCTGCCGCCTTTCAATCCACATTCTAGGGTCACTGGAGTCTAGTGTTTAAGTCCTGCCCTATATGTTTGTTTGCAATTGGAATGGTGGGACTACATTCTTCCGTAATTAGGTACAGAGGTGGTCATCACCTGGGTCTTTTGGTGTCTTGGTTCCATTTATTAATGTGTTCCACTTTAATCTACAATTACGTGACTTTCCGTAAAAAAAAAAAAAAGGCTACTTTTCGTATTATCATTTTTTCATTTCAAGACCTCCTAGTGGGGCTCTGAGGGATTGATAGAAGAGTATTTCTATCTTTCAGGCTCTCCAAGCACTAGAATGGAACAGAGACATCATAATTTTAGTATTTCGTCAGTCTCCTGGATAGAATCTTGTATCCAGGTTACTATCTTTGTGGAAATTGCCCCCCAAGGCAATAATTTGACCTTTCATGAGCCTTATATGATGGTTCTTTCATGTCTTAATAGTAAGATCTTTTACCTCTATCCCAGGGAATTCTGGGTGTTTTCAAGAGGGTTTGCACCGTCAAGACCAATGGTATGATGGAGGTTAGACCTGACATGTCTAATCATTTACCTTCTCGAAAGAAGTTTGATTGTTTTGCTGTTTCTATCAATATGCACCAGCATGTCTTTTTTATGGCCTAGATTCCATATTCACTTATATCACATTACTGCTACCCATCTCAGGTTCTCAGTGCCGGCTCTCACCAGATTTTTTTTATCTTCAATTCACCTACCCTTAGATTCCAGGTAGACTCTATGAACTGGTTGCTTAGCTCTCACTGGAGCAGATCCAGAAATAGAGGTGTATGTGATGCTTAAGGTCTCATCACCAAGGGCCAGTGGAGTGACGGGGAATAACGGGAACAGGCCAGGCAGCCTATCGCCCACAGCAATATTTTAATATGGCTCCCCCAGCATCTCCTGTACATCCGCCACTCCTTTGCTGGTCAAGATTGCTATCAGAGCAGCCCAGAAGCCTCTCTGTCCACAAATGTAGAATTCCCTGACCTCTTCGCTCTGGCCATTTTTTCTACATTGCTAACCAGCTTTGTTTCAGGAAGAACCAAGGTTTATCAAGCCTGGGTCATCTTGTGGTAGTCAAGCCAGAATCTTGAGAAATCCTATTGGATGGCTTTGTCCGGAGTATCCTGAACAAGGTTGTTGTTTCTGGCTGTTCCAATAGCATGGGTCGGGAAGTACTCTTCCCCGTTCAAGGTGTTCTGAGGGTTCAGGAGAAGCGGTTCAGTAGGTCTCAGTTAAAGTCTCAGCAACTGTATCTTTATCACATCATATGTGGGGTTTCTGCTGGGTTTCTGCTGTTTTATATAGCAAACATCCAAGACATGCAATGTCTGCAATCATGGGGTATCCCATTTAGAGGCAATGGGGTCAGTCTCCAATACTAAGCTCAATTTTTCTGCTCCTGAATCAGGTGGATCCATCAGAAGAATAGATGACAGGAATTGTTCAATCAAATTTCCCTCTATTACCCTCATATCCTGATTGTTCAGGGAAGTGGGATGTGAGTTTTTGGCCATAGCCATGGTGCTCATCTAGCCTGGAGGGCTTGATCCCTCACTGGTACAATTTGTCAGAGGAAATTATTCAACATATAGTCCAGCCAGTTCTTCTCGATCAAGCAGGCCTACAGCTTCCGCACCAAACATGCTCAGTTCACAGCCTAGAATTTTTGGTTCAGGACTCAGGTGGTGGTGGAAAACTTTGCTTTCTTTTTCCACTTTAGGTTGCATTCAGGGCTGCCACTTATGCTTTTTCTTCAATTTAAATTAATTGTTAAGCCTCCAATTCCAGCCTGGAATCAGGTTGTTCTTTACACCCTGGTTAAACCTCTTGCAGAAGCTCCTCTAAGGTTTGTATTTGGGAGGTTTATCTCTGTTGGCAATTTCATCAGCCAAGAAGATGGTGGAAATACAAGATCCATATGTCAAGGTTCATCAAGAAGACTCTCCTTTAAGGTTGTTGCTCTAGATCCTTCTAGATCTCTCATCTAACATGAATGTACGTTAAGAAATTCATCTTTCAGATTCCTCATTCAGCTGATCAAGACAAGCTTCATCTACTGATCATTGGAGATCCAGGGTCCTTCAGGTCGGGTGACCAACAGCTTATAGAGAAGCATAAAAACCCAACAAGCCTACTCTGCTTGGATTAAGAATACTGCTTCTAGATTTCAAGTTACTCCAGTTACCAGATGGAGTTACAACACACTCAACTCTGTCCACTTAGTTGCTTTGGCAGAGAGAGAGAGGAAAAAATATCTAATATGAAGAGCCTCTACATGGTTGTCTCCATGCATCTTTACAAAATAATTAAGTTGAGGTATCGGGTACTTGCAATTCAGCCTTTGGCAAACAAGTGATTATTAGGCTGCATTTTGGGACCCCCCCGTCTTATTACTGCTTGTCAATTCCCATTGTGTTGTGCTGCCTTTGGACGATGAGGAAAGATGAAAATTTGCTTACCGAAATTTTTCTTTCCTTTAGTCCAAAGGCAACACAAGTATCCCTCCCTGTAAAAGTTATTGCTTGATAAAAAACACATATATCCTGTGGGTGTGCACTCCTTTATAGGGGGTTAATTAGTCTGATTTACTAATCATTTTCTTCTGTCCTAGACGGGAGGAGGGAAACATTAACCCATTGTGTTGTGCTGCCTTTGGACTAAAGGAAAGAAAAATTTCGGTAAGCAAATTTTCATCTATATCTTCTCATACAGGAGCTGCCATGATTGTGATGTAGGGTTAATGTGG
This sequence comes from Rhinella marina, assembly GCA_900303285.1. Taxonomy (NCBI): domain Eukaryota; kingdom Metazoa; phylum Chordata; class Amphibia; order Anura; family Bufonidae; genus Rhinella; species Rhinella marina. The sequence goes on along the minus strand of ONZH01021251.1, from coordinate 463,620 downwards.
CAGGGTAATGCTGTTCCTCTTCCTTCTTTAGCTATTCCCCCTGCTATTGGCAGCAGGGAGGAAAAAGTGCTCATGGGATTTGTAGTCCACTTCATCTCAAAAGAATCAGCATTAATGCCTCCTGCTGTGAGTCCCTGCTTGTAATTGGCATCAACATCCACTAGACCCTCTGCAGGGGTTACACGTATAATATATTTCCCTTATAGTGTCCTAGGTAGCTATCTACTCTACATATCTCTTGCCCTGTTTTTAAGTAGAAGCCTAAAGTGTAAGTAAAATTTCTTCACTTTGCTCTGTAGAGCTGTAAATTGATTCATAGGCACCCAAAATATCCAGGTCTCCTTAATACACCTGGGCTCTAGAGGGATCTGACAATTTTTGTCCCATTACAGCTCTTGACAGTAATGTCCCTATAACTGTACTGTTTAACCCAAAAAAAGAAAAACTCATAAATCCAAAAGGTTTCTTCTTTATAATCCTTTAGCCCATTTTCTACTAAACTACCATTTATATTAGACATAAGAGTTAATTTGAGTGTGATTTTTATTAAATTTGTATATTGATCCACCAAGGTTCCTGGTAAGTCAGATCTTTTTTCATTAATATGACTTGACTGACTTTATTAATGTTTTGCTTCTTTCAAAAGTACTAGCGTTTTCCCCAATTTCGTCATCATATCCGATGCTGGGCAGAGTGATACTTCCTTGTCTTTTCAGCCTCCAGCATTTTTTACGTCACAAAGGAATTTTAAGCTGGTTGTGAAGAGACGCGTAGGCTCACTAGTAATTTCTGCAGCTCATTTGCACAGAGCTCTGTATTGTCAAGGCCTGACATATAGGGGCACATTTATAAAGACCAGCGTTTTAGACGATGGTCTTAATAGGCCCTATACCTGGCGGCCGATCCGCTGGACTTACGAAGAGACGCAGGCTTCTTCATAACTTTGGCGCATCCACTGCTACATGTAAGACAGCTTCCTTGCTGTCTTACATTTAGACCATTTTCTACGCCTAAAAGAGGTGTAGAAAATGTTAAATGAGAGGGGCCTGCCGGCCCATCCTCTTCCCCGTCCACGCCATGCCCACTTTTTTAGACTTGGCATAAATGGAGAGAAGTCGCAGGTTGCAGCGCAAATGACCTTTGTGCTTCAATCTGCGCCAGAAATACGCCTAATTTAGGTGTATTTCTGTTTAATAAATGACCCCCATAGTTTGTATATTTAAGTATAGGATGATGCAAACATATTGTAATTAGTGCATTCCAATTATAAAACAATTATTATTAAACAATTTCTGGAGAATACATGAATCTCTGTTATTGCTACCGTATATTCCTATTAAGAATTAGAAGATGTGACTAAAAGGGATATTCCCGTTACATCAGGTTATCCCCTATCCAGAACCACTGTTATAGGGGCTCTGTGGCTGTGAAAGTTATGCTGTCAGGCCGGTGTTGCTGTGTAAGCAGGGACGTATTTGCCACTAGGCACTGGAGGTCCAGTGATGGGATAGATGGAGAACCACCGTCTGATTGTCTTCAACTTCTGTCTGATACATGTGGGCTCTTCCTCTTCCCAGCACACCCTGCAATGTAACCTGAACAGTCACCTGGAATGCAAACAGGTTTCTCCCCAGCCAACAGACTCACAGGTTGTTAGTTGGAAGTGCCCCTCCTCCCTGCTTTTGTTCTTGTATGCTCTCTGTGTTCATGTAGGGTTAATGTTTACCTGATCTGTGTGTCTGAACATTAGGTGGTCAGGTCTCCTGATTACCCCGCTATTTAGATCTGTGGGCGGTATATCTGGGAGATCAGTCTGTCTTCTGTCTCCAGGAAAGCTGTGTGCAGGGCGAGTGATACCCTGACCCTGACTCATGTGGAACAGGCAAAAAAACGGACGACAACAAATGCAAATAGGATGCACTTGGAGGGTGTACAGGGGCGCAATACAATATTCAACGTGGCGGTTTGATAAGGAATGTAGTAGGTACTATAGCAGTATAATGAATAATGATAAAAAATATATATACTGAATGGAAATAATCTAATATATAAAGCTGAGTGTATGTGTGTATGTGTGTGTGTGTGTGTATGTCCGCTAAAGGAATCCGCACCGCTGCAGCTACAATCACAAAATTTGGCACACATGTACATCAGGTGTCCGAGAAGGTTTTTGAACAGTTTTCAGCTCTCCAGGACGTACCGTTCCTGAGATATTCCAAAAAAATGCATTAGCCAATAGTAGCCTGGTCACATGACCCTTATCAGCCAATAGAAGCTCACAGGCAGTCTCCACACACCAGGTTTCTATGACAACCTTGCCAGTTCACTGATGTAGGTCTGCATTAAAGAGGCAGAGCACTGTGGATGACAATGGTAAAGGGGTATTCCGGTTACCATAACTATAACTTATGTTTTAGACTAACTCATCATCAATCATTACCTCATATAATGAAAATTTCACGTATTTACCTTTCAGTAGTAATAAAAGATGTTTTCTTCCACTGCTACCCCCCTTCCTCCTAAATTACTATGGCATCGATTTGTAATTCAGGCCACCGTCAAAAGAAGGACTTAAAAGCACCACCCCTAGATCCCACTAAGTCACGCCCCTGACTCAGTCAGGCCACGCCCCTTCCATGCCGCATTTGGCCAGGATTAAAAATATAGGTAAAAATCACCTTCTTTCAGCTGCAGGGGTGGGGGAGGGTGACTTTCTCCCTGCAGCCAGGGCCGTATTAGCAACTAGGCACTGGGGGCATGGTGCCTAGGGCGGCAGGTTGCGGGGGGCGGCACCCCGCCAGGAGTATATAACGATTTAAAAAAAAAAAAAAAAAAATCCTTATATATATATATATATATATTTCTGCAGGGGGTGGGGTGGGGGGGTGCTAGGGTGCTGCTGTCGGGTGTACTAGTGAGCGCTTCCATAATGGAAGCGCTCACTAGCCTGCAGGAGGAGGGGGAGTGAAGCGCTGGTAGCGCTGTACAGTACTTACCCCTCCTCCTGCTTGCTCTTCCTAAGGCCGGCGCTCCTGTGTCCTGACTGCCTGCAGCGTCAGGACGTACAGAGCGCCCTCTGACCTGACGCTGCAGGAGGTCAGGTGACTTCAGCGCGGGCCCCTGGAAGAGGAGAGAGCGGGGACACAGCCAGGACCGGAGGTAAGTTTTTTTGTTTTTTTTTCTTGTCTGATCTGAGGTCTGAAGTGGGGCCAAAAGGGATCTTAAAAGGTGGGGACAGAATGGGGGGAATCTGAAAAGGTGGGGACAGAATGGGGGGGGATCTGAAAAGGTGGGACAGAATGGGGGGGATCTGAAAAGGTGGGGGCAGAATGGGGGGATCTGAAAAGGTGGGGACAGAATGGGGGGATCTGAAATGGTGGGGACAGAATGGGGGGGATCTGAAAAGGTGGGGACAGAATGGGGTGATCTGAAATTGTGGGACAGAATGGGGGGGGATCTGAAATGGTGGGAAAGAATGGGGGGGATCTGAAATGGTGGACAGAATGGGGGGGTCTGAAATGGTGGGACGGAATGGGGGGGGATCTGAAATGGTGGGACAGAATGGGGGGGGGTCTGAAATGGTGGGACAGAATGGGGGGGGATCTGAAATGGTGGGGACGGAAATGGGGGGTCTGAAATGGTGGGACAGAATGGGGGGGGATCTGAATGGTGGGGACAGAATGGGGGGAGATCTGAAATGGTGGGACAGAATGGGGGATCTGAAATGGTGGACGGAAGGGGGTCTGAATGGTGGGACAGAATGGGGGGGGATCTGAAATGGTGGGACAGAATGGGGGGGGATCTGAAATGGTGGGACAGAATGGGGGGGTCTGAATGGTGGGACAAAATGGGGGATCTGAAATGGTGGGACAGAATGGGGGGGATCTGAAATGGTGGGACAGAATGGGGGGGGATCTGAAATGGTCGGACAGAATGGGGGGGATCTGAAATGGTGGGACACAATGGGGGGGATCTGAAATGGTGGGACAGAATGGGGGGGTCTGAAATGGTGGGACAGAATGGGGGGATCTGAAATGGTGGGACAGAATGGGGGGGGGTCTGAAATGGTGGGACAGAAAAGGGGTTCTGACATGGGGCCAGAAGGTAGGGGTGGGGTCTGACATGGGCCCCAGAAGGAGAGTTCTATATGGGGGCCACAAGAGTATGATATGGGGCCAGAAGGGGGGGTATGACTGGGGATCTCATTAGGGGTCTGATTAGGGGCCTGAAGGGTCTGACTGGGGTCTAGAGGGGTCTGATTGAGGGTCTCGAGGTCTGATGCTGGTCTGGAGGCCTAATGGTCTGGGGGTCTAATGAGGATCTGATAGGGGGTCTGGGGGTCTAATGAGGGGCTGATTGGGGCTTTGGAGGTCTAATGAGGGTCAGATATGGGAGTTTGGAAGTCTAATGGGGGTCTGTAGATGGGGGGTCTCATCTGGGGTTTGATATGGAGATCTGATCTGAAAGGTAAGGGGGGTACTGTTTTTCTGTGTGGTGCCAGTATTTTCAGGGGGGCTGTTTCTGTAGTATAGTATGGGGGGCGGGCAGGGTGAGATGTGGAGAAGGTGAGAGGATGATGGAAAAGTAGGAAAGTAAGATGTCTGTTTGTTGAACTCTTCAGAGACGAGGCACAGCTGAAAGAAGTCACCATGGCGGTCTGGTCTGACAGAAGAAGAGGAAAGAAAACATCATCAGAGAAGAGAAGAGAAGTCACTGGATGTAAGAGGTACATATGTGGCACTGTATGACCCTGTATGCTCTGTAGTGCTGTATGAAATGTTTTCCAAGTCTGTCTTTGAAGGGGTGGTCTTTTTTTTGTACGAGCGCTGCTTTCTCTGCTCTGTTTACTGCTCTTCACTGCAAATTCTATGGCGAGCAGGTGAACAGAGCAGAGAAAGCAGCTCTCATATGAGCTCTGCTCTCTCTTCAAACAGCTCTCTTCAAACAGAGGACCCCAGCCGATCTGATATTGATGACCTATCGTGAGGATAGGTCATTAGTAGTAAAAAGAGGACAACCCCTTTAACAGTAGGACTGGAGGGAAGGGATTAGGTTGAGAATTTGGCATGGGGGGGTGTTTCAATATTTGCCTTGGGCATCAGAAAAGCTAGGTGCACCAGCGGCAGGTGGGGGGGGGTACAGACTGAGGGTAGTTGAGTGTATGGGGATGGTGGGGTAGTTGGGCGGGGGTTAATTGGCTTGGCAAAGGACCATTTTCAGTATCCAGGGGGTTTGGGGGAGGATAGGTCACTGTAATAAGTCCAGGTGGAGGCTACTATGGGGGGTGGGGTAACAAGGCTACTATGGGGTTGGGGGGCTACGGAGGAGAGACTACTATGCTACTGTGGGGGGAGGAGGCTACTATGGGGGTGGGGTAACGAGAAGAGGCTACTATGAGGTGGGGGGGTGAGAAGAGGCTACTATGGGGGGTGGGGGTAACGAGGCTACCATGGGGTGGGGGGTTCTAAGGAGAGGCTACTATGCTACTGTGGGGGGAGGAGGCTACTATGGGATGGGGGGGACTGAGGAGAGGCTACTATGCTACTATTTGGGGGCGTGGGGGAATGGGTCACGTTGGGGGGGGGGGAGCATCATCACAGAGAGTGCCTAGGGCAGCATGAACCCTAAATACGGCCCTGCCTGCAGCTCATTGCTCAGACTGCACAGTGCTGCTGCTGAGAGTGAGCTGTTCAAAAGGACATCCCTGTGTCCATCCAGGCCCTGCGCATGACAGAGGACAGGGAGTCTGGAAGCCAGATTGTCCAGCCTAAAACAAGACCTCTGGCCACTCTGATGTTAGGGTGGCCAGATGTCCGGCTTTAGGCTGGACAGTCCAGTTTTCTGGCTACCTGTTCTCCGTCCGACGCAGTGCCTGGACGGACGTAGGGATGTCCACCCTTTCAGTAGCTCACGCTCAAACAGCTTCTCCTCCGAGTTGTCACAGAGCCAGGGGGCTTGGCTAGCTGTTTGTGCATATTTTTATCGTTGGAGCAATTTCTTTGGATTCTCCGCATTTGTCCATAGGGAATGTTTCTTCTTCATTTATGGTGGTGACAGCTTTTATACTCTAGGTAGCTGTTTGCGTCTACATTTTTAAAATGTGTATGTGTTTCGATCTGATTGTGGACAATTGTAAGCGCCAGGTCTAGAAATATAGCGCTGATAGGATCTATATGGGCTGTGAATTTGAGGTTCCAGTTATTAGAGTTCAGGTCTGTAATGTACTGGTCCAACGTGTCCCGTCTGCCTTGCCATATGATAATGATGTCGTTGATATAGCGTTTGTAAAAGACGATATAAGGGTGGTCTAAAAGCCCAATTTCTTCCTCAAAAGCCCCCATAAAAATATTTGCGTATGGCAGGGCAAATTTTGTCCCCATGGCAGTTCCCCTTGTTTGAATATAAAATGTATTATTATAATTAAAATAATTATGGTGAAGAATAAAAGCTATTGAGTCTACGATAAAATTCCTCTGTGTTGTTGGCATAAAAGGGTCAGTGGTTAGTATTTTGTCTACTGCCCCAATGCCCAGTTCATGAATAATATTGCTATATAGAGCTGATACATCTAAGGTGACCCATAGCATATTGCTTGACCACCGGAAATCCTTTAATAATGTAATTAAATGACTGGAATCTCTGAGATAAGCGGGTAGGGTTATAACATATTTCTGTAGTAAATTATCGATGTATGCGGAAAGGTTGGACGTGACGTGAATGAATGATGCACTGTGGTTTTTATAAGACCCAATATACGTATAAGGATACATGTATTAATGGTCTTGTAGTGCTAGCTCAGCTGAATGTATTCATATCCTTCACTTATTGCTTCATTCTGGGAAAAATAGGACTTTTAATCCATATGCAAATGAGAAGTTAAGTGCACTGGGACACAAGCCACTCTTTGCACCCTAGCTCCTCCTGCTTCCTCTGCCAGCCTCTCTCTCCTCCACTTATTGACAGGGCCAGGTTCCTGCATAGTCATTGCATCCGCCCCTGTCAATGATTAAGGAGAGCTGGTAGAAGAAGCAAGAGGAGGGAGGGTGCACACAGCTTGGGCCCACTGTCAGTGCACTTAACTGCTTATTTGCATATGGATTAAAAGCACTTTTTATCCAGAATGAAGCCACAGATAAGTGAAAGGTATCATTATATTCATCTGAGCTAGCCCTACAGGCTAGGCCAAAACAGACCTACAGATGTGGCAGAACTGCACTGATGATGATACTCACCAGGTCCCTACTGCTGGATTTGATCTGTGTGGCTCCCGGACAGGCACTTCTGCTCCCCTCTGCGCTGGCATCAACATCCGTCTTTGGGGGGACACATGACCGCTGCACCCAATCACAGGCTGCAGTTGTGACCTACTCCCCTTTCGTTATTTTGATGCTGGTGCAGAGGGAAGTGGAAGTGCTGGTCTTGGAGCAACACAGACTGAATCCGGCAGCATCATCACCAGTGTGGGTCTGTCATGTCTGGTAGTCTGCTTTTGTCTTGGATAACCCCTTTAACAATGAATTTCCTGGTGACAGATTCCCTTTAACAGTGTTAAATGTTGATAAAGGGATCTGGCCTTTAGCCAGGGAAAATCAGGAATGAATTATTCACTTTATTGCAAATTGATATATGCCATTCAAGGATGTTTCTTTCCTCTGAACCCACTGGGGTTTGCAAGTCTTGAACTTGTTAAAATGAATATGTGAAGTGTATTATCAAATTCTACTTGACTGCTCGGAGCTTCCACACTTCACCTTACTTGATCCTACCTGTCCACTATAATAAATAAAACACGCGGACAACCAAATAGTCTTTTAATGGTGGGAACAAGGCCACAGCTTTTATTTATGATTGCATACCACTTAAAGGTCGTAAACCACCACGAGGTCGAAATACCTCAACCCACAAAGGTCAAGGATAGAGACGCTCCGTGGCACCAAAACTTCAGAAACCGCCAGCTGTGACTGTAACCACGTGCACCCAAAACCATCCCATCTGAGTCCTCCTCCAGTTACCGTCCTTTTATTCTCATTTATAATTTTTTTTTTTTATTTTTTTATTTTAACAAAATCCACCAGAAACCATAAGAGAAACAACAGGGAAGGGAGGGAGGGAAAACAGCTCTTACCAAAATCCCAGGGACAAAGAGGCCGAACCCAAGGGGGAGGGCCCTTAAATCAACACAGCTCCACTGCATCCTGGGAAAAATCCGCCCCTCCTGACATTAACTCCCGCATCTCCACAACATAGTGGACCTCATCCTCTCTAACCCAATAACCTCGCCTATAAACCAGCCCGTGCAGTCAGGAGGCTCCCCGCTTATACAGCGCGGCCCCCTTCAGACTGCTCGGAGCTTCCACACTTCACCTTACTTGATCCTACCTGTCCACTATAATAAATAAAACACGCGGACAACCAAATAGCCTTTTAATGGTGGGAACAAGGCCACAGCTTTTATTTATGATTGCATACCACTTAAAGGTCGTAAACCACCACGAGGTCGAAATACCTCAACCCACAAAGGTCAAGGATAGAGAAGCTCCGTGGCACCAAAACTTCAGAAACCGCCACGAGGAGTGCAGTTAGACCTACACTGCACTCCGACCCCCCCCCCCCCCCAATAAAAACAGGGCCTGTTCCACACCATCCTGCAAACCGGATAGAAAGATATCCAACCCAATGTCCGTGAGGTGCACCCCATCCGGGCGCATCAGCCGCGCGTTATCGCCCTCGAGCTGACGATGCCTAACTACCACGCCACCCCGGTTGCGCACGAAGCGCGACATACGTGTATTGACAGTACGTCTTGCCCGTTCTATCGCGCCAGCATCTCTGGCGCCTCTCCAAACAACCCTCGGCACCACCTCTGACCACACCAAAACCAGCTCGGGGAAAAAACTGGCAAATCGTTCGACATCAGCCTTCATCAAAGAAAGCAACTCCCCCATCCGCACGAGACACAGGTCATTGCCACCCACGTGCAAAACCAGCACCGTGGGAACCTGAACGCCCCGACTAATAGCTACGATCTCCGGAAGTACTTGGGACCATCGTAGGCCCCGGATACCACGCCAACGCACGTCCGCCGACTGGAAGCCAAGACACCGTCCTCCCGGTCTACATTCGGCACGTTGAGCGGCCCAGAACACGTACGAATGGCCCACTATCCACACTACCGGGCGGCCTAGAAAAGAAAAAACAATCAATCGACCAAATAAGGGCGAACATAACCAACATAACATTTGGAGCGCCAGCGACCAATTCTCATAACGTCCGCTTCCCCCAGCCCAGCTCTAGCCGCCTCCGTCGCCGCGCCAATACGGAACGAATGGGTACCGAAAGCAGAAGGGTCCAAACCCACGCAAGTCAGACATTTCTTAAAAATAGACGTAAACTGAAAACGCGTAAGCGGGGAACCATCAGCATGCGCAAGGAACCGGTGACCCGAAGACCGAACACCCATGTAATTACCCACTAACTTTACCGGGCAAGCCTCGCCAAGAACCGAACGCAACACCACCCACTCACCCCGGCCGGCCTGATCAGTCTTCGAGCAAGAAATACGAATCCTCACGAAATCAGGACCTAAGAAAACGTCCGCAACGGACAACCCCCCTGATGCCACACGGGACGCCGGAACTAGCTCCCCGACCCGCAACACCGCGAAAAAGGCAATACCGAACGCCGCTTGGAACAACAAGGCCTCAAAGCCTGAACCACAAACCCCCGGTGTAGCAGCTAACAGCGACCACAGCAAATCAAACGTCATGGGCCGACGAGAGTCCGACGAAATCACCTCCCTCTGCCAACCACGCAAGATGCGACTAACCAAAAATTGCCTACCAACGTCCTCCCACCCCCGCAGCTGAAAATGGAAAGCCACACCCGTAATACGCCGCCTGGCCACCGCACCCGAAACACCGGCAGCGCGCAAGCGAGAGAGATACCTCAACGTCACCTGGAGACGGTCCACAGGGGAGTCCAATACCCGATGATCACCCACTTCCTCCAACCACTCCCCGCATGCCTTACCATACGCAGTCCAAGTGGTAGGAGCCAACGACTGCCTCACCAAAGGCATCAGAGTCCCGTGACCCCTTCCCATAGCTCCTCCGGACAAATCGAACCCTCCAAGTCCGCCTGGGGTAACAGCTGTAAACCAAATGTTACATTCTAGGCTTCGGGAAACCAGACACCGCAGGAGACTCAGAACTGGAAAGGAAGAGGAAGACAGACGATTAATGCACTGCACCACGCTCATGTTGTCAGACCAAAAACACACTCTCCTATTCGCCATCAGGTCACCCCACAGCACCACCGCCACTACGATAGAAAACAATTCCAACAACGTCAAATTGCGGCACAAACCACTGTCCATTCAAACGTCAGGCCAGGAACCCGCACACCAATGTACCCCAAAAATGGCCCCAAAACCCACGGATCCAGCCGCATCCGTGAACAAGGACACCTCCTCATTGGAAACCCTCTCGGCCTGACAACATGTGTGACCATTATAGGCACGCAGAAAATCCCTCCAAACCAACAAGTCTTCTCTCAACGGTTTTGTAATTCTAATCCTGTGAGACGGAGCCTTCGCACCCCGAGTAGCCAGCGTCAACCGTCTGGAAAAAACACAACCCATGGGCATAATTCGGCAGGCGAAAACAAGGAGACCCAACAACGACTGCAATTGCCGCAAAGTCACTTTCCGAACTACACAAAACACGTCAATCAATTCCAACAACCTGGACAGCTTGTCCTGCGGCAACCGAAAAACCATGGCCACCGTGTCCAATTCAATACCCAAGAAGGACAAACGGGTAGTCGGGCCCTCAGTTTTTTCAGCTGCCAACGGAACACCAAAACGCCTCATCAGGAAACAAAAGGTGTTCAAAAGGAAACGGCACAAATCACTATCCGGAGGACCTACAAACAAAAAGTCGTCCAAATAGTGCAACACCGACGTAGAGCCAGTCTCCACACGGACTACCCACTCCAAAAAGGAACTGAACATCTCGAAAAAATGACAGGAAATCGAACAGCCCATCGGCAAACACATGTCATAATAATAAAGGCCGTCAACCACACAGCCCAACAAATGGAAACAATCCGGATGGACAGGCAGCAGCCGAAAAGCCGATTCGATGTCCGTCTTAGCCAACAACGACCCCCGCCCATGCCGGGGCACCAACATGACAGCCCTGTCAAACGAAACATAGGACACAGACGACTCCGCCTTAGAAATCCCATCATTAACTGAACACCCCTTAGGATAGGAAAGATGATGAATCAAACGATATTTACCAGCCTCCTTCTTAGGAACCACTCCAAGCGGGGAGACCCATAAATTAGAAAAGGGGTGGGGACTAAAGGGGCCCGCCATCCTGCCCAACTCCACTTCCTTCGCTATCTTATCCGCAACCACCTGTGGAAACCGCTTAGCCGACTGCAAATTCCCAGCAAACAAGGGGGACCACGACAACGTGAACGGGATAAAAAACCCGCAGCTAAAACCATCCCGTAAGCAAGTCGCCTCCTCCTGCTTAGGATACCTGGCGAGCCATGGCTCCATTGCGAGCACGCTCACCGGAGTCCTTGGCCGCCCCACCGGGCTGACCTCTGGGACCGGAGACCAAGCCTCGAGGACACTTGGCCGCTGAGTGATTCCCTCCACAGGACGAACACTCGTGTCGGAAACGGCACAAACCAAAGAACCGGCAGTGGCCCTCATTGAAAAGCCAGCAGGTGCACGGCCGCTTAACCGCCACTGAGCCTCCTGCAACAGATGCCGACCCAGTGTCGACGCCTGGAAAGGGAGGCGGCAACCTCTGCACCGTCATGAGCCGCAACCAGACATCCGTGGCCTTGACTCCCCAACCTACTGATGGCTGCAAAGCAAGGCGGCGGCGGAACTCCTCGTCGTATCGCCACCATGCTGAGCCCCCAACCGTCTTAAACGCATTGTAAATAGTGTCCATATAAATGAACAGCTCCGAACAACGGTCCGGGTGCTTTTGACCCATAATGCAACCCAGCACAGCAAAGGCCTGCAACCAATTGCCTATAGTCTTGGCCACTTTCGGCCAACGTTCAAACGGCCTGTCAGTCCTCCGCTCCTTATCCACTGAAGGCTGGTCGGTACCAACCAAAGACCAAATGTCCACGTACCCATTGTCCCAGATTTTTTGCTTCACGTCCTCAGAAACATGGGAACCCAATGGGCAGACCCCACAGAACAAGGAGTCCTTGTAGACACCAGCAGGAATAGGAGGCGGAGGAGGAGGAGCAGGAGAAGGAGAGGACAACTTCTCAACCAACAACTGCAACGCATTTAATACCGCAACATTCTTAACACCCCGCTCCCCCCACGCCCCCGCGAAATCATACTCACCAGCCACTGGAACAAGCGCCGGATTGGAAACCGAGATCTCAGCAGGAGGAGCTGGAGGTGCCGGAACCGCAGCCGAAGACGCAGCCTCCACCGGAACTTGACTCGACTGACGCCGAGGCTCCCGCCTCATCCGGCGTCTACGGACAGAACTGCCAGAGCCCGACGAGACGCAGGAGTACGAGTCCGCGGAATTAGATGGAGACCTCCAGCGTGAGGATCGGGACCGACCGGATCTCCTGGAGCCCCCGGATACCCTAGAGCGGTGGCGGGACCGGCGATAATCATGCCGGGCAGAACCACGACGGTGAGTACGCCGGGAACCCCGGGACGCAGAGCCGGAAGAACTCCGCCGCCTGGGGGCATACCGCCCCCTAGATCCATCGCGACCATCAGTAGACAATCCGCAAGGATCAGTGGCAGGCCCCTGCTGCAGTACATGTGGGTGCTGGGCAGGCGCAGAGGTCGGCATGGACGGAGCGGATACTGTAGTAGCCAGAGGAACAGCAGGCAAGGAGGCACTGAGGGACGCAGGCGCAGCCCCCTGGGAGGAGGGGGGGTATCCAAAACAGGCTGAGAAGCCGTCTGGCCCCCAGAAGAAGAGGACTCTTGGCCACTGGAGACCCTGGCACCCATGTTATAGAAGGCCGAAGGGGGCACAGCCGAGGAAACTGAAGCAGGAGGGGGCAGAGGAACGGCAGCCAGAGGGAGAACAGAACTAGGCCCTGCACGTGGAGCGCCTAGACAAGGACCCTGCACCACAGCGCCACCTAGATGACCGGAGGGCGCAGCGGAGGAAAGCACAGCAGACCAGAAGGCGCGCGCCCCAGAGCTACAGGAGCGCCGCGCGCGCCGGCCGGGGTCTACAGAAGCCGCACCGGAGGAGCCTGCAGGTAACAGGGGAGCCGCAGGGAGGGTGACCGGTCCAGCACACCCCACCCCAAGCACAGAAGGCGCCGCGGCCAGGACAACCGAAGGGGCAGGCCCCCAACAGCACGCTGCCCCGAGCGGGCCCGTGATCCGCGCATGGGGGGAGCCGGCGCAGGAGCCGCATAAGAGGCTGGAAGGACAGGGGCAGGGGGAGCAGACGCCTCCGCACCCACAGAAACTGTGCCTGGAGCGCCGCCCAGACCGACCCCGCACCCCAGGTACCACATTCTCAGCCGGGGGATTAACCCCAGGCACAGAGGAGGGGGGAACCGCCCCAGACCCAGCAAGGGCCTGGTTAAGCCACCCCACACCCTCCGTCCTGACTCTTTCCAGCAGCTGCGTCATAAAATCAGCCATGTCACCAACAGCTCTGCAGCACAAACAGCAAAACAGCTCTTACCAAAATCCCAGGGACAAAGAGGCCGAACCCAAGGGGGAGGGCCCTTAAATCAACACAGCTCCACTGCATCCTGGGAAAAATCTGCCCCTCCTGACATTAACTCCCGCATCTCCACAACATAGTGGACCTCATCCTCTCTAACCCAATAACCTCGCCTATAAACCAGCCCGTGCAGTCAGGAGGCTCCCCGCTTATACAGCGCGGCCCCCTTCAGAGCAATCATATACTAGTGTTGGTCAACATGACATATTGTGTCCCTTGACTCCATCATAAGAGTCCCTAGGTTCCTGGATCTGCCCCTATGTGAGCAGCTGCACCTCTCATTCCATCCCCAGGCTGAAAGGTCGACATTAGTGATGAGCGAATCGAAGCGGCAATATTCGTGATGAGCGTGAATATTGCCCGCTTCGGCTCGGCTTGGCTCGGCATCCCGAGGCAGCGCGGACTCGTGATTATTCGTGCGTCACTGCAAGTTTGAAATGCCCGTTTTTTTCAGCCAATCAGCATCAAAGGGAAGCCTGTGGGAATGCCTGCTGTGATGTAACAGCCCCTATACCTCCCCAGCAGTGATTGGCTGGCAGTGACATGTGACCTAAATTTACATAAGGTAGGGACTTGCAGCATCAGCCTCATTGTGCTTTGGGAAGGAGAAGAGACAGACAGTGTTAGCTAGTGTAGTGTGTGCAGCAAGCAGTTAGTTAGGAGTTAGGTTAGGAAGTCCCAACAGTCTTTTTAAAGACTATACTCTGAAGAACAGTATACAGTATATACTGTAAGCCTGTATTCTGTGTAGGATAGGAAGCCCCAACAGTCTTTTTAAAGACTAATTGATTCTGTGAAGAAAACTATACAGTATATGCTGTAAGCCTGTATTCTGTGCAGGATAGGAAGCCCCAATAGTCTTTTAAAAACGAATTGATTCTGTGAGAAAAATTCAGTATATGCTGTAAGCCTGTATTCTGTGCAGAGCTGTGCCTGGTACACCTTGTCCAGCCACATAGCTCAAACTATACATCTGTAAACAGATATATTCCTGTGCATGACTGTGCAGTGACTAGGGTATACATTTCATCAGCCTGCTATATACCTATATACCAGTCTATAGATACCGTATTGATCTGTAGATTCTAGTTTAATTTGCGCAAACTGCGTACATTTTTTTTTTGATAGGTCTGAAAATAATTTTACCTGCATATCTATCTATATTGTCCGTTGAATTTTACTGCTCTGTTATACACGGTGCAGTGAGTTGGGAAAAAAATTTCATCAGCCTGCTATATACCTCACAGTCTATAGATACCGTATTGATCTGTAGATTCCAGTTTTATTTGCGCAAACTGCGTAAATTTTTTTTTTGGGATAGGTGTGAAAAATAATTTTACCTGCGTATCTATATTGTCCGTTGAATTTCACTGATCTGTAATACACGGTGCAGTGAGTTGGGAAAAAAATTTCATCAGCCTGCTATATACCTCACAGTCTATAGATACCGTATTGATCTGTAGATTCCAGTTTTATTTGCGCAAACTGCGTAAATTTTTTTTTGGGATAGGTGTGAAAAATAATTTTACCTGCGTATCTATATTGTCCGTTGAATTTCACTGATCTGTAATACACGGTGCAGTGAGTTGGGAAAAAAAATTTCATCAGCCTGCTATATACCTCACAGTCTATAGATACCGTATTGATCTGTAGATTCCAGTTTTATTTGCGCAAACTGCGTAAATTTTTTTTTGGGATAGGTGTGAAAAATAATTTTACCTGCGTATCTATATTGTCCGTGGAATTTCACTGATCTGTAATACACGGTGCAGTGAGTTGGGAAAAAAAATTCATCAGCCTGCTATATACCTCACAGTCTATAGATACCGTATTGATCTGTAGATTCCAGTTTTATTTGCGCAAACTGCGTACATTTTTTTTTTGGGATAGGTGTGAAAAATAATATTACCTGCGTATCTATATTGTCCGTTGAATTTCACTGATCTGTAATACACGGTGCAGTGAGTTGGGAAAAAAATTTCATCAGCCTGCTATATACCTCACAGTCTATAGATACCGTATTGATCTGTAGATTCCAGTTTTATTTGCGCAAACTGCGTACATTTTTTTTTTGGGATAGGTGTGAAAAATAATTTTACCTGCTTATCTATATTGTCCGTTGAATTTCACTGATCTGTAATACACGGTGCAGTGAGTTGGGAAAAAAATTTCATCAGCCTGCTATATACCTCACAGTCTGTAGATACCGTATTGAATCTTTACAATTATAATAATATAATACTGCTACTGTGCACATGGAGAACCCCAGGGTCAGGGGGAGAGGGGGAAGAGCTGGGAGAGGTGGAAGAGGTGGTCGTGGAGGGAGAGGTGGGAATCGTGGTGGTGCTGTGGTCAGCGGTGATGACCGTGGTGTGCGTGGTGACACAGTGCCGGCTGCTGTGGGTACAGTGGAAACACGTAAGGTCAGGGTGCCTGGTCAACTCCAGAAGTTGGTAGGGCAGCGTCCTACAACTCTGACAGACCCAAACAACAACAGGAGGTGGTTCAGTGGATTGCAGAGAGCACGTCCAGCCACGTTTCGTCTGCCCCCTCATCCAGCCAGTCGACTTCTCTGAGCCAGGGTGTCTGTCCTCCAACTCGCCCTCCTTCTCCCCAGCCAGAACCCTCTAGGGGTATGTCCCACGGACAAAATTTATCCATGGAACTCTTCAGCCACCACTTCCCTGATGTGCCAGTGGACGAGCTGCTATGCCCTGATTCTCAGGACCTTTTGCTGTCTCCGGGTTATGAGAGTGGGGAGTTAGCAGTGGCGTCTGAGGAGCTGGTGGAAGATGACGACGAGACACTGTTGTCGGAGGTAGTTGTCAGGGACGTCACTGTGGAGTCTGAGGAAGACCTGGGGGATGATGAGGGGACAGATCCTACTTGGGTGGATGAGGCAACTGGAGGCAGTGGTTCAGACTGTGAGACGACATCAGCACCACAAGCTGTTGAGAGAGCCAGAGGGCTGCGACGAGGGAGAAGCCAGGGCCGAGTCACTACTTCCCCAAGTGCTCCTAGAGGTCACGCTCCAGCCCGTACTATGCGCCACTCCTTAGTTTGGGAGTACTTTAAGGATGATGAGGCCGATCCTCGTTTGGCGGTGTGCAAGCTGTGCCACACGTCAATGAGCAGGGGTTCAAAACGCAACAACCTGACCACTAGTAGCCTGCGCAAACATTTGGAGAGAAAACACCCCACCAAATGGTTTGCACTTCTGTCAGCTGGTGACGTTGACACAGTTAGTCCAGCAACTGTGTCTCGTCCAAGCCAGGACGTTGCAGCCTCCAGCCCCGAAAGGACCCCTCCAGCTCCATCTCCCTCCCTCTCCTCCACTCATGTGTCCCAGTGCGGCGTTCAACTGTCTCTACCGCAGACATTTGAACGCAAGCGCAAGTACGCAGCCACCCACCCCCATGCGCAAGCTCTAAATGTGCACATCGCCAAGCTGATTAGTTTGGAAATGTTGCCGTACAGGCTTGTGGAGACAGAATCCTTCCGCAACCTTATGGAGGCGGCAGCCCCCCGTTACTCTGTCCCCAGCCGACACTATTTTGCCCGATGTGCCGTCCCCGCCCTGCACCGGCATGTGTCTGAGAACATCGCCCACGCTCTCAAAAACGCGGTTTGTGGTAAAGTCCACATGACCACAGATACGTGGACGAGTACCGGTGGCCAGGGACATTACATCTCCCTCACGGCACATTGGGTCAATCTGGTGGAGGCTGGGTCAGAGACCGATCGTGGGGCTGCACATGTGCTACCCACACCACGAATTGCGGGACATAGTTCCGTCTGTGTGTCTCCGGCACATTATGCCTCCACCTCCTCCACCTCCTCCTCCTCCAAAGTGGCAGTGATGCCCCAATCGTCAAGTCTCATTTCCTCGATGGCCAGCAGTTTCAGCACTGTGGTAGGGAAGCGGCAGCAGGCAGTCCTGAAACTGCTGAGCCTGGGGGATAAGAGGCACACGGCTGAAGAGCTCTTACAGGGCATCAGGGGGCAGACCAATGTGTGGCTGGCGCCGCTGAACCTTCAGCCAGGAATGGTGGTCTGCGATAATGGGCGTAACCTGGTGGCGGCTCTGCATCTTGGTGGGCTGACTCACGTGCCATGCATGGCCCACGTGCTCAACTTGGTGGTCCAGCGGTTCCTCAAGACCTACCCCCAGTTGAGTGAGTTGCTCACCAAGGTGCGGCGCATATGCGCCCATTTTCGCAAGTCCACCACCGATGCCGCGACCCTCAGGACTGTGCAAGGGCGGCTACAACTCCCTGTTCACCGGCTGCTGTGTGACGTTCCCACGCGTTGGAATTCGACGTTACACATGCTAGCCAGGGTGTACCAACAACGCAGGGCAGTTGTAGACTGCCAGCTGATCCCCCGAGGTGGTAGTCAGGCCAGTCAGCTTCCTCATGTCTATGCTGAGGAGTGGACGTGGATGGCTGGCATCTGCCAGGTCTTAGGTCCCTTTGAGGAGGCAACAGAGATGGTCAGTGGTGATGCACACATCATCAGTGTCACCATCCCTCTGTTGTGCCTCATCCAGAACTCCTTGAGGAACCTAAGATCTGAGGATTCAGCAGTGTCACAGGAGGTGGGGGAAGACAGTGACATTGAGAGCACCCTGTTGTCAGTTTCGCAGCGCGAAACTGAGGAGGAGGAGGAGGCTGAGGAGGAGGAAGAAACTCTTGGGCACCATGCATCAGGGGGTGATTCCATGCTACCTGTTGAGCGGGTATGGGCTGAGGAGGATGAATTGGGGTCGGAGGAAGGGGGGGAGGAGGAGATGGAGAGTCCGCTAAGTGAGGAGGCTGAAGGCTTGCGTGTTGGCACAGTAGGGCACATGGCAGACTTTATGCTTGGCTGTCTTTGTCGTGATCCCCGGGTCAAGAGGATACTGTCCACCAATGACTATTGGGTGTACACCCTCCTTGACCCACGCTACAAGGACAACTTTGCCCAACTTATACCCGTGGAGGAAAGGAGCACCCGAGTCACTTTCTACCACAAGGCCCTGGTTCAGAAACTGCTACAGGCCTTTCCAGACCAGTCGAGCAACAGGGGGCGGACTGCAGTGGCTGAAGTTGGAGAGGAGAGGAGGGGGAAAGTCAGTGTAGGCGCCAAGGGCAGGGGTACACTATTCCATGCTTTTGCCAAGTTTCTTAAACCCCAGCAAGACAGTACGACACAGCCACAGGGCAGGCAGAGCAGGGCGGAACAGTACCGCAAGATGGTGAGGGAGTATGTCGCGGACCAGACCAACGTCCTGACCGATAACTCCACGCCATATAATTACTGGCTGGCCAAGCTGGACAGGTGGCCAGAACTTGCGCAGTACGCTCTTGAGGTGCTTGCCTGCCCTGCTGCAAGTGTACTGTCTGAAAGGGTTTTTAGTGCCGCCGGGGTATCATTACGGACAAACGGACGCGCCTGTCCACCGACAACGCCGACATCCTCACGTTCATCAAGATGAACAGGTCATGGATATCCCCCCAGTTCTCATCCCCACCTCAGGCTACCTCCTAAATTGCTTGCTTTCCTCCTCCTCCTCCTCCTCTTCATCTGAGTTGCATATGCAACAATTTTTCAGGAAAGTCATCCGGCTTCCTACTAACAATTTTTCAGGAAAGTCATCCGTCTTTCTACTAACAATTTTTCAGGAAAGTCATCCGGCTTTCTAAAAACAATTTTTCAGGAGTCATGCGGCTTTGTAACCAAATTTTTTATGAAAGGCCATGGGGTTCTATACACACAGTGCTGACGGAAGCCCATCAGCCTTTCTAAACACAATGCCCACTGCCTCTCCCAAGCGGTTGTGGTGCTGATGTTGCCTCACACTTAAAATTGATCTGTTCCGCTCTCTTCCTCGGGCTGTCTGCGGAGAAGGCGGACGCTCCGAACCGGTATCATGGCGGCTCTCCGGCCCCTCATTAAGCCCAGGATCATCAAGAAGCGGACGAAGAAGTTCATCCGCCACCAATCAGACCGTTATGTAAAGATTAAGCGTAACTGGCGTAAACCCAGAGGTATTGACAACAGAGCCCGCAGGAGGTTCAAGGGGCAGATCCTGATGCCCAACATTGGGTACGGTAGCAACAAGAAGACCAAACACATGCTGCCCACAGGGTTCCGCAAATTCCTGGTCCACAATGTCAAGGAGCTCGAGGTTCTGTTGATGAGCAACAAGTCCTTCTGTGCAGAAATCGCCCACAACGTCTCCTCAAAGAACCGAAAGACCATTGTGGAGAGAGCGGCACAGCTCGCCATCAAAGTGACGAACCCCAACGCCAGACTGCGCAGCGAAGAGAACGAATAAATATCTCTGTGGTATTGTGCTAAATAAAAGTTAAATAAACACAAAAAAAAAAAAATTGATCTGTTCCTGTGCCTGATCCACCCAAGTTGAATCTGTCCCATCATGAGAAAGTCCCCCAAGGAGTCCCCACTGTAACTTGCTTCACTTTCAACTACCTCACCCCCCGACACCTGTGTCTCGCCATTGTCCACCACCTCCTCAGACAACACTGGTAAATCCCCACTGTCAGCACACTGAGACTGCAAAAGGTCTTGCGAATTGGGGCAGAGAATGTTCTGGGGTAGCACATCAGAGAAGGGGTGACTATGGGGTTCCAGGGAGTACGTGACCACATGCAATCTCCATCCAAAAAGTCATACTGAGGCTCACCACCATGCTTTACACTGCAATCTTATTGAAAGACAGACAATCAGGGGTTCACCGCCAGGTTGTCAGGCAGCATTTTTAAGTGGGTCACCATTACCGTGTCCCTGAAAATTGCCTTGGGGTCATCACCAGACTATTGGCCAGATTTAGAAAAAATGGTGCAATTAGGGAGCCTCAGAGGCATCCCTACATGCTGCCCCTGGTGTTTCCTATCCATTTCCAAGGTGTTTCCATCTTTTTCTGAGGTTTTCACATGTTGGGGAAAACTTGACTGTGCAGAACCTTTGGCCCCTGCAAAAATATTCGGGTCTCCCATAGATTTTAATGGGATTCGTGATTCGGCTCGAACCCACGAATCCCGCTGAAAATTCGGGCCGAATTCTGAATCCCCGAATATTTTAGGATTCGATCAACTCTAGTCGACATCTGTGGTGTAAATTACATGGTATCTGAGAAGACCTACAGCTTTTAGCCATACATTAGTGTCCATTACAAAGGTCCACATTGTTATTTCTATAAGTACAAAGAATGTTATATATCGCATTTTAACCTTTATGATTTTATGTGTTTGTGGCACTTGTAAAAGATCTACAGCCTACAGTGAAATTCCTTTGCTAAAGGTTAACCATTACTTCACATGTCAAGCTTATCTAGAAAACATACAACACATTATGAAGTTGGCATAATTCTGGCCGATCACTTCTTTATAAAGTTTTCAGATAAACTAGATTGTGTCTCATACCAGTTTGCTAAGGGGATGAGTATAATAAGGGGAAACTGTGTCATTATCATGGTATGGGCACCTGAATGAGCGTTGTAGATACCAACAATTTCCATTTTCTAACATTTTGTATCAAATAGTTGTGCTGTATTGTAGTGTGCAGCATGTAGTATTAAGGGAAAGACTACATATATGAACATATACCTTCCATTGGTTCATATTTCATCCAGAGGAGGAGCGGAGTAACCACAATAAATCAGTTATTTGCATTAGGGCTCAGTCCTAATCCTTGATTCCATTAGAGTATATGAATGTTATTGAGTACACCATTGACAATCCACTTACGGTATATTAACCAAGAGAGCTGGTACAAAGAGCACCTTTCACATCACATAAGTTATGATTGCTGGTGGTCCCTACCAATATGTAGCTAGTGAGCAGGGAATTTGGGGACCTGGGATTTGATGAGTGAATTCCCCAGAATTCGTTTTGGGTCCAATTCAGTCGAATCGGCTGTCAGATTTAATTTGGTCCAAATAAATGTGGTCTGAATTGAAAGTGCACTGACTGGCCTGAAAAGTCATGTATGATCTCCTAGGACTGTTTGCAACCCCTTTCAAACTCTCTTTAACGCCAAGACAGCATTAGTAACGTCAAAGTGTCAGTGCCATATTTTTATTTAATTTTAACTCTCCGTAACTTCTGGATATGAGCAGTGTATAAGGAATGAAGTCAGCAAAGGAGGCAATATAGACAGTCAAAATACATTAGTAAGTGCCTTGTATTTACTTTCTCTACATGATAAACACCATTTGCCCCCCCTTTAAATGTATGTTTGCCTGGTGGTCTATGACAGTAAATGTGTTTCTGTCAGCATCCCTAGTGAGGTAGTGAAAAGGTTAGTGTCAATATTCCTGGCAGTCTAGTACAATGAATGGGTTAATATCAGAATACCTGGTGGCATAGGGCAGTGAAGGACTTAAAGGGAACCTGTCACCTCCTGTAGCCAAAAACTGTTAGTAGTACCTTAATTTAGGCACCAGGGTGATGCTGAATAAGATCTTCATAAGGAGAAGAGATTCCTCAAAGTGGCAGAAATTGATCTTTTAATTCTCCTGTGCGCGCTGTCTTGACTCCGCTTGAAGTCAAGGGGGCAGCGGCCTCCTTGCTTCAAGTCAAGCAAACCACTCCCCTGGTCAACTTGACTGACAGGTTGCCGTTGGGCCGGGGATCGCGCAAGTCTCGCGCATGCGCGGTGCGCGATATCTCCCTGCACGATCCCGACCCCGGCTATTCACTTTGCCGGCGCTTTTGTCTGTACAGCGCATGCACCACAGAAGCAAGCGAGCGCGCTTGGCAGAGCACGCCCACCATCCCTGCACGCAAGGGGTCATTGAAAGCGTTGGAACGCCCTGCCGTACACTGGCAAAGTGAAGGGCCGGGATCGCGCAGGGAGATATCGCGCACCGCGCATGCGCGAGACTTGCGCGATCCCCGGCCCAACGGCAACTTATCAGTCAAGTTGACCAGGGGAGTGGTTTGCTTGACTTGAAGCAAGGAGGCCGCTGCCCCCTTGACTACAAGTGGAGTCAAGACAGCGCGCGCAGGAGAATTAAAAGATCAATTTCTGCCACTTTGAGGAATCTCTTCTCCTTATGAAGATCTTATTCAGCATCACCCTGGCGCCTAAATTAAGGTACTACTAACATTTTTTTTGGGCTACAGGAGGTGATAGGTTCCCTTTAATATCAAAATCCCTAGGGAGTTAAAGGGTTAATATCACTATAACTGGTGGTCTAGGACAGTCAGGCTATTAGTTTCAGTATTTCCGGTGGCCTTAAGAAGTGGTGGCGGTCTTAAGATTCCCATTAGAGGGAAGTGGAAGGGTTAGTGTGCCATACCTGGAGTCCAGTGGTCATGTTCCAGCATTGTCCTGGCTATAAGTAGTTCTTTTTGTGTTTCCTTCCTATACTACTCACAGAAATTAGTGCAGTTAGTGGAAAGAGATGAAGGTGCAGCTGTAACTGTATGACTGCACAGTTCTCTCTATGATGAGGCATAGGCAGAGTTTTTCTGAGATTTTGATACTGATGACCTACCCTCAGGATAGGTAATCGGTATCTTGTCGGTGGGGTAATGACACCCAGGACCCCAACCAATCAGCTGTTTGAGAAGGCAGTGGAGCTGCTGTGAGCACCGCAGCCTTTCTCGCAGCTTACCAAGCACATCACTGTACATAGTATAACAGCTCTGCTTGGTATTGTGCTCAGCCCCATTGAAGTGAATGTGGCTAAGCGGGATACCAAGCATAGCTGCAATACAGTGTGCAGTGCTGTGCTCGGTAAGCTGCCAGAAGGCCACAGGAGATCTGCTGCCTTCTCAAACAGCTGATCAGTGGGGGTCCCGGGTGTCAGACCCCCACCGATCAGATACTGATGACCTATCTCGGAAAACCCCCTTCAGTAGCTTGATTCTTAGGTGGACAGCTCACAGAATCTGAGCGGGGATAGCTTCTTAGTTGTGTGTTAATGCAGCCGAAAAGCTTAGAGAGTACAGTGGTCCCACCTTCAGGATCCAAAGTGCTCAGCTTATTTTTGGGAGAATCCAAAGCAGATAACCCCTTTAAACCTGTCACCATGAAATGCAGCGCAATTTGCAGGCAGCAGGTTATAGAGCAGGAAGAGCTGAGCAGATTGATATATAGTTTTATGGAAAAATATTCACAAACATAGTATATTAAATTAAGCCTTTTTTCTTTCTGAACCTATGACCGCCCCATGTACAGCGATCAGTGACTGACAGCTATGTATACACACTTACACAGGGTATGTTATCAATGACTAACAATATGGCCTTGTGTACAACTGAAATCAGAAAGAGCAGAAATGTTTGTCTCATGAAAATATTCTACATTTTTCAAGCTAGAATCTGGATCCAAATACTTTTGTAACTGCATATAATCAAACATTTAGCATAGCCACTAAGTTATTCAATAAAAAAAATGTATCTGTATAGCTTGACTCTTTGTTGTTTTCCTCATCTCTCTGTCCACCTCGCTGAGGTGGTTGCACGTGCTCAGTTCCATCCTTCAATATCCACAAGCCTTATCTTCTGTTAGAAGCTGTAACAGAAGGTGCGTATCCTCCTCTCTGTACCATTGCTACTAATTAGCATACAAGGCGGCAAAAGTAAACAGGGGTCACAGCGGGGGAACAGAGCAGCGCATCTGAAAAAAAAGCGTCCTGACATCTACTAATAAAACCCTACACTGCCAGGTAATAATATTGTAACGTCAGGACCAGTGAAAGGTCCTGACGTTAAAGGAAAGAGGTTCTCCCGTGAAAAATATTCTACAGTTTTCAAACCAGCACTTGGATTCGAATACTTTTGTAATTGCATGGAATTAAAAATTTAGCATAGCTATGGAGTTATTCAATAAAATGTATGTGTATAGCGCCACTTCCTGTTTCATGTTTTTTTTCTTATTTCTTTGACCTGCTCACTAAGAAGGCCACACATGCTCAGTTTCATCCTCCAATTGCTTCCTGAGCTGTGATAGGTAGAGTTGAGACACACCCCTTAGCTGCAGCAGAATAGACACTCCCCTTGAGCTGCCAGCTTGATATAAATCTAGCAGAGAAATGAATGTGGAGAATTCTGGATCCATGTGAGGTACAGGGCTGTTCTAGCTTTGTTAGAGAGACAGCCTCTCTCTATATGATGTCCGATTCTCATTTTTTTACATTAGTCACAGGAGCAGTGGGGAGCAGAGCAGAATTACTAAGGTTAGTGTATAGCACAGTTTTTTTTTATTCCCATATACACTGGGAAGGTTATGGTTCTTCTTGCAGAAGTCTAGCTGATAGGGGCTCTTTAGGTCTATGCCAATAAACAGAAATTGCTGAATCTAAGGAAACCCCATTAAGTTCAGTTTTTCTAGATGGAACTTCCTTTGTACTTTAAGTAGATGTTGAACAGTCAGACCTTCAGAAGTAGTTTGAAACAGACACAGCAATAAACATCTCCACAGTCTCTGGAGTAGAACGACATGTCCAGTCCACATGACTTCTGTGTAGTGAAATAACTGCAAGTAGCAAGTCTCTCCATTGCTTGTGTGTTTTTCTTTTACATTCACTTTTTTGTCTTTTGTTAAGCAAATCAGTCCAAAGTATTAACTTGTTGCAATGTTTCTTCTATATTACATCTCATATGAGCTTGGGCTGACTTTTTGCATCTAAAAGAAACAAATTGAAAAAAGCTGATAGAATTTAAATCTAGAAGGTGCAACCAAATTAGATGAACAACATTTACTAAGTATCCCCTTTAACTGTTTTAATAGAAAGAGCCACAAAAATTAAAGGGGGCCAATTGCCAACCCTGCCACCACGACTGAATAAGGAGGTTGTGGCCCCTTCATTGTTCATAAAGCATAGCATCACGCTGTGTCTGATACTGCAGCTCAATCCCATTCACTTGATTGGATTACTATGAGATACAGTACGAGACAGAGCCACAGCCTAATGTATGGCAATGTGCCTGGTAAACAATGAAAGGGATCAGACATTTGCTGGAAAGTTACAGACTCTTCATTCTCCTCATTCAACTAATAGGCTGGGGTTCCTTGGCTTCAGACCCCCATTGATTAGCCTAGTGATGGCATATCCTAAGGAAAGTTCATCAGTGATAGTCCTGAAAACCTTTTTATGGTGAAGTATATATATTAGTAGCCTACTCCTTGTTTGAAAGGGATTAGGGGCTTATGTACTCCCTTACCAATTTTAAAGTTGTCTTTCTTACTTGAAGTTAGGTTCTCAAGAGGATTGATCCATCTGGACCTGACTGGCATATGCCCTCTTCCTTTTCTGATAGAAACAAACATTTATTATGTGTGGTACCCACACATTTAAATAGACATCACAGAATACTAAGGGGGTCATTTACTATGACTATCACCCTACACCAGAAATTGGTGTAAAAAAGTCACAAACCTTTGGTTTGCGAGTTTTTGAATTTCATTGTGCCTAAGTTTGAGTGCAAGTGGCGTTTCTACACCACTATAGCTATTTTCTAAAAAAGGGGGACGGGAGTGACGGTGGTATGGTATGGTTGTACATGATAACTGAAAACAGTCTAGGAGCACAGACTGCCAGAGGATGCGCCTAATTTATGATGAGGCCTGTACCTTGTCATCAATTACGCACATCCTCCGGCATCTCAGAGTATATCAAAGACTGTTGTAAAACGCTGGTCACCCACTGAATATCCACATCATTAACCATACATAGCTTCCCCTGGCAATAATACAGTAGCTGATGACCATCATAGCGGTGTTATCAGGGGTGCACCTAGCCTTTCTGCTACCTGAAGCAAAAACTGAAACGGCGCCCATGGCCCTTCCGCTGCCCCCCTCTAGCCCCTACCCGGTGCTGCTTGAGGCGATCACCTCACCTGGCCTCATTGGTAGTGCACCCCTGGGTGTTATGTTCAGGAGATACCGTTGGGAGATTTACCAGTTGAGTCTAGAGGTTGCATGTGGATGTTTTCCATCTACGTTTTCCCAATATCAACATGAATACAATATCTAACATCATCACCATTGCAAAAATCTGAACTGAGCTTAGCAGGATATGTGCTTTTAAATACGTACCTGGTGCTAATGTCCACCAGTGTTCTGTGAATTATTACATGGAAGTAATGTAATTTTCAAGCCTACCAATTTAGTGCTATGCTATGAACAGAGGGGCAATCTATCATTTGACTTATTTAGACTTGCTGCCATATTCTAGTAATGATATCATGTGCCTTATGATCGATGTATATCTTATTATCCTACTGTAAATCTTACCTTAACCTTTGCATGGACAGATATTACATGAGCAGATACGTTCTGCCATAAATAAGGTATAGTAATGACATGAGAAAACAGTGTAGAAGATTAAATGGATGATGAATGTACTATGTTTTATGACTTTCTACAAATATTTCAGCTGAAATAGTTGTGTAACACTTTAATGTAGTGTCCAACTATTTCAGGTTCAAGATTATGGCACCACAAATTAGAGGTCTATCAAGCTCCAAACGTACAAGAAGTTGTTTTTGACAACTTAGAATTGAATTGTGGTTGTTCTGTGTGTCAAAAAATAAAGAGCAAGGGTTACTAGACACTTATCAAGCCAAATGCAGAAGTTGGCATCTGGATGGACCAAATATAATGAAGGCAACTTACTGTATTATTTCAATGAAATGCAAAACAACCACCTCAACTGCCATGCAAATCAGTATGTTCTTCCTCTTTAACTTGGCTTATTGGATGGAATATTCCGCTGTTATGTTTCTTTATCAACATGCCCTTTATGTTTCTTTTTTTGCATTCCACCTATGTGCTGTACATTTCTGTCTCTAAGCATATAGGTTGACACAGATTTAACATTTTAACCATTTTTAATTATTCTCAGACTGAAGTAAACCCTCACCCTTAAAAACACATTTGTATTATTTTAATAGGGCCAACACTCCTTTCGGAAGAACTTCATTTCACTAAACAGAGCTCCAAATAATCTGTGTGGACATAGAGGTAAGGCTCCTTTCACACTCACGGCAAGGCTGTTCTCTGACTATAATCAGATCTGATAGGGATGTGGCCACTCCTCGGTATAAATAATGGGATTCGGACAGACAAGAATTGCTGCACTCAACAGTTTTTCTCTGGCCAAATCCCGGTATTTATGCAAGGGAGTGGCTATATCTTGCCGAATCCCACCACAGTCAATAGGGTCTGGTGGTGTGCGGCACTTAGAGATGAGCGAACGTGCTCGTTACGAGCACTGTAGCGCTCGGCTCCCCTGCGCAATGCCTGCAGGCATTGCGGATCCGTCCTCAGCTGCATGTAAGTCAGTGGGGACAGATCCATTTGGTATGACACTCATACCAAACGGATCCGTCCTCCTCACCCGACTGAAATTCAGTGGGGACGGATCCGTTTGGTATAATTGTCATACCAAATGGATCCGTCCCCATTGACTTACATGCAGCTGAGGACGGATCCGCAATGCCTGCGGGCATTCGTTCGCAGGGGAGCCAAGTGCTACAGTGCTCGTAACGAGCACGTTCGCTCATCTCTAGCGGCACTCCACCAGGTTATTGTCTGCTGGAACCTCCTGCCAGATTAGCTTTGCTGCAAGTGTGAAGTTACCTTAAAGGATCAAATTCTAGCTACTTCCAGCTGCCAGAAGGGGAGCTTGCTAGCTTACTCTAGAGGCAGCTGAAGGCAGCCAGAATTTTATCAACTTAGGGGGCCAGCAGAACCACCTTAGGATCAATGTCGAGAAGACTAAGGAAATGGTTGTGGACTTCGGGAAGCAAAGACATCCTCCTAAACCAGTGGACATCCAGGGGATGGACATTGAGATAGTCAACACTTATAAGTACCTGGGTGTACTCCTCAATAATAAGCTGGAGCAGATAACATTTATGCACTATATATAAAGGTTCACAGCAGGCTTTACCTGCTTAGAGGCTGAGAGCTTTTGGAGTGCACAGGGCACTTCTTAGGGCCTTTTTCAACTCTGTGGTGGCATCAGCTATCTTTTTCGGATTGGCTTACTCCATCCTGGGGAGCCCCTAGAACCAGTGCATCAGAGTGTCTGTGAACAGAGACAACTCCAATAACTGACATTTAACACCTCAGATAATTGCGACCACAGTATCCGAGAGTACATTTACCGGAAGTTAGATGCTCCTAGTGACTAAACGATCCCCCAGTGAGAAGATTGTTTGGTTACTATTAGAGTTGAGCGAACGTGCTCGTAACGAGCACTGTGCTGCTTGGATCCCCTGCGCTCGCATGGGCGCAGCCATCCGGATCCGTCCTCCTCACCCGACGGATCCGGATGCCTGCAGTACAGTGCTCGTTACGAGCACGTTCACTCAACTCTAGTTACTATGGCAGCTAGGGTCTTCTGTAGGCTCCCTGGACCGCCATAGAAAAGTCCCTATTAAAGGGATTTTAATATTGATGACCCAGAAAACATGAAGTGACTTCAAAAATTATATCCAGAAAATCATCAACCCATTTTTTGTCAAAAAAAATAAAAAATTACACTTCGTATTCACATACACTACAGGCTGTTAATATGTCATAAAAAACTGTTGGCCATAGACAGGAATCATTGGCAGATCCAGTTTAGTTTTGTGGTCTGTATATGACCACACTGGAAATGAGATTTTCAGCAGAGCTCACCAAATTCAGCTACATCAGTCATTGGCACACAAACAACAGGGTCATTAGGAAGCCACATTTTTTATTTTTAAATGAATTAGAATAAGTTGCTCAATCTTATTGAAGACCAAAACAAAACTTCTAAAAAATGATTGGCTTTGGACGTACCTTTTTTCCTTGTAGAACCAGATAAAGGCAACCAATCCACTTAACAACAATCCTGATCCTATCCCAATGGCAATATGTGTGGCTTCAATTTCTTTTATCTGGGTTGTTGACAAAATGATATGTTCACATCTTTCTCCTGTGAATCCAGAGTTACACCTACATAAAAGAATACAACAGTGCTTTATTTATGGACATGTAGATGTAACACTGTGGAATTTTCCATTAAAAGGAGTCCTGTCAATTAAGCTGCCACCACACTGAGTGTGCCCATCATATGCCCAATAGAGATCTTTATACACTGTCAGTAAATACTGGAGTTTCTTATTAAATGACTGCAAGCAGAGATCTTGAAAGCCTTGAGGAATTAATATAGACAATTGTATAGCTTTTCTTTATACAATAAATAAGCTTTACTCTCGAAAACCATAATACTTCATAGAATCTGTTATTTTACAAAATTATTGATCTTCTGCATCTGTAATGCTGTTAGATTTAAAGGGGTTTTCCCAGATTTTATTGAAATGTAACTGCCCGATCTTTCTTCCTCCAAGAGCCAAGAGGGCCACCTACACATTGATGGCTGTTGTGAATTTTTATATTGCTGGCCTATCTTCAAGATAAGCCATCAATACATGATGGGTGGGATTCTGAGACCCTGCTCCCCCATTGATCAGCTTTTCTCAAGTATCTCTAGTATGGGAGCTTTTCAGTTCCATCCACTGTGTAGTGAACAGAGCTAGTTACTGCAGCACTGCTCTCACTGAAGTGATGGAGCTGTATTTCCGGTGCCGACTTCCAACACCTGAGCTATTGCAGAACAGATGATCAGTCAAGGTGCAAGGTGTCGGATCCCTGTGAATCTGATAAGCCCTCAATATACAAATAATGGACAATCCCTTTAATCTACTAATGTGCATATATGACTTGCTTTACTCTATTACAATGATTTCTAACTAGAGTCCCCTGAGACCCCAGGGTTCTTTGGAACCTGGTCAGAGGATACATTTTTTAGACTGTGTATGGTCAACTAGTGGTGGTAGATGACATTAGCATGGTTATCCTGGCTGAGCAGCATCAGCCCCTTGTGCAGTACACTTGGAGCACTCCCCTGTTTACACGGCGATATCAACATCTGCTGAGCCCCATGAATGTTGCTGCATTATACAGTGCTTACAGGGAAGGTGGTTAGACAGAGGGAGAGGGGTGCGACTGCGGGTGCGGATGGCTGTCATGGCAGCCGGCAGTCTAACAAAGGCTCACAAGTTTGCCATTGCTATATGTATTTGGTATACTAAGTAAAGTGCATAAAACAAATCCCAAAACATACACATACAGTATATGGTATTGAGTCAATTGTAACCACCTGTGTAATGAAGTTAACATGACATTTAAACCACACAGTGAAAGAGTAAGCAAAA
Organism: Rhinella marina; assembly: GCA_900303285.1. Taxonomy (NCBI): domain Eukaryota; kingdom Metazoa; phylum Chordata; class Amphibia; order Anura; family Bufonidae; genus Rhinella; species Rhinella marina. The sequence goes on along the minus strand of ONZH01021251.1, from coordinate 432,653 downwards.
AACAGGCATAATACAGCAGCAGAATAGCTTTTCACTTCCCCCAAAGTTAATAAGTATATTTATATTCACTCCAAATTATATATATTCAACTTTTTTTTTTTTTAAGTATTGCTAGGGAACCTGTGGCGGTGGATATATCAGTCATTGCCAACATGATATACTGTAGAAACCAGGTGTTTTGTTTATTACCATAGCTGTATGGAAATCTTCATCCAATATGTGCATTTTGCTTATGGTAGAATTACCAAATGATAATATATTGATTCTAGAGATCAGCAATGAGTGTCCAAATCGATTCTACATGAATCAAATATGCTACAATTGGCCATAAAATTGGTATATGACATTCTGAGGTCTCCTATATCTTTTTGTTATATCTTTTTGTTTTTAATTTTTGCTCTTTCTTTCTCTTACTTCCTCTTTAAACTCTTAAATGCAATGACAACAATGGCAAATAATGTCAGAGTGACACTGACGTATATAGCTATGGGTTGACTTTCAAAAACACCTTGTGCCCTTGAATGTATTATGCTTTTCTGTATTACAGACCTCCCAAAATTGTCCAAGGTGTTATGGGATAAGAACAGTGCCTTGTTGGGACCAAGCATCCAAAATTATGTGTTAATGGGGGCAGATCCCTGCCCTTCTTTATACACCCTCACGGTGCATCCAATCAGTTACAAGATGGACAGCAAGATGCTTAATCTGTTCTTCTTCTGCCATCCCGTATTGCATTAGTGTGAATGTCTGCTCTAAGATAAATATTAGGGGGAAGACATTGTTGATGCTGCAATTGTCCCTACTGACAAATCTGGTGACTGCCACTGCCTCACCTTGAAAGAAAACATGCTGCCTGCTGAGATAGTCTGGTGACACATCATTCATTGCTTTATGCTGCTCGTACACACGCTCTAACATATGCAAGGTGAAATTCCAGCAAGTTGGTACTTCGCGCATCAAGCCATGCAATGGCAGACTGTTCTGTCGCTGCATGTCCTGGACATGGCCAGCACCTTCTGCAAGCCACTGTACTTTTTTAAAAAGCTTTGCACAAGTAAATTTATCACTTGCGCCATGTAGGGAGAATGTGTTATTTCCCAGAAATGCAGCGTGGCCACTTTGTTCCTGTCATTGTTGCTGACCACCTTGCTCAGGTGGAGTTGGTGGGGAGACAGCCAGCAGGATGTTTACTGCTTGATGCACTTTAGCAACTGATTAGCTGTGGCTACTCTCGCCCAGGCTGATCAGCTCCAACATGGCATGGCAATTCTTCACCTTACACATATGATAGGAGGAACTGGAAACTATGCACTGCCCTGCTTCTGTTGGGGATGGGAGGATGTCCATGGTGGAAGATGTGAAGGAGGCAGATAAGCACCTGGTGTGGGAACCAGACTGAAACAAATGTGGAGGTATCAAAAAGACCTGGCCTGGTTACAGTGCTGCCTCGCCACTACCACAAAAAATTTTGACCTAGTGGGACGTGAAGATATCTACTGCTCCAGGTGTCTGTGGTGGCATGCACTTTGCTGCGCAGCAAGAGTTGCAAGGAGCGTCCCACATTCTCCACCACATGACAGTACAAGGCAGAAATTGTGTTTTTGGATACATAATGCCAGCTAGGTGTCTTCCAGTTAGGATGAGAGCATGCCATCAGTTCCCTAATGGCACAAAAACTGTGTGTCAGGAGCTTCATGACATGGGGTTCCATGGCTGAGTAGCTGCATGCAAGACTTACATCACCAAGTATAATGGCAAGTGTCAGATAGAGTGGTGTAAAGCACACTGCCACTGGAGAATCTCACCTGCCTGACTGAAGTGTGCCAAATATAAAGTTTGGTGGGATAATGCTGTGGGGATGATTTTTAAGGGCTGGCCTAGGCACCTTTGTTCCTGTTAAGAGACATCTTAATGCTTTAGCATACCAAGACATTTGAAACAATTATATGCTCCCAAGTAGGAACAGTTTGTGGAAGGCCCTTTTCTGTCTCTCCCCAGTGCACAAAGCAAGTTCCATAAAGGCATGGTTGGTTGAGTTTGGTCTGGAAAAGCTTGACTGGCCTGTACATGACCATTACCATTCAACACTTTTGGCATGCAATACAGTCGAGATTGTGACATGGCCCTCTTTTCTAACATCAGGGCCTGACCTCACAAATGCTGACACACTCCAAAATCTTTTAGAAAGATTTCCCAGAAGAGTAGACGCTTTTTTATATTCATCTAGGAGGACCAACTCTATATTAAAGGGGTTTTCCCTAGGATAGGTCATCAATATCAGATCAGTGGGGGTCCGACACCCAGCACCCCTGACAATCAGCTGGTTGAAGATAAGGCCATGCACCGTGCCAGCGCAGCCTTCCCTTCATTATTTACCTTCTCGGGGTCGACATCACAGTGGTGAGCAGGTGTAATTAGAAGAAGTCGCCCCATTCACTTTAATGGGATGGCTCGTTCCTATACACTTGTATAGGCTTCTTGTAGTTACACCTGCTCACCTCTGCAATGTTGACGGTGAGAGGGTAAACAATGAACTGAAGGCTGTGATGGCACGGCACATGGCATTCTCTTCAACCATCTGATCAGCAGGAGTGCCAGATGTTGGACCCCAGCCGATCTGATACTGATGACCTATCCTGAGGATATGTCATGAATAAAAATCTCAGAAAGCCCCTTTAACGCTATGTTTTAATGGCCAGAGATTTATTTTAGTGATGGTTTTAGTTACTTTCGGCTAAAAGTCATCAAGTGTTTAGCTGTGAATTATTTTTCAGTGTTGTGGGATGTGCAAGATGAAGTCCAGGATGCACCAGTAGGATGAGCCCCCCTGTCCTTGGACAGGCCTTTGAAATCAGACATGAATAATGCTGCTTTCATCCCTTGAAGCAGCACCAGTGTGATGATACAGACACAGATTCAGAATAGTGTATATAATAAGTTGTTTGCATTCATGTGCGTCATATGGTTCCCCCATTCCTCCACTGTCAGTGTTTAAAGCTGCACTGAAACACAATGTCAGGACTGCACAGTCCACTCCATTACAGTTCTGACAACTGAGGAATAGAAATTAAAGAACTAAATGGAGATTCTGGTAAGGGCACTGCGAATACCTTAGCAGTGTCCGAGCTAGAACCAGGAGAATCAGAAACAGTACTAATAACACCTATTCATCCCAAATTGAATAATAAGTCCACTTTTTACCCGTTGGAGAGTCGAGGCTCTTTTATTGATAGTTTTTATAATATTGTCATGGGGGAATTTAAAGGAATGTTCTCAGAAACTGAATGTATAGGATTACCTAAAAGTAATCTCACCTCCAAACAACAAAAAGCTTTAAAGAATCTATGTAAAAACAAAGATTTAGTTATAAAAAGCGCTGACAAAGGGGGAGGTGTGGTCATTATGGACACTGAGTACTATCTAACAGAGAGCAATAGGATTTTATCGGATAAAGAGTACTATAAACCCTTAATAAAAGATCCAACTAAAGATTTCAAGGAAGCACTCCATCTGCTTATTGACGAGGGCTACCAGAAAAATATACTAGATAAGAAAGAGAGAACGTACCTAAAAACCCTACATCCCACTATGGCGAAGTTCTACTTCCTCCCAAAGATACACAAATCCCTAGAGAACCCCCCGGGCAGACCGATTATATCGGGGATCGGCTCACTTACAACCAATCTTTCCGAATACGTTGACTATATACTACAGAGGTACGTTCCCCTATTACCATCGTACCTAAGGGATTCCACTCATTTATTGAACATTTTAAATGACATACAATGGGAAAATGATTACACCTGGGTGACACTGGATGTCAGCTCCTTGTATAGTAATATTACCCACCATTTAGGACTTCGGGCTGTGAGGCAATTCTTGGAAACTGATCGTCTAGTACCAGGAGATCAAAAGGAATTTGTACTATCAGCCATTTCATTCATCTTGAACCACAATTACTTTGAATTCAACAGCACTATATACATCCAAGAAAGGGGGACCGCTATGGGTACTAAATTTGCCCCGTCTTACGCTAATTTATTTATGGGGAAATTTGAAGAGGAGATGGGCTTCCTTGTCCACCCGGACATTATACTCTATAGGAGATTTATTGATGACATCTTGCTGATTTGGAAAGGTACTACCAGTTCCTTGTTAACATTCATACAAACTGTCAATTCTAATGACTGGGGCATAGAACTTACAGTGGAACACTCTCAGAGTGAAATAGTCTTTTTGGATCTCCATTTGAGTGGAAGGGAAGGGTCAATATCCACCCGTACCCACTTTAAGACGGTAGATGCTAATAGCTACCTTGATTTTTCCAGTAACCACCTACGGAAATGGAAAACCAATATACCATTTAGCCAGATGCGTAGAATCCGAAGAAATTGTTCGAATGATATAGAAGCCAAACAACAACTGGGCACTCTAAAAGAAAGATTTATGGAAAAGGGCTATCCTGCCAAACTGATCAAGGATTCTGAAAAAAGAATTCTAAAAGAAAACCAAAAAGACTGTCTCACTAGCAAAAGATCCAGTAAACATAGAGATGAGGATAGGAGGCCACAAAGCAATCTTATCACTAGATACAACTCGAAGCACTCGACCATCAAAAAGATTCTAACCAAACATTGGTCTATCTTACTGAAGGATCCAATATTAGGCCCAAGACTTCCCAAGAAACCCACTGTGACATTTCGGAGAGCGAAAACTCTAAAAAACATACTAGCTCCATCATGTCCAAAATTGAATACTTTGAAAGGGACTGTCCAGTCATTTATTTCTGTACCCTCTAATATAACCACGGGAGTTTTTAGATGTGGTATACGTAGGTGTAAATGTTGCTCCATGCTTCAACAAGGAAAAAACACTATAAGTGGTTCCACCTTGGATGAACTGATACCCATCAAACAGAAAATAACATGCGGAACAACAAATGTCATCTACATGCTTGAATGCCCCTGTGGCCTTAGATATGTGGGCCGTACCACCCAGTGCCTTCGAGATAGAATGACCGAACATCGTTCAAATATCAAAAGACTGATTCAGACACATAGTGTATCACGACACTTTGCCTCCATTCACAATGGTGATTCTGCAAAACTCTCAGTCACTCCATTAGAACATGTCCCCTCACCCTACCAGCTACTATGTAGAAAAGAAATGTACTGGATCTTCAAATTAAATACACTGATGCCGTTCGGACTGAATGAGTCGGTAGAACATACCATTTATTGAATAGAGAAATACAATAAGGGTATTTTAGTTTTTTAAATATATTTTTTAAAAAAATAAAAAATAATGTAAAATAAAACAGTATAATAGAAATATAAATAGAAGTTAAGAAGAGAATAATGATTAAAAACAAGATTAAAAACAAGATCATAGTTGAAGTTATAGGACCAGAAATCATATGAAATTTATAATAATAATATATAAATATATTAGTATCTATATTAAGCTTTATTAACTTATCTTGAGATTTTTAGACAATTTATTAATTCTATCTATATATATATATATTTTTTTATTTTATTTACATGTATAACATATACCATTTCTTTCTTTCTTTTTTAATATATATCTTTTTTAATATATATCTTTTATATATTTATTAATATTTACTGCATCCTTTATGGGGTTTCCTTGTTCTTAAGTTATTCATTGAATTGAGTGTTTTTTATTCACTATAGCTATTTACACCTTTTATTAGTTTTTTACTTTCCTTATATTTTCTATCTCCTATATATTTATTGGTTTGAGTGCTAAATTAATCATGTGGCAGTAGTTTCTATACACAAAGATTATCTGGCAACTCTTTTGCCTTCTTATGGCCCCTGATGACATCGCTGAAGTACCTTATCCACTGGCGATTTCCGATGCGTTCCAGCTTGAAGCGCAACCGGAACCGGAAGTGACGTATCAGCTTTGCGTTCCAGGGTAGAACGCAGGCCGTGAAAGCACACTTCCGGCTAGGAAACGGGCGGGAATCACGCCCCCAGTCCATGTGGAATACTCCAGGCTCCTCTGGGACTATAAAGGAAGCCACATGAGGTTTGTTAATATGTTTGTTAATTCTTGCTCCTGAGGAAGGGGTATCTTCACCCCGAAACGCGTTGAGCCATTCTTTGAATAAAAGTTATCACTAGAAGTCGGTCCAACACCTGGCATCATTTACCGCATTTCTCTACAAGCGAACCTGGCGAGGGGGGTATTGGTACCAAAGGGGCTATAGTGCCTTCCTGATGGTCCCTCCCCCCTGTGAAGTAAGTGTGCATACATTTATCTTCTACTCCCCAATTGGGGTAAATTTATGTATTGTTCTTTGGGTATCCAACCTCTTTGAGCTGGTTGTGAGTGGCCCCAATTCCTGAATCCCGCACCATATTTATATTGTTGTGGTACACCCAGAGCTTGGCGCTTGTCTGAAAGGGTATATATTTTTTCACAGATCAAGGTGAGGGTTAGCCTCCTTCTCGTTGATTCTGTTTTATTTACTTTCTTACACTTCGCGCCCGCTAGGTCGGACGCTGTTACCCTTATAGCAGCCTGTTCAAGAGTATTTATAGTATATAACTCTTTTTTACCTATTCCTTCTTTTTTACCTATTCTTTCCCTTTGGCGCCGGGTTTTCATCCTATTTTTGAAAAAACCCCTGAACACCCTATATATATATATATCTTATATAATATTTTTTATTTTTCTTCTCACCAAACTGAGGAATAGGGGACAGTGGGAAAATGAATGGCAATCTGGACTCCTTATCTGCAGCACTACTCATATATTAAAGCAAATAATAGTCCAGATTTGTGATTAAAGATTCCAGTTAAACTCAGTGGGCAGAATTGTTGGACAGTGGGGTAAAACATTGTTAGTTTCGGTTTGATAATGACAATATCTTACTGAGTTGAGCAATATGACAAAGTTCGATCTACAGAATCTTGCAAATTTGGCTCAATTGCAAACATTTTAATCATATATCAAAGTATGATGACAACATCATCTATTCACTGGCTATGAAATATAAAGCATGTCAATACTCATATGACACTAACATTTAGCTGTGGGCTGGTTTTACAGAGGTTTTTGGGTCCTTCTTGGTTTTCATGTATTTTTGGCTAAGAAAAATTAAAGGACACAGTATTTGGTCAGTATTTGTAAGTGAAATCCAAAAGTGGATAGTACGGAGAAAAACTAGAATGGAAACCATCCCAATAATGACGAAGCTTTCTTTGCAAAACTCGCGTAGAGGTTTCGTGGCTACTCGGGTTAGCCGCTGTTTCTCTCTCCCCATCATGTCTACGGGTAAGCTCTATGGTGGTTTTTCTGTTCATTTTAACTTGAGTTATTATACTCTGGGGCCCTCCTTTTTTTCTGGGTTATATCCCTGTGTGGCCAAGTATTCATAACATATATAGCCACTATTACTATCTGAGGTCACATTTAGTGTGATAGATATATATTGTGACAACGCTCACCCTTATTATGACATGTGTTACATCAAATGGGGAGATGCGGTATTTTCCCGTTTAGCTTATGACTCTAGCCAGCATTTGGGTTTCTTTTGTGTGTCCCATTTTCTTTTCATTATTGTTTTTGATATATTTATATTTTTTATGCATTATACTAATAAATTTCCACTTTGTATATTTTATAATACTGTTGTGTTGAGTACTCTTTCTGGTCTTTCAGTTGAGAGACTGGGGTAGTAGGTCATTTCATGTTAATCTGTACTCTTAAGGGATAATGTTTTGAGGCATTTTTTCTGTGTTTTCATTTAAATGACTTCTCAATGAGGGACCAAAAACAAAAAAATGAAATGCTCGCATATCCATTTTGGGACAAGACCGTATGATGCTGCTTCAGTTCTTTGAAATAGAAAAGTGTGTCCCTCACCTGTTTTCCTTCTTATTGCTTGCCAGGAATGCAGAACAAGTCTGGAGGAGAACTATGTAACTTCACTCTGAACAAGGAGCATGGGTCCAGTTTGACCTTGTGCCCATTCTTTACATAGACTCCACAGCAGCTGCTAGGGCTGGTTCTATGGTATGTAGAACCATATATCTCTGTTCTAAATAAATGGTAGTACCTCGTACAGAAGAACTAACATAAGAAAGTCCAGCTATACAGTCCATTGTAAATAACTGTGTTATTGCAGTTATATAGTACATGGTATACAATACCTGCACATAGGATCTCCAACAGATTTAAGAACCATACAGTGACCTTGAATACAAAAGCTGTCATATTCATCCGGGCACTCCACTTCATAAAATTTGCTGTTATTCGATTCTAGTAAAATAAAACATTAGAAAAAAGGTTCACTATCACCTAATTTGCTTTAAACCTGTCATTGGATCAAAGAGCGACAGGCTTTTGATCCGTTACAAGGAACTATTGGGGCATCTATTAAAGCTTTGACGCCACAACATATTTGCACCATAATTTGCAACTTTTCCAGCTTCCTGCCACTTTTCTGAAGTGGCAACAAAAGAGGTAAGGCTTCCTCTATCCTCCAGAGCATAGGTCATCAGTTAAAAAATCTTGGAAGTCTCCTTTAAAAATTTAGTTGGTATAGTTTAAAAATGAGTTAGTAGACTGCACTATACTGCATCACTTTTTAGACAGAATTATGGCGCAGATACATTAGGTAGGCCTGTGTATTTTGACACATCCACATCAGCTACATTTGGAACTTGGATAACATAGACTTCAAATACTATACTACTATATTATACTATGAAACACAGATAGGGTCTTCATTCCTATAATGTGTGCATTTTTTTAATTTAACGTTCCAATAACTTTTTTCGGTGTTTGTTAATTACACACATGGACAAAATTGTTGGGCCCCTTCCATTAAAGAAAGAAAAACCCACGATGGTGACTGAAATAACTTGAAAATCAACTAATGAAAATCAGACATTGTTTTTGAATTGTGTTTCAACTAATGAAACTGGCCTGAACAAAATGAGGGTACCCCTAGAAAAGATTGGACATAATTTGACCATAGAGACATGTTAAACTAAGTTATGTCCTGTAATTAGCATCACAGGTGTCTTCATACCTGTAATCAGTCAGTCTGCCTATTTAAGGGGTGAAAAATAGTCACTGTGCTGCTTTGTATCACGATGTGTACCACACTAAACATGGATCAAAGAAAGCTAAGGAGAGAGTTGTCTCAGGAGACTAGAAAGAAAATTATAGACAAACATGTTATAGGTAAAGGCTATAAGACCATTTCCCAACAGCTTAATGTTTCTGTTACTACAGTTGCATTTATTATTCTAAAATTTAAGGTATACAGGACTGTAGCCAATCCCCCTGGATGTGGCTGCAAAAGGAAAATTGATGACAAATTGAGGAGACGGATGATACGAATGGTAACCAAAGAGCCCAGAACAACTTCCAAAAAGATTAGAAGTGAACTCCAAGGTCAAGGTACATCAGTGCCAGATCGAACCATCTGTTGCTGTCTTAGCCAAACTGAACTTAATGGAAGACGACTGAGGAGTAAAACACTTAAAAGCAAATCATAAAAAGCGAGACTGGAATTTGTCAAAATGCATATTGGCAAGCCACAAAGCTTCTGGGAGAATGTCCTTTGGACACATGAGACAAAGCTGGAGCTTTTTGGCAAGTCACATTAACTCTATGTTCACAGATGCAAAAATGAAGCATACACAGAAAAGAACATTGCACCTACTGTTAAACGTGGAGGAGGGATCTGGCACTGGGTGTCTTGAATCTGTGCCGTGTACAATGAAATCTCAAGACTATCAAGGCATTCTGGAGTGTGCTGCCCACTGTCAGAAAGCTTTATCTCTGTCGCAGGTCATGGGTCCTCCAACAGGATAATGACCAAAAACACACAGCTAAAAACGAATCCAAGAATGGCTAAGAACAAAGCTTTAGACTAATATGAAATGGCCTTCTGTGAGCTCTGATCTAAATCCTATTGAACATCTGTGGAAGGAGCTGAAACATGAACTCTGGAGAAGGTACCATTCAAACCTGAGACAGCTGGAGCAGTTTGCTGACAAGGAGTGGGCCAGAATACCTGTGGACAGGTACAGAAGTCTCATTGAGAGTTACAGAAATCACTTGATTTCAGTGATTGCCTCAAAAGTTTCAAAATTCAAAAGCAATGTCTGATTTTCATTAGCAAATATTCAGTTTTTATTATTACTTTTGTCAAGTTATTTCAGTGACCATTGTGGGTTTTTCTTTCTTTAACGTAATGGTATCAATAATTTTGTCCATGTGTGTATCTTCAGTTTTGTTATTCCAGAGAAAATATTATTAAAAATACCTGGCGTTGAGTTTCTTTGGTTGGTATATGGTGATATGGTGCCTGAGGGTTCTTCACTAAATACAGTCATCACGGCTTAATAGAAAAAGAATATATGTTCATGGTCATAAAGGGACTCTTTCATCAAGAACAGACATTTATTTCATAAAATATGTGTTAATTGTTTGTTTTCTTTTTTAGTCGTGTCTATTTGTAGAAAGATAAATTATGAAATATTGCTGTTTTTACAGGTACTGACATCTAAAGACTATACCATTATGCAGTAGAGAAGCATCTCATTTTACATCCTACAGTGAAACTATATTTCATTATAACCTCACTAGCACTAGGAAAAAGGTGGATTTACACTGCCCGATAATCACGCAGATTATCGGCAACAGCCGTTCGTTCCCGACAATCTGCCCATCTAAATGTGCTGCCTATCACCCAATGGACGAGCAGAATGCTCATTCATCTGGTGATCCTGTCATCCGTACAGGCACCTAAATTATCATTTCTGGGCAGCAGATTGTGCTGTCTAAACAGTGATCATACTGTGAATGAGATCGCTACATGTAAAAGCAGTGGTCTCCTTCATTTAACAAGAAGCCGACTGTCGGGAAAGAACACCTCCTTCCCGACAATCGGCTGTACATTGGAGCGTCTAAACCTGCCTAAAGGGTTAAGACAAAATGACAGTTCGATTTTACTGCCTCAGATAAGTGGGAAAAAAGGGAAGAGAGTAGACAGCTGACAGCATAGTGAGGGCTGGGTTATCTGCTGAGCACTGGTGATGTCACTGCTTGTCTCAAGTTCTAGTCTCCTTCCACAGCAGGGAGGGATGACTGTATGCAGGACAGAAACAAACATAACACAAAGTAAAATTAATATAAAAGGGACAAAAAAATCAATTTACTACTAATAATGTGTTCTTTTAAAAAGTTAAAACATGTTGATGATCTTATGTAAGTCACTATGCTTATAGAGGTGAAACAGAATGCAAATTTATCATATGTAGTAGAGGTTCTAGAGACTCCTGGTCAGACCAGGCAAGTTTCTGGAAACAACAAAGCTTCATAGACTTTTACTAGCATTATAAGAGGGGTGCCTGTAGGTCAAAACATCCAGGATTTGGGCCCCCGAAGTTAGTGGTGGTCGACCATACCAGATGGAACTGCTGCAGTGGGACATGGGATCCAATCCCTGCCTCGCTATGCACTCTCATAGGCCGCAGGCCACTAGACTTGAAGCCTATGAGGCAGTATAACTGCGCAGGCAGTCATAAAACAATGATGCATGCAGCACATTGACTTCATCCTGACCTCCTGAGACAGGACACAGGCAACTCAGACAGCGGCATGGAGTCAGGTGAATATGTTGGTATTTTTTGCCACTTTGGGAAAAGATAGTACTGGGGCACTATGGAGGACATTAAAACTACAGGGGGCACTATAAGTACTGGTAGCACTACAGGGGGCATTATACCTACTGGGGAAACTACATGGGGGCATGATAACTACTAGGGCACTGTAAATACATTATAACTACTGGCATCACTACAGGGGGCATTATAACTACTGGGGGCCTTTATAATTACTGTAGGTACTATATGTTGCATTATACCTTCTGTGGATACTGGGGGGAGCACCATAAATACTGACAGTACTAATGGGGGCATTATACCTACTGGGGGTACTAGACAGAGGCATTATACCTGCTGGGGACACTATAGGGGGCATTATAACTTCTAGGGGCTCTGTGGGAATGCTATTATTGAGCACAATATAAAAAGCACTTCTAATAATGGGGGCAATCTGGGGGAGCATTATCACTGTATGAGGCATTATTAATGAGGGCAGGAGAGAATTATTACTATTGTTGGGGCTTTTGGGAGCACTTTGAGGACTATCTGTATGACATTTGATATAGGTTCATTTTCCTCAATAAATTACCAAGTATTATATTTTTGTTTGATGTGGTTATCTTCATCTACATTTACATGTAGTTGTAGGTCAAATTTATACAGAAATATTGAAAATTCTGAAGGGTTCAAAATTTTCAAGCACCACTGTATGGCCAGCTCAAGACAATTGTGCATATAGTGTGAGGTGAAAACAGTTTGTTTGCAACAGTGTTCACCATTCTGACACCCTGTGTACAGTTATAAACTGCAACCTGAGCAGGTCCCACTTGGATCTTTAAAACAGTCCAAAAACGTATTCTTCATCCATTCTGACAGGTATAAAACTATGACTCAATTTTTAAAATAGGATTTCCTAAAGTTGGACTTTCAGGTGACTCTGCCACATCTACCACATTTTATTCAGACCCAACTGGCTGGTTGTTAAGTAGCAGTTACAATGATGTTAAAGAGGTGGAAGTTGATATGCATGAAGCACTGGCTCTTAAGCACATCAATCACAAGACATACACACAGTCCATTTGCATGGTGTATGTCAACCACCCAAGCTTTGTTTCGACTGGTCAACTTACCTTTCCACTAATGCTATTAGATATATTAAAAGTTGAGCACATTGAGCACATTGGATATATTAAAAGTTGAGCCCATGTTAGCATATCTAGCCATCCCACTTACATAGCATAACATTCTGTTACAGACAAATACGTTAACAAAACTAGATGAAGAGCTAATACCTCAGATGAGTCAAAGTGACAATGTGTATAATAATACGTAGAAGACAAATACAACATCAAAGCCTCTGAAAAGTAAAGGTGGGAACCTACCGCATGTCAATACTGAGAACGCAATAAGTAAATCCATTGTTATAATCTGTCTTCCTATCTTCTGTCTCCTCCCAAGTGTTAGAAGACCGGTGAAGTGTCTCACCTCTTCACTTATATAGAATGCGGAGTTATGTGACCTCTCTAAACCGTCACAACTTGATGGCCACGTACCACATAACTCCCTAGGGACATCCATTTAACTATTTAAATGACAGCATTTCTAAATGTGTGGGTGAAGTGAAACATGCCACAAATAGCTACAGCACTTTTCCTTTTCAGCCTTTAGGACAGAATTATTGATAGTATGCCTAAAGGCTAGACATTAGTTTCATAGAGAAAAACAGCCCACTCTGTTTTTTATGCTATATATTATATGGCTGAGTTATCTTTGCATTCCAATGGAGCAAAAATGTTTCATTTCATATGTAGGATGAACTTCAGTCATTTGAAGGTGAGTGAACTTGTTATAACATTTGATAGGTGATGAGAGTATTGAAGCGAAAATTTGGAGTGCAATTTAGCATACGGCAGCATTTTACACCGGTCTATGATATTCTGTTTGTCACCAGAGGATGCGTCTAATTATGACAAGGATGATGCCTCATCATAAAGTATCCTCCAGCAGTCTATGCACCTAAATCAGAGCTGACATAGATTTCAGTCTTCTTTTATGCCAGGAAAGTGGTGTAAAAGAAGGTAAATATACCTTTGCCCGCTGGCCCCACCTAGACTGCGGTCCCCCCACCACCAAGTCCCCCTTCTCAGGAAAGTGACGAGGCCAGTGTAAAAAGCCATTTGCACATAAATTTAGGTACAATGGCATTTTAATTGTCACAAACACAAGGTTTGTGACTTTTACACTGGAAGACTGGCATGGAGGATGATAAATTCCCCTCATTATACAGAACTGTAAGGGCGGACTTGCACATGCAATAGCTGTCGGCTGAACAATCATTCAACCAACAGCTATTTTTGTTAGCACCACCTAAATGCATACATGTTCAGCCAAGTGTGCATATGTATTCAATGGGGAGAGCGGAGAAAGCTGCTGCCAGGCACTTCTGTCGGCAGATTATTTGCCAGAAGAACAGATCAGACAAAAATATTCACTTTGCCCGATCCTTCTATCCCCCAAAATCATCTGTCAGGGGAGCGTTGAGAGCTCTCCGCTCACATTAGATTGTCTGCCGAACCCACCCTTCCCGGAGTGTTCAGGTGACAATATTTAATTAACGTGTATGGGAGTCTTTAGGGTTTATGCACATAGCTGTATTATAGAGTAGTGTTGAATGGATCCATGATACAACACTGGTAGACTGCGATAGACCCATGCTGTGTCTCCATATGGATGCAAGTGTGATTTGTAATGTTTTTTTTTATTCCCTTTGCAGTGTCCTGAAACACACTGCTTAATATTGTGATTGTATTTCGTGAAAATGTGCTTGTGACTGAGTTCCCATAAAGTTATAAAGTCTAAACTCCAGAGATAGTTCCATGTACCAGCCCATAGAAGGGAAAGATTACAGAAGATCCAGGCAACCCAGAGAGGGACTGAGAATATTGTCGAGGAAGGTAATTGTTGTTTATCAGGCTCTAGTTTTCTCTGCATTTGGTGGAGAGATTCCAAGCTACCAGCACCATACACCATAACCAAAGACAGAAAGGCCGCCTGTCTGGAGATAGTATTCCTAGAGGAGATACAGCATTTGTGAAGCAAAGTACCGTATTTTTCGCTTTATAAGACGCACTTTTTCCCCCCAAAAGTAGGGGGAAAATGGCCATACGTCTTATAAAGCAAATACTAGTGAATGCTTCCATTTTGGAAGCGCTCACTAGTATGTAAAAGTCCCCGGGAGCGGGGAAACATACTCACCCTCCAGCGCTGCAGCTCCGCTTCGGCACTCCTCTGTCTTCTCCTCCTGGCGCTGCACTGTCCTGACCTTGTACAGCGTCAGGACGTAGTGCACACACTATGACCTGACGCTGCACGCAGTCAGGTGACAGTGCAGCAGGAGAAGACAGAGGAGCGCCACACCCGGGGCGGAGCCGTGGCGCAGGGGAGGTGAGAGTTTCTATGAGGAGGTAAGTTCTAGACTGGACCGCGGCAAATCAATGGATGTCGTATATCTGGACTTCTCCAAAGCATTTGACACTGTACCACATAAAAGGTTAGTATATAAGATGAGAATGCTTGGCCTGGGAGAAAATGTCTGTATGTGGGTAAGTAACTGGCTCAGTGATAGAAAACAGAGGGTGGTTATTAATGGTAGATACTCAGATTGGGTCACTGTAACTAGTGGGGTACCACAGGGGTCAGTATTGGGCCCTATTCTCTTCAATATATTTATTAATGATCTTGTAGAAGGCTTGCACAGTAAAATATCAATTTTTGCAGATGACACTAAACTGTGTAAAGTAATTAACACAGAAGAGGACAGTACACTGCTACAGATGGATCTGGATAGACTGGAGGCTTGGGCAGAGAAGTGGCAGATGAGGTTTAACACTGACAAATGTAAAGTTATGCATATGGGAAGGAATAATGCAAGTCACCAGTACATACTGAATGGTAAAATATTGGGTAACTCTGACATAGAAAAGGACCTAGGAATTTTAGTGAACAGAAATCTAAGCTGCTGCCAAGGCCAATAAGATAATGGGTTGCATCAAAAGAGGCATAGATGCCCGTGATGAGAACATAGTCCTGCCACTTTACAAATCACTAGTCAGACCACACATGGAGTACTGTGTACAGTTCTGGGCTCCTGTGAACAAGGCAGACATAGCAGAGCTGGAGAGGGTTCAGAGGAGGGCAACTAAAGTAATAACTGGAATGGGTGGACTACAGTACCCAGAAAGATTATCAAAATTAGGCTTATTCACTTTAGAAAAAAGACGACTGAGGGGAGATCTAATAACTATGTATAAATATATCAGGGGTCAGTACAGAGATCTCTCCCACGATCTATTTATCCCCAGGACTGTGACTGTGACGAGGGGCCATCCTCTGCGTCTGGAGGAAAGAAGGTTTGTACACAAACATAGAAGAGGATTCTTTACGGTAAGAGCAGTGAGACTATGGAACTCTCTGCCTGAGGAGGTGGTGATGGTAAGTTCACTAAAAGAGTTCAAGAGAGGCCTGGATGTATTTTTGGAGGGTCATAATATTACAGGTTATAGTTACTAGAGAGGGGTCGTTGATCCAGGGAGTAATTCTGATTGCCTGATTGGAGTCGGGAAGGAATTTTTTTCCCTAAAGTGGGGAAAACTGGCTTCTACCTCACAGGGTTTTTTTGCCTTCCTCTGGATCAACTTATAGGAAAACAGGCCGAACTGGATGGACAGATGTCTTTTTTCGGCCTTGTAAACTATGTTACTCTGTTACTATGAGAGAGGTTTTTTTATTTTATTCTTATGGGGCGGGTGGGCTGATCTGAGGTCTGATGGGGGCACAGTGGGCTGATATGGGGGTGCAGTGGGCTGATCTGAGGTCTGATGGGGGCACAATGGGCTGATATGGGGGCACAGTGGGCTGATCTGAGGTCTGATGGGGCACAGTGGACTGATCTGAGGTCTGATGGGGGCACAGTGGGCTGATCTGAGGTCTGATGGGGGCACAGTGGGCTGATCTGAGGTCTGATGGGGGCACAGTGGGATGATCTTACTGACACAACATAGAGTTATAGTAATACTGCAAAAAAAGGGGGTCAGTCAGCACATCCCAATGTGCAGGTGCACGCTGCCATGGCTAGAAACACAAAGGAAAAAAACACAATGCAGCAGCATTCTGCAAACACAAATAACGTACAATGTTGCCATAGTAGTAGAAAACATTCTGGTGGTACCTGCATCCCTGGATTTAATGAAGGCCTTTAAGGCACCAAAAATGGCAAAGGCAGAGTGGACCCAGCATGCATGTGGAATCAACACTCCCTGAATTTAATGGTGGCCAGCATGGCACACAACAGGTAGGAATTAGTGTTAGGTTCCCGTCTTAAAGAGATCGCCTTGACGTTTGGCAGACTGGCCCAAATAATTTTGTACAAAATGTATTTGCCAAGAATCTCAATTTTGCAAAATAAGTGTATCACTAGCACCAGAATGTTTTATATTACTATGGCAATATTGTATGTTATTTGTGTTTGCAGAATGCTGCTGCATTGTGTTTTTTTTTCCTTTGTGTTTCTAACCATGGCAGCGTGCACCTGCACATTGGGATGTGCTGACTGACCCCCTTTTTTTGCAGTATTACTATAACTCTATGTTGTGTCGGTAAGATCATCCCACTGTGCCCCCAGTACTGTCGGTACTTTATTTTTCCAGCATGAATGCATGAATAAAGGTACAACTGGGTGTTACCAGGGTGTGGCCTTGCACAGTCTGACTGTTTAAGGATGGCTGCCTGTGTCAAAGTGTGCAAGGACAAATCAACTGGTAACACTCAATTTTATATTTAAAGGGAATCTGTCAGCTCTGAAACACCCTCCAAACTAGAGTAAGCGGTGTATAGTGTAAGTGACGTTGAGTCCGGTTATGTAATTTTTATCTTCATGCTCAGTTGCATTCTGACTCTGACAAACCAGCAGTAAAATGCACTCAGCGGACTCCGCTGCTCACTCACATAATGGAGAGGACTCAAAGAAGAGTCCTCTCAATGTATTTTACTGCTGGTTTGTGGGAGCACAGCGTCAGAATGGAAGTGAGTATGAAGATAAAACTTACCTAATCGGATTCAGCACAACTTACACTATACATCTCTTACTCTTGTTCGGGGGGTGTTTCGGAGCTGACAGGTTCCCTTTAATCAAAAGCATCTAGCAGAAATAATAGAAGGATGGCAAAGCATAGATTTAGAAGAAAAGGTGAACCAAAATTGTTATTACAAGTAGAATAATATTTTTTGGCCGAGCTGAAATACAGATATACACACAGACATGGAATATGGATTTTTTTTATTATATGTGTCAGAATCCTGATGTATTTTTGTAATTTCTTTCACTCGCTCTGAACTATTATGTTGCACTTCTACTCTTCACCATCGGAGGCTGCTGTGTTTGTCCTCGGATTTGCCCTTGACAAAAATGGCCGCTGTGTGCTGATTGGAAGCCATCTTGATTTCTGTTTGGGCCTATTTTAACCCAATTGTCAATTCAATTGAGTATTGACTTGTTCTGGTCTCCTGCTCCTCAGAACCATTTTGCCCAGACTGTTCATTCTCCTTGCTGTCCTCCTGGTCTACACTTCAGGCTGCACCACGGACAATATTTTCATAACTGCGCCTGGCTTATTCCATCTGGCTACCGGATTCCAGCCATGTTTACCAGTATTATAACAATGTCTCTATATGGATTTTTTTTAATATGTGTCTTTTTATCCATGTTCATGTCATGTCCACATTGATCTCTTGAGCCGACGTTGCATCAGCTATCTGTCAGTGTTTTTTTAGCCAGATTTCTCCTATGGGTCTGTGAATTTTTCAGACACCTATAAGAAAAATTCTATAGAAAACTTGTATAGATTATTTTGATACTTTCCAGCACAGATATATTGTGTAACCTCATATTGCTTAACATATTAATTATATTTTGATTACAATTTTCCTTAACTAGGTTTGTACATAACTGAGGCATTACCAGGGTTTGTATAGCCACAGGGTACTTATATATTAATATTGTAATACAGTGTAATTGCCTACAGGATATCATCCCTCATGTAATATTAAGGTGGGGCCAAGAAAGCAATAACTTTTCATGGGGATGGGCTCTTGACAAGAGCTAAAAAGTACGTTTGCATGTTCCCAGATGTTTAGTACATGTACAGTATGCTGCCAGGGCGCACTCACTATTTTCGTGATTAGAGCTCCTGTTACCTGCTATACCCTGGACCCCTTTAACTATGCACCAAAACCTTTTTTTTGTGTAATTTACATTTAAAGGGTTAAAGGGATTCTAAAGTCCCAAAATGAAAAGAATGTCCAGAAGTTCTTTAGAAATATATAAACTCTTATTTTATTCTTGACATTAAAAGATGATTCATAAAAAGTGCAAGATAGCAGCTTGCTGTCATGGATTTTTTATGATTCTTCTATTATTTTAAAGTTCTGAATAAAACCAGTGTTATTTCTACAGATGTGCTGGACATTCCTTTTCTCTCTTGTAATAATAGTATGTGCTCCTTGGGGGAGTGGATGACAGGAGGCACTGCTGAGAGGCCAATGAGAGAATATGTTATTTAAAGGAGTATACCTCATAGGGTGAATAATCTGTAGGAAAGGAAGGGTTTTAGTGTTTTTTTCATGTTACTGATTTGATCAATCCAGAGCTGCCAGAAAGCCACAGCGGCTGCAACTGAGGGCATTAGTGGCCCATATGCAATGAGTCCTAAGGTCATACACATACAGTACTAGTTTGGCCAACTGCTATCACACCTGATCCCTTAATACACTTGAATGCTCAGCTCGGCCAAGTAAGCATATGTTCTCAGTAGGAAGAGGTGGAGGTAGCCTCTGACAGTCTCCTCCGGCAATGGTATATCTCTCTGAGAACAAAGAATCAGGCAGTTGATATCCATCTTGCTCTGTCCCTATCTTCCCACTGTCAGTAGGCCCCCTAACGTATTAGATGGTTGGCCAATCCCTCTGAATTTAGCAGGTTTGACCGAAATATCCAGTGTTTAATTTGAATGGCCAGCTTAAAGAGGACCTTTCATGCATTTTTTTTTACAGTAGCTAAATACCGTAACTCGTAGGGTACGCCCCGCTGATGCTGCCACCCGTGACCGTTCTTCAAAATAGCGCTCCTGCGCCCTGCTGCGGCCCCGTGTATTTTTCCCGCTCAGTATGTTAATCCTGAGCATCGGTATAGGGAGGAGGAGACGCCCGGGTTTCTCAATGGGCGTCTCCTTCTCCCTGGCTGTGCCACGATCCAATCACATCGGAGAGCGTCACAGCCAGGGAGAAAAAACCCCATTATGTTTCCCCTTTAAGGCTCTAAGGTACGTGATGTCAGCAGGGCTGATGTCACTGTTGATGATGGCATTGGGAGGGGACTTGTCTATGACATGGACTGGCTCTCCTACAGTGCCTTGCGAAAGTATTCGGCCCCCTGGAACTTTTCAACCTTTTGCCACATTTCAGGCTTCAAACAAAAATATATAACATTTTAAATTTTTGGTGAAGAATCAACAAGTGGGTCACAATTGTGAAGTGGAACGAAATTTATTGGATCATTTAAACTTTTTTTGTAATAATAAACCTGAAAAGTTGGGCGTGCAAAATTATTCGGCCCCCTTGCATTAATACTTTGTTGCGCCACCTTTTGCTGCGATTACAGCTGCAAGTTGCTTGGGGTATATCAGTTTTGCACATCTAGAGACTGACATTCTTGCCCATTCTAACTTGCAAAACAGCTGGAGCTCTTTGAGGTTGGATGGAGAGCGTTTGTGAACAGCAGTTTTCAGCTCTTTCCACATATTCTCAATTGAATTCAGTGGTAATAATGTGGTGATAATGTCACGCAGGTTATGATATCATAAATTGCAGTGTCAGTGACACTGCCTTGTGTGACTTAATGGTGCTCAACAGGTGGGAGTGCAGGCACAATCATAAGGCCTCATGGCAATGACTTGGTACGCTTGGGGTTGTCAGTCATATGAGCTGGTGGACCTCCTCTACGGTACCAGTGCATGTAATGATATCAGAGGAATGATGATGTCATAACAGGCGATTTTCAGTGCCCACATGCCATTTAAGTCCATAGAAAGGGGTTGCACTAGAGACTTTCCATTGCCAATAACAATAAGTTTGCTCCATGAAACTAATTTGTATAAATTTAGATTTTTCAATTTTATTATTTCAGTTGCATAGGTTCAGAATGTAGCTAAAAATAATATCATATGATGAATAGCTGTTCACTACAAAACCATGCACAAATCATGTTTTCAAGAATCAGCATGTCTCTTAGTAATTTATTGCATAGATAAGATATAGGATATATACTGTACATTTCACAAAAGTTTTATATGCCTATAAACTAAGTTTTAACTCAGAACGTAAATACTGTAGCTGTAAAACAATTTAAGCAATAAGTGATCAATTGTAATGGAAAAAAATGCATGGACAGTGGTGTTTGAAATTCAACTTGTAAAAGATTAAAAAAAAAAAAATTTAAAATGGATTTTTGTTATCAATTGATTTGCTTTATATATCCTTTCTGAACCTCTAGGTGAATATAAATCCAAACTCCAAAATCAAAACCACGTATCATGTA
Source organism: Rhinella marina (assembly GCA_900303285.1). Taxonomy (NCBI): domain Eukaryota; kingdom Metazoa; phylum Chordata; class Amphibia; order Anura; family Bufonidae; genus Rhinella; species Rhinella marina. The sequence goes on along the minus strand of ONZH01021251.1, from coordinate 411,347 downwards.
ATGTGACCACATTCACAATGCAGTAACCTACTATATCACCTGGGTATGCTGATCTAAATAATATAAAAAAATGCAAAAAAAGCAGCAACAAAAATGTAAAGTACAGTAAAACTTATATCCAGGTGATAGGTCATCTTCAAGGGCGGCCACTTTGTCCATGAGTGATATGGAAACAATTGAGCAAGCTGGCTAAAGGTGCATTTACACTCGCCGACTGAGCAGTCAGTTATCGGGAAGCTACCCTTCCTTATCAATATCTGCCCGCTGATCAGTGGTGGTAAGAGCTGCTGCTGGTAATATGCTGCCTAAACTACAGGTATGAATTCATCCAATGAACAAGCGTTTGCTCATTCATCAGGTGATCAGGATCATCTTTACACAGACCGATTATCAGGAATAAGCATTCGTACTAACATTCGTTCCTGATAATCTGCTCGATAATGGTCCAGTCATGCACCTTAAAGGGGTTGTCTCACTTCAGCAAGTGCCATTTATCATGTAGACAACTTAATACAAGCCACTTACTAATGTAATTACAAGAAGCCGTCTTTTTCACTTCTATGGAACGGCTACTTCATATTCAAGTGTATAGGAATGAGCCATTCCATAGAAGCGAATGGGATTGGGATGGCTTCTTGTATTTACACCTGCTCACCACTGCGATGACGACGGTGAGCAATTAAACCATGAAGGGAAGTCAGTGCTTGCATGGAGGGCAGTCAGGGGCGGATTGGCCAAAGACCTTACAGGGAAATTTCCCGGTGGGCTGATGCCCAGGGGGCCACCAGGGCCCTCCTCACGGCTGGCCAGTGGAAGTTTTTGGGGATGTATTTTGTGCTGCTGGCAGTATTTAGTGATGGACTGTGGTATTTGGCTCTGTTGGGGTGGTATAATGTGCCACAATATGGTATTAATGGCTCTGCCTTCCATCAATTTGGACCCGACTACAAAATGGAGCCACTTTTAATATTTTTTCCAGGGCCACTTTAAGTTCCCAGTCCTCCCCTGAGCGCAGCCTTCTCTTCAACCAATTGATCCGATATCCGATCTGATATTGATGACCTATCCTCAGATTGCCCCCTTTAGGGTCAGGACAGTCCATTCAAAATTGGGAAACATTAGTGTCAAATCAAGCAACCATGAATTGGTGTTGTCTGGTCACTTTAAGGATATTATTTGCCGATGTTTCGAAAACGTATATAAATGCTCATTAGGAATTCTAATTTGCATCGTTTTTGTAAATGGTTTTATGTTTCAATTGCAATTATATGTTTGTTAGACCTTTTTATTAAGTAGCTGTCTACTTAATAAATGAGTTTCTTGGCAGCCATTAACGTGTTCTTCAGAAGCATTGCAATTGTCATTGGTCCCACACCTCCGGGAACAGGTGTAATATGGCCTGCTTTTTCTTTGACTTCTGAAAGACAGAACAAAGACATACAATTTTGTACCAAGGCTATTAGCAGTACCAACACTAAAGGGCATATCCTAAATTGGGCACACCCAAAAAGTAGAATGTAAGCTCAAGATTTATTAGATGCAAAAAAAAAGACATTGAAAAAACAATTAAAAATGATTGAACATAATACACTTTTCAGTGGCGTAACTACAACTAACTGGGCCCCACAGCAAATTTTTGAATGGGGCCCCCCCAGAAACTTCCTTGCAACCCCGAACTCACATGCAACCCTCACTCTTGTGGCTAGTCAAGATTGAGCTCTCCCAGACAAGGCCTGACAGCCGCTCCATCCGCTTTCTATAGTGTCACTGTATATAATGCCATTGTATAATACTGTTGAGGGGGGCCTGACAATAAAATCTTTTAGTCTCCCTCCTGAGGGGGCCCCTTGTGGGTCTGGGCCCCAAAGCAGCTGCTTCCCCTGCTTCCCCTATTGCTACGCCTAGTATTGTATTGGGGCTCCTTGGGCATACTAGAGGAAATTATTTTTGGGGCCCAACCCCCATATCATGTCACGCGAGGTCGGTGTTGCGCTCCCTCTGCACGACGTCGCCGGACCTCTCCGCCCCCCTAGAGACGAGCAATAGGGAATTGAAGTGCTGGTCTTGTCTGCCAGCACTTCATGAGTTTATTCTCTGTTTGGGTTTAGCCATGTGGTGCTGATCACACCACATGGCTACTTTACATATTGTTTGGACAGCTTGCTCCGCCTCAGGTCATGTGATGCTGGCCACATCACATGATCCTGGGCGGGCTATTTAAAGTTGGCAACTGCCTCACTCAGACGTCTGTGATTAGTTACACCTTTGATCAGTGCTCGTGCGACCTTTTGCTTGGATTGTTACTTGGATTTTGGACTTTGGATTCTGGACTTTGACCTCTCTTTCGCTTCACCCCTGGTATTTACATGACCTCCTGTGTTTGACCCGGCTTGCTGACTATCTACCATTGTGTTTGTTCCGTCTGTGTTTTGTCCGTCCCTTTGTTCCCTTTCCCTCCCTGCGCACTTATCCAGTGTAGGGACCGCCTTCGTGGTTGTCCGCGGCTGCCTAGGGCCGATTGAGGCAAGTAGGCAGGGAAAGAAGGAGGGGTTTCAGTACAGGGCTCACCTACCCTTGTCTCCCCTCGTGACATATCATCAATAAAATCTAAAAAGTTTTGAATCAAAGAAATAAACCTTACTGGCAAGTGATGGCTCCAAATAGGATTTTCCTCCTGAATCTGTGAGGCCCACTATGGCTTCAGAGACTGGGCCTACCAGAAGATCCTCTGGTGGGCCAATCCGACCCTGCGTACACAGCTCTAGTAATATACAAAACCCAGTAGTATCCCAGTATTTGAAGAGAGCACAACTTTATGAAAACTAAATAAAATGTGAGCCATTTTGAAGGACACAGGTACCCATTCTTGTTTGTCTTTTTTGTATTCTCTACTTTGTCTATATTTAGTCATGAAACTACAGTTAGTTTGTAGCAGACATATCATATTGTATTTACAACAGAGCAGACTAAAGATGTGCCAAAGTTATCACTCTGTATGATGCATTTGGTGTTTGGCTAGATACTCTTGTCTAAGTTTACACCGACTATTGGCTGGATTACCTCATACTAATGGTTTGGCACAATTTGGTGCACACTGTTACATCATAAGCCACGCCCCTTTCCTCCAAGTCATACCTCTGTCAAGCTGTAAAACTGAAACAGGTGAGCTAGATGCACTGGACTATTCTTTTTGGCATATTTGCTTCATAACTAGGTTTAACACTTGATGTGACATTATGAACTAGAAATGGAGGGAGGGGTTGGAGAGATAGAGATACATATTTTATTGTAGTCTTGTGAAGTTGTACCATGGGAACTGTGGGATGTCTGGGGCACTCAGTGTCACAGGCTATTAGTGCACTTAAAGAGGTTATCCAAGTTCTATAATGCCCAATGCCCCCATATGCCAGGGCCCCTCATAGAGGTTGTACTTACCTTGCTCCCCAGCACCTGTGTTGCTTCTCATACCAGCACAGCCACCTCTGCATTTCCCTCCACTGAGTGTGACGCTAGGGAGGATCATTCCTGTTGCGGCCTGCAATTGGCTGAGCCCCCGCCCCCACGCCGGATGTTTTCATCCGCACGACAGGGAGATGCAGCAGCGGCCGTGCAGGCATGGGGAGCGAGGCAAGTACTATCACTGTGAGGGGCCCGGGCATATGGGGAAGGGGGCATTATAGAACTTGGATAACCCCTTTAACAACTCATTTGCATATGGATTAAAAGTACTTTTTCTACAGAATGAAGCAAAGGATCACTGAGTAAAAAATGTCATCACATACAGCTGAATTAACCCTACAAGGTGGCGTGCCTGGTGCGTAAAAAAAAAATAATAAAAATTGTGTACAATAATTTTACTTTATTTAATGCACTTATGGCAATAAACAGCCCCTCCTGTGAGTTCTTACTTAAGGTTGAGGGTTGGAAGATATAAGTTGCCTATGTTAATTTAGAATTAGTGAACATTTACAAGAAAATGCTTTTACAGTGCCTTGCAAAAGTATTCGGCTCCCTGAAACTTTTCAACCTTCAGCCACATTTCAGGCTTCAAACAAAAAGATATAACATTTTAAATTTTTGGTGAAGAATCAACAACAAGTGGGTCACAATTGTGAAGTGAAACGAAATTTATTGGATCATTTAAACTTTTTTTGTAATAATAAAACTGAAAAGTTGAGCGTGCAAAATTATTCGGCCCATTCAGCCAGAGTTCAGAAAACTCACTCCAGAAGTTCATTGAGGATCTCTGAATGATCCAATGTTGTCCTAAATGACTGATGAAGATAAATAGAATCCACCTGTGTGTAATCAAGTCTCCGTATAAATGCACCTGCTCTGTGATAGTCTCAGGGTTCTGCATCATGAAAACCAAGGAACACGCCGGGCAGGTCCATGATACTGTTGTGGAGAAGTTTAAAGCTGTATTTGGATACCAAAAGATTTCCCAAGCTTTAACCCCTTAAGGACCCAGCCATTTTTCACCTTAAGGACCAGGCCATTTTTAGCAAATCTGACATGTCTCACTTTATGTGGTGATAACTTTAGAACGCTTTTACTTATCCAGGCCATTCTGAGATTGTTTTCTCGTCACATATTGTACTTCATGACAGTGGTAAATTTGAGTCAAAATATTTCATTCTTATTTATAAAAAATACCAAATTTATCAAAAATTTAGAAAAATTTGCAAATTTCCAAATGTCAATTTCTCTACTTTTAAAATACATAGTAATGCCTCCAAAAATAGTTATGACTTTACATTCCCCATGTGTCTACTTCAGGTTTGGATCACTTTGAAAATTACATTTTATTTTTTTGGGACGTTAGAAGGCTTAGAAATTTAGAAGCAAATCTTGAAATTTTTCACAAAATTTCCAAAACCTCACTTTTTAAGAACCAGTTCAGGTTTGAAGTCACTTTGTGAGGCTTCCATCATAGAAACCACCCAAAAATGACCCCATTTTAGAAACTACACCCCTCAAGGTATTCAAAACTGATTTTACAAACGTTTTTAACACTTTAGGTGTTCCACAAGAATTAAAGGAAAATGTAGCCAAAATTTCCGAATTTCACTTTTTTGACAGATTTTCCATATGAATCATTTTATTCTGAGAATAAAGCAAGGGTTAACTGCCAAACAAAACTCAGTAATTATTACCCTGATTCTGTAGTTTACAGAAATGCCCCATTTGTCATCGTAAACTGCTGTACAGGCACACGGCAGGGCGCAGAAGGAAAGGAACGCCAGGGCAGATTTAACTGGAAAAAGTTTAAGTTGCCATGTCACATTTGATGCACCCCTAGAGTAGGAAACTCCAAAAAACTGACCCCATTTTGGAAACTACGGGATAAGTTGGCAGTTTTGTTAGTGCTATTTTAGGGTACATATGATTTTTGGTAGCTCTATATTACACTTTTTGTGAGGCAAGGTAACAAAAACTAGCAGTTTTGGCATTGTTTTTATTTTTTGTTATTTACAACATTCATCTGACAGGTTAGATCGTGTGATATTTTTATAGAGCAGGTCGTTACGGACGCGGCAATATCTAATATGTATACTTTTTTTTATTTATTTAAGTTTTGCACAATATTTTTGAAGCACAAAAAAAAAATCACATTTTAGTGTCTCCATAGTCAGAGAGCTGTAATTTTTTTATTTTTTGGCCGATTGTCTCAGGTAGGGGCTCATTTTTTGTGGGATGAGATGACGATTAGATTGCCACTAATTTTTGGGGGCATACGCTTTTTTGATCGCTTGGTATTACAATTTTTGTGATGAAATGTGACAAAAAATGGCTTTTTTTAGACAGTTTTTATTTTTTATTTTTCACGGTGGGCTGGATCATGTGATATTTTAATAAAGCAGGTTTTTACGGACGTGGCGATACCTAATATGTGTATTTTTTATTTTTTTTTCTATTTTTATGTGTTTCTTTATGGGGAAGGGGCCTTTTTTTTTTATTGAAACTTTATTATTTTTTTTTTTATTAAAACACTTTTATTTAACTTTTTTTTTTACATTTCACTTATGTCCCAGTAAGGGACTTTAACATTTCAGGGTCTGATCCCTGATTGAATGCAGCACAGTGTGAGACGCTGTGTGAGACATTCAACTGTCAGCGTCTCACACTGTGAGACGCTGACCGTTGCCTAGGAGACCCAGCGCTGTGGCTGGGTCTCCTACGCTTCCGTAGATGGGAGTCCCGATGCCTCTGGGCAAGGCATCGGGGCTTCCATCTCAGCCATCGGGCCCCCCCCACCGCCTCACGGGGATCCGATGGCTTTAACAGCTGCCGCAATTACTTTGTATGCCGTGGTCAGCGCGACCGCGGCATACAAGGGGTTAATCCGCCGGCATCGGTGTAATCACCGGTGCTGGCGGATACAGCAGAGGCCCGGCTGTTAGTATCAGCCGGGCCCCTGCTGCAGATTGCGGCAGCGGGGCAGCAGCACCACATTAACCCTAGGACGAGAATGCTCGTCCTAGGGCGTTAAGTAACGCCATATTAGGACGAGCATTCTCGTCCTAGGTCGTTAAGGTGTTAAACATCCCAAGGAGCACTGTGCAAGCGATCATATTGAAATGGAAGGAGTATCAAACCACTGCAAATCTACCAAGACCCGGCCGTCCCTCTAAACTTTCATCTCAAACAAGAAGAAGACTGATCAGAGATGCAGCCAAGAGGCCCATGATCACTCTGGATGAACTGCAGAGATCTACAGCTGAGGTGGGAGAGTCTGTCCATAGGACAACAATCAGTCCAACACTTCACAACTCTGGCCTTTATGGAAGAGTGGCAAGAAGAAAGCTATTTCTCAAAGATATCCATAAAAAGTCTTGTTTACAGTTTGCCACAAGCCACCTGGGAGACACACCAAACATGTGGAAGAAGGTGCTCTGGTCAGATGAAACCAAAATCCAACTTTTTGGAAACAATGCAAAACGATTTGGCGTAAAAGCAACATAGCTCATCACCCTGAACACACCATCCCCGCTGTCAAACATGGTGGTGGCAGCATCATGGTTTGGGCCTGCTTTTCATCAGCAGGGACAGGGAAGATGGTTAAAATTGATGGGAAGATGGATGGAGCCAAATACAGGACCATTCTGGATGAAAACCTGTTGGAGTCTGCAAAAGACCTGAGACTAGGACGGAGATTTATCTTCCAACAAGACAATGATCCCAAACATAAAGCAAAATCTACAATGGAATGGTTCAAAAATAAACGTATCCAGGTCTTAGAATGGCCAAGTCAAAGTCCAGACCTGAATCCAATTGAGAATATGTGGAAAGAGCTGAAAACTGCTGTTCACAAACGCTCTCCATCCAACCTCAAAGAGCTCCAGCTGTTTTGCAAGGAAGAATGGGCAAGAATTTCAGTTTCTAGATGTGCAAAACTGATAGAGACATACCCCAAGCGACTTGCAGCTGTAATCGCAGCAAAAGGTGGCGCAACAAAGTATTAATGCAAGGGGGCCGAATAATTTTGCACGCCCCACTTTTCAGTTTTATTATTACAAAAAAGTTTAAATGATCCAATAAATTTCGTTCCACTTCACAATTGTGACCCACTTGTTGATTCTTCACCAAAAATTTAAAATGTTATATCTTTTTGTTTGAAGCCTGAAATGTGGCAAAAGGTTGAAAAGTTCCAGGAGGCTGAATACTTTCGCAAGGCACTGTATGTAGCTATTGTCTTAGTGTCAACATTCAAGGGGAATTTGAAACAATGCAGTTTACAATTGATTATTTGTAGATCTAAAACAGCCTATAACCTATAAAGTGTAATCTTTATTTTTAAAAAAAACATGAAAACCTTGGGGTGATTACCAGCCACCATTTTGTTTCCTCTAATTTTGTCTAATTTTGTACCTGCACCATGGCAAAATCTAGACCAGATGTAGATATAGTACCAGATTCTTACTACATTTTAACATATGCAGGCTGTAACTAAAATCAAGACTTTCTAAAGCAAAGTATTTGCTATCTACCGTATAATGTATAATGTACCGTATTTCATCTAGCATCACCTATATTGCATATAAACGATATATTTGACAATAGAAATGCATTACCTTCAAAGTCCACATCTCCAACTAATATGGTTTTTCCAGTAACGGGATCTTCTATGTGATTGATGCCGACATCTATTATGGCAGCCCCTTCTTTAACCATGTCTGCTGTAATCAATTTTGGAATACCTGGAACACAGGAATTAAGAGATCCATAGTGATATAAAAAGGGGTATTTACTAAAGTTTTTACACTACTATTGTGGCATGAAAAAGTCCCAAATTATGGCACACACATATTTGCACCATAATTTGTGATTTTTTTGAGCTTCTCGACACTTTTCTATGTAAAATCTAACACAGTGGCACATTATGTATGATAAATTTGGTACAACTCGCTAGGTTATTTGGTAAAACACAATTTGGTAAAACACACTATAAATTTACCACATGGAGATTTTACCACACTACACTTGCAAACAGGCTCACGAGCAGGCTCTTTAAAGGAGTTCTCCAGGATTTTGATATTGATGGCTTTCTGCAGGATATCCATGATCCATATCTTATCATGGGAGTATAACTCCCAGCACCCCGCCAATCAGCTCTTTGAAGAGACCATGGCACTCTGTCAGAACTTAGGCAGCTTTCTAGGGCGTGACTTCATGTTCATTGGTCACATGGCCTAGGTGCACACTTATTCCCATTCAAGTGAATTGCGCTGAGCTGCAATACCAAGTATAACCACTATTCAATAGATGGCACTGTGCTTGAGAAGCTCACTAGGGTTCCAGTGAGTCATCAATATAAAAATCCCAGACACCCCCTTTAGGGAAAGTTACCAAGCAAAATAAGGGGGTATTTTCTATATTTTGGAAGCGCTTTGAGGATTACTTTATTCTAAGCCACATACTTTCTGCTCAAATAAATTAGGTTAAAATACTCCAGGGCTGTGATCATACACACTGCAACATAGCTTCAGTGTTTTACCAATAGTAAAAACTTGTCACCATCCTAAAAAAGTATACAAGTATACAAGGACAAAACCTGCCACAGGTCATGGTAATACCATAACATACAATGACTTGAAGGCGATGACATCAATCCTAAGCAATGCACAGGGTAGGCCTGTGTGTGCAGGCATATCTTATCCCAGTGGTTGGTACTACTCACTTGCTGACAGGGAAATACCATAGACCCCACATGGAAATTCCCCAGTGGGCCGATGCACAGGAGGCCATTTGAACCTTGCTCACAGCCATTGGCTGCTTACAAAATGATCTGATAATCCCAGCATTAATTAATATTAAGAGCATCAGGTACTTATGCCCTTGGCCTTGGCCAGTGCTCTCCTGAATCACCATCCTCAAGACAGTGATACAGCTGAATACTGCAAAGCGGGTGGATGTATTTTATGCTACAGTGTAGTATTTTATGGACAGTACAGTACAGTGCTGGGGCGGTATTTTGTGCACTTAGGTACTGCTAACCCTGTCTATTTCAGTTCTCCATGTCTAGTTGTGCTGCCTAACCTTCTGTCAATGTGGATCCGCCTACGACATGAGACCACTTTTATTTTTTTTATTTTTTTCCAGAGCCACTTCCCAGTTCCCTGCCCCTGATTGCTGACCCAATTTGATGCATCCATATGGTATTGTTATATAGATATATCTAGTCATATCTAAGAAATCTACGTTTGACTCCACATGAGACTGAGACATATAGAGATATAGGAAAGCTCCATAGCAGTCTATGGTAACCATATTACAACTCCACACAACTCAGAGCCATATTACACTCTTGTGCCTGAGGTTTGTGTAGCCTATTGCAAATACCACTACAATTTGGGAGTTTATGTTGCAGCGCTCACAGGCAGTATAAATGTTTCTTTCCCTGCAATTATTTAGGGTGTGTAGAGTAGAGACAACTATGAGTGTATTACTTTAGGAAGCACTGCCTAACATAAACCAGTTTACAATGTTTGATACAAATTTATATATAAGATTGAAAAAAAATTCAATTTGACCAGATATATTCATTGGCATAACCCATATTAGAAGAAATTCAGGGACAATGTCTTCAACTACTTCCCCGTGATATCATAGAATATTAGGGATGAGAGAATTTCGATTTAGACATCAGATTTGGTTCAGTCCAAATAAATTTGGTCTCATTAAAGAGTGCCCCAATTGCCCTTAAAAGTCATGTATGACACTCTGGGGTCTACTAGGACTGTATCTAACCCCTTTCAAGCTCTATAACTCCAAGGCAGCCTTAGTAATGTCAAAGTGACAGTTACATATATGGCTATGTATAATGGGATTGTAGTGGGTGGTAACAAATAGCCTGTATAACCCTTTGAGGACAAGGCGATTTTCCGTTTTTGTTTTTTACTCTGTGTCTTCCCAGAGCCATAACTTTTTTAAATGTTTCCTTTTACATAGACGTATTAGGACTTTTTTTTGCAGGACAAGTTTTACTTTCTAATGTCACCATTTAATACTGTATGCGATGTAGTCGAAAGCAGGAAAATAATTCCAAATGGGGTGGAATGGGAAAAAAACGCTATTGGTTTTGTTTTTAGGGTGTTTCCTATGTGGTAAAACTGCTCTGTGTCCTTTATTCTCTGGGTCACTACGATTATAGCAGTACCACATTAATATCATTATTCTTGTGTCGTAAAAAAAAACTTTGTAAAATATTATTTTTTTTCTTTTCGACACTATATTCTGACCCCGTATATGATAAATACCTTTACATTTCAATAGTTCGCACATTGTGGGATGCAGCGGCGCAAATGATCTTTATTTTTATTGTTTACTTATTTTTATTATGGGGAAATGGGGTGATTTTTTTTATTATTATATATTTTAAAAATTTTTTTATATTTGCTAAAACATTTTTTTACTTTTTCTAAAAACTTTTTTAAGGCCCCCATGGAGAACCAGAACTTGCAATCATTAGATTGGTTTTTCATTTTATTTGCCATATTTTTCAGGGGCGGCAAATAAATGACTGCTTCCACTTTGGCCTGACACTGTGCATTTCAGCTCACAGTACACAGCAGGTCCTGGAAGATTCAGTGCAGTCCTGGATATGTGGCACCATACAGGGCAAGCGCGGTATGTTTATTTATTTTTAACGTCTGGTCTGATGGGCACTGGGGGGTGCGATCTGAGGCTGTGGGGCTGGGAGAGTTCAATCAGAGGCTGATAGAATATGATTGGGGGTCTGATCTTAGTCTGATGGGGGCTAGGGGGCTGATCTGAGGCTAATGGGGGCTGTGGGGTCCGATCTGAAGCTGAGTGGGGCTGGAGGGTTCTGATCTGAGGCTGATAATGTCTGACTGGGGGTCTGATCTGAGTCTGATGGGGGCTATGGGGTCCCGTCTGAGGCTGATTGGGGCTGAGGGGCTGATCTGAAGCTTATTGGGAGTCTGATCTGAAGGTGATGGGAGGCTTGGAGGGTCTGACGGGAGGCTGATCTGAGGCTAACTGAAGGTGGTGGGTACTGATCTGAGGCTGATGGAGGTTGAGGGGTCTGATTTGGTGGTCTGCTCTGAGGTCTGATGGAAAATAGTATTTTTCTTATTTTCTTTTTCCAAATCCTAGGTGCATCTTATAGTCCAGTGGTGTTGTCCTATAACACTTTCTTCTGCACTGAAAATGCTGGAGCCAGCAATCACGACCATGGAGAAGGCACAGGGCAGATTGCGACTAGATCTACATATGTGATTACAGTTTGGTTTATCAGCAATTTAAATCTCTCTCGACAGCCACATAGGTATGTTTGCACATCTGTTTCAGTCCACATCAGTTTGCACATCTACTTCAGTCCTGTAATTATTTTAGGAAGAAACTGGTGTATTCCCTTTGAATCCTTGCATCCGTATATACATAGGTATGTCTGCACACCTGTTTCAGTCCATATCAGTTTGCACATCTGTTTCAGTCCTGTAATTATTTTAGGAAGGAACTGGTGTATTCCCTTTGAATCCTTGTATCCTTATACATATTACTGGACAAATGGACAAAAAATATATGTGGTTTCACTAGACAACCCACATATCAAATTCATCTGACTTAAAGCTTGGGCAGATCCTGGGAATATCTTTCCAAAAGTATTTAAAGATCTATATGAGCCTTAGGCTTGTTCCAGTAAATTAGTCAATAGGAACTGCCAAACCTATTAAACTAGGACATTAAATGTAATTATAAAGTTGTACTAAAGGTTTACAGTCAGAAGTATTTGCAATCGATGTAAAGCTTTTTGCACACATACATGACTTACAAGAGTTTATGAAGTGATATAATGTATTGCATTATATACTTTTTTATAGGAAATTAAATTAAAGAGGTAGTCCAGGAGAAAAATATTGAAGACCAGACCTTAGAAAAGGTTATTATCCGACTGGTGAACTTAAAATGGCCCAGAAAAAAAAAAAACCCTAAAAGTGGCCCCATGTTTTAGGTGGGTCAAAGTTGACGGTGCAAGATAAGTAGGCGGGGACAGCAATACTGTAGTTCAGCACAAAATACCACCCCAACAGAACCTGATGCACAAATACACAACGTTGCAGCATTGAACTCTATCACCGTCCTAAGGGGGGCAATAGAGTTGAATGCAGGAGGACACTTTCTTTTGCCAGCCAGGCACATAAGTACCAAATGTTCCTAGTATTAATTAATGCACAGCATCATCGGGAAATTTCCGCCTCTGGGTGGGGGTTCAACTCTCGGCACCCTCACCAATCAGCTAAAAGAAGGAGCTGCGGCAATGTGTCAGAACTAGCACAGCTCAGTACACTATGTTGTGCAAGCTCCGTCCCATTAAAGTGAATGAGACTGAACTTTCAGTACATTTCTTGGACACTAAACAATATACTGAGCTGTGGTAAAAATTAGTGGGCTGTGCTTATGGTTCGCACTGCATCACCTTCTATCAACTAATCGTGGGGGTATACAGTTCTCAGCATCGGAGGGAAAGCTGACAAAGATGTACTAAGCATGTGCCGACTGAACACTCACCGGCGCATGGGCGGGATTACAGGGTCAGGCAGGAAGACAGTGAGGATACCTGGCCTTGTCACTCAAGGGAAGGGGGAGTGGAAGTGGTGACGTTTTGCTACGAGGTACTATACTTATCCCTTATTACACAGAACACATCATTAGCATATGAAATAAACTACAGATTTCTCTAAAATGGGGCAATGGATTTCAGCTACGGAGTGGTCATTTCACTCAGCATAATCAACCATAGCAGGCAGTACGCCTGGTTTTGTAGGGTTTACCATGCTGACACATGTAGGGTCATTTATCAAACTGGTGTAAATTAGAACTGGCTTAGTTGCCCATAGCAACCAGTCAGGGTCCACCTTTCATTTTTGACAGCTCTTTTGGAAAATGAAAAGTGGAATAACTAATCCAGTTCTACTTTACACCAGTTTGATAAATTACCCCAATGGTCTTTAAGTCCCCCCAAAAAAACTTTACTTCTATTTCCTAAAATTTCAAAAACTGAAATTTAGTATAATGCTAAGCCAGTTATAAGCCCAAAAATGGTAAGGTAATAACTGGGAAATTAAATATTTACCTGCTGCCACAATAATTATATCCGCTATCTGAGTGTGGATTTTCAGGAGCTCTTTTGGGGTGTATCTGTGTGTAATTGTCACTGTTGCATCACCTTAAGGAAAAAAGAAACAGATGTCAGTATATATCCATTATCCTCCAATTGGCCTCCACCATTAGAGACTTCATCGAGATCACTGAGAAATACATCAAGTTTATATTTCATGGCCTTCGGTATTTTTTACGTGATACATCAATATATTACATCAATGATATCAAGCTTGATGGTTATGACTGTAGCTAATACAAATGCTAGTAGATTTTTTAGAATTTAGACATGGCTGGCAGAGACTGAAGGCATCACAATTCGAATCTGGAGTGGTGCAAATGTATTCTGTTGTGTGATGAATTTGGGGTGGAATCAGAGAGCAATTCAAATTACCGTCTGGACATACCTGGATGTCTGTAGGGTGTCTGGTTTGCATCTGTTTTATCCAGACCCATTCACTTGAATAAATCTTGGACAGAAAATGGACAAACTTAGCGCATGCAATGAGTATCTCTGCCTGGACCGTAGTTGCTGACAAGTGAATTGAACTGTCTACTTTAATGGGTCTGTGTGCTAGACATGTGCTATACACATGATGCTCTTGTGAATTCAGTGTTCTCAAATGTAACTAGATGCACAGGTGGTCACAGGTAAAGTATTTAGGCGCAATATACTGCGGTCTGCAAAATGCGTGTTTTGCGGACCCACAATTTGCGGACTGCAGAACAGTTGTGGAAGTGTGAATGGCCCTTAGGCTACATGCACACGACAATGAAAAACAGACATGTGATGTACATTTTTTTACGGCCATCACACGTCCGTTTTAAGTCCAATGGTAGTCTATGGGGTTATTTATACAGCAGTTTTTTTGACAGCCAGTGAATAACGGATGTCAAAAAATAGAACATGTTTTATCTTGTGCGTTTTTCACTGACATACTGACCCCATACAATTGAATGGGTCAGTTTTTGACGCCCGTTTCTCAGAAAGGTATCAATGAAAAGTGGACAGTCGTGTACATGTAGCCTTATAGGGGAGTATATGTCATTGAAAGATTCCAAAAGAGTATAAATGTTGGTACTAAAGATTGCATGTACAGTAGAAATAAGGACCAACACATTCTGGACATTCCAAATATGTAACATACTCTCATTTATATATGGCCTTAAAGTTAAAAGATCAATTTAAAAGAGAATTTATCAATGATTGGTACTTCATGAAGTCCTTTTCATATATTAGGTGCATAATTACAGCAGTATGATACCTCCCTGCCTATTTCAATAGGCAGTGAGCACCAGTTTAACTCATGACTCCATGCTGATCTCTTTACACTATTTTGTATATATATTTATATAGACCTTCATCTTCAGCTATTTTTAGCAGAATAAAAAGTCCACATTATGTGAGCACTGCTCGAACCCAATGTGTAAACATATCCACATGCAGTGGACTAGAAGTATATATTAATAGGTACTGAATTTTTGCATTAATAATTAGAATTCGTGTTCAGTGAAAAGGACAATAAATAATGTCACGGTAAAAAATGCATTAAATAGAGTAAGCTATCTGCTAAATGCTTCTAAATTAATATTTATTCTCCATCTGTTGTGATCTACCTAAAATCATTAGTGGTGTTTCATACCAGAGCGTTATGGGCAATGGTTTTAGACCCACTGTGTCAATCAACCGTTTTTGTCTTAGGACTAGTCCTAAGGGTATTATCCTGGCAGTCCCCTGGTTTTCACCCTCTAACCCCTAAACATGGATTTGCCCTTCGCTACAAGAGAGACAACAGGCTTCTATCTCTTGGAATAGTCCCAGTGTGGTTGACTTCTGACCCACACTGATGTGTGGCACCCAGGGAGCAGGCAAACTCATAATCGATCACTGGTCAAGGTCATGGGTGGCCAGAGTTTGCATAAATCTGTGAAACTGTCCAAAGGTCAGGGCGGGAGGCACAGGATCAGTATGATGTACAGGTCAGGTCAGATGCAGAGGGTCAGGATCCAGGAATCAGGCAAAGGTCAGTACACATGCAGACATACGGATTACAGCTCCAGCAAGCCAGAGAGACCTGGCAAGATCTATAGTGACCGATTGCTCAAGAAAAGGAGCAGTAGAGAAACTAGAAATGACTGAGCCCTACAGCAAATCGCTTCGGTTAGGAATATTATATACTAGTGATTGCTTACATCTGAGGATGGCAGTCCTCTCCAGCTTTAACATGTGCACTATAGATGGAGCTTGCACAAGAGACATACACAAATATAAGGATATGTTTATACAGGGTGATAAAATCTTATTTACTTGTAGAATGCATGGAGTCTATATGGCATCTGAGCAGTCTTCGTTTTATATATTTATATTACTTTGTTCTACCAAGCTTTAAAATGGAAACCTTCTTCTCATCTTTGACTCAAATTTAGAGCCTATACACAATGACAAAGTAAATAATTGATCAAGGCTCTATTCTTTCTGCTGCTTTTCTGAGTTATGCTTACCCAGATAATATGAGTTAGTATGAAGATAGGTCATCAATTTTTGACTCCCTTATATCTAGTCCTTAATTATACACTCTTTGCTTTTACAATTATTGCAAATGATTAAAAAATGCTTATATCCACTGACATTCCAGGAATAATGTTAGTATAGCATCACATGCTATTTCTATTGAACATCCTTTTTGAGTCCACCTCAGTAAATATGGCGAGGTGCACACATGCTCAGTCTAATAAGGTGCTTCATGTTGAGCTGTTCTTTTGTTTGGTTATTGGACCCGAAAAACACCAATAATATATGGGGAATTCTGAATCTCATTGACGAATTTTAGGATTTCTTAAACATTTTCTTGCAGTTTCGTCACAACAAATACTATTATACTAAAGGCAAAGGATCTTAAGGGAAAATCCACCTCATTCCCTAAATAATTTTCTCATGTGCAGCAGTAGTGGCCTTAAGGCCTCCATACACATTGTTGGCTGAACCTGCCGAGAGGAAAGGGGATGGGGGAATCAGAATCTCACACATAACACTGATAAGTGCAATGCCCTTCTGAGGTCATCTTTATCTAGGCTTATCAAGAGACCAAAAGAGCTGTCACCCCAACATCTACAATGTACTATTTTACTAACAGGTAACATCTTTTTCACACAGCAACGGTGAAGATAATCACTCAGATTATTGCTCATGAGCGTTTATATGAACGGTTAAGTACTGCCAAGATGAGAGAAAAAAATGAACAAAAATTCTAAAAAAAAAAAAAATATTTTTATGAATATTGAGTTTTAAAAAAGTACCCTTGATGGAAGTGTGCCTTTAATGTTAGGGTACTATATACACTCACCGGCCACTTTATTAGGTACACCTGTCCAACTGCTCGTTAACACTTAATTTCTAATCAGCCAATCACATGGCGGCAACTCAGTGCATTTAGGCATGTAGACATGGTCAAGACAATCTCCTGCAGTTCAAACCGAGCATCAGTATGGGGAAGAAAGGTGATTTGAGTGCCTTTGAACGTGGCATGGTTGTTGGTGCCAGAAGGGCTGGTCTGAGTATTTCAGAAACTGCTGATCTACTGGGACTTTCACGCACAACCATCTCTAGGGTTTACAGAGAATGGTCCGAAAAAGAAAAAACATCCAGTGAGCGGCAGTTCTGTGGGCGGAAATGCCTTGTTGATGCCAGAGGTCAGAGGAGAATGGGCAGACTGGTTCGAGCTGATAGAAAGGCAACAGTGACTCAAATTGCCACCCGTTACAACCAAGGTAGGCAGAAGAGCATCTCTGAACGCACAGTACGTCGAACTTTGAGGCAGATGGGCTACAGCAGCAGAAGACCACACCGGGTGCCACTCCTTTCAGCTAAGAACAGGAAACTGAGGCTACAATTTGCACAAGCTCATCGAAATTGGACAGTAGAAGATTGGAAAAACGTTGCCTGGCCTGATGAGTCTCGATTTCTGCTGCGACATTCGGATGGTAGGGTCAGAATTTGGCGTCAACAACATGAAAGCATAGATCCATCCTGCCTTGTATCAACGGTTCAAGCTGGTGGTGGTGGTGTCATGGTGTGGGGAATATTTTCTTGGCACTCTTTGGGCCCCTTGGTACCAAATGAGCATCGTTGCAACGCCACAGCCTACCTGAGTATTGTTGCTGACCATGTCCATCCCTTTATGACCACAATGTACCCAACATCTGATGGCTACTTTCAGCAGGATAATGCGCCATGTCATAAAGCTGGAATCATCTCAGACTGGTTTCTTGAACATGACAATGAGTTCACTGTACTCAAATGGCCTCCACAGTCACCAGATCTCAATCCAATAGAGCATCTTTGGGATGTGGTGGAACGGGAGATTCGCATCATGGATGTGCAGCCGACAAATCTGCGGCAACTGTGTGATGCCATCATGTCAATATGGACCAAAATCTCTGAGGAATGCTTCCAGCACCTTGTTGAATCTATGCCACGAAGAATTGAGGCAGTTCTGAAGGCAAAAGGGGGTCCAACCCCTTACTAGCATGGTGTACCTAATAAAGTGGCCGGTGAGTGTACATCTATATCCATGTTTTTACAGTAACAAACAGTAAATGCAAACCAA
Source organism: Rhinella marina (assembly GCA_900303285.1). NCBI lineage: Eukaryota > Metazoa > Chordata > Amphibia > Anura > Bufonidae > Rhinella > Rhinella marina. Next base: position 393,114 of record ONZH01021251.1, on the reverse strand, counting down.
AAACTTTTTCATGCTTGAATGGTTGAAAATGAATAGGGTTCACATTGTCCACAAAAAACATGTCAGTGTTTTCAGACAACAAATATTCTAATATTTAACCTCATATATGTTAATGTTTAAATAAGACTGTTATGCCTGCAGGTCTTCTGTCTTCCCATAGGGCTCACAAATGCTCTCCCTCTGGTTCTTAAATGGTTAGCACATGTCCTAATCTGTCCAGCCTATGGCTAGCCTTACTAGGGTATATAAAGCACCTTCCTTTGTGGGATGGAGCATAGGCAATAGGTGTCATAGTTTACTAGTCCCTGTGAAGTCGCACTGTTTCTATGTTATGATCTCCCGTGCTCGACCTGTGCTTGTTTGCCAGACCTGAACCCAATCCACAAATTAGTACTTTTTGGTGGCAGATGCCTCCTGACCTGTAAAATGGTGGCCACCACTTTGACATATTCTTCTGAATTTAAGCATAAAAGATTGGATTCTGAATTGTTCGGAAATCAAGGTAAATTTTATTCATTTAGAATTTAACTCATTTATATTGATTTCCAGTTTGGGGAAATTAATTTAACTATGGTATATTTTGTTCCCTCCAGACTACATCTCATTTACCCATCAGCCTCCCCACTATGTTTTAGAGGTTGCCAGGACGTAGGAAATACTCTTCATACATGGTGGACCTGTCCCATGGTGCGAAGATTCTGGACTAATATTAAAAGGGGTCTGATTGAAGTATTCGGAAGGGATCTCCCCCTGTCAGCACCTATTTATCTCCTAGGCCTTAAACCACCAACATTCAATTATACAGAATATAAACTCCTCCAATTTATTTTGATGTCGGCTAGGATTCACATAGTGTCCAAATGGCGTACACCCTCTCTTTCGATATTGGCAGTCATCCATAGGGTTAATCTTATTGCCCTATATGAGAAATTGAAAGCTACGCTAAATGATACGAGAGAACGTTACTCACAAATATGGAGCCCTTGGCTAAATTGCTCTAAATCTCCTAACCTGCAATACTACCTTTCTCTTTAACTGGATGACTTGAACCATGGAAGACTTCAATATATGTTTCTGTTCCCTTTTCTTTTCTCTCCTCTGACCGGGGAAGTCCCGAGGTCCATTTTCTTCTTATTTACTTCTAATTGAATTAGACAACTCATGTTTACTGTAAAATTAAACTTTATTATATGTAACTGTCAATATCAGATACTCACGTATTTTATATCCTATAATTGCATACACTCATAGGAGAACTCTGTTTACTTATGTACTTCTGTATTGTGTATGATTTCTCCATTCTTGCAATCAATTCAATAAATACTTTTTAAAATCGAAAATGAATGGAGGGTGGCTGCACATGCGCAGTCGCCCTCCTTCACTTTCAGGACTCCGTTCTGGATATAGACACGTACCAATCTTAACCCCTGCTATGTTTGGATTGGTGTGAATCATTATGCCAACAGTTCAATAATTAAGGCGAATAGGGCAGGAGAGAGGGGACAACCTTGACGAGAACCTCGACTAATGTGGCTAGGGATTGGATTATTGGTGGGCAATTTAAGAAAGGCTGTGGGGGTCGTATAAAGAGGCTGTATAGCATGTAAGAAAGCTCCTGATATACCTATAGCTGACATGACCTGGTAGAGTTAGGACCACTCCATTCATTTTCTATTGGGCCTGGTGAAAATAGACGAGTTCTGGCTTGGCTATTTCTGTCAGCTACATAGAAATGAATGGGAGCAGGGGCCGCACATGCATGGTACGCTCCCATTCATTTCCATCGGGAACTCCGGTCCAGCCACCACCTTGTGGGGCTCCATTCTGGATATAGGTGCAGGTTCCAGCAGTGGGACCCACACCTATAAGACAATGGGGGCATATCCTGGCGATATGTCTCCATTGTCCATGATGACAATGAGATTGTTGGAGATTGATATTTGAATTAAGGATGGTACTTATCTTAAAATAAGGTAAAGGTCTTCTATCTTTTTACATGTTTAAATTAATAAATACTCTTACCCCCAGGTCTCTCATGTCTTCCATCCGTGTGCAGTAGCATTGAAATAGGCATCCCAACATTCTTTGATCTTCCTGCTACAACTACATTTTTACCAAACGTTTTTATCCCTAAAGAGTAATGAAATACAGTTAAAGGCTAGCTCTAACTTTGCAACCAATGTATTTTATTTTTTAAATGCATCTGAAATTAAAAATATCCTTCAATGTCCAATGAAACGTTCAACAGAATCCAGGCTACAGTGAGGGCAACAGATGTTGAGTGAAATTCAAAGGTGTTATCCAAGACTAGATCAGACCTCCAGATGTGGCCAACCCACAGTGGTGAAGATACTCACCTGGTGATGCATGAGGGGCAGGTCACTGCTGCGGCCTGTGATTGGCTGTAGCAGTCATGTGTACCCCCAAAGATAGATGTTGATATCAGTACAGAGGGGAGCAGAAATGCTGGTCCGATAGCCCCACAGACCGAATCCAGCGGCGGGAACCAGGTGAGTATCATTACCATCATGGGTTGGCCATGTATGGAGGACTGATTTTAGTCTCAGATAACCCCTTTAAAGACAATCGTTTTAGCTGACCAATAGACCATTACAGTTTGAAAAGAAGTTGGCTGTGTTCCACGTTTTTGTCCAATGAAAGATCTTTTGTTCAAAACAAGATTGTTTGTAAAAGAAAAATCTTTGTGAAAGAACATTCCCAGAAAAATCTTTCATCCATCGCTGGGTTTCATTGAAGATGTATGGGCAGTTTGGACATCTCTAACGGCCAATGTGGACTAAAATGTTTTTGCTCGTGTTTGTTAAATTAATGTTTGCCAGATTTTTGTTTGTTCAACTGCTGTTTAACAATCAACCAACTTCTATCCAGTGCGTATGGCCAGCTTTACATTCCTATGCTTGGCTGGCTGAAAGACAACTGGCTGGTGCAGGAGCCTCTCCCCTCTGCCCTGTATTGCAGTAGAACAAAAATATTGTTAAGCTTGTACCCCTCAGCTGGTCTCCAAAAAAGTAAAGCATTTCAACAAAATTATTTAAACTTAGGCAAGACTCTAATGATAAATTAACACGGAACAAATTTTTATTTTCCTCTGCAATATTTCCAGATTAGAAAATAAAAAAGTATGTTTGAAGACCATAGCCCACACGCAGTAAGACTAGTGAATGTTACACCTCTCAAAGTAAAAGATAATGATTTGCAGTAAATTCATTGAAAGGTTTGTACCTCTTAATATGGCTGGTGCACCAGAAAACCAAAATTGCACCAAAATGTATGCCATTTTGGTGGGGGGAACAGGGAGGGGGGGGTGCATTTGACTAAAACTATGGCCCAGATTTACTAATGTCTCTGTGCCAAGAATATGTCTAAAAAAAGGGCACAGCCTTCCCAACTTCCTTTCTCCTGGTGCAAGCACCCATACAGTGCGTGCACATGCTCTTCACAGCTCTTAAAAGGCTGGTACACACGGGCTTGTCTGTCTCCACATAATAACAGTGTTCCCTGGCATACATAAGGTGCATTCACCGGTGGGAAAGTCCCTAAGCAGAAGGTTCCAAGCTTGTCTATTCCTGCAAAGGTGTGTTTTGAGCTCCAGTGCCTGACCTCTGCCTGTTTACCTGATTGACCTGTGCGGCCTGTTCTGACCTCTGCCTGATCATTTTATTTACGCTGTGCTACCTCCCTTAACTTACTGCCTGTTTACCTTACTGAATAAACTCTGCCAGTCCTGATCTCTGACCACACTTCTGTCTCTTTGGTGCCAAACATTGGTGTCTCTTGACTCACTTGGGTCAGTAGCCTCTGAATGGAGACAACTTTTAGAGGAAGTGGCCTTGCGTCCCGTGCAGAAATGTTAAGGTCCCTGTACAGTGGTGAAAGCATGAATACCAGAGACTACCTCGACAACACCCTCAGGAATAGCCACAAGCCAAATCCTTTCAGTAGTGTAGTGGGTCCACACCAACTGTTACAGTCTCCTTGGAGATCACACTCACTTTTCTTGTGAATTTTCAGATTTGGAGACTGATGGAAAAAACCATCAACTTTATGGTAAATGTAGACCATTGTCTTTGTTTTTGTCTCTTCTAATGTCCTACTAGTAGCACCTAAAACCTGACACTTCAAACAAAATGCCAAAAACATTATCAAGTGAACAATTTAGCCTGGATGGGCATGAACAGTAGGACTATATAGGAGGAAGAAATTGATAATATGTTAATGGTACAGTCAATAGTAAATTTACACATTTATTGCAATAACCTCTCAATTATTTATATGACAGAGATTTAACATGTTCTTTAGATGAACCAATAAAGAACTGACCATCTTACTTGAAGTGGATTTAAATTAGACTTCTGCTGTACATGAAATTCTTCTGTACATAGAAATTGGCAATATACCTGTTCTCTTAATGATTTCCCATACAGCTGCAGCAGTGGCAGGAATAACAGATGACTGATCCAGGCACAGTCTTCCAATATTTACTATGTGAAAACCATCCACATCCTTTTCTGGAGGAATAGCATTACATATCTCTCTCTCGTTGATATGATCTAAAATGATAAGGGATTTATTAAAAAAAATTTAAAAAAAAGCAAAAAGCCACTTATACAGTTGAGTTTACATAATGTTTCATTCATACATTTAGTAATTGTTTTTACATGACCAAGCCAACTTTGTTTAGTTTGAATAAAATCCATTTAGTTTTCTTTACTTATTATAAAGCCACTAAAATATAGAGAATTCACAAAAATAAAAAAACAATCCCAATCATTCCTTGCTTATTTCTTACCTCTTACCCTTTGATCCCATTTATCTTATATTGCAATTATATAATACGAGAAATACGTTAAGCCATTTTCATGATTATGCAACTTCACTCCTCCTCCTTACTTCACTGAGTGTAAGACAAATGGCTGTAGCAGGAGACTCCTACCTCTGCCCTGCCTGTCGTAGGCTACCAAGATTGTTAAGCCATGCACACTTCGATATAGACAGCCCTCCCTAGCCGTTTACCAGCCAAAAATTATTCTGTGTTCTCTGCAGGATTCCTACTATATGATTATTTGTTCCTGGAACAGAATGTAAATCTTGAAACCAAAAAACAGTGTTAGCAGATATTCTCCTGTTTACTTTTTTCATTTATGTCCAGGTTTAGTGTTCCTTTATACACAATTTTATACATAGTAATTAGAGATGAGCAAATCTTCAAAGATTCGCTTAGACGAATATTCGCCGAATTTTTTAAAAGATTTGCCTTGGATAAGATTTAATTCGGTCAAAGTTGCGTTAAAAAATATTCGTGTTCTGCGAACATTCCCGATAATACGTACGCATGAGTGTACAAAGTGCGTACAAAGCTTTAGCGTATTATTGTCTAGACCCGCACAAATAACGAAAATAAAGTAAAAGTACGCTACTTAACTGAATACGTATGCATTAGCATGCAAATTATCAGATGCATAGCATTAGCGTACAAATTGTATGATGCATACGTAGAGTTAGCATACAAAGATTTAAGAAGAATCTTCCGAAGTGAATCTGAAAAGATTCGGATTCCCTTTTGTGTAAGAAATAACGAAGATTCGTATCAAATCTACGAAGCGGCGAATAGATTCGCTCATCTCTAATAGTAATGAATGACAGAGAAGTAGGAAACTATTGCTGATAGGAATTGTATAAATCTATAATCTGTCAGACTGTATAAATCTATCTTTTGAATGTCTCTCTGGTCAAGTTTTGATAAATGTTGTTTGGATAAGGGATATTTTGTCAGGTGTCAGGTGCATACACAAATCTCATAGGGACTCACAGGAAAATTTAGTATGGGCTCCGTGCCCCACCGAGTTTCCCAAGACAAATGCGTCAATTACTCTCAGGCAACACAGTGCGCAAATTTGTATTTTTTTATTGAGCAGAAGAAACTTTAATTAAAAATTTGTAATAAAAAGAAGTTTCCCACTTTGGGCATCTGACTCTATGTTGGAAAATGTATATATATTTTACCATGTGGGTAGGTAGGGTGGTGGGTGCTAGGTGAGTGGCTCATGCAGGTTTATAAATATATATACAGTGCTTGCGAAAGTATTTGGCCCCCTGGAACTTTTCAACCTTTTGCCACATTTCAGGCTTCAAACAAAAAGATATAACATTTTAGGTGAAGAATCAACAACAAGTGGGTCACAATTGTGAAGTGGAACGAAATTTATTGGATCATTTAAACTTTTTTTGTAATAATAAAACTGAAAAGTGGGGCGTGCAAAATTATTCGGCCCCCTTGCATTAATACTTTGTGCACCACCTTTTGCTGCGATTGCAGCTGCAAGTCGCTTGGGGTATGTCTTTATCAGTTTTGCACATCTAGAGACTGAAATTCTTGCCCATTCTTCCTTGCAAAACAGCTGGAGCTCTTTGAGGTTGGATGGAGAGCGTTTGTGAACAGCAGATTTCAGCTCTTTCCACATATTCTCAATTGGATTCAGGTCTGGACTTTGACTTGGCCATTCTAAGACCAGGATACCTTTACTTTTTAACCATTCCATTGTAGATTTTGCTTTATGTTTGGGATCATTGTCTTGTTGGAAGATAAATCTCTGTCCTAGTCTCAGGTCTTTTGCAGACTTCAACAGGTTTTCATCCAGAATGGTCCTATATTTGGCTCCATCCATCTTCCCATCAATTTTAACCATCCTCCCTGTCCCTGCTGATGAAAAGCAGGCCCAAACCATGATGCTGCCACCACCATGTTTGACAGTGGGGATGGTGTGTTCAGGGTGATGAGCTGTGTTGCTTTTACGCCAAACATATCGTTTTGCATTGTTTCCAAAAAGTTGGATTTTGGTTTCATCTGACCAGAGCACCTTCTTCCACATGTTTGGTGTGTCTCCCAAGTGGCTTGTGGCTAACTGTAAATGAGACTTTTTATTGATATCTTTGAGAAATGGCTTTCTTCTTGCCACTCTTCCATAAAGACCAGATTTGTGAAGTGTTCGACTGATTGTTGTCCTATGGACAGACTCTCCCACCTCAGCTGTAGATCTCTGCAGTTCATCCAGAGTGATCATGGGCCTCTTGGCTGCATCTCTGATCAGTCTTCTCCTTGTTTGAGATGAAAGTTTAGAGGGACGACCAGGTCTTGGTAGATTTGCAGTGGTCTGATACTCCCATACTTCCATTTCAATATGATCGCTTGCACAGTGCTCCTTGGGATGTTTAAAGCTTGGGAAATCTTTTGGTATCCAAATCCAGCTTTAAACTTCTCCACAACAGTATCACGGACCTGCCTGGTGTGTTCCTTGGTCTTTATGATGCAGAACCCTGAGACTATCACAGAGCAAGTGCATTTATACGGAGACTTGATTACACACAGGTGGATTCTATTTATCTTCATCAGTCATTTAGGACAACATTGGATCATTCAGTGATACTCAATAAACTTCTGGAGTGAGTTTTCTAAACTGAAAGTAAATGGGCCGAATAATTTTGCACGCCCAACTTTTCAGTTTTATTATTACAAAAAAAGTTTAAATAATGCAATAAATTTCGTTTCACTTCACAATTGTGACCCACTTGTTGTTGATTCTTCACCAAAAATTTAACAATTTTTTGTTATATCTTTTTGTTTGAAGCCTGAAATGTGGCAAAAGGTTGAAACGTCCCAGGGGGACGAATACTTTCGCAAGGCACTGTATATATATATATATATATATATATATATATATATTACCATGTGGGTACATACATAAATACTGGCTAGGTGACTGGCTCATGCAGGCTTATGTATATATTACCATGTGGGTACATATATATAGATACTTGCTAGGTAGAGATGAGCAAATCTATTCGCCGCTTCGTAGATTTGTATCGAATTCTCCATTTTTCTTACTCTGAAGCGAATCTGGATTTTGTCAGATTCGCCTCGTATTTTTTGTACTTTTTAACTAACGCTACATACGCTACGTACGCAAGGTAAGCAACCTACGCATTCTTCTTGCCCCCTCCCCCGGCCCCCCGAAGCGGGAAAATGACGATACGCCCCCTCAAGAGCAGGAAAGTGAAGATACGCCCCCCTCAGAAGCGGGAACAACCAGCCCGGCCCACCGGGAACTAGCTATTTGCACGTATAGGCAGTGAAGACTCCTCCCTCTTACTCCGCCCTCCTCTCCAGTTTAAGCCAGCGGTGAATAAGATCCAGAGTCAGACCACAGCAACCACAGCAAACAGCATGGCGAAAGAACTGCGACCCAAGTGGGGAGAGATCAGAGCGGCACAACTGTGCAAGAGAGTCTCACCGACTCCTGACTCCATATTTGCCTTGCTGGCTGGTGCGGCTGGTGCGGCGGAGGCGGCTGGAGCGCCACTTCGCCGCCCAGGAGGAAAACAACAAGAACAACACCTTCCATTCGGCAGAACCCGATTGTGCCAGCATCGGTGCTGGCCCACGCCCAGACCCTATGGGACTACAAGAATGCAGTGGAGGACTGGGTCATCGAAGTTCTGGACCATCCAAGGCCGGGAGACCCTACACTGGAGCGGCAAAAGGGAACTGTCCTGTGGTTTTCTGTGGAGCGAGACTGGCTTCCTGGCGGATGAAGAGGATGGCAAGGAGTACTTCGTGGGCTGCAGGTCAGTGAAACGGCCATACCTGCCCCAACCCTGTAACAGCCTGTATGTGGGGGATCAGGTGAAATACACCCCCATGGCATCCCTGAAAGGCCCCTTTGCTACCGGGGTTACCGTATTATCTAAGCCCCTGGTCCCCACATCACCACCTGAAGTTTGGCCGGAGGAACCACTAGGCGAAGTACGGGTGCGCTGCCTTCAGGAGTCACCAGATGGCACCCTCCGTTTCAGGGAGAAGCCACAGACGGAGCCTCTGATCCCTGGACTGCCAGTGCCACCACCATCACAGTCCTTTCAGCTTGGTCAGCGGATGATTTCATCGTTTATGTTACAGTCCATGGTGATCCACCAGTACCAACTACCCTGGAAAATGAAGCCAGCAGCAGCCAGGGGAGCTGGGGCTTCTTCCCTGGGTGCAACCTTGCCTGAACCGCTGCAGCCAGAAGTCCTTACCCCTGCTGTCCCGGTAGGAGAATCCGGAAAAATAAGGCGCAATTGGCTGCAGCGCTCACCAGTGTGACCACCACCCGGTCTAGTCCGACTTCTTGAAGAAGAGGGCAGTGGAGTTCCACCACGGCAGCGATGTCATTCAGCAGTAGCTCAACGGAGGAGGACTTCAGGTCCCTCATCTGAGGAACCCTTTCACTGGCTGAGTGATTTAAAGGACACCTCAGGAGGACCTATGGGAGCCACACCATGGACTGCACCTGACGGGTGAGAGCTAGTTGGCACTTGTTTTGTTTAGTTTGTATTGCCCCCCGTTTGACTCTTACCCAGATTGACATGGCTTGTCAGGACTCCCCCCCCTCCCATTCTGCAGAAAATTCCCAGTTGTGCCTAAGCGTGCCTATTTTCCTTCCCCCCCCCCCCTTCTTAGGTTATTTGGGAGCCCCCTTTGTAAAGAGGGTTCTCTATTTGCTGCTATTTTATATTATCCATGTGAATTACACGTTACCTGTTTGGATTACAAAATTACCTCACATGGATTACAATTGAATTTTGGACTGTATTCCAGTGTTTTATCATGCCAAGCAGCCACGAGGAGAGACTCAAACGTATATCTGAGCCTTTTATGCTTGCAAATGTGAAATTGCACTAAAATGTTTGCATAATTGTCTTTGCTGTATTTTAGCAATAATGTTTTTATAGGTTCAGCAACGTTCAAGCACTTTAGCCCATTGCGTGTATTCTTTTTCAGGTACTGCAGTGTGTCCTATTATTCAATTATTGTACAGTGTTTTTTAGTAAATTATGCACTTAGCCGATAGCTAGCACCTTACTTTTCTACCTCATATGGACTGCCTCTAAAGACTGTATGCCGCGGCCTAACCTCGTGCATATGACGCAATTGCGAGTCAATAGTACGCTAAGGATTTGTACGCACTTTGTACGCTTCGTACGCACTTTGTACGCTAATGCTTATGTATTGCGTACTTTTAACAAAGTTGACTGTATGTTCGTAATTTGTGTAGGAATGTTCGCAAAACAACGATTATTTTTTAACGCAAATTCGACTGAATAAATTTGTATTAAGAACGAATCTTGTCAGAATTTCGCCGAAGCGAATTTTGGATGATTCGCTAATCTCTATTGCTAGGTAACTGGATCATGCAGGCTTATATATATATTACCATGTGGGTACATACATAGATACTGGCTAGGTGACTGGCTCATGTAGGTTTATGTATATTACCTTGTGGGTTTTTTTCCATAGAAAATGTCTGAACCATTGTACAAAAAAAAGCCCTTTCTACTTTTTGTGCAATCCCTCTTTGCTCATAGATTGTAAGCTCTTACAAGCAGGGTCTTCACTAATCTTGGTTGAGTTGTTGATTAGTCTATTACTATGTAATGTCTGATTTCTTTATACATGTGCCTTCTGATTGTAAAATGCTGCGGAATCAGGGGTTCACTACCAATGAGACCAGGTGAGGCGATTGCCTCAGGCAGCACCAGGTAGGGGCAAGAGGGGGACAGCGGAAGGGCCATGGGCAATGAACACTTCCATTGTGGAAATGCTGATCTCTATATATTCAACTGCATTGCTGTACTCAGGATAGTAATACAGTTGAATCCTGCGACAGGGCATGGGAGCGAAGTCTCCCTGGCCCACCGTTTCCTCTAATAGGCTTTAGTCCTAGTTCAGAGGCTGGTGTCACCATTATCGTGCTTCCTGAGTCGCACTACAGAGATCTCAGGGCACAGACTAGAAGAGGTCTGTGTCTTGCACTTGCTGGAGGTTAAGAAATTGGCATGGGTGGGGGGGGGCGCCATTTCAATTTTCGCCTCAGGCAGCAGAAAGGCTAGGTGCACCCCTGTGCGGAATGATAGTAATATATAAATAATAATAATAGGTTCTTTTTATAACTGACTATTATTTTCTATAATAAATACAAATGAATGTGACAATAAAAAGAGTAGTAATAGAGTAGTGGTCGTCCACAGGCTATCTCTAGCAGTCCCTTAGAGAATGAATGGAGCGACTCATACTCGAACTGCTGTTCCACTCATAAGGAGAGTATGAGACCCCTGTTCTCCAGATCAGTGGGGGGGCCTGCAGCTGAACCCTCACAGATCAGATACTTTTTTTCCTGTCCTGCAAATAGGGGATAAGTTTCTATCTTGACACAGCCCCTTTAAAAAATATCTGCATGACAGTATCGATATTTCATTTAGAGAAGTATTTTTTCCCACAGAGCTAGACAAGAATGTGGTCTGTCCTTTTGGTATATGTTGAATATAAATTCTACTGTTTCTGAAAACAAGATTTAATATGAAATTACAATTATGACTAAGAAGCTGAAAAGTGAGATTTTTTACATTCTTTCTTTTAACCTTTCTGACAACATACTGGTAGTTCCACTGAAAGTCATGCTATGTGCTGTGTTGTCTTTATTGTGCACTGCTTTGGATTGTACATTACCAGGGTTACCATTTTCAGGGAACCATACCCCATGGAAGTGTGCACTCACTCATTACTTGGAGTGCCGCCTACAATGAAGCTTTATCTACAGGATGACATGTGCATCCAATGATTCTCACCCCACAGTGTACATAAATTGTACAAGGAAGTAGTGAGTATGCCTATTATTCATACAATGATTCGGTTTGCAAAGGGTTAAACATCTGAAAGCTGCTAATGTGGTTGAGCCTTGAGCCAGATAATAAAGACCATTAGAAAATTTTCCATGTGAAATAAGGAAACTATTTGCTTGGAGTCCTGTGCTACAGTCCACAATTGACTTATCAGATAGCTGCCATACATCTGGTCGCATTAAAGGCGGAGCTTGTTAAGAGTTCATTTGCATCCCTTTCTTCCCAGAATCCCAGAGAAGCACGTATGGCCTATAAGTTTCCTCATGTCGACTTAAGGCGCTCTCTCCCCAAGAATAGATAGTACCCATCAAATACAGTCCATAATGAAATACACGGCGTACTTTCCGTTGCTGAAATCAGTGCTTCTGGATACTTTACATTTTTATTCCGATTATAAATAGAATAAAACGTATGGTGGCTCACCTCAATTCAAATAATGAGGACGGAGGTGCAACTATCTTGTGACTATACCCGTAGTCACTGTGTAAGGAAATATCTAAAATATATATATTGATGTGCACACTTCTTATCTGTTGTGCATGGACATATGGTTGGATGGTCGATATAGTGATTTAAAATGGTGGTTTAGTGGCGAATATTAACAACAATAATGTGCCGTATACCTGTATGTAAATGATAGTCTTGAATGAATTCACGGTTAAAAAGATATATTTATTAGGATATAAGTAAAAATAGAAATGTGTATAAAAGATATATAAACTATTCTAAAAAAAGTAATGTGGTATATATATGGAATGTATATATGATGAACAAACAAAAAAATAAAAATTAAAAAAATGAAAAAATTAAAAATAAAAATAAAAATAATAATGATGAACAGACAAAAAATAATAATGAACAGACAAAAAATAATGAACAGACAAAAAATAAAATATAAAAATTAAATGTCCAAAAAGTTATTGGAGTTCAGCTAGCTGATTACTTTTGTATAAAAAGTTTTTAGTACATTACCGGTAGGTGATTTCAAGCAATGTGCTCCTCTTATCTTGCTTTAAGGCAATGAGCCCCTTAGATGATATTCTCCTTGGTTAGGTGGCTATTCCCAGGTATTTTTCAGTGGGATATGTAATCGTCTTGGCAGGGATGAGCAGCCGTTTAGATCGCGGCCTCCGTGGCGTCCCACGTTATTCCGATTATACTTGTGTCTTTTATTACCCAAATTATGCAAATAAATTTTCCATATGAACTATTGGAAAACTAAGTAAACTATAGTTTGTAAATGACACCTTAACAATATGGTGAAAATAGGGTTCACTCCAGTAATAAAAAAAAGTTATGATCCTGGGAAGACAGGGAAGAAAAAGGAAAAAACCTCCGGTATCCAAATGGGTTAAGTGTGCAATAAAGGTAAATAAAAAAAAAAAAAAAGAACAATACTCCCTCTCATACTTTACATGAGAATGTGAACGATGATCATGTAAGACAGTAATACGACAGACACTGCCTGGCCCTGTCAATGAAAGCCGCAAGGGAGGGGGTTGGCCACACAAAGGACTAGAGCTTGGGTGCAACAAGAGCAATGGTGACTCCCTCATTTTACCAAACACCTGATTTGCCTATTAAGAAAAAGTATCATACCTTAGTAATGGAGCCTCAGATCAGCAAAAGAAAAACAGCATTTTAACCTGTCCCCAACCACCTACCAAATATTTACATCAGCAGTTGGGTATTTAAAGATGGTGCCCGTTTTAAACAACATTTAATTACACCCCATTTGGAATTTTTTCCTGCTTTCCACTATGGTGCTATTTGAAAGTAAAACTCGTCCTACAAAAAACAAGCATTCATATGTTAATGTGAACAGAAAAATAAAAAAGTTATGGCTTTGGGAAGGCTGGGAGTAAAAAATGAAAAAAAAAATGGAAAATTGCACGGTGATGAAGGGGTTAATCAGATGAACTACAGCTATGTGTCTATGCAAACAGTTTGATAGGAAGGTCACTGGTGACAGATTCCCTTTATGGCCTTTTCAGGTCCGGTCATTAACCACTTCCCGTCCGCCCATAGTACATAAAGTCGAGGAAGTGGTTATCTATCTCTGAATGGACGTTTCTGAACGTCCATTCAGAGATAGCAGCTGCACGCTAATCGTGCAGCTGCACAGTGGGGTACCTGCTGTCAGTGACAGCAGGGTACCCCAAAGAGAAGGTAGGGACCGTTCCCAGGGGTCCCTGCCTTGTAGATCGCTGTATACACAGCGCTCACCGAGCGCTGTGAATACAGATCAGGAAGCGCTATTGCGCTTCCTGTTTCGGCCCGACGGTCATGTGATCGCCGGGGCCGGGAGCGTGCAGGAGCTGCCGGGTCTCTCATAGACCCGATCAGCCCTGCACTGAGGCTGTACAGCATAGTATTATGCTGTACAGCCTCTCTGGGGATGTATTTCCCCTGTAACTGGGGCTACTATGTCAGTCCCAGTTACAGGAGAAATCAAGTGTAAAAAAAAATAAATAAGTGAAGTTAAATGTCCCCCTGAGGTCTTGTATGACCTTATGGGGGACACAAAGTGTAAAATAAAAAAAAAATAAAAAAATAGAGTATTATAAAAAATAAAAAAAATCACATATATATATAAAAAATAATAATTTTTCCCCAAATATTTCATTAAAAAAATGTTACAAATATAAATAAATAAGATAGACATATTTGGTATCACCGCGTCCAAAACGACCGGCTCTATAAAAATATCACATGATCTACCCCGTCAAGTGAACTGCGTAAAAAAAAGCTAATAAAAATTATGCCAAAACAGCTTTTTTTGTCGCATCACCTACCAAAAAACATAATATCAAACAATCAAAAAGTCATATGCATCCCAAAATGATAGCAATAAAAACGTCACCTCATCCCGCAAAAAATGAGCCCCCACACAAAATCATAGCCCGAAAAATGAAAAAAAAATGGCTCTTAAAAAATTGCAACACAAAAACATGATTTTTTTTCTAAAAATGCTCTTATTGTGTAAAACGTAAAAAAAAAAAATAGACATATTTGGTATCGTTGCGTCCGTAACAACTGGCTCTACAAAAATATCACATGATCTACCCCAAAATGCCCCTAAACTGCTTTTTTTTTTAGTTAACCTCCCAAAAATTAGATTAAAAAGTGATCAGAAAGCCGGATGTACCCCAAAATGGTGCCAATAAAAAGCACAGCTTGTCCCGCAAAAAATAAGACCTCACGCAGCTCAGTCCACAAAAAAATTTAAATGTTATCACTCTTACAAACCATGACAAAAAATTCCATGTTAGAAAATGCAGATGCTGCTCCTCCCCTTCTGAGCCCTGGCGTATCCCCAAATAACAGTTTACAACCACATGTGGGGTGTTTCTGCAAACTGCAGAATCGGGGTAATAAATATTGAGTTTTGTTTTGTTGTTAACCCTTGATGTGTTACAGGAAAAAAATGATTGAAATGGAAAATCTGAAAAAAAAAGTGAAATTTTGAAATTTCACATCTATTTTGCTTTAATTCCTGTGGAATACTTAAAGGGTTAACAACATTTCTAAAACCAGTTGTGAATAGTTTGAGGGGTGTAGTTTCTAAAATGGGGTCATTTATGGGTGGTTTCTATTATGTAAGCCTCACAAAGTGACTTCAGAACTGAACTGGTCCTTAAAAAAGTTGATTTTGCAAATTTGCAAAAATTGCGTCTAAAATTCTAAACCTTCTACTGTCCTAAAAAAATAAAATGACACTACCAAAATGATGCCAACATAAAGTAGACATATGGGGAATGTAAATTAAAAAGGATTTTATGGGGCATCACTATCTGTCTTAAAAGCAGAGAGATTGAAATTTAGAAAACAGTGAATTTTTTCAAAATTTTGTTAACTTTTGGATTTTTTTATAAACAAAATTAAAACGTATCGACTCAAATTTACCATTAACTTGAGGTACAGTGTGTCACGAGAAAACAATCTCAGAATCGCTTGGATTAGTAAAAGCGTTCCAAAGTTATTACCACATGAAGTGACATGTCAGATTTGCAAAATTAGGCCTGGTCAGGAAGGGGGGAAATGGCCCAGATCTGAAGTGGTTAAGGGGTTAATGTGCACTGGCACCTTGCTGATAATATACAGAGCTTTGCAAAAGTATTCGGCCCCCAGGAACTTTTCAACCTTTTGCCACATTTCAGGCTTCAAACAAAAAGATATAACATTTTAAATTTTTGGTGAAGAATCAACAACAAGTGGGTCACAATTGTGAAGTGGAACGAAATTTATTGGATCATTTAAACTTTTTTTGTAATAATAAAACTGAAAAGTGGGGCGTTGATTTTGCTTTATGTTTGGGATCATTGTCTTGTTGGAAGATAAATCTCCGTCCTAGTCTCAGGTCTTTTGCAGACTCCAACAGGTTTTCATCCAGAATGGTCCTGTATTTGTCTCCATCCATCTTCCCATCAATTTTAACCATCTTCCCTGTACCTGCTGATGAAAAGCAGGCCCAAACCATGATGCTGCCACCACGTTTGACAGTGGGGATGGTGTGTTCAGGGTGATGAGCTGTGTTGCTTTTACGCCAAACATATCGTTTTGCATTGTTTCCAAAAAGTTCGATTTTGGTTTCATCTGACCAGAAAACCTTCTTCCACATGTTTGGTGTGTCTCCCAGGTGGCTTGTGGCAAACTGTAAACAAGACTTTTTATGGATATCTTTGAGAAATGGCTTTCTTCTTGCCACTCTTCCATAAAGGCCAGATTTGTGAAGTGTTCGACTGATTGTTGTCCTATGGACAGACTCTCCCACCTCAGCTGTAGATCTCTGCAGTTCATCCAGAGTGATCATGGGCATTTTGGGTGCATCCCTGATCAGTCTTCTCCTTGTTTGAGATGAAAGTTTCGAGGGACGGCCGGGTCTTGGTAGATTTGCAGTGGTCTGATACTCCTTCCATTTCAATATGATCACTTGCACAGTGCTCCTTGGGATGTTTAAAGCTTGGGAAATCTTTTGGTATCCAAATCCATCTTTAAACTTCTCCACAACAGTATCACGGACCTGCCTGGTGTGTTCCTTGGTCTTCATGATGCAGAACCCTGAGACTATCACAGAGCAGGTGCATTTATTCGGAGACTTGATTACACACAGGTGGATTCTATTTATCTTCATCAGTCATTTAGGACAACATTGGATCATTCAGAGATCCTCAATGAACTTCTGGAGTGAGATTTCTGAACTGAAAGTAAATGGGCCGAATAATTTTGCACGCCCAACTTTTCAGTTTTATTATTACAAAAAAAGTTTAAATGATCCAATAAATTTTGTTCCACTTCACAATTGTGACCCACTTGTTGTTGATTCTTCACCAAAAATTTAAAATGTTATATCTTTTTGTTTGAAGCCTGAAATGTGGCAAAAGGTTGAAAAGTTCCAGGGGACCGAATACTTTCGCAAGGCACTGTACTCTTGTGTGCAACAGAGATTACAAAGCGAATAAAAGTGCAAATATAGAGAGCTGGCCTTCAGTATAATATTCTTTTGTGGGCCTAAAGAACTCCAATTTGATTCTGAATGTAGTCACTTAGGAATATGGGGACCACAAAAGTACATATCATATTTCCATAATACTCTGTTCACACTTGCGTTCTGGGCTGTCAGGTTCCCATTGCTTTTCTACTGGCAGAATAGTAGTAGTTTAAAGTAAAATAAATTCACCAGTGCTCACGGGTGCCTTGAGAACCCATGATTTTTTTGTTAACTAGCCACAATATTTACAGAGGTGCATTAAACAGGCAATATGATACCATCCCCATATTATTATTAAGCAGAAATAGGTTGTGGGGCCTGGTCTGTTGTGTCTAGAAGTCATCTGCTTAGACCCAAAGGAAAAGCAGAAAAAATTAAATGGCATGCTGCTTATATGCTGGCTGGTGGCCACAAAGAAGAACAGCACATCCAAATGCATGTGCACAGTTGCCCAGAACAACTATAGGGACGTTAAACAATCATTGCAGCTTGAGTTAAATCCATACCAGTGATTAAATGGGTAGCAAGCAGGGTGCTGAGTGTTCCAAAAGCATAAATGGTGTGTAAAGCAAGCATATGTTGGGACAACAACATTTTACAGTGGTGCTTGAAAATTTGTGAACCCTTCAGAATCTTGCGATTCATCAGAATGAACGTTTCTGCATAAATTTGACCTAAAACTATATCAGATTTTCATAAATGTAGATAAAGATAACCAAATCATACAAATAAGTAAAAAATATTAGACTTATTTATTTAATGAGGAAAATGATCCATTATTACAAGTCTTTGAGCAGCAAAAGTATGTGAACCTTTAGGATTACCAGATAGTTTGAAGGTGAAATTAGACTCTATTATTTTCAATCAATCGGATGACAATGGGATGTGACTGGGTGACCTGTTTGATTTAAAGAACTGGGTCTATCAAAGTCTAATCTTCACCACACGTGAAGTGGAAGTGTAACATGGCACAAGTAAAGAAAATGTATGAGGACCTCAGAAGAAGAGTTATTGATGCTTATCAGTCTGAGAAAGGTTACACAACCATCTCTAAAGAGTTTGGACTCCACTAATCCACACCATTATTACCCTCCCCAGGGGTAGTCAACCAACAAAGATCATGCCAAGCGCAAAGTGTGTAATAGTCCACGAGGACACAAATAAACTCAAGGTAATTTCTAAGCAAATAAAGGCTATTCTCACATTAGTTAATGTTAATGTTCATGAGCCCCCCTCCCCCCCATCAGGAGGACACTCAACAACAATGGCATGCATGGCAGGATTGCAAGGAGAAATTTGCTGCTCTCCAAAGTGAACATTGCTGGCCGTCTAGAGGGCTTTATATTTTGTGGACTAAAATAGACCTTTTGGGTTTAAATGAGAAGCTTTATGCTTGGAGAAAGAAAAACACAGCATTCCAACATAAAAACCCCATTCCATCTGTGAAACAAGGTGGTGGTAGCATCATGGTGTGGGCCTGTTTTTGCTGCATCTGGACCTGGACTGCTTTCCATCAGTGATGGAAAAATAAATTCAAAATTATACCAGCAAATTCTACAGGAAAATGTCAGGTCCAGGGGTGGACTGGCCATAGACCTTACAGGGAAATTTCCCAGTGGGTCGATGCCCAGGGGGCCACCTGAGTTCTCCTCACTGCTGCTGGCTGGGTAGATAATGATCTGATGCTCTCAGCAATTAATTAATGCTAGAAGCATCAGGTACTTATGAACCTGGCTGGAAGCCATAGGTCTCTTTCTGAATTTAACCATATTGCCATCCTCAGGACAGTGATACAGTTGAATAATGCACCAAGGACAGCAGTATTTTGTGCTGCACCATAGTATTTTGTTCTGTTGGGGTCAGGTCATCTGTCCATGAGCTGAATCCCGAGAGAAAGTGGGCCATGCAGCAAGGCCAGACCCTAAGCACACAAGTTGTTCTACCAAAGAATGGTTAAAGAAGAAAAACGTTAACATTTCGGAATGGTCAAGTCAAACTCTTCATCTTAGGCCTCTTTCACACGAACGTTGTTTTTGCGGGCTCCGACCCATTCATTTCTATGGGCCCGCAAAAAATGCAGACAGCACACCGTGTGCTGTCCGCATCCGTTGCTCCGTTCCGTAGCCCGCATTACGGACTAGAATAGTACTGTTCTATTAGGGGCCAGCTGTTCCGTTCCGCAAAATACGGAATGCACACGGATGCCATCCGTTGTTTTTGTGGACCCGCAATTTGCGGACCGCAAAACACAACGTTCATGTGAAAGAGGCCTTAATCCAATAGAAATGTTGTGGAAGGACCTAAACCATGGGAGGAAACACCAACATAACAGAGGTGAAGCTGTTTTGTACAGATGAATAGGCTAAAACTCCCCCAAGCTGATTTGCAGAACTAATCAACTGGAAAGGTTTAGTTGCATTTATTGCTGTACAAAGGGGTCACACCAGATACTGAAAGCAAAGGTTCACATACTTTTACCACTCACAGACATGTGACATTGGATTATTTTCCTCAATAAATGAATAAATAAATAATGTAGTCTTATATGTTTGACTCATTTGACTGATTTGGTTATCTCTATCTACTTTTATGATTTGTGTAAAAATCTCTGGTAATTTTAGGTTAAATTTATGCAAAAAAAAAGAGAATTGTGAAGGGTTCAAGTCTATTTTATCCATTTTGCTATAGAATCTGTGCTCTTAACTAGTGTTGAGCGAATTGAGCCTTGCATCTATACGAAGTTGATTTGTTCAAAAACTTCAATTTTAATGCTGTCTCTGTACAGCATTAAAATGTATTGGCTCCGTGGAGCTAAACTTCGTTTATCTTTAAAAACATGTAAAATTAGGAATCCGAATACCAGCTGGTACCTTGGTTCCAAACCTGACTTCGGATTGCTATTCTAAAATGTTTTTAAAAACGCAGAAGTGAGTACCGAATTCATTCACCAAAGTCTCACACGACTTTGGCTGAAATGAAGTTTGGCTCCACTGAGCCAATACATTATAATGCTATACGGAGACAGTTTCTTTCAGTATTAAAACACAATATAAACTATACAAATGTTGTATCCTTGTACTGACCTGGAGAATGAAAACAACAGGTCAGTTTCACTCCATAGTGAACGCCCTAAAAATGAAATCCATACAACTATGGCAGAATTGCATTTTTTTTTTTCAATTCCAACCCATTTGGAATTTTTTTCCAGCTCCACACTACATCATATGAAATATTATATCTAATTTTTAGGGTAGGTTAATTTTAACAGTGAGAGATAGAATATCCAAAAAAAAAGTCCAGAAAATCACAAAGACAAGTTAAAATTAACCTACCCTAAAAATTATAGACTGTTCATGTCTTTGACAGTGGGCAAACTTAAAAAATCAGCAAGGGATCAAATACTTCCTGTATGTGTGTATGTATGCATGTATGTATGTCCGCTAAAGGAATCCGCAGCGTCGCAGCTACACGAAATTTGGCACACAGGTGCATCAGGTGTACCGTTCCTGAGATATTCCCCAAAAATGCATTAGCGAATAGAAGTCTGGTCACATGACCCTTATCAGCCAATAGAAGCTCACAGGTCCTTAGCCTCCACATACAGACAGTTTCACACCAGGTTTCCATAACAACCCAGACAGTTTTCTTCACTGCTGTGGGTCAGCTTTAAAGGGGCAGGGCACTGTGGATGACACTGTTAAAGGAGTATTCCAGTTATCATAAATATAACTTATGTTTTACACTAATTTATCATCAATCAATACCTAATATAATGTAAGTTTCACATATTTACCGTTCAGTAGTAATAAAACATGTTTTCTTCCACTGCTACCCACTGTGTTTCCTCATAAATTACCATGGCATGGACCTGTAATTCAGGCTACCCTAAAATAAAAAGGACTTAAAAGCCCCACCCCAGGTCCTGTAAAGCCACACCCCTGTCCCGACCCGGTCCTCCGCAGCCGACAGGGATTGCAAAAATGAAGGTAAAAATCAACGTCTGTCAGCTGCAGGGATGGGAGGGTGACTTTCTCCCTGCAGCTCATGCTCAGACTGCACAGTCAAAGGAAAATACATACAATGCAACCGCACACCGCTAACCAGATAAAGCACAAAATGCCATAATGATAGAGTATTCTAAAGCTCATGCTATGCTTGTTTAATAAATTAAAGACTCTTGGCAATTATATTTTGTACAAAATTATCTGAGCCCATTCACCGAATCGTCAAGGTGTTCTCTGCAGAATGGGAACCAAACACTATCTCCTACCTGTTATGTGCCAGACTTGGCTTCCATATAATCAGGGGGTGTTTTGTTCCACATGCATGCTATATCCACTCTGCCTTTTATATAGCATGCATGTGGAACAAAACACCCCCCGATTATATGGAAGCCAAAGCCAAGTCTGGCACATAACAGATAGGAGATAGTGTTAGGTTCCCATTCTGCAGAGAACACCTTGACGATTCGGTGAATGGGCTCAGATAATTTTGTACAAAATATACTTGCCAAGAGTCTCTAATTTATTAAACAAGCATAGCATGAGCTTTAGAATACTCTATATCATTATGGCATTTTGTGCTTTATCTGGTTAGCGGTGTGCGGTTGCATTGTATGTATTTTCCTTTGACATGTATTTAGCCATAGCAACCAGCACCTGCACTCTGGGATGTGCTGACTGAAATTTCTCTTTTTTTCTTTGTAAGTTTGTACTGGAGGTGTGGCTACTCCATTTGGTCATGCACTCCTGACCAGCCCATCTGCCCCACAGGTTGTTTTTAATCAGTGCAACTATAAAGCCGAGTGATTCGGCATGCATGCTAGTATCTGCATTCCTGAACTAGGGGAGGCCTTTGAAGCACCAGAAATGGCAAAAGGCAGAGTGGATATAGCATGCATGTGGAACAAAACACCCCCTAATTATATGGAAGCCAAGTCTGGCACATAACAGGTAGGAGATAGTGTTAGGTTCCCATTCTGCAGAGAACACCTTGACGATTCGGTGAATGGGCTCAGATAATTTTGTACAAAATATATTTGCCAAGAGTCTCTAATTTATTAAACAAGCATAGCATGCGCTTTAGAATACTCTATATCATTATGGCATTTTGTGCTTTATCTGGTTAGTGGTGTGCGGTTGCATTGTATGTATTTTCCTTTCACATGTATTTAGCCATAGCAACCAGCACCTGCGCTCTGGGATGTGCTGACTGAAATTTCTCTTTTTTTCTCAGACTACACAGTGCTGCTGTCTGAGAGTGAGCTGTTTAAAAGGACATCCCTGTGTCCATCCAGTCCCAGCACCGAACGGAGGACAGGGAGTCTGAATGCCGGACTGTCTGGCCTAAAAACGGACCTCTGGCCACCCTAGGGGCAGGCTGCTGTTGACCTCACAGTTAAAGGGGAGGGCACTGTGTATGTTACTGTTAAGGGGGGTGACTGCTGTGGAGGTCACTGTTAAAGGGACGGGCATTGTGGATGTCACTGTTAAGGGAGGAGGGGACTGTGGAGGCCACTATTAAAGGGGCAGTGGGGTACTGTGAGGTCACTGTTAAGGGAGCAGGGTACTGTGACGCTGTGAAGGTCTCTGTCAAAGGGTCCAGGAATGGTGGAGGTCAGTTAAGGGGACTGTAACCTATGGTCAGTGTTAAGGGGTGAGGTTCTGTGGAACTCACTGTTAAAGGTGCAGGCTGTTGTGAAGGTCAAAGTTAAGGGGGTGGGCTGCTGTGGAGGTCCCATTTTAAGGAAATGGACCACTTGGGGGGGGTGTCAGTGTTAAGGGATAGGGGCTGTGGAGGTCACTGTTAAGGAGGCAGGGTGCTGTAGAGGTCACTCTCAATATCTTTTAACGACACACACATAAACATTAAATGGAATAGATGAAATATACCCGGGTGAAGTCAGGTCCTTCTGCTAGTACCGTTATAAAGTAGAACTTGACCCACAAAGAACAAGCCCTCATATGGCTATGTGAACAGAAAAATAAAAAAAGTTATGGCTCTGGGAAGGCAAGGAGAAAAAAACAAAAATGCAAAAATCACCAGGCTCTCTAGGAGTTAAAGGAACCTTCAACACAGATGTGAAATGAGCCTAAAGCTAGTCTATCTGGGTAGGAATTCCATGATCAGCAGACTAATTTGAATTTGTGAAGGGTAGAAAAAGTTTACTGTAAAGAGTTGGAATGTACATTTGTGAGCTGCCAAAAGGTTTACATCAGGAATTCAGGTGTGACAGCCTCACCTCACGGCAAATTGGCTGACTGATCAGATCTGGAGTGTGCAGGTACAGGTATATGCACATGAAAGGGTTAAAGGTATATCACTAGAATGGAATGCCAGACTCCTAAACACATGTAAAAATCATAGGTTTCATTCTACATATTGTGTTTGCTAGATCTAATGGAATATTTCTTTTCTGAAACCAGGGAGTTATTCTGATTGCCTGACTGGAGTCGGGAAGGAATTTTTCCCCCTAAAGTGAGGAAAATTGGCTTCTACCTCACAGGGTTTTTTTGCCTTCCCCTGGATCAACTTGTAGGAAAACAGGCTGAACTGGATGGACAGATGTCTTTTTTCGGCCTTACAAACTATGTTACTATGTAAACCCTTTGAGTGCTGCATACAAGACTGTATGAAATACATTCTAGTATATTACGTAGTCTGCCTTGGTTGCATGGCTTAAAAGGGTATTCCGGTAGGGACTCTCATAGAAATGAATGGAGCGCACATGTGCAACCGGCCCGTTACGGTAGTTTCAGGGGAGCAGCAGGGGGCATGTTGGAATACCCCTTTAAAGAGGACCTGTCACTTCTAATGACATGTCACTTTTAGAAGCTATTCCCCATATAATAAAAATTCTGGAACATCTATACTTATGACTGTACGTTGTGTCATTCCTGTATTATTCCTGCCAGAAGTTTACAAATAGATTGCCAGCGGTCTGCAGTAAAGATATTGCTGGGTGTTACCAGTAATGGTGTGTCTGACTTTGTCCAGTCAGTGCTGCTGGTGTCACACCCCAACTGGTAACACCCATCTGTACCGGACAATTCAGTCATAAACCTCTGGTAGAAATGAGAGAGGAAAGGTACAATATGGAGCCATAAGAATAGATGCTCCACAATTGGTATTACATGGGGAATGCAAGTAGTTACTGAAACAGACATGTCTGGAGAGGTGACAGGTCCTGTTTAAGATAACATGTAAAATATGAGTTTTACATGCTGCATTTCTTCGGGTACCGGTTACAGAATGAATTCATATGTGGTATATCATGTCTGCGTTTTAAGGTCATGATTACTCACTTGCCTCTAGGCTTTAAGTTCAAATAACATAGATGACACCTAAAGTATCTCAAAGATAAGATTAGCAGACACAGCTAAACCTATTCACAGCAAACCAATGGCTGTCAGTGCTGGTTTACATATGGGTTCCACTTCTGGGACTATCAATTATTGGAAGAATATGGGTCCCCTGACTAGATTAGGTACTTTCATTTTTCCATCAAATTATACACTGCTTGTTTCCAGGGTTACGGCCACACTGCAATCCATCAGTGGTGGTCATTCCACACTATAGGAAAAAGCACTGGCTTTTCTGGTGCTGGGACCACGGGAGTGCGCATAGTCCAGCACTTTTTCCTGTAGTATGCAAGCACGACCACCGCTGCAGGGTGGTCATAACCATGGAATCGAGCAGTGTATATTGTGATGGAAAAATGAATCAAGCCAGCAAAGGATGCAATATGGACAATAACAATATATTGGATTAACTTTGTCTATATGATAAATGCCATTTGCTGAAGTGAGACAACCCCTTTAAGACAGACATGTCAGGAGAGGTGACAGGTCCACTTTAATGTGGACATAGTCAGTGCTAATTAGCCAACCAAGGCTATGTAACATAAAAGTAGTGAATGAACCTAGCTAGTCTGGTGTCAATAGGGTGTGTAGTGAGTTCCTGCTGTGGCACAAGGTAAAATACACGTCTGATGGGTACAAATACTGAGTTTCTTGGGTTGGCAGTAGAATTTGCAGATGTCCCGTTATATCATGTTTGTTATTTCCTGTGCAATGTGTGACTAACCTGTGTGAGATGCCGAACAATGTATAATTGACCATGTGTCAGTGGTAATATCTGAATATTTGACTGAGCTGCATATAATTAAATGGCCTCAGGATACAATATTTTCAGGTTACAATGGTCATTCTAGACTCTGTAAAACTAGACTCAACATACAATGCCCTGGACTCAGATCCAACTAATCAACATGGCCATTTCATTGGTATAACACCTGTATTGGTTGTCTAGTAGCTCCTCTGTACAGTACAGAGCGGTACTACATTTCCTCTACTGCCCTCTGTCTGTGCCAGGAGGAGCTCTTTCATCTGGAGGTCAGGGGAGGACTGCTCCATTTTTCTGGTACATACATTGTGTACTATAGAGGACCCTGAAGAAGCTCACGCCCTCAGCATAGAAAGTGGTTTACAGCATCTATTACTTACTTTTATATGTGAGGACTTCATCTTAGTTATTTGATCATTTTTCCTAAATCTTCATTTCTCTTATCTTGGGATGACATTTGGGCTTTGGAACCAGTTACTATTTTTCTATAGATTTCAATACATTTGGGGGATTGGCTGCCATGCTACTGTGTTGGATTGAACTTCCTTGTGCCCACCCTCATAAATAACAAAGGGACCCGAAGCAAAAAAAAAACCAAACATGCGGGACCCTTTTATATAAGTTTATTCACAGTGATGTGCTCACTTTGAGCTCCTTCTTTGCAAATCGTTTAATGATGTGCCAGCTTCTCTTACAGATTGTAATCCATCAAAAACAGCTATGACAATAGTTACCGTATTTTTCGCTTTATAAGACGCACCCGATGATAAGATGCACCCCAGGTTTTAGAGGAAAAAAAATACGAAAAAAATATTTTTTTATCAGACCTCATATCAGATCCTCAGATCAGACCCCACATAAATATCAGGATATCAGATCAGACCCCATATCAGGACATCACATCTGACCCCCTTATCAGGACATCACATCAGCCCTCCATGTCAGACCCCCATCAGACCTCAGCTCAGCACACTCAGCCCCCATAAGACCTCAGATCAGCCCACTCAGCCCCCCATCAGAACTCAGCTCAGCCCACTCGGTCCCCATAAGACGTCAGATCAGCCCACTCAGACCTCAGATCAGATTAAAATAAAAAAACACATCTTACCTGTCCTGCGTCACGGCTCCTCTCCTCCTCCCCGTCTTCCTGGCCTGCGCTGCTCAGTCACCTGACTGTGTGCAGCGTCAGATCATAGTGCGCGCACTACGTCCTGACTCTGTACGCGGTCAGGATAGTGAAGTGCCGGCCGGGAAGACGGGGAAGGTGAGTAACACAAGCGCTTGCAGCGCTTTGCTACCAGGACCTAGTACATACTAGTGAGCGCTTCCATTATGGAAGCGCTCACTACTATTCAGTTTATAAGATGCACAGCCATTTTTCCTTCACTTTTGGGGGAAAAATACGGTAATTGTCCTTTACTTGCAAAGAAGTAGCCATTCGCATGCATTGAGGTTTTCATGAAAAGCCTACTTGCACATCTACAGTTTCCTTTTCCAGTTTTGAGATCCAGCAAAGGATTTCAAAACCGGAGGAAGATGCACCAGTTTTGTTCCCATTCATTTTCAATGGTGATAAAACTGAACAAACCAGAAAGGAGTGCACCAGGATGTATTCTGTTCCCGTTTGGTGCGTTCCCATGTCGGACACAAAATCGCTGCAAGCTGGCACCAAAAACCATGCAAGTAAATGGTGCCCACTGACTTACAATGGTTTTTGGCTCTGGATCCAGCATGTTCAGTTTCCCATGTTCATTTTCGATATAATACAATGGGATCCGTTCTCAACAGATGCAGGCGGTTGTATTATTCAAACGGATGTGTGTTGCTATGATCTTGAGATTTTGAGATGCCAAGCCGGATCTCAAAACCAGACAGCAAAACGCATATGTGAAACTAGCCTAAGATGGCAGTGAGACCCTTTTCCTACTGGGCCCCCATGCAGCTGCACAGGCTACATATATAGTAGTCAACCCCTGATGTTATTCCAAGGTCAGGTCTAAATAAAATTGTCTTCTGCTAGAAGGGACCATATTTTGTTTTTTTTTTTAATGTGTCACAGCCCGTGTGATGGGCCCGTCTGACTCTGCTCAGTTAGGTCGATCCATAAGCAGTCGATGGCATAACGCATACTTTGCTTTTGCTTTGTCATTCGCTATGATGAAGATCATATTATTTCACGTTTAGGCCCGATAGACTTCCTGTAGGATATTATAGTTTTCAGTCTTCTTATGTTGTACTTTAGATGAGCTTATATCCCCCTCTAGTGGTTATACACATCTATTAAACATTGCTTGCTGCTTGAAAGATGATCATACATATTCTTTATTATTTTTTTTCTTTTTTGCTAAAACCCTCAACATTGGTGCAACAGTGCCATGTCTATGTCAGAATATGATTTTGACATCAATTTCTTAATGTCATCACCCCTGAATGTTTGCCACTTTTTAAGAGTGGTGTATTGTGCATTGTCTGGTTATGAGATTTTTAGGATGGTTATTTTGAGCAAGGAAGCTTGGGTTCATTGAGGGATATTGCGTCAATCCTCTTTCTTTCTATCTTTCCTGTGTTAGCATCAGCTAGACCAGTGAATGTTAAAGGGGTTTTCTAGGTCATACATATTTATGATCTATTCGTAAGATAGGTCATGAATATCAGATTGGTGGGGGTCTGATACCCAGCACTACCACGACCTGCCACTACCTGCTGCCATGGACGTAAAAGGTTAAGGATGCAAACAGTGTACAGTGCCAGCACCACACCTCTGTATATTGTGTAGTGGACATCCGTGTGCTGTCTAGATTTTTTGTGGCCCCATAGAAATTCTTAGGTCCGTATTCGATCCGCAAAAAATGCAGATCGGATGAAGACCGAAAATATGGTCATGTGCACGAGGACTAAGAGTGATTTTGCTCTCTCTTGCATACTTTCCATACAATGAACCCTAGGCATTTATTAGAGCTGCATTGTATCAGCAGTGAGAGATTGGCCTTCATCCGTGCTTACTGTTGCTCTTACTTGTACCAGACTACCAGCTCCTAATAGGGGTGCTGTTACACGTGTGGGAAATCCACGGGACCACCACGTGCCTCCTGTGCGTGCAGCTTTAAACCATGGCATATACAGGTGAAGCACAGCAATTAGTGGTGAACTACATGTCGTTATACAGGCTGTGCCATATATGAAGACATTAAAGGGAGTCTGTCACATGATCTGAGCGTTTAGACCGCTCAGATCAGGTTATAGACTGCTTTGCCCACATTCCAAAAGTACCTTTATTAGTGCTGTCCCTCGACAAGATCTTCTAAAAAAGACATTTTATGAGGTCCGGCAAGTGCCCAGGGGCGGCGTTACTGCAGCAAGAGCCCAGGCCCCTCGGCAATGTGCCCAGAAAAACACACCTCTTTCACCCCTCACCGCCCTTGTATCCTATTATTACCTCCTCCTCTGCCTCTCAGATCTTGCGCCTGCGCCGCACCAGAGGACTGCAGTGAAGCGAGAGAAGTATGGTCTATAGCCTCATGGAGTTGATATCCGCGGTGGGTTAGCCATTATGTGTGGGGAAGTATGGAGGGGACAGGTATTGGACAGCCTTACATATAGTTGTTAGTATTTTAAACTGAATTCGCTGAGCAATGGGGAGCCAGTGAAGGGATTGGCAGAGGGGAAAGGCTGAAGAGTAACAGGGGGAGAGGTGGATTTGTTGGGCAGCGTATTTGAGGTTAGATTGGAAGGGTGTGAGGGTGCTAGATGGAAGGCCACATAGGCGAATGTTACAGTAGTCTAGGCAGGAGATGATGAGGGCATATACAAGCATTTTTGCAGACTCTTGGTTGAAGAATGGGTGGTTATAATATGTATGTTTGAGTTGGAGGCAGCAGGTGGTGGAAAGGGCTTGAATGTGCGGTTTGAAGGTCCGGGCAGAATCCAAGGTTACTCCAAGGCAGCAGACTTGGTTGACCTGGGAGAGTGTGCAGCCATTGATCGTGATAGATAGGTCTGTTAGGGGGTTTGACCAAGGGGGTAATATCTCTCCTTGGGGAGACAGAACCTTAATCGACGTGAGGAGACTTATAGGCAGGCATGGGATTCAACCAGTTCCCTCAAGTTCTCCAGATCCGGTTGTTAAAATGACAGATCTGGCTGGCAGCTGGAGATTAGCCCTTCCATTCCATAGTTTACCTCATTGTGCTTTTTAAAAGTTGGGTGGTATGTGTGTGTAGTATATATGTGTTGGATTTATGTATGTGTACCATGTATATGGTGTATTTATGTGTATGTGTGTTGCATATATGTGATGTATATGTAAACATATGTCATGACGTTGCATGTCCGCCGTTGAGTAGGGAACCTGTTGTTAAAAATTTGAATCCCACCCCTGCTCATAGGCCATATATGCTCCTCTGGAGGGATGCAAATGAGCTCTTTACAAGCTCTGCCTCTAATGCGACCAGATGTAAGGCAGCTATCCTATAAGTCAATGTTCGGCCAGGTTGAACATTGACTTATAGGATAGCTGCCTTACATCTGGTGGCATTAGAGTCAGCGTGAAAGGGATACTGAAATCCATGGGACATTATGAGCTGTCCAGGCCGAAGGTGTAGATTGAAAAAAGCAGGGGTCTTAGGACAGAGACTTGAGGGACACCAACAGAGAGAGGATGAGACAAGGAGGTGGTGTGACAGTGGGACAGTGGGAGACACTAAATGTCTGGTCTGTGGGGTAAGATGTGATCCAGGAGAGGGCCAAGTCTGTGATGCCAAGAAATGAGAATGTTTGTAACTAGCAACTATATGACCACCCCTGAAGTATATGAATTGTATATTGCCCCTTTTGTATATCCAATAGCTATAGAAACCTATTATAATAAAGATATGTGTCAATATGCAAAATATAACTGTACTGTTAATCCCTAAAGGAGGCAACCTAGTGGGGTACTTTGAAGTGAATGGGAGCAGTGCAGTTTTTTATTTGTGCGTCGATATAGCCGGTTTTGGTTTTTGAGGGCAGAGTTGTATTTTTTAATGTCACCTTTCCAGGATACCTACATATAATGTATTGTTTAACGTTAAAAAAATTTGAGGTAAAAAAAAAGCTATTCTGCCATTGTATGTAGGGTTTTTCTTTTATTGATGGCAATTTTAAAATATGTGCATCCTTTTGATTTTTTGGGGGAAGCACTGTGACCAAAAAAAGGACAATTCTAGCATTAGAGTTTTATTTTTTTATAACGTTCACGTGCATGATCAATAACAATTAAGATTTAAAAACATTGTTCAACTATAGAGATGAGCGAACGTGCTCGTTACGAGCACTGTAGCGCTCGGCTCCCCTGCGCAATGCCCGCAGGCATTGCGGATCCGTCCTCAGCTGCGTGTAAGTCAATGGGGACGGATCCATTTGGTATGAGTGTCATACCAAATGGATCCGTCCCCATTGACTTACATGCAGCTGAGGACGGATCCGCAATGCCTGCAGGCATTCGTTCGCAGGGGAGCTGAGCGCTACAGTGCTCGTAACGAGCACGTTCGCTCATCTCTATTCAACTATTTTTAATTTTCTTATGGAACTTGAACCTGTGATCATTTGATTGCTAGTACTATGCACAGTAATACTTCTGTATTAGAGTGTATATAGGTATATTTACCAACCTTCTAATACATCCGCACCTGCCTGGATCAGATTTATCTTTGGTCACGGCAGTGAAAGCAGGGTGCCAGCTATATAATAAACTGGTAATCATAAGCAATGGCATGGGCACAGCTTCTGGGCCTGCTCCATCACAGTGCCATACTATTACGGCACTGAGTTTTAACTTGCTATTACAACAATGTAATAGTAGAGCAATAACCTGGAAGAGGTTACAGTAACTAAATAAAATAAGAATATAACAGCTCTGCATTTTCACATATCTCATAAAAAATCATCTTTCTCAATTTATATATGACAGCAGAAATATTAATAAAGAATAGTCATATGTACGGTTGGTAATATGTTGGTGGAGCTCACCTGGCAACGGCAACTGGACAAGTAGGCCACTTACATTAGAGTCGTGACTTAACTTGCTTATGACATCCAGCAATTCTTCTTGGGAAACATTGCTGGGCTTAAGAATAACGTCACTGGAAATTCCTAAGATAAAAAAGATTCATCTTAATGCATATATTGTGCAAGAAGTATGGACAACAAGATTACGTTTTCACTACTCCAGCCATGTCGAAGGTCAATTCAAATGATTCCTACTCTGCAATGGAAACTAAGTACAAACCCAACAACCACTACAAACGTTAGGAAGATAAAGATACTGCTACAGTTTCCTTAGTGTTCCTATGAGAAGACCACAGGTGTTCCATCAAATGTCACTGTGAACATGGTGTCTGATTTGCAGGCAGCACAATACAGAGCAGAATAAACTAACCAGATATATATTTAGTTGTTTAGAAGTTAGTCCATGTACTGACTGACAGCTATCTGTGTATGTACATATAACACATACAGGGAAGGCTGACAGTCACCCAGGATTTTAATGTATAAATTTTAAATTATACATAATCTCTTGCCCTATGTCTGTCAGAGATGCCTCCATAGGTGTCTTCTTAACCTCAGATATGTGAAATGTAACCTACCAAAAAACCCTGCTAAGTATTTTAGAGCTATGCCCCTGGTGAGTGTGCCATTTGTGCCCCTTGAAGAATCTAGCTTCACTTACCATGTGACGTGCGGCAAGACAAAATAAATGATGTCACTGAGGCCATTTCCAGGATTTGTCTTGGATTTTCTTCAATTCAGTCAGTTGATTCAGCTGAATTAAAGAAACTGGTATAAGACCAAAGAATTTGGTCTGTTACAGTAAGTGCTTTGATCACTTGACTCCGTTGCGGCGAGATTGTATGATCACAACAAGTTGAGACAAACAGAGGTGTAACTCAAAGCGTCAGGGTCTCAGTGTGGCAGAGGGTCATTCAGGTCCCCTCAGGCATTAGGGTCTGGGTTTGATTTCTACTACTGCACCTCTTATAGATATGGGGATTAATAATTATTCTAACTGGTTTAAGAAATACTGTCAGGATTTAACTTTAGCTGACAAATTACAATGTTTTCTAATTTCCTTATAATACATTTCAAATTATGTTTCACTATAATATCATAATTCAAGCGCTGACTGGCTATAACTTATGATAAAAACACTGAAAAACAATTCTAATTTATTCCTGTAGTTTGTTATCAAAAGCAGTCTAAACCACAGCTGTATTCACAATTCTGTTGCCTTCAGAGCTAAAATGTGCCCTATTTTACTAAAAGGGGTTATCCTATATCATGCTACTGATAACATATACTCTGAATAGGTGATCAATATCAGATCAGTGGGGGTCGAACTCCCGGAACCCTGGCTGACCAGTTGTTTGAAGGGGCCAAGGCACACCTGCACATCATCTACTTAGGATAGGTCATCAATATCATGAAACTGGACAATCACTTTAATGTCTGCATAGATATGATGAGTTGCATTCTGAGCAGTGTCCACATTACACCAGGAGCTGTACAATACAACTCTCATATGGAAGGAAGGTTGCACATGTCTTGAATGGCAAGTGACGGAATTTATAATCCATTGTGCTGTCTAACTTTCCTTTTTCTACCTTTCTGTACAATATGTCACTAGACATGGCATGTTCTGCATGCATCTAATTTATGCACGTTATCTGTGGAAAACTGTCAAAGTTTTCTAGATACAACTAGAGATGAGCGAGCACTAAAATGCTCGGGTGCTCGTTATTCGAGACAAACTTTTCCCGATGCTCGGGTGCTCGTTTCGAGTAACGAACCCCATTGAAGTCAATGGGAGACTCGAGCATTTTTTGCAGGGGACCAAGGCTCTGCCCTGGAAGGCTGGGTGAAAACCTGGAAACCTCAGAAAATGATGGAAACACCACGGAAATGGACAGGAAACAGCAGGGGCAGCATGCATGGATGCCTCTGAGGCTGCCTAATCCCACCATTACCCCAAATTCTCAGGCAACAGCCTGGTGGTTACCCTCATGGCAATTGTGCTCACCCAGACCAAGAAAGGCAAGGCACATACCCATCACATATTAGGGAAGCACCCAACTAAGTGCAAAGAAAAATTGTTTAGAGAGAGGGCCTGTAGGTGGACCTCCGGAAAAATTGTTTGGAGAAAGAGCCTGTAGGTGGACCTCCGGAAAAATTGTTTACAGAGAGGGCCTGTAGGTGGACCTCCGGAAAAATTGTGGTAAAAGAGTGCCAGTTGGACCTCTAAAAAATGGTGTTTTTTGGGTCAGCGTTAGGCAAAGACGACAAGGAGGAGGAGGAGTAGGAGGAGTAGAGAAGAGGAATCGGATACATAAGTAATCTTTAGCTGCTTTCCCCCAGAGGAGATTTGAATTATGGTGAAATCCAGGCTTTGTTCATTTTAATAAGCGTCAGCCTGTCAGCGCTGTCAGTTGACAGGCGTGTACGCTTATCGGTGATGACGCCACCAGCTGCACTGAATATCCGCTCTGACAACACGCTAGCGGCAGGGCAGGCCAGCACCTCCAAGGCATACAGCGCCAGTTCAGGCCATGTGTCCAGCTTTGAAACCCAGTAGTTGTATGGAGCAGAGTGATCGGTCCGGACGTTGGTATGGTCAGCTAGGTACTCCCTCACCATCTTTCTGTACAGCTCCCCCCTACTCTGCCTAGACTGGGGACAGGTGACGGTGTCTTGCTGGGGTGACATAAAACTGGCAAAGGCCTTGGAGAGCGTTCCCCTGCCAGTGCTGGACAAGCTGCCTGCTCGCCTCCTCTCCCCCGCTACTTGGCCTACAGAACCACGCCCTCTGCCGCTAGTGGCGTCAGATGGGAAGGATTGTTTCAGCTTGTGCACCAGGGCCTGTTGATATTGATTCACTCTCATACTCCTTTCCTCTACAGGGATGAGAGTGGAAAGGTTCTGCTTGTACCGTGGGTCCAGGAGAGTGAACACCGAGTAATCGGTGTTTGAAAAAATGCTTCTAACGCGAGGGTCACGGGATAGGCAGCCTAACATGAAGTCTGCCATGTGCGCCAGAGTCCCAACACGCAAGAATTCCCTCTCCTCACTGGCCTGACTCTCCATTTCCTCCTCTTCAGCCCATACACGCTCAAGAGTTAAGAAGGACTGAGCACTGGTACCCTCTTCTGTCTCGCCGACATTCTCCTCCTCTTCCTCCTCATCCTCATCCCCCTCCTCCGATACGCGCTGAGAAACAGACCGGAGGGTGCTCTGGCTATCAAGCGACGTATCTTCCTCCACCGTTTCTTGTGACAAGCGCAAAGCATCCGACTTCATGCTGAGCAGTGAGTTTTTCAACAGGCAAAGCAGCGGGATGGTGAGGCTGATAATGGCGGCATCACCGCTGACCATCTGTGTTGACTCCTCAAAGTTGCTCAACATCTGGCAGATATCAGACATCCACGTCCACTCCTCATTGTAGACTTGAGGAATCTGAGTTACCTGACTACCAGTTCTGGTGGAAGTTGACATCTGGCAGTCTACAATCGCTCTGCGCTGCTGGTAAACTCTGGATAACATGTTGAATGTCGAATTCCATCTCGTGGGCACGTCGCACAACAGTCGGTGAGCGGGCAGTTGTAGGCGGCGCTGCGCTGCCCTGAGAGTGGCAGCATCTGTGGTCAGCAAATCAGACAGATTGGGGTATGTCTTGAGGAACCGCTGAACTATTAGATTGAACACGTGGGCCAGGCATGGCACATGTGTCAGTCTGCCGAGTTGCAGAGCCGCCACCAGGTTACGCCCGTTGTCACACACAACCATGCCTGGCTTGAGGTTCAGCGGTGCCAGCCACACATCGGTCTCCGCCGTGATGCCCTGTAACAGCTCTTGGGCGGTGTGCCTTTTGTCACCTAAGCTCAGCAGTTTGAGCACCGCCTGCTGGTGCTTACCCACGGCACTGCTGCTGCGCCTAGAGCTACCGACTGAAGGCGCCCTGCCCACGGATGGTAATTCGGAGGAGGAGGTGGAGGAGGGGTCGGAGGAGGAGGCATAGTACGTCTGAGAGACCGTGACCGAGGTAGGCCCCGCAATCCTCGGTGTGGGCAGTACATGAGCGGCCCCAGGGTCATTCTCGGTCCCAGCCTCCACCAAGTTAACCCAATGTGCCGTCAGTGAGATATAGTGTCCCTGCCCGGCAGCACTTGTCCACGTGTCCATGGTTAGGTGGACCTTCTCAGAAACAGCGTTGGTCAGGGCACGGATGATGTTCTGTGACACGTGCTGGTGTAGGGCTGGGACGGCACATCGGGAAAAATAACAATAACTACTTCCGGAAGAATCATTAAACCATACGGTCTTGTATTTCCTGCCATTACCTACAGTACTTGCAGCATTAATCTTGTTCTTTACATAGGTATGGCTTGCAGGATTGTCGCCCACTAGAATGACACTGAGGTGGGGTCTTTTGTTCCCAAGTGATAACCAGGATTCTACGTCTTTCTGGACTTCTTTCTTTATTTCTTTGGCAAGTTTATTTCCTGAAATAACATGTGCTTTGGATCTGTAAAACATTCTGAAATTTAACCAGAGAAAATATTAAAAGCAAACTCAATAAGAATTAATATCTTATTTTACTTATTCTATATTCAATAGTTATCCAATAGTACAAATACCCCTACAATGCTCGGACCCCTCCTACAGACGATACTTACCCGACCCACGGCATCCACGTCCTTCCGTATCCCTGCACGGCCACTGCTACATCTCCCCGTCGCGGGTGACGTCATGGAGGCTGGTCACCGTCACGGCCTGCTATTGACTGCTCCCCTCCCGTTGCCAGATGTTTTGATCTGCGCAACGGGGAGATGCAGCGGTGCCCGTTTCAGAGGAACGTGGGTGACGGGCCCTGGGCATTGTGGGGACTATTTGTACTGTTGGATAACCCCTTTAAACCCAATAAACATTTGCTAAAAAATGTGTCAGAAGCATTAAAGGGAATCTGTCACTAGCGACCTTCCTATCAATCTGTTTGCATAGACACAAATGCTGTTTATTGGTTTGTTTTTTTGCTGATCCGAGGCTCCGTTCCCGAGTTATGATACTTTTTGTTAATATGCAAATTAGGCCGTTGAAATGAGGGAGTCACCATTGTCGGATCCAGAGAGCTCTGGCAAGCTGTTCTCTGCTAGGACTCATAACATAAGGGTGAAAAAAGCCTGACAAAAGCAGTGCTCTAAGGGCTCAGTCTGGCCCCTTGGTGCTCTGAACAGCTAATTTGCATATTACTAAAAACAAATATGCCAGCAATGGTTCTACCTACAGACATAACAAAGTAATCGTCCTATTCAGTATGATCAATCCTACTAGACAGCATACCTGGTTTAATGGGTTTCTCAAATGGCGTCTCCTTCTCCCCGGC
Source organism: Rhinella marina (assembly GCA_900303285.1). NCBI lineage: Eukaryota > Metazoa > Chordata > Amphibia > Anura > Bufonidae > Rhinella > Rhinella marina. Next base: position 356,353 of record ONZH01021251.1, on the reverse strand, counting down.
TGTAGCGCTCTCCAATCACAGCTCCAAAAATAACTCATCTTGGACCGCACTACAGCCAGGGAGAAGGAGGCGCCCATTGAGAAACCTGGCCGCCTCCTCCTCCATGTACCATTACTCTAAATTAACATACTGGGCGCAAAAAACAGCAGGGGACACAGCGGCGGCATGGTGGGGTATTTTAGAAAAAAGTGCTGGCATCTGTAGGGCCCGCCCTATCTGGTAAGCATACCAGTTTGTAACATATAAACCCATGAAAGGTCCTCTTTAATACCACCACAATTTTAAAGTTGTTTCAACTTCAAAAAAGTCAGACACAGCACAGAATGATTTTCTACCAGAGTGAGATCTTTCTAGCTAATCTGACTAATAGATGAGGGTCCTGAACGGAGACCAGTTTAGAATTCAGAATTCACCCTAACAGGGTGGGTTTCTAAACCAGACAACCCTTGTAAGGGGCTTTTCTTCTTTTTTTGTATACTCCCTACTAGTGCTGGACAAGCCTAGGATGTACAATTCATTGTCATGACGGTAAACCCCTTTGTGCATTCTTTACTGAGTTATATCTAGTTTTCCACCACTTCATCAGATACGAATTCACAGAAAGGAATGGTTACATTACAATTCTGGTAGAAGCGGCCATGCCTGATTCATAGAATTCTATTCATTTTCTGATCAAGCCGGGTTTCGTTAATGACTGCAATCACGGAGCTGGACAGGTAACATAAATCAAGCGGCAGAAGGAGGAATAAGATGAGCGTTATCTAGTCTGTTAGCTAAACAGCTATAATGGTCATCTCATACAGCAAACATAGCCACACATAATTAACCTTTTAATAAACAGCTATTTCTTCCCGTTTTTACCTCTCGATGTTTTACTTTTTGTTTTTTCATTGACATGGCTGTATAAGGTTGAGTTTTATGCAATAGAAATTGCATTTTTTGGTGCTTTTTAATTTTATGTTTTGGAAATCTATTTTTCACGTTTTTTTCATCTTATTTTTTGTACTGTACATATTTCACACTGAATAACCTGTTAAATGAGTTGTTCAGGTTATTTCGGTCATGTGGATATACATGATAAGTGCATTTTTTTTTACATAAAGTATGCACAATAAAGTGTACTTTATTAAATTTTATGAGATAAGAGAAGCGATGAAAAAATGGCCATTTTGATACTTTTTACGCCATTCGACGGACTGACAGCTATCTCTGTATACATAGTCATAGAGGGGAGGCTGTCATCACTGATAGGACTTCCTCCTTGTCTTCAGTCAGTGATTGACAGCTATCTCTGTATACACAGTCATAGAGGGAAAGCTGTCAATCACTGATAGGACCTCCTCCTTGTCTTCAGTCAGTGATTGACAGCTATCTCTGTATACACAGTCATAGAGGGAAGGCTGTCAATCACTGATAGGACCTCCTCCTTGTCTTCAGTCAGTGATTGACAGCTATCTCTGTATATACAGTCATAGAGGGAAGGCTGTCATCACTGATAGGACGTCCTCCTTGTCTTCAGTCAGTGACTGACAACTATCTCTGTATACACAGTCATAGAGGGAAGGCTGTCAGTCACTGATAGGACCAGCAGGAATATAAATGTATGAAATACATTAGTTATACTGAATCTTTTCCTATAAATTTATACATCAATCTTCTCAGCTCCTCCTGCTCTATAACATGCTGCATTCAGCTCAGACACCATGTTCAACATGATAGGTTCCCTTTAAATCTTGTTATGGCGCTGTTCATAATCATTGGCACTTCTAGGTGACCTTCAAATTAATGATTACCCTGGAAATGGACGAATAGGCAGTTTAAGATGATCAGTGACAGAGTGGCTGCTATAGAAGCCACCATAGGACTGCAGTAATAGACTGCAATGGAGATGAAGTGAAGTAGTTAAAATCTATCTTTATTTACTCTAATATATGATCAAACAAGATGAGGCTTCACTGGCCTTGATATTACTAGAATTTAATAGAATCATTGTGTCTCACTGTATGGTAAGCAACCAATATACTGGGGCTTTAAATTTGGGGATAATAACTGGGGCTTTAAATTTGTTAGCCATGCATTTTATTCTCTGCGTCTGGTGTTTTCACCTATTCATGTAATATACTGTTAGGTTCATTCACCCCCTCATTAAATTGCCAATACTGCTTTATGCTGTAGTACGTACAATGTACATGCACATATACATGGCCTCTATCTAATCTGTATGTCCACAAAGGTCATTCTGTACTCAGACGTTTCAGTTTGTAATAGAACAGTAGATATGAAAACGGGCTACAAATAGCAGTAAAATGTGCAATATAACAAAGCAAAGGGTCTAAATGAAGGGGATGCCATATGGAGAGGCTGTGCCTTTTCTACGTCTTCAGCTCTGCAGTCATCATTTTAAACTAGTGGAGTGTGAAGGGGAAGCTACAGCTGCAATAAACATTATAAGCCCTAATCTAGGACTGAAAGACAAAGCACTGCCATATAAAAAAGAACACAAAACACGCAGCAAGACAACTGAAAACACATCACGTATGAAGACGGAAACTGCACATATAAAAATGTATACAACTATATATACAACTGTATATAAACTAAAATATACTTGAAATATCTATTATAGAATACAGTTTAATAGTGATATCAATTGTACTTTTAAATAATAAAATTCTATATTTCTTTTCATCAAAATAACCATAGCCAAAATAATTTCAGTTGTTATATAAATCTAAGCTCAGGAAATATCGATTTTTAAATCAGCAAATATACAAAGTAAATGTTATATCCACCAAACTATAAGAAACATTCTATCTATATCACATCTATACCTGTCTAAATAAACTAATAAACACTAATAATAAAAGAATGAAATGAAAATAACCTTCCTCGGTTATATCTGTACAACCATAAAAAAAGGTGTGATATATTCATTCTAAACTCAAACAATCATAACCAAATGAAGGCAGCATAAATTTTGTGATCATAAAAAAACTGCATTGTCTATATTGTAAATAAAATGATAATAAGATATACATAAATATAGAAAAATATATAAGATGAAAGTAAAAATGGATCAGAAAAATGTACAAGTATGAAATGAAATTTTCCATTATAGGATAGATAAGATATGAGATAGATAGATAGATAGATAGATAGATAGATAGATAGATAGATAGATAGATAGATTATGTACTACTATTTGCTTTACAGAACCCTCTGCTTAGTTATAGAGAAGGAGATTTAGTATGTCCTCACCTGATATAACGACTGCCTATGTAGAAGCCCCATTTCCAGTTGGTCAGGCTGGATTTTGCAGTTCCATGTATTGTTCTCTGGAGGATATAACTGCTGCTTATTATAGAGGCCATTAGTTCTGTGTGCAGTGATAGGATACGCAGAGCAGAATTGCATGAATGAGCCAAAGATAGTCCAGACTATCTCCCCTCCAGCAGCCAAACCCTTGTAAGCATCATTCGCAATACAGTCAATGGTACCTTCAAGGACCACTGACTGATGAGTGAAAACTCCACCTCTCCATACCAGTGATTGGGTGAGAAGTACACCTGTACAGGGACTAGCTGCAGCAATCCAAACGGACTGGTAGGAAGGTAAGTTCATAGTAAACGTTGATGTCAAATGCAATCTAGTGTTAGAAAATCATATACTGTTTGTGTGTTTTTTTTTCAGTTTTCCATAACAGAATGTTAAAAATAGGCTGCCTTTATCTGCACAGTCAGCATTCAGCTTATTATCATCAGGCTCTATTACAATTAAAGATAACAGAACGATCACACCATTGAATACATAGAAGAGCGGGGGCTCCATTGCAAATACTACACTGTATTGCCTATTATGAAGCTAAGTTTTGTCAGTAATGTCCTGTTAGTCTCCGTTTGTTTGCATTCTATTCCGCTCAATGGAAAATACTTAGCAGAGGTGTGCCAAGAAGAGGGCAGAGAAGTTGGTCTCAACACCCCCAGTAACCGCCAGGGATTAAACAATATAGTAATGAAAGAGGGCAGTACTAATTAAAACATAACTTTTAATAATTACTCTGTTAAAAGGAAAAACCAATATATAACAAAAGAACTCCCAAGATATAAGTATATATCCTAAAAAGACGTCCTCCTATATTATTCCGCTCAATGTCCTGACCAGATATGTTCCTGAGTCTTCCTTATACAGCCACATACACTGTATACCAAGGGGTAAGTACTGACAAAACTATCTTTCCTCTACAGGGTCAGGCCACACGAGATGTTTCTGCAAAGCCCAGAGAACCACGTTAACATAATTTTATTTGGAAGGTACTGTGCCTTTAAGGGTGCCTGTATACAATGCAGATTTATATGCAGAAAATCCACATGAAATCTGCAGTAAAACCGTACAAAAAAAACATACCATTTATTGCAGTTTTGGTGCTTTTTTTTGTTGCAGACTTTTTTGCGAAATTTCTGTTTAGGTTAAAAACCCCTTTGAAGTGTATGGGGGAAAACCACTTTACAGAAGGTGCGGAATCACACAAACCATTGACATGCTGCAGATTTTAAAATTCACACAACGGGTCAATTTCCACACTGAACAAAAAAGCTAAGTGTACATCAGATTTGTCAAATCTCATGTGCAGGCCCCTTAAAAGATGTGATGTTTTCAGTGGATACTGGCAGACACGGTGGTCTGGAGAGGTCTCTGGTCGGGTGTGCGGATCTTGTAACATGACATTACACAGGCCTTTTGCGAAGGGGAAACCAGACTATATAATGAGGAGTTTGTGTATTGCGTTCAAGACAAGAAAACGGGACTGGCGTTGCAGCGGACCCTTGGAGTGGAGAGGCGCGGGCTGCGCCAGCGTTCGTCGTTGATGGGGACAGCTTCCAGCACCCTGATCATGAACCGGGCTGCTGAGTTACTTGGGCCTGCCACATACAGTGCTGTAAGGCTGGGAAGGCCCTGTGTATCTTGCACGTGATTTGGGGACACTCCTTGTACTTAGGGCGGATGGAAGTTGTGTGTCAGCCATATTTGTAAATGTGACCAGACCCATGCCAATCCCACAGTGCCCCAGCGTTAACTAAATTCCGCGACTCTAACAGTTATTCTTTGTTGCTGTTTCAATAAACCTCATTAAAGGGAGTCTGTCAGCAGTTTGGACCATGCTAAACTGCTGACAGCACTACATAGGGGCTGCGAAGAGCAGGATAAACTTACCTTTTGGTTTCATCATTAAGAGTAGTGAGAATATGAACTTTTATTCTGCTTCTTAAGTGCAATGGAGGCAGGGCTTCACTGTGAAGTGTATTCTGCACTGAGCTGCTTGACAGCTCCTTCCCTAGGATTTGAATGACAGCGGTACAATTATAAAAATGTTTACACACAAACATGGACACGCCCTCTTACTTATGAGTAAGGCCTCATGCACACGATTGTATTTTTGGTGCAAATCTGATGTGGACCCATTCATTTCAATATGGCCGCCTCCATCCGTCCCTTCTGCCGTCCCACAAAGAAGATAGAACGTGTCCTATTCATGTCTGTTTTGCAGATAGGAATAGGCATTGTTACAATAGCGTGGGACGCATGTGGTCAATATCCATGTTTGGTGGCAAATACGCTCAAGGCTTACTTACTTTGAAGGCCTGGTGTTATCTGATAGGCCCCCGGTTACCATGGCCACCCATCGGTCACCCAGGATCAATCAGGATTAATTGTATCAGAGAGCTAATCATTATACACCTCTCTGATCCTCCAGCACACTGACAATGATCTAGTCCCTGCAACCCAACGCTTCCTGCTCCGGACTCGGCACACAGGGAATGGCTGGATGTGTCCGCCCAGCTAGTCGCTGACCGCAGCAATGGAACATAAGCTGAGCTGTGGACAGTCTGAGAAATAAGCACACCACACAGCCGTCTAAAACCGACCTTAAAAAAAAATGCCTATCTTCCAGGAACAGCGCCAAACCTGTCCACAGGTTGTGTGTAGTATTGCAGCTCAGCTCAACTGAAGTTGCCAGATCCAGCACCAAAAACCATGTAAGTCAATGGTGCCAAATCCGTTTTTTCAGACATTAAAAAAACGCATCCCATGCCCATTGACTTACAATGGTTTTCGTGCCTGATCTGGTTTTATTAATTTTCGATTTAATACAACCAAATCTGTTCTGAATGGATGCAGCCGGTTGTATTATTAGAATGGAAGCGTTTTGCTGTGGTTTTGAGATCCCATGGCGGATCTCAAAACCGCTGATCTGAAATGTGTCATAGATGTTTCCTACATCAAAGTACAACACAAAAAGAAAAACTTTTTTTTTTCATGAAACTACCGTATCAAAACCCCATTGTGGTAAATGCAAATCCTCATCTTCACTTCAAAACCCCTCAAAACAGGAGAACAACTGTCCCATGTGACATAACAGGGACCTTAGAGGTGATTGTATATTGTTGGGGTTTGCCATCACTTATTGGTTATTGAAGGTCTGACTGCTGGATCTGCATGGTGTGAGATAAGGTGCAGAAGTATCCAGTTAAAAGCAGTGTTTAGTGGAGCTCCCACCACTAGAACCCTCATGATTAGTCAAAGGTGACATATCCTAATAATCAGCAATGATTTTAATGTGAAGAGGAAAATCCCTTTAAGGTGACCTTGCATTAAAAGATAGCTGAACCTGATGGCCATCTTCTCCAGCTCCCCCTAAGCATGTACATTTTACTCAATATATAAAACTGATGGAATATATGTAAAGTCATTTTTGTGTGTTTTTTTTTTTTACCACAAATCTTTGAGCCCATTAAACTCATGTCTTATGAGGGATGAGCGAATCAACTTCAGATGAAACATCCAAAGTCGATTTGCATAAAGCTTCGTTCTAATACTGTATGGAGCAGGAGCAGTATTAGAAAGTATCGGCTCCGATGAGCCGAAGTTATTACTTTACAAAGTCTCACAAGACTTTGCGTAATAACTTCATAAATTAACTGTAAAAAACCATTTCCTCAACTCAGGTACAGTTCCAAGGTACCACTTGGAACAGAACCCGAGTTCGGGAAATGTTTTTTTTACAGTAGAAATGAATTTATGAAGTTAGCAATAACTTCGCCTCATTGGAGCCAATACATTCTAATACTGTACGGATCTCCTGCTCCGTATAGTATTGGACCGAAGCTTTATTCAAATCGACTTCAGAGGTTTCATTCAAAGTCGATTCACTCATCCCTATTTATGACACCAGAAAAATATATCGCCTTTGGGGAGAGCATAGGAACTTCATATGGTTTATACACTGAACTCAATATCATTTCTTTTCATAAAAATGGAATAGCGATTTCCCTGCAAATATGTTTTCCTGCTATCAGTGATTAAAGGACATTGTGTACAGGCAGATACATCAGTGACCATGACTTATTGATGAGAAGACGAGTGGACAGAACACTGCCGGTCTTCTGTACGCCTTATTAGCAGTGATTATACGAACAGCACAACATTCATTTGGAACATTTGGTCTAATAGCCCAGGGGACCGCTCGGCCTTAAAAAAAATAGAATTTTAAAAAATTGCAAAGAAAGAATTGTGTTTTTCTTTTCCATTTCAACCCAAATTTTTTTTTTTTTTTTTTTACATTAAATGTTTCCATTAAAAAGTACAACTCATCCTGAAAAAAACAAGCCTTCATACATCTATGTTATGACTCTTCAAAGGTAAGAAAGGAAAAATGAAAACGTTGCATCGAAATTTGCTTGATTCTGGGTTAATGTTCACATTGATAATTCACAAACTAGTCAACAAGCACTAGTCAGAAATGGTGCAAAGCCGTCACATAAGTATTTGTAAGGCAACGATGAGTTTATTTTAACACACCGGGAAGAATTTATCATGAGGAGAATAAGTGTTGGAGTACTTTATGTCACATTTATCAAACGTCATGTTGTTTGATAAATTTGTCTTCTCCTTTTGTTTAGAAAAGCTGCTCGTTTTCCTATTCCACCCTCAGACTAAAGCGAGATTGCGACTTTTTAAAAAAGTCTCGGTGATAAATCTGGAGTGAACCTTAATAACGAACCACACCGCTTTCCCATCAATACTTCAAAATTAGTGGTGTGAAAACCCAAAGTCGCTACATTTTTGCAAGATTCGAAAATGTTGCAAAAGCCCCAATTTTTCTACTTTTTGAAGACAGAATTTTGGAGTGAAGGCATGATAATTTAGGGCCATATACGGCAGGATTCATATCAATGGGGCTGTAAAAGATATGTTGTGCCATTCCGCTGCCCTGCAAAACTATAGAGCATGTCCTATTCTTGTCCTCAACCGCACACAAGAATAGGCATTTTCTATATAGCGCCGGCCATGTGCGGTCCGCAATATACAGACTACAATACCAAGCACAGCCGCTATACAACGTACAACACTGGTGAAGACAACAGACTGAAGCTCCTTTGATTGGAGTCGCTTTCTGAAACAGCTGATCAGCAGGGATGCCGGGTGTCAGACCCCCCCCAACCCCCCCATTCTGATATTGATGATTATCCCAAGGATAGGCCTTCAGTATCAAATTCCTGGATAACCCCTTAAAGGGGTTCTCCGGGAATTAAGAAAATACGTAAATATTACTTAATTATGAATATATTCCCAAATACCTTTCATTAGTTATAATGGCTCGTTTTGTCTAGGGAGCAATGATTAGGAGAAACAAAATAGCCGCCGTCCTATCAGTCCACACAAAACCTGTCCTAATCACACAGGAGGACAAGTTACTTCACAACACTGAGGTAAAGATCTGCCTCATCCTCCTCTCTGCTCTGCTTGTCCGGGATTATGATCTTGACTACAGTTTAATATGATATTTAGCTGAATCTCTGTGGGAATGGAGTTCATCAAGAGACATTAAGTACAGAGAGGACGGACAGGACAGACTCTAGTAATGGAGGCTGCATACAAGAGCTGCTGCTCATTAGCCACATCTGCTAATGAACTCTATAACTACAGAGATTCAGCTGAAGTTCTTATCTGTATTCAGGATCATAATCCCTGACAATTAAGAGAGGAGGATGAGGCAGCTCTTTTACCTCAGTGTTGTAAGGTAACTTGTCCTCCTGTGTGATTAGGACAGGTTTTGTGTGGACTGATAGGACAGCGGCCATTTTGTTTCTCCTAATCATTGCTCCCCGACAAAACAAGCTATTATAACTAATGAAAGGTATTTGGGAATATATTTATAATGAAGTAATATTTAAGCATTTTCAGTCAAGAAGGGGCTTTCACTTACTGAACTATATTATTTAACATTATTTACTTCATAGCCATACAATTTCAATTTTGGTAGCAGAAAATACATTTTTGGCATTCGTATAAATTCCTGTGTAATTTATATGATGTTTTTTGTGTTTAATGAAGATTAATGAAGTGTTTTTGTACATTGTTTTTGTTTTTTTACACCGTTGATTAAACATTTTTGGCAAAAATGTCCGATAGGTGTTGTTCTCACTTTCTTGAGACAGGAGCAGATTCAAGATGTGGAACCAGCACCTATCGGACATATATACCGGTATATATGTCATATCCTGTGCCTCTACCATAACTGCTGAGATGAAAATACCCCTTTGACAGGTGATAATGGTTGTGTGGATACCTAAAAAGCATAAGTGTAAGTTTGTTTTGGTTTCATGGAAGGTATGCACAAGAAAATGGATTTGTTAATTTACTAATCCTATATTTGGCAACTTAAACCTGATGCATGTCTAAGCCTGTTTATCACAGTGGTTTCTGCTGGTGGCTGTCGAATATTAGGCCACAGCCCTTTTCTGGTAAGTCATGCCTCCTCACCGCACTATACGCACAGGATCTTTCAAGAGCTAGAGCCAAATTGAGCAAAAATGCACCAAACTGCAGCAAACTTTGGTGCAGTTTATGCCAGTGTCTATTTATTATATACTAAATGTTATACTTTTTTTTTGGACTTTTGTTTGATATATAGTCCTTTGTGATCACAGAAAGGGCTAATCTGGGTCTGCCAAGACTGAGCAGCAATGATATGCCAAGGGCCACCCACTGATCACAAGATCATAGGGTTCAGTAGAGGGATTGGTGGTGCCTCTATTCATTATGTGTACTCATTGAGGGTTGCGCAGGCTAGAAAGGAGAAGACGACCGAAGTGGTCACCTCTATTGTCTCCTCAGGGTCCCCAGCAAGTCAACTGACTGGCTCAACTGTATAAGCTTTAATGCCGCCATGCTATAGTGTATATAGCAGTCTAAGGTTCTAGTAATACTGCCATCACAACTGGTTTTAGGGGTTATCCATGAATTTGATATGTATTACCTATCCTCAGGATAAGGCCACACTGCTCAGGCCTCTTCCTAGGCCAGTGACTTCACCATACAGTGGTCATATGGCCAAGGTGCAGCTCAGTACCATGTGCTCTCTGCGTCCATAAGTCCGTTCTGCAAATTATAGAACATGTCCTTTTGTGGTCTGCAAAATGCAATCCACGGACCCGTTAAGGTCAACAGGTCCGCAAATATATGTGGATGGCACACAGTCGTGTGCATGAGGCATTAAAGGGGTCGTCTCATTTCAGATAATGGGCGCATACCGCTAGGATATGCCCCCACTGTCTGATGGGTGCGGGTCCCACTGATGGGACCTGCACCTATATCGAGAGCGGATCCCCATATGCCAGACCACTTTTACATTTTTCATCATAATTTGTAAGCCAAAAACAAGGAGGAGGTCCAAAACACAGAAGAGGCATTTTCTATTAACTTTTTTTCTGTAGGTTCCACTTCTGGTTTTGTCTTACAAATACTGATCGTATGAAAGTGGCCTTAGAAAAATCCATCTAAAAAGCAATTTTGCACATCTAAGATTTCTTCACTTTTGGGAAACGTGGTGAGGCTTACTGCGAAACAGGGTGGGCCCAAGATGCACCATTTGGCACCAGAATTGTGGGAAAATTCTGGAATACAAATCTGTCTCAAAGTAATTCAACCAATAGTTGGAACAGAGTCAGAGAAAAGTGTCTAGCTATGGACCAAATCTATCATCCAGCCTGAGCCTCTGTGGTAAATCTGGTGCAGGTCTAGACAGTCTGTCGAAGTGTGCGTTTACACGGACCAATTTTGCAGGTGGTTGTCGGGAAGGAAGCAATCTTTCCCGACGAACGCCTGCTTGTCAGTGAAGGAGACTGCTGCATTTACACCCAGTGATCCCCTCCACAGCATGGGGAAAAGAAAATCAGTAATGCCATCACTCTTTCCCATTCAGAATTATTTGTGGGAAGCAGACCACCGTTTACACAGCACGATCTGCTGCCCAGAAACACACCAACAATTACCCGATGAACAAGCTTTTCGCTTGTTTATTGGCGGCACCTTAAACAGCCCAATTTTCGCTAATGAGTGTCCATACGAGTGCTCACTAGTGATAATCTGCCTGAATATCAGGCAGTGTAAAGGGGCCTTAACCTTCCATCATCTTTACGATTAGTAAATTTGGGCCAAACCTTCTTAAATAGACTTTAAAATTGAATTAGGGAGCTCAGTCGTGCTGTAGACATCAGTAGTTTATTGTCAAATGTTTTAGTTTCAACACATTCAAAATATGGAAACTGAAGTAAAAAGACTATCCAAAAGGACTAGATTCTACTGGCATAATGTTTAACACATTACAGCAATAAAGATGGGAAAAGAAAAAAATAAATTCACCACTGTCCTCTACAGCTAGGTAATCATACTACGCCAATTGTGCTGAAATAGAAGTGCAATGATGATAGGTTACTACAATAAACCAACTGCCCAACACAACGAAAGGGGAAAATGCGGCCATGTTGGATGAGGTACATTTACTGAGAGATTAAGACAATAACACTTAAATATACACAGTAAAGTAGGTGAACACTCACCAAGTAAACATTTCAGATGTATAAGGTTTATTCAAGGTATTCAAATATGAAGCAGACTTAAAAGCTTAATGGCTCTGATGCTCCTCTAGTACAGTAGGTTATACTCAGTCCCGTTCTTTTTGCCATTAGACAGTTCTGGTTGTGACAGGGGTTAAACACTAACAAAAAAAGAAAAAAAAAAAAAAAAAACTGCTGGCAAACTTTTCTGTGGATACATTGGAATGACATGAAAAACCAGTCCAAGCTTTTGCTGCATACTAGGGAATTCAAGTACAATACTTCCAGGTAACAGATTGCAAATGTAAAACTTTTATAACACAAAATATATATATGCATATATAAAATTATAACCATGAGAAATCTGTGTCCCAGAAATGTATGAAATAGTGCAAGACTTGCCATCAAAAAACAGAAGACCTCATGTGACAAAGTAAAAAGGGTAGGGAAAAAAAAAACTCAAACACAAACCTGACATATGCAAGAATCTGAGTTTTGCCTGGTGGACTGGAAAAATACCTTTGTGCACAATCATTAGTTTCAAGAGGCTCAGCAAACAGTTGCATAAGTCAAAAGCAGCATGTTACTCCATGTGCATTTCTCCTAGTACGGCTTCTCAAATGTTTCCTGCGCTTCCAGAGGCAGCTTTAAGTGTTGACACTTTCTCCTCCAACGTCATCCCTGACCATGACTACACCAGGTCGGCATCTTCTGCTACATTGGTCGTTTCATGGAATGTATGCTTATAGGCAGGCGGCTGTCCCAAAACTGTGCAATCCCACAATTTCCACTTGAAGACGTGAATCAAATATTTAAAATGAGCAAATAAAAAAAATCTCAGAGGTTATGAGAACTGCATTTCAGGACAGTTTCTTCAATAAGGAAAACCAGGGGGGGGGGAGGGTGACAAAAGAAACAATAGTTTAGAAAATGACCCTGTATCAGAATATAAAGTGCATACACTTAGAGCTGCTGCTCGATTATAGGAGCACGGGCGGATTTCCTCTGCTTCCAAGTCCAATAGGATGTGAAGCGGTTAACAGAAACGTGCGACTGGACGTTGGCAGGGCACCATTTACAGATATGCACTCATGGGAGTCACAGTTAGGGCTTCAGAGACATGACCATTAGTCCTTCTCACACACTGTATAGCCCCCCCACTATTGGTAGCTGTATACCAATGGTCGTTACGGCGGAACAGAACTTAAAAAAAAAAAAGAAACATAATATCTACTGATGTACACGTACTGCAGTTTGGTTAGGCAGATTCTTGAATGTACTGAAGCAGTTTGGCTTTGCAGCACAGTAAATCATTCACTGTACAAAATCACCAGCAAGGACTGGAATGATGTATTCATAGAAGGCACCATCATGCTTATTACATTACCAGAGAACTAAATACAATTGAGTACACTTTGTTAGGTCATTTCACTGTACAAAGCTGGAAAGAAGAAAAAAAGAAAAAGAAAAAAAGGGCTTGGTTGGCAGGCTGGGTCCACGTGAACCAGCCTGCCATCTAGTAGAACAGATGGGCAAGTGCAAGAATTTGTCACCGTAGACTACTTCTGATCGTACCCTCTGAAGTCGGATCTGTCTGTAGTTTGGAGTTACTTTGTTGATATGCACAGTACAGGTTCTCTGCGTCGACGGAGCGTGTGCCATCACCTGACAGGCTATTCTGTGTTCATGGTAGAAGCTCTTTAGTGGGTGTGAAGCGCATTTAACCGTTCGTTCCTTCATTGACACAGGTTACTACAGGGGAGGGAGGCACAGATTGCACTACTTTTGTTTCCAATAAAGAAACCGTAATACTTGCAAAGTGCAACAGAACTGTATTAGGACATGGGCCTCCGGCGTCCATGGAAATACTTGCAGTGCTAATGGTCATCTCAGTCACTGAGTCGGGATGTATAAATTAACATTTTTAAATTTCTGTTGAAGAAAAAAAAAAAAACGGCGAAAAGAAACTTCATCTCAATTGAAAACTGCAAACAAAAAGATGTTTCCACATCAATAAACTTATGGGGAAGAAAGGGGAGAAAAAAAAAAAAAAAGGCTGTGTCACATTCCAAAGCTAAAAATTAACAAGAATGCAAACACGACGAATAATGTACCACTGTGGGTTTGACTGTGTGTTAATGACTGATTTTCAGCGACGTTGGCCGGTGAAACGGCCCTCCATGGGTGCTGCTCCTCTGCCTGTATTCAGCTTCTGCACCATCCCACCACGTGGAGGAGGGCCTCTTCCATCCCTATCACGCATCATCCCACCACCAATGATCCCACGAGGTCCCCCTGCACCACGGTCATTGCGACGCAAATCTCTGCGGTCATCCCCACCACGGGTTTCTCTTTCACGGGCGGCCCTGGTTTTCTTTTCTTCCACATTCAGTCGGACTTCACCACGGAACATAATTGGCTAGAGAAGGTAAGAGAATAAAAGAAGTGAATTCAAGATCTACAGAGCGGCATCGTTTGTAGCCGTCAAGACTATTTAGTTCACATACGTGCCAGACCAACACAAAGTTCGCAAGGTATTTTACCTATTGGCTAATGTTTAAAATCTGTTTTTTTTCTTTGTTTTTTTGAAGGGAAAAAAAACGTTAAAAAAAACCCAATAGTACTTACCTGCAGAATAAAAGGACAAAAGGTAAATTGTCATGTTTACCATCCAGTGAATGCCATAAAGATATGGCCGAATTGCCCTTTTTGTCCCCAAATCCCACCTCATTTATCTTTTTTTCCAGGTTCCCAGTTCATTGTATAGAACATTAAAGGGGTATTCTGAGATTTTTTTTTCTCATTTCATTACCTGCCCCTTATTGAGACTAACATCTTTTGCATTGATATTTATTAAATGTTGCTTACTGAGGGAGCGCTAAGCTCCCTGAATCACGTGCCGCACATTGTGCACATGATCTAGCAGGTTACAACCCACAATGAACGTGTCAGTCATCATGCAGGACAGCATGGCTGGGTAATTCAGCTTTTTATAACTGTGTGTAAAGGAGGCCTTAGAAGTTAAACAGTCACATTTGTTCTGATAGACATGTGCAGTTGCAGCATTTGAAACAGATCTTGAAGCAAGAGAACAAGACTTTTTTAGGTTTCTTTATAGTACTTTAGTTATTTAAAATAATTTCCTCTAAAGCTTCAAATGGATACATACTTTTGCAAGCAAAATCCTTTGAACTGGTTCGGAATCATCAAACACGACAAAGCCAAAGTTGGGAAGCTTCCCTCCAACACCTTTGGTATTAATGCGGAGCTCCATCACATTTCCATAACCTGCAAAGGTTTGTGACAATCAAATTATTGGTACAGACAAGTAAAATCGAGTTTTCTCATGAAAGAAGGGAAGCACATGAAGGATTTAAGCCGCAATATGAATCACAAGTGCAAGCTCACCTTTAAAGAGGACCTTTCACCACTCCTGACATGCCTATTTTAATAGCTTCATGCATTCCCCATGTAATAAGTCTGGAACATCTATTCTTATGGCTCTATGTTGTGCCATTCCTTTATTATTAGCACTAGAAGTTATGAATTAATTGCTATTTGCCTTCAGTAAGGGAACAGAGGGGAGGTAACAAGTTGGGGGTGTGTACCTGCACAGTCTGAACATGGCAGCACTGATTGGCTAGAGTCAGACTGTGCAGGTACACACCCCCAACTGGTTACCTCCCCTCTGTTCCCTTACTGAAGGTAAATAGTAATTCATTCATAACTTCTGGTGCAAATAATAAAGGAATGGCACAACATACAGACATAAGAATAGATGTTCCAGAATTGTTATTACATGGGGAATGCATGACGCTATTAAAACAGGCATGTCAGGAGTGGTGAAAGGTCCTCTTTAAACATTTATAGAGGACCTTTCATGGGTCCAGACATTATGAAATAACTAGCAGGTTATGTAGGGCATAGATCGCTTACTAGTTTGTCTGGGTGCTGCTCTGTTCGCCCGCTGTGCCCCTGTGCACTTTTCCTGCCCTGTTGCTAATCCATACCATCAGTACAGGGAGGTGGAGACTGCTGCATTTCTCATTGGGCGTCTCTTTCTCCCTGGTTGCAAGCTGTCCAATTACAGCGGAGAAGGAGACGCCCATTGAGAAACAGGGCCGTACTGCTGCTATTGATTAGCATACCAGGCGGGAAAAGTAACAGGGGGGCACATCGGTCAAACGGAGCGCCGCACAGATAAACTAGTAAGCGGTCTTACATCCCTGCACTATGCCCTACACAACCTGCTACTTATTTCATGTCTGGACCCATGAAAGGTCCTCTAAGTTAAAATAAAAAGCCAATTAACTTTACAAAAAATGTTCTCTTCCTACTTTCATCCCAAGTTATGGGCTGCTTAATAAGGATACAGTAGAAAGGGTGCAGGAAGAAACAACCTTAAAAGGGCTTTCACCGCTCGGAACTGTGATGAGAGGCTACACCAATCAGTTTAATCTACTGCCGCTTCCAGCAAAGTGCTCCTCCTGCCAGTCTGCTGCAGAAGATGCAACCAATTACTGGCCTCTGTCAGCTTGCACTGTTGAGAAAGCGATAGGCTGCAGCTGTCACATATGGTATAAGTGCACGTCCCCACTGCAGCCACGTAAACAAAGACCAGCAGGGAGGACCGGAGCACGGCGATGATACCATGAAGATTCCACCCAAATCACTTCAGAATATTTGGCAACAATGGCGAGTGCAATACAAATCTAATTTTAGTTATGAAATGTATTTTCACTTAAAGCCAAAAAGTTACTCACTCATAAAAAATTCCTTCAGTTCACTTTCATCAATATCATGAGGTAAGTTCCCAACAAAGAGTTGGTGACTGTCAGGGTAGCGGAACATGCGGCGGTTATCAGAATCGCCCTGTTCTGTGTCACCTCGACCTGTCAACAGAAGCAAAGATCATTTAACTATTTTTGAAGAATCACCATCATAACAATGATTTTTAGGCCCATTTAGGGCCTTAAAAGGGGTTGACCGACCCTCACGCGTAAATGAATGGAGGACTGGAATAAATTTAACATAAAGAAAGCCACTCACATGCTAAATAGTGCTTTGTTCCAACAATAAGGTTCTGGTCCCCCAAGCCCCCTCCCCATATCTAACCACTTAGCTGCCACTAAGGGGTTAACCTGCAAGTACCTGAGCCATCTCCAATCACGGCCATTGCAGCAGGAGCCAAGCTGTGTTCTCTGGTGATGATCAGAGAACTATAATAGTACAACGCTGTACTACTAAGAACTGCTGCCAGTGCCTTACTATTATGGCTGTGGATGTTAAAGGGTTAAACTGAGCCCCTCGATTTAAAATGATGTGCTTATTAGCACATTCTGAGATGCAGGATGATGTGGATTAACCGCACCTATGAGACAATGGGGGCATATGCTAGTGATATGCCTCTATTGTCTGTGATGGGACAACCCCTTTAAAGGTGGCAATCTAAGCTCACAGGATCATACTGCTCTTCAAGCTGAGGTAGAGCGTTTAGAATATCATAGAGCTATGTGTTACACAGCCTGAATATATCATAGAGCCACCATTTTTTGTGAACCACTACACCCAAAAAGCTAAAAACAACTGTCAGGCAAGGCAAACCTGCAAGATCAGATGAACAGAAGCTTTATAAGTCTAATGGAGGTCTATTTCAACTAAACCTTATCCTATCCACGGCTGGACTGGGACTTGCAGCCATATCTAGGTTAAATACCTTATTTCAGTGTAATTTCAAGCAAAAACTGAATACTGAAGCCAATCTTACGTTGAAAAGGATTTGGGGGATTCAGTCTCTCAACTACAGCAACCATAATAAAAACCCAAGTCCTGTAACAATGCGACTTGTATAGCTGTACATCACATGAGAGCACATGTATATTCTGCAGCTCTACGTTTACCTGTCCTCGGGCCCCTTGGCTGAAATGCTGGGCGCTCCCGTGGACGCTGTTCCCGTGTACGAGGAGGTTGTACTTGAGTTTCTGGTTTACTTTCAGGACGTGTCTACAGATAACCACAAAACAAAGTTTGGCTACATATCTTAACCAAATACCACGTATGTGTGGGCCATATTAATAATAAGTGAACAAATTCTAATGTCCTATTAAAGGGCTAGAAAAACTTCAAAAAGCAGAATACTTGTTTTTAAATCACTCAGTAATAACAAATTTGGACAATATCTGCATGGGTTTGTATGTTCTCCTAGTGTGTGCGTGGGCTTTTCCCCCCCATACTCTAAAAGACAGTGATAGGGAACTTAGTATCAAGCTGTACCCAGTGGGGCTCAAATTCTAATGTCTGTAAAGCTGTGGAATATGTCAGCACTATACAAGTTCATAAAATAAACACGTGTTATAAAATATTATATATATATATACACAACCTCATTTCAATCAGACTATGTCAACGACGTCTACTAAACATCAGAACAGATCAATTACATAACCGAACGGCCACAGTTCAATTACCTGTGAGGCAGGAGCTTTTATTACGTGGGGTGGAATTCCCGATGATGGGACAGTCCCACTGGGAGGCAGGTTTTTACTGGTCACTGATGCCCACGAAAAAGCCTACAGAAAACGATGAATGCTAAAAGCTTAGGAAAATGTACAATTCATTCTATCAGGATCAGTGACAAAAACAGCTCAGTAAATATACTGGGACAATCTAGACTTACTGCAGCAAAGTTAAACCAGAACAGTGACAGTAAAGTGAACAGTTCTGTTTTCTTCTCGGCCATCATTCTGCATGTAGACAGTCCTGTGGAATATAACATTTCGAGGGCTGTCCCTAAATCATTTTTATTTTGGCTCATCACATCACTATCCAACGGATAGTCGTTTCACCACCAGGATGTTACCACTGAAGCCAGAGCTTATTTGAAGTGTAGGCCATGAGGGCAGGAACTCTCCACTAAAATATAATGGAGTTTCAGCAAGTGCAGACCACTGTTAATTAATGTCCCTAAATACACTGACAGCATAGCACTGGATCAAGCAAGAGATTATATTGCCATGCATGGCAAAATGATCTATAATGAATTACAAAAAATAAATTATATATAATATATAACATCTATCCAAGGAACAGCAGCAGATCAGTACATGGGAATGTCAGACCAGTTGAGGGTAAAGGCTCTGTGGTTGCGGTGCTGCAGTGTTTTTTCATTACTGTTGTGAGTGGGGGGGAAGAAAAAAAAAAAAAAAAAAAAAAAAAAACACCTTCTAATCCTGTTTTCTTTTGTCGATATGACAATATAACACTGCAACAGAGTGCCATTGGTTTATTAGGACCTTATGAAGGATTAGTACTAGAGTTGAGCGAACATGCTCGTAACGAGCACTGTAGCGCTCTGATCCCCTGCGCTCGCATGGGCGCAGCCATCCGGATTCGTCCTCCTCACCCGACGGATCCGGATGCCTGAGCCCATGCGAGCGCAGGGGATCCGAGCAGTACAGTGCTCGTTACAAGCATGTTCGCTCAACTCTAGTTAGTACAGAAGATCTAATTGGTTAGTTCATGTGAAGTGACCAGAAAATTTTATGATTGAAGGCTAACCATGTAGTACAGCTATTGTGTAAGAGTTCTATTAGTTTGTCATAAAAAAATAAATAAATAAATAAACACACCACCCCCCCCCTCACCCTGCCTAGGTATTTTGAATTAGCTTTTTTATTCGTGTATAATAATTTTGCTATCTGTCTACACTGTTGTGTGGAATGTCTTTATTTTAAATTCCATTTTCTTTTAACTTGGAGGATTAAAAGAGTTTATATTCACAATGACTGCACACAGTAAAGAAAAGTGCTTCGGCACTGCACCTAATTTTGGAAACAGACCGCTGCTGTTCCTTGCACTGACACTTGAGACTTTTGGAAGCTTTCTGCAGGGTTGTTTTGTTTTTTTTGCAAGTCTTTTTGTTTTCAAAACTGCATTCCACTCTGTGCACATTTTAGTATATTGGTATCACTTTTTACATAGTATTAAAGGGTTTCTGTCATCAGAATTTAGCCTACAAAACCGAGTGTCATTTGTAAATCGCAAATGACACCTGATGACAGAAAGCCTTCTTTTATAGAAATCTGTACGGTAGTTTTTGTTAAAATAGCGTTTTTATAATATGCTAATTAGGCCCCCTAGGTGCAGTAGGCGTGAACCCTGCACCTAGGAGCGGCCGTAATAACGCCCCTTACCCCTCCTCCCTTGCGTTGATTGACAGGGCCGGGCAGCCATCTCTTTCGTCTCCCGGCCCTGTACGATCGCGAACTCCCGCGCCTGCGCATTGAGATAAGCAATCTGCGCACGCGCGTTGAGAGCCGGCGGCCGCCCGGGTCCCGGCTTCATCAATGCGCATGCGCGGATTGCTTATCGCAATGCGCAGGCGCGGGAGTTCGCGATCGTACAGGGCCGGGAGACGAAAGAGATGGCTGCCCGGCCCTGTCAATCAACGCAAGGGAGGAGGGGTAAGGGGCGTTATTACGGCCGCTCCTAGGTGCGGGGTTCACGCCTACTGCACCTAGGGGGCCTAATTAGCATATTATAAAAACGCTATTTTAACAAA
Source organism: Rhinella marina (assembly GCA_900303285.1). Classification (NCBI taxonomy): domain Eukaryota; kingdom Metazoa; phylum Chordata; class Amphibia; order Anura; family Bufonidae; genus Rhinella; species Rhinella marina. Next base: position 335,896 of record ONZH01021251.1, on the reverse strand, counting down.
AACTACCGTACAGATTTCTATAAAAGAAGGCTTTCTGTCATCAGGTGTCATTTGCGATTTGCAAATGACACTCGGTTTTGTAGGCTAAATTCTGATGACAGAAACCCTTTAATGTGGAGATAGGAGCAGTGATGTGCCGGAGAAGCACAGCGCGATACCAACAAAAACACCAACATGAAGCAAAAGTAAACCATTAATATAACCTTGGGAGGCTCTTGTGGGAGAGCAACTGGCTCAGCGGGTGGTGGCGTTGGGGACTTTTCTTCAAGTTCCTCTATGCTCTTTTCCTCCTGCTCAGGTTTCATCTCCTCATTCTTCACTTCTGGTTCTGGTTCAGGCTCGGGTTCATTGATGGGCTCTTCCAAGGATTCCTCTACTCCATTGCTGGAAACATCAGCAGGAAATTGTAAATTAACAAAAAAAATACAACATGTAGAGTGTTGATTGACTGGTGTTAGCCACACATTCTGCATTTATCATTGCTCTAGTTCAATAGTATGTCTATATACACACACACGATATGGACAAAAGTATTGGGACACTTCGCTCCTGTAGGTGTAATGGCTATTATAATACCCCAGTCTAAATCATTAGGCATTAATATGGAGCCTCCCCACCCTTTACAGATACAACAGCTTCCATTCTTGTAGGAAGGCTTTGTAGAAGATTTTGGGCTGCGACTGTGGGAATTTTTGCCCATTCATCTAGAAGAGAATTTGTAAGGCTAGACACCGACGTTGTGCTTGATGAAGTAAGGCTTGCATGCAGCTGCTCGACTATTAAAACTCATGTCAGGAAGGTCCTGACTACACAGTTTTTGTGCTGATGTTAAGGCCAGAAGAAGTTTGGAAGTCAGTAGTTATCGAGTCAGGAGAGCATTGGCAACTTTTATCCATTACCCAGAAAGGACAATAGATAAAGATTTACTCACAATATATGATTGTTCTAATATTCAATGTATTCCTCACACCAGTTTTTGTAGTGAACATTAGAAAATGAATAAAGGGAGTAAATCAATAGACAGAGACTTACGACACTGGGTGAGCATCATAATATGTATTGTTTGCACTCTCTTGTACTGGTTCAGGGGATGGCTGCCTCTCCTCTTGTTCCTCTTCCACTTCCTCCTCCGATTCTAAAGAAAAAATATTTTTATATATTCAAGCATCATGTGATTTTAAATAGTCAGTCTTAGTGTGACAAAACATCACTTGTCATTCACTTACCTTCATCCAACTCCGCTTCAGAATCACCAAAAACTTCATCCTCATAGCGAAAGATGTCATTGTGGACGTAGAATTTATTTGGAACAGATCCCTACATGAAAAATGACATTCATGAGCTAACTGAAATAGAAGGGTGCAATCAAAGTATAACCCTACAATCACACATACATCTACAGGATGGTACATTACTGCAGTGCCAGCAAAAATATACTGCCCAAAAACAAGGTTTGGAAATAGCTCAGAACAAGAGTTACAGATATTTTTCCTGCCCCACACAGTATTCCACGGGGTAAAAAGTGCAGGCTTACAGGAAAGATTCATACATTAAAGGGGCTGTCAGAGTTATTTTTTTGTTCTTTGTATGTTTCTAACTAATCAAATGTAAATGCTTTACAATGCACTTACTGCATCTGTAGTGGCTGCTTTCTCAGATTTCACTGAGGGTCACATGACCTGTGATGTCAGCTTCTCTCCCTGCTCTGCTGATGTTTTGTGCACAAGCCTGAAGGAGCAGATAAGAGTGTGTACACAAGACGTCACTGTGCTGGCCACTCCCCCCTGCACTTTCATCTGCTCTGTGTCTCCTTCTCCCTGGATTCTTCAGGACTACTTTAACCCCTTCTGTAGAACACATTCAGGGCTCAAGGTTTTGCTGAGCAGCTGACAGACTGGAGGAGATCTAAGCAGAGCATTGCACAAGGAAGGTAGGGGGAAGTTCCTGTGTGCATCAGTAATGTCATTGTACAGCTGGGACTTGTAGTTCTACACATACAACATGTTGCTGAGTATACCAGCACGCTGACATGTCACGCAGGGCAGCACTTGTATTCACTCCCTTTGCAGAGCAGGGGGAGGGGCAAAAATAGTTTAAATGATCCAATAAATTTCGTTCCACTTCACAATTGTGACCCACTTGTTGTTGATTCTTCACCAAAAATTTAAAATCTTATATCTTTTTGTTTGAAGCCTGAAATGTGGCAAAAGGTTGAAAAGTTCCAGGGGGCCGAATACTTTCACAAGGCACTGTAAACAAGGGGCCAGAAGAGAACCAGGGAAATTAGGAAATATAGATTTTTTTTTTTGCCTAAAACTTTATTAGCTTATGTATATATTGCTGCTCATCAGATTTACTGTGCTATATATTTTCTTTATATAACTCGGACAACCCCTTTAAACATTGATCTATTCATGGAATAGCGTCCTTGTATAGTGTAGCATTATGCATTAAAAACTGTCCAAACCAGCCCAAAGTAGCTTCAGGAGGACAATATACAAAGACAACTAGAATTCACTCACTGCAGATTCTGCACTGAAAACCTGCAGCAATTTACAGAACAATGCATATGGATGGGTTTATCGAGAAGGTTATCGGTAGATTGCCTGAGGGTTTCCTAATGAGCAGCATGCCAATTCTATTCCACAGTCAGATTCTGCAACGCATTGGGTGATATTATCTGCACTGAAATCTGTAACAAAAAAAGGATTTCTGTGCAGACTGGCACTAAATCTGCAGGGGAAAGTCTCCAGGGCCTAGAACACGGCAGCTGATTGGTCACCTTTTCAGTCTCGTCATCAAACACTCAGCAGTTCAGGCTTTGAGGTGGTACCTTCAACTGAGGCCAGCACTGAAGATATCAAATGGTTTGGAAACTAATATGGATTGGGTCTATCTGGATGACAGTTTAAATAGGTTGACCAAACTGATACAGGTTTCTTTTTGTTTTTTTTAAATAATCTCCCCCACCCACCAGCTGGACCTGTAGAGTAAAGTATACTTGTGCTTATACTTAAACTGTGCTCCCCAACACACTGTTCTGGCTTTGAGCGTCCACCGCTGTCTTCACTGCACTTTAGTCCCTGCAAACTTCTGGCACGAATGTGACACGTGCATCGCAAAGACGTGTCTCCAGGTAGAGCATCACTACTGAGTCATGTGCTGCTTAGGTACACGTTGCCGTCGTGGCCAGTCATTGGCTGCAGAAGCACCCGTGTTTTTATTTAAGTTGGACAACCCATTTAATGCACAAATTTGGGTGTCCTGTTTACTATAGAAGACCATCAACTGTCTCAAGGAGGCATAAAGACGCTTGTGACACCAACACTTACTTCTGGAGCAAGGACAAAAGTCTGCATGAATTTTCGCATTGGCTGACCATTGTTGGAAAGCTCCCCCATTACTTGAACAACTACTCCATCGCTCAACGTAGCATGTGCATCAACATGACGGATCTTGGTGCGACATTCGCTGAACTGAAGGGACATCACCTTCTTGTGAATCTCCTGCAATTACAGCATAATAAAACATTATTCTTCAGTCCTTTTGTACTGTAGGTACTACAGGTTGTGGTCCGTCACAATTTTTTAAATATTAATTTCTCTGCTTTTAAGTTGCATAGGGTTATCTAATAAAATTGTTATTAATGAACATTCACCATATGTCCACTTTATGTTGGCATCATTTTGGAAATGTAATTTTATTTTTTGAGGACATTAGAAGGCTTCGAATTTTAGATGTAATTTTTAAGATTTTCATGAAAATTTCCAATAATTAATTTTAAAGGACCTTTGCAGTTCTAAAGTGACTTTAAGGGGCTTAAATAATAGAAACCTCCCATAAATGAACATATTTTAGAAACTGCAGCCCCCAATGTAATCCAAACTGATTTTTACAAAGTTTGTTAACCCTTTAGATTTTCCACAAGAATTAAAACAGAAGGAAGGTGAAATTTAAAAATATATTTTTTTGCAGATTTTCAATTATTAATTCATTTTTCCCATAAGATAGCAAGGGTAAACCGCAAATCAAACCTAAATATTTATTTTCCTGATTCTGAAGTTTGCAGAAACACCCCATATGTAGTTGTAAACTGCTCTGTGACCGGCAGTAATGAGAGGGAGATAGTACAAGCATTTGTGATGGCTTTGACAGGTTGTCAGAGTGATCAAAAGCCTGGAGACCAGGAAAAAAGGTCTCAGGTTAAAGCTCCATGTTCTTGGCTGTCAGGAGGCAGCTGAGTCATGGAGCGTCTATGTACAGGTGCTGCACACAGGGGGCAAAGCTCAAGGACGTTTTAAAACGTCCATTCAGAGATAGAGATCCACTACCAGGACGTTTATAGTCAATAGGCAGACTGGAAGTGGTTAAAGATTTGCTTTACGGCAAACACCTAATCATAAAAGAGACCTCAGAAAACAAGCTACTGATCGCAATGCAACAGTTTTGTGGGCAATCCCTGTGACCCGGGCATAAGACCATCACCTATTGTGAATTGAGCTCCAGCCCGAGATAAGGAGATGTGCCCTCTACTGAACAGGATGTGTCAGCCTATTACGTGGATTAAGGATCAGAGTGAAAGTTGAAGATTTCAGGCGAGTTGTGTGTTTAATCAGGGCTTCTGGGAAGCATCATGAACTCTCTCCACACTAATAAAGCGGTAGGTGGAAAAGAATTTCCCAGAAAATATCACTTTGGGTTGGTGGTAAGAAGGTGTGCAGTGTTTATTTTTATTTAATAAAGATATTCAAAATCATTTTTCTTAAAATATATTTACTATAAACATTTGTTTAAACCACAGGTCAATTCCCTTCGGTCAAAGTCCCGCAAAGAAGCAAGATTACAGCAATGTGCAGATGACAGTATTAAATTCACTGCTAAAACCAGGCACATTCCTTGTAGGACTAGCTTAGCTGAATGTAATCTGATGTAATGTGATCCAATACTTCATTCTGGAGAAAAAGTACTTTTAATCCATATACAGTTAAGTGCACCGAAGTGGGGCCCCAAGCCACTCTGTGTACCCGTGCTCCTCCCGATTCCTCTGTCAGCCCCTCTCTCTTCTTGATTGACATGGCCAGGTTCCTGCATATAGTCTTCTCACCTAGCCCTGTGAATCTAGAAGAGGAAGCAGGAGGGGCATGGGTGCACAGAGTGTCTTAGACCGCCCTCAGTGCACCTGTCATTTACATATGGATTAAAAGTACTTTTTCTTTTTAAAAGTACTTTCTCTTCTCACTAACTGAAAGGCATCATTACACTGAACTGAGCTAGTCCTGACATTGCGTGTGGTTTAAAGGGGTATTCTCATCTTATACAATGGGGACATATCGTTAGGATATGCCCCCATTGTCTTATAGGTGCGGGTCCTATCGCTGGGACCTGTACCTATATCGAGAATGGAGCCCCAAAAGTGAAGAAGGGTGCACTGCGCATGTGCAGCTGCCCTCCATTCATTTCTATGGGGCTATTTTCGTCGGCTCCATAGAAATTAATGGGAGCGGTGGCCGCGAGGCACAGCACTCCTTGCTCCGTTCTGGATATAGGTACGGGTCCCAGCGGTGGGACCCACACCTATAAGACAATGGGGGCATATCCTAGTGATATGCCCCCATTGTCTAAGATGGGAATACCCCTTTAACAGTGATTTTTGTGGTGACAGACCACCTTTAATTTTTAGCAATATTCGTAGACATACCGCCTGGCCATACACGGCCTCTTGAGGCTTTCCACTGGCATCCAGTCCTCCATGCACATAAGAGGAGTTCCGGCCATAAAACCTGGTTGAAAACAAGCATAAACCATGCATGTCAGAGACATTTATTAAATCAAAAATACAAACCAAGATTCTTTAAATGCAGCAGTATCCTTCACTGAACAAGCAGCTGACAGGAAGGAAGGAACACTTCCTTCCCGACAATCGGCTGTAATATCGTGTGAACCTGCCTTAAGCCACATTCTTATCAGTAAGATAAGAATTGAGGTTTAATGAGTGTTTACGAGGTCAGAGATCAGGAGCTGGAACAAAGTAAAAATTCAGAGCCAGCTAGTATAGCATCTCAAGGCTGCACAGAGAAAGGGGCTCAACATTTTTTAATAAAGATCAATTGAAAAAAATAACAGCTCTAAATGAGTACAATGCAATAATTAAAAAAAAAAGTCCCCAAAGGTGTACATAGCCTTTAAGCTGTAATAAAATGATATGCTCTACCTGTGCAAGAAGTCTGGTGCTTTATTAAGAAGGGTGTAGTACTGTCTGACAAACTCCCGCCCTACAAGCAGGGGACTTGGCTTCTCCATCACCATTTCTTTGGTACAGGAAAGGATATACTGCAATGAAGACAACAAAATATATTTTAATTATGGCAAAAAGAGTTGCATGTTACTGGTATACAAAGTTCCCAAAGCTCACAATGCTGAGGAGATCAAGTAAAGCCAGTACAAAGTGGAGGTGGTACCGACTGCAATCTGTCAGGATCTACACTAATTATCAAGAAAAAGAATAGTTAGAATCCGACTGGGTCCAGGAAAGTCCACACTAGATGGTGGCCAGGTTCAGCTGACATATGTCTAATGTGTATGGCCACCCTATAAATGACTGCTAGCAGCCACCAACACAGGATTCAACTGCAGAGTTAAAAGCGATAAGATCAACTAAAGGTTCAAAGACCTCTTAACCTTTGTACCATGTGATAAAACTCCTCCACTCTAACCCTCAGCAATCAGTGAGGTTACCAACCTTTAATGACTTAAAGGGGGTTTCCTGTTATAATGATGTTTAAGCACGTGCTTGCTGACTGCCCCCTGAAACAGAAGATTCATACTTAGGCCTCTTTCACACTAGCGGCAGCACGGATCCGTGCCCCACACATGTTGACACAGACATTGGGACAGAAATACATACAAACATACATATACATACATACTCCAGCCAGGGACGCCGGCAGCACGTCTTCATGCACCTCCTGCGCACAGTGATGACGATTCCCCACAGCGCCCTCTGCTGGGCGCAGTAGGGAAACATCATAGCTGCGCGCAGGAGGTGCGTGAAGACATGCTGCCGGAGTATGGCGTCCCTGGAGTATGTGAATATGTATGTGTATGTATGTCTGTATGTTTGTATGTATTTCTGTATATGTGTAGCCGGATCCGGAATGACCCCCCCATTGCAAGTCAATGGAGGACAGATCCGGATTACTGGTGTGTCACACCAGACGGATCGGCCCCCATCGACTTGCATTGGGGGTCATTCCGGATCCGTCTTGGTGCGGATGCCTGGACCGGAGAGAAAACCGCAGCATGCTGCGGTTTGTTCTCCGGTCTGAAGACGGAACGGAATGCTTTCAGGAGCCTCCGTTGTCTTCAGTTCAGTTTTGTCCCCATTGACAATGAATGGGGACAAAACTGAAGCGTTTTTTTCCGGTATTGAGCCCTTATGACGGAACTCCATACCGGAATTTAAAAACGCTAGTGTGAAAGTAGCCTTACCTGTTCCTGTCTCTCTGCTCCTCTGCGCTACCTCCATTTTCCAGTCTCTGACCCATTTACATCCAGTGGTGGATGGGCATGGTCAGCAATGACTGGCATCCACGGGGAATTGGCCACAAGCAGGACATCACCGCCATAGGATTCACGTCTACCTCTCAGGCAGACAGATCCTCTAGTCTCACTGCTACAGACTCTGCTGAGCAGCCATCCATGACTTTCCTGCTCTGATAGCAGAGCGCGCCGGCTGCCGACCCACGTGACCTAGTAAGGCCACGTGATAGTGTGACGTCAGGAGGTCACTTTACGGTATGGGATTTAGACATTACCGTTATTTCAGGCACGAGCAGGGCCACTAGAGGGGCGACAGGGGGAGCAGGGCCACTAGAGGGGCGACAGGGGGAGCAGGGCCACTAGAGGGGCGACAACGTGTCACATTTACTACCAGCTGTGGCACACGACAGACCACAACGTGTCACATTTACTACCAGCTGTGGCACACGACAGACCACAACGTGTCACATTTACTACCAGCTGTGGCGCACACAGACCACAACGTGTCACATTTACTACCAGCTGTGGCACACGACAGACCACAACGTGTCACATGTACTACCAGCTGTGGCACACGACAGACCACAACGTGTCACATTTACTACCAGCTGTGGCGCACACAGACCACAACGTGTCACATTTACTACCAGCTGTGGCACACGACAGACCACAACGTGTCACATGTACTACCAGCTGTGGCACACGACAGACCACAACGTGTCACATTTACTACCAGCTGTGGCACACGACAGACCACAACGTGTCACATTACCAGCTGTGGCACCGACCAATGTCATTACTACCAGCTGTGGCACACGACAGACCACAACGTGTCACATGTACTACCAGCTGTGGCACACGACAGACCACAACGTGTCACATTTACTACCAGCTGTGGCACACGACAGACCACAACGTGTCACATTTACTACCAGCTGTGGCACACGACAGACCACAACGTGTCACATTTACTACCAGCTGTGGTACACGACAGACCACAAAGTGTCACATTTACTACGAGCTGTGGCCTCCTCGGCTAAAGTCTATAGAGCATTATTAAACACATAGCACACAAAGGCGCAGTCACTTAGGAGTGCACCTGGACTGTGGGATACGTTGCTCCAAAAACTTTAGAAAGGTTCTGCCCCTAGTCTGAAAAGGGGGTGTGGTTTATTGGGGAAGGGGCGTGGCTTTGACAGAAAGGAGGACAGCCCAAGATGGAACTTCTGCACCACAATTCTGGAACAAAAATCTGCCTCAACGCAAGCCAACCCGTCATTGGTATAGGGTCTCAGTGTCTATCCCTGTGCCACATCTACCTGCCTCTGCCCTCCAGCAGGTCCAGGCAGCCAGGCTAAGCTTACACCATCTACAGGGTTACTAAATTTGCCAAAAAGTGGTTGTGTTTTGAGCTATTTGTGTTTAGGCATTTTCAGAGTGGTTTATTGAGCAGTATTCTCTGGGTGATGCGTTGTTCCTGCTCTCTGTAATGTGTGTGCCAAGGACTTCAATGGGGCTGCAAAAGATGAGGACAGCACACCGTGTACGGATCCACACGCACTAGTTCACAAGAACTGCATGTCAGTGAATCATGGACGCGTCCATTGACTTTAGTGTATATATTCACACATGGTGGTGCTTCCTGAAGGTCACAGGCTGGGCTCTACGATTGTCACAAAGCTACCTCTGGCTGCAGTAGTCCCTCCATATCATACGGAGCCATAGTCAACCCTGCAGAACGGACACGCCTTTCATTTTCCGATCCAACATGGCCATCACCTTTTGGGAAATGGGGAGGGGTCTGATTTTTTTTTTTTATTTTAGGCCCGGAAGAGTCCTCAACATGCAATCATTAGATTTCTATTCAGTAATGGGATTTAATACATTACTTAAAGGGGTTCTCCAGGCTTTTACTACTGATGACTGATCCTCAGGTCATCAATATGAGATCGGCGGGGGTCCGACACCCACCACCCCCGACGATCAGTGTGCACATTACGTCTCCCTTCCTAGCTGCTACTGCTGCTCCATAGACATGGCAGCAGTAAGCAGGAAGAGATGCGAGACCGCACGTGTGCACCATCCCTTGGTACAACTGATAGGCGGGGGTGCCGGGTGTCAGATCCCACTGATGTGATATTGATGACCTATCCTGAGGTAGGTCATCAATATTAAAATCCCAGAGAACCCCTTTAATAGAAAATTCAGTATATTCCAAGATAGTGCTGCCACCTGCAGGCTTGCATTGGAACATACCTGTAATAGGCAAAGTAGCCTTGTACAGGCCCAGGCCTATTACCACCAAGTCACACCTTCCCTGATCTCAGCGAGGGGAAGGCGTTCTGGCCCCAGGGGCACATGGCTCCTGGGTTTTCCTCTAGCTGATGTTGTGGTCACATTTGAGCGTGGCATCAATGGACATTATCGCTGATCACAGACATTAACCATGGATATGGCACTTCTGCAGTAAGTGTATGGCAGTGGTGCTGAAGGGGTTTTGCAAGCCTTACTTGTTAGAAGAGCAAGCCGTTCACATGGTGGCCTGCTGCTGGGACCACCGCCAATCAGCTGTAGTCTGTGGGGGGTAACCTAGCAGGAAGAGCCTATCATCACATCCAAACCCTCATCACCAATCACTGCCCTGCATGAGGCTGGAGTTTAACATTTCAGCTGCTGCATGTGGCCAAAACCCCAATGGCCGTATGACTCTGGATCCAAGTCCTCGGTCATCTCGGTAAAATTAAGCGGCCGCTGCGTGTCGGCGGGGTTTCAGCTACATCATCTCCACCCACTCTCAATGTGATTACCCAAAAAATGAGCAAAACGGTGGTGTGTGGGAGTGAGCAATCGGGGGCCCTACGTAAACAGGCACGTGCCGCCAACTGCAGAATGTACACGTAGCTAAACGAGCAGCTGACGATCAGGAACCGCTGGCCTGCCTTTCTGCCCCTTGCAACTGTACCCTAAGTGATCCAATTCCCTGCAGCGCCCCCACAGGGGAAGTTAAACTTTACACCACTACCATTCATATCAATGGGTTGCCACCATAATGCAACATAGGATGGGTCCCCTGGAGAGGCGCTGCTTAACACCACTCTGGCCATGAGATGATGATTTCACGGGGTCTACAAAAATGGACAACCCCTCTAATTATTGTAGTAGTAAAGATGGAGCACAGGCCAGGTACACACAGGGCAACCTACCTGCAGATAGAATAGCTCACCTTTGGGGGGAGCCCTAGGCCAGGTAGTCAGTGCACTAATAAACGGTAACCTTCACCGCCGCAGCGGGCACAGCCTGAGGAGACCCAGAATGCAGCCTGTACCGACCACACAAAGACGGGAAGTGATCCAGCGTCGCACTCACCTCAGCCAGTGCCGGTGAGACGGCCGCTATGCCCACACACAGGAGGAGCCCCGGGCCCCGCCTGACGATAGAGTCACGTTGTTTTTGTTGTGTTCACCCTCAAGCTACGGGCGTCAGCTGTAGGGCGGGGAATATGGTGTCGTGACCGTGACGTCACCAGAGTGACGCAGCGTTCGGTCAATTACGCGGCCTCCGTGAGATCAGAACCCAGCAGGCTTAGCGCTTTTGCGTGCCCTACAGGCGCACGGTAACGAAGGATGTCACGCCTCCCATTGACGTCACGGCGCACCTGGGCGGAGTTAGTTAATCTGCCTGGACGTTGTTTTTTTTTTAAACTTTATTGACCTCAAATAATATACAACAAAGCAACAAAGCAAAAAAAAAAAACAATGCCCACTGATGACTAAGTTAAAAAGGAGAACTTGCGACCTTTTTACGCCTAAAATATATGTGGATATATAGGAAAATTAGATAGCGCCCCAATAGGGACGTTGACTAATAAGAGTGATGACACTGCAGAATATGCTGCTGTGGCCTGGTGTGTAATACTTGGGGTATGTTCACACCACAGTTTTTTCTGCTGTGGTTTTTCACTTTGAATGTTGCTGTCCTGCTCTTGGTGTAGCTCCTCTGAATGGAGCTAAATTGCAAGCAGGCTCCCGCTATGGCTTTTCTGAGGTGTCAGAGCGGTAACCGCACCAAGAATGGATATGTCCATTCTTGGTGTGGTCTGGAAAACCGCAAGTGAAAAATCCTCGGCCGTGTGAATTGCCGCGTGGCCTCCCATTAAAAACAGTAGGAGGTGGATTTAGCACCTATTCAGCACAGTTTTGCCACAGAATCCACACTGACACCCATGCTATCCGTCGTGTTAAAAGGGTTGTCCACTTTTTTTAATATTGATGACCTATCCTCAGGATAAGTCATCAATATCAGACCGTTGGGGACTGACACCCAACAGCAAACAGGTATAATTACAAGTATTTTCCAACTTCAATGGGGTGGCTCGTTCTTATTCAAGGGTATAGTAAGGAGCTGTCCCATAGAAGTGAATGGGGTGACATACTTGTAATTACACCTGTTCACTGTTGCGATGTTGACAGCAAGCAGGTAAACAATGAAAGGAAGGCAGCACTGGGCGTTTTAGGCTAGGGCTACACGGAGACACGGTTGGATTTCTTGCGACTGCCGCGGCGATCCCATTCATCTCTATGGGATCCCTGCTACTCAGGCATCCTGGCTGCGACGGGTGACGCGCGACAACTGTCGCCGTGTAGCCCTAGCCTTACTGGCTAGGGCAGCGCTAAAGCCCGCCCATCAGTGCCGGTGACGTCACCGGGCTCACTGCCAGGCAGAAGCCTCCGCCTGGCAGAGCTCAGTTCGTCACCGGAACTGGGCAAAATGCTTTTGCACTGCGCGATATAGCGCAGGGCAAAGGAGAGCATGGGAGCATAAAAAGCTCCGATGCTCTTGTGAGGTAGGCTGCCTGGGTGAAAAGAGCCAGTTCTGCAGCATTACAGCACAAAAAAAATATTCAGTTTGGGGGAATTGCGCTCATGCTCTACAATTTTGTGTGGGTTCTCTAATCCCCATATATGCACATTGTGATGGTTAAAAGGGTTGTCCGGGTTCAGAGCTGCTCCGATGCCCTCCTTTGACCTGCGCTAATTAGCGCAGGGCAAAGGCATTTTGCCTGGAGGCTTCCGCCCAGCAGTGAGCCCGGTGATGTCACCGGCACTGATGGGCGGGCTTTAGCGCTGCCCTAGCCAGTGAAACGGCTAGGGCAGCGCTAAAGCCGGCCCATTAGAGCCAGTGACGTCACCGAACAGCCTGCGCGCTGGCAGTGTGTATCATGTAAATAAAAGAGCCCTTGCCCTGCGCGATCCAGCGCAGGGCAAGGGAGGGCATCGGAGCATGAGATGCTCCGATGCCAACATCAGGCAGGGTGTATTTAAGGGTATGTCCGGGCTCAGCTCTGAACCCGGACAACCCCTTTAACTTTACAGCTAAGATATTAAGAAATCAAGCACAGTAAGAAGTTTTGGTCTACACACTTTACTTTCTCATCCACACCAAGAGCATGTACCAGTTGCAACTGGTATGACCTCATGATTAAATGTTACCTTAACACAGATAGTCAAATATAAATGCAGCCACAAAATGGGATATTTTTAAAAGCATCCTAAAGTAGAGAAAAGTACATAAAGTATATACCTTATGAGAATAAAAGGATGAGGAACAAGAAAAAAACTGTGGAAAAATAGAAACATAAAAGACGCAATAAAGGAAAAAATAGAATATGTAAAAGACAAATAAAAGCAGCCAAACTGGAGATAGATTATTGCCAAAGAGAGTAAAACTAACCCTAAAATGTTCTTCAATTATATAAATGGTAAAAAATATAAATTTGAAGCTCTTAAATATTTTTTTCTCTACTGTATTCACTGAGGAAAATAAACTGTCAGATGAAATGCAGAATATAAAAGTAAATTCCCCTTTAAAAGTGCCCTGTCTGACCCAGGAAGAAGTACAGCGACGTCTTAAAAAGATTAAAATAGATAAATGGCCAGGACTGGATGGCATACACCCCCGTATCCTAAGAGAATTAAGTAATGTCATAGCCAGACCCTTATTTCTGATATTTAAGGACTCTATACTGACAGGGAGTGTTCCACAGGATTGGTTCATAGCAAATGTGGTGCCAATATTCAAAAAGGGTCCAAAAACAGAGCCTGGAAACTATAGGCCGGTAAATTTAACATCTGTTGTGGGTAAACTGTTTGAAGGTTTTCTAAGAGATGCTATCTTGGAGTTCCTCAATGAAAATAAGCAATTACTCCATATCAGCATGGCTTCATGAGGGATCGGTCATGTCAAACCAATTTAATCAGTTTCTATGAGGAGGTAAGTTCTAGACTGGACCGCGGCGAATCAATGGATGTCGTATATCTGGACTTCTCCAAAGCATTTGACACGGTACCGCATAAAAGGTTAGTATATAAAATGAGAATGCTTGGCCTGGGAGAAAATGTCTGTATGTGGGTAAGTAACTGGCTCAGTGATAGAAAATAGAGGGTGTTTATTAATGGTACATACTCAGATTGGGTCACTGTCACTAGTGGGGTACCACAGGGGTCAGTATTGGGCCCTCTTCAATATATTTATTAAAGGGGTTGTCCGGGTTCAGAGCTGAACCCAGACATACCTTTCAATTCACCCAGGCAGCCCGCCTGAACAGGGCATCGGAGCATCCTATGCTCCGATGCCCTCCTTTGCCCTGCGCTAATTAGCGCAGGGCAAAGGAATTTAGCCCGATTCCGGTGACGTACCGGGCTCTGCCAGGCGGAGACTTCCGCCCGGCAGTGAGCCCGGTGACATCATCGGCGCTGATGGGCAGGCTTTAGCGCTGCCCTAGCCATTCAAACGGCTAGGGCAGCGCTAAAGCCGGCCCATTACGGCCGGAGACGTCACCGAACTCACTGTCGGGCGGAAGCCTCCGCCCGGCAGTGAATGTTTACAAACAAAAGAGCCCTTGCCCTGCGCGATCCAGCGCAAGGCAAGGGAGGGCATCGGAGCATGAGATGCTCCGATGCCCTGTTCAGGAGGGCTGCCGGAGTGAGAACCTGGGTGAACCCGGACAACCCCTTTAATGATCTGGTAGAAGACTTGCACAGTAAAATATCAATTTTATGCAGATGACACTAAACTGTGTAAAGTAATTAAAGGGTTTCTGTCATCAGAATTTACCATAGTAAACCAAGTGTCATTTGCAATACGCAAATGACACCTGATGACAGATCTTTTTGTTTTATACTTTTCTGTAAAGTTGTTAGTGAGAAAAGTCCGTTTTTAAAATATGTAAATTAGCTCCCCTAGGTGCAGTAGGCGTGAACCCTGCACCTAGAAGCGGGCGTAATGCCTCCTCTTACCCCTCCTCCGTAGCGTTGATTGACAGGGCCAGGCAGCCAGCTCTTTGGGCTCCCGGCCCTGTTCGAGTCCGAAATCCCGCGCCTGTGCATTGCGATCAGCAATCCGCGCATGCGCGTTGAGCCGCCGGCCGCCCGGCTCCCGGCTTCCTCAATGCGCCCGCATTGCTGATCGCAATGCGCAGGCGCGGGATTTCGGACTCGAACAGGGCCGGGAGCCGAAAGAGCTGGCTGCCTGGCCCTGTCAATCAACGCTACGGCGGAGGGGTAAGAGGAGGCATTAAGGCCGCTTCTAGGTGCAGGGTTCACGCCTACTGCACCTAGGGGAGCTAATTTACATATTTTAAAAACGGACTTTTCTCACTAACAACTTTACAGAAAAGTATAAAACAAAAAGATCTGTCATCAGGTGTCATTTGCGTATTGCAAATGACACTTGGTTTACTATGGTAAATTCTGATGACAGAAACCCTTTAACATAGAAGAGGACAGTACACTGCTACAGATGGATCTGGATAGACTAGAAGCTTGGGCAGAGAAGTGGCAGATGAGGGTTAAAGGGGTATTCTCATCTTGGACAATGGGGGCATATCGCTAGGATATGCCCCCATTGTCCTATAGGTGCGGGTCCCGCACCTATATCGAGAACGAGGCCCCCGAAGTGAAGAAGTGCGCACCGCGCAAGCGCGGCCCGCTCTCCATTCACTTCTATGGGGCCGCCGGAAATAGCCGAGCGCTGGCTCGGCTATCTCCGTCGGCTCAATAGAAATGAATGGGAGCGCACTGCGCATGCACGGCCACCGCTCCCATTCATTTCTATGGAGCCGACGGAGATAGCCGAGCCAGCGATATGCCCCCATTGTCCAAGATGAGAATACCCCTTTAACACTGACAAATGTAAGGTTATGCATATGGGAAGGAATAATGCAAGTCACCAGTACATACTGAATGGTAAAACACTGGGTAACACGGACATGGAAAAGGACCTTGGAATTTTAGTGAACAGCAAACTAAGCTGTAGAAACCAGTGTCAGACAGCTGCTGCCAAGGCCAATAAGATAATGGGTTGCATCAAAAGAGGCATAGATGCCCGTGATGAGAACATAGTCCTGCCACTTTACAAATCACTAGTCAGACCACAAATGGAGTACTGAGTACAGTTCTGGGCAGTGGTGTACATAGAGAAGTAAGGGCCACATAGAAAGGATCAAACCAGGTCCCCACACAGAACAGAAGGGTTTCCGCCTAAACCTTTTTCATTGACCCTTGGACCATTTTTCCACTGCTTCATTTGCTAAAAGTTGTTTCTTTAGAAGGCAGTCCTGACCAAGTTTTCACCCCCAGTAGAAGAGGAGATGATCCCAACTGGGCCCCCTCTTGCCCTGGGTCCCATAGCAGTCACATGGTCTGCCGCTATGGTAGTTACTCCCCTGGTTCTGGGCTCCTGTGAACAAGGCAGACATAGCAGAGCTGGAGAGGGTTCAGAGGAGGGCAACTAAAGTAATAACTGGAATGGGTGGATTACAGTACCCAGAAAGATTATCAAAATTAGGGTTATTCACTTTAGAAAAAAGACGACTGAGGGGAGATCTAATAACTATGTATAAATATATCAGGTCAGTACAGAGATCTCTCCCATCATCTATTTATCCCGAGGACTGTGACTGTGACGAGGGGACATCCTCTGCGTCTGGAGGAAAGAAGGTTTGTACATAAACATAGAAGAGTATTCTTTACAGTAAGAGCAGTGAGGCTATGGAACTCTCTGCCTGAGGAGGTGGTGATATGGTTATTTAACTGCCAGGTTCTGTTCTAGAGTTTAGTGAGTTTCTAGCCTATTACCCTTGTTGCTGACCTTGGCTTGACTACTGTTCCTTCATGTTACCACTTGTTCCTCTGCTTGTCCCAATGACTCTTGCAGACTACCTGTTGCCAACTCCTGCCTGATATCTGACAATGTTTCCATTTCTGCTGCACCGTTGCCACCAATCCAAATTACGAGAGATGCAACCTTGGAATACTCTGCAGCTGTCAATATCTCTGTGTAGGGGTTAGAGGGTGAAAACCAGGGTATCCCTTAGACTCTGCACCTCGGTTTAGCCAGCGTAAATCGGATTGCAGCTCAGAGTGTTCATTGCATATTACCAGTGTAATAACAGTGTATTCTGCAACTGGGTGTTCACTGTTCCTGAAATGTTTGAGAGAAATGTATTCTACCATCTAACCCTATCGATGCTGACATGCACCAGAGCAGAAGAATAGATGCTGCAGACCTAGATATACGGTCAACATAAAAAGGTGCAAGATATGTATAATTTGCAGCCCAATCCTTGGACTCTCACACTCTGTTAATTAACATTTGACAGAAGTGTTACTATAGATGTGAGACATATTCCTTGTGCCCAACAGAACTAAAAGGAAAGCCAGAAACCTCAGGTGGAAATGGACAACCACCCTCTGCGAGCCAGACGGGGATTAGAGGTGAAATCTAAGGGAGCATGGGCACCTACTGGGGCTCTAATTCAGCTTTGCACATTTGTAGGTCAACCTTTTATACCAGCACCAAACAGTTCACCTTCTTCAGAGCCAGCAGCTGTAGAAGACAAATGGTGGGTGCCACCTCCACAGACTTGAGTCATTATTTTGGAAGACCAGTCATAGCGGCCAAATTTTGGGAGATTGGCCCAAGATTTAATGACAATGTAAAATACTCCAAGGTTGCCAGCAACCAAAAAGCTGAGGGGACAAGTTGTAGCATGTGCTTTTCCAGATTCTTCTCCTGGTAACTTTGTTTCTTTTGGAGGGACGGATGAGTTTACTATGAACAGATTAAGTGGCCCCAAATCAGATGACAGGTTCCTTTTAAAGAGTTGTGCAGTGATAAGTACCGAATTGTTGTTTTATAAGTCTGGTGGCTGCAACACTTCCTGCGACACCCTCAGCAAGTCCCGGCACATTACAACATACTAGTCTAGATTAATTTGGCATTATTAGTGGTTCAGCGCCTAGAATGTCTTTAAAAAGTAGTGCAAAATGGCACAGCTAGAGTTTCTACATTTTTCATCTTTTACAAAGAACAGCACTTCACGCTAAGTTATACAAAATAATACAAGCTTTATTGAAATACACAGTATATGAACATACAATAAAATAAAGAAATCTAGAATAGATCAGACCTCCTCAGCCTCAGATCGGACCCCCATCAGCCTCAGATTGGACCCCATCAGCCTCAGATCGGACCCCCATCAGTATCAAATCAGACCGCATCCGCCTCAGATCAGACCCCATCAGTATCAAATCAGACCGCATCCGCCTCAGATCAGACCCATCAGCCTCAGATCAGACCCCCATCAGTATCAGATCAGACCCCATCAGTATCAAATCAGACCGCATCCGCCTCATATCAGACCCCATCAGCCTCAGATCGGACCCCCATCAGTATCAAATCAGACCCCATCAGCCTCAGATCAGACCCCCATCAGACCTCAAACCAGACATTAAAAAAAATAAACTTACCTCGGTTGTTCTAGACAGTGCTGCCACTCGCTCATTTCTCCCCGGTCCTCTTCTGGACCACGCTGCACTGTGACCTGACAATGTGTGCAGTTAGGATACAGTGCAAAGCAGGGTCCACAAGAAGACCAGGGAGGGTGAGTAGAGCCAGCGCGGAGCTTGCCTCACCGTTCACTACGCCTCACTCATGCTGATGACCGCCTCCATAATGGAAGTGGTCATTAGCATTTGGAGTATAAGACACACTTCCACTTTTCCCTCACTTTTGGGGGAAAAAATTATGTCTTACAGTCCTAAAAATACGATAATTTTTTTTGTGCATCTGAGGGGTTAAATTCACGCAACCAGCGTTATCTCTGATTGCAGACATTGCATGTCTTGGATGTTTGCTATATAAAACAGCAGAAACCCAGCAGCTATGGCATCTGTTGCACTTGCGAGTTGGCGCCAAATTTAAAGACTAGACTTTCGCGATACACAGATAGCGGAGGTCCAGAAAGGGTTAAAGGGATTTTCCAATTAAACATACAAAAAAACTAAATAAATAACACCGGCATTGAGCCTTGCTACATTATATAAATCAGATGATGACATTCTGAGAGCATTTGGAACCCTCCAGCATAATTGCCATCTGTGACCCGCATCCTGTGTTTACATTCTGGCACAAAACTCACAGGAGTGTCTGTAGCATTAGGTCTTCCCCTCCCAGATCCAAGCAGGGCCTGGCAGTCTCATTAGTATTGAATGAAGCTGTCTTGGATATGGATTGGGGGAGGGCCACATAGATTTTTACTAATAAAATTATAGAACAGGTCTTCATTAGTATTTGAACTTCATATCTTCTGTATGGCAGGCAGACGAGTTACCATTACAGTACAGACCTGCTCTGTTTGAGGGCCTGAATTTTCTGTGTTTAAAGGGTTTGTCTCATTTCCATAAATGGAATTTATCATGTAGATAAAGTTAGTACAAGGCACTTGCTAATGTATTGTGATTGTCCATATTGCTTCCTTTGCTGGCTGGATTTATTTTTCCATCACATTATACACTGCCCATTTCCTGGGGTTACAGACATCACTGCAGCCCAGATAATAAGTGGCCAGAACAGGAACTGCTGCCCACCAGAGAGGCTGGTATGTTTTCCTATAGTGTGCAAGCATAGCCACTGCTGCTGGCAGTCATGAATGGTGTTGAGCGAAGCGAGTTTCGGATGCCACATCCAATGTCGCTTCGTTCAGAACTTTGGATTAATACTGTACGGAGATTCGTCTCCGTAAAGTATTAGAAAGTATGGGCTCCGATGAGCCGAAGTAAGTTATTCACAAAGTCGCACGTGACTTGAATAACCTCGGCTCACCAGAGCCAATACATTCTAATACCATATGGAGACGAATCTCTGTACAGTATTATTCCGAAGTTTGGAACACAGCGACTTTGGATTAGTTGCTCAACACTACTTATGACCATGGAAACAAGCAACGTATAATGTGATGGAAAAGTTAATCCCGCTAGCAAAGGAGGCAATATGGACAATCACAATACATTAGTAAATGGCTTGTATTAACTTAGTCTACCTCAGTAACCTTGGGCACTCGAGCTGTTCTGAGACTACAGCTCCCAGAATCCTCCTTTCTCTTCTGTAGGAGTTACAAGAAGAGACAAGTCAGGGTGCATGGTGGGAGTTGTAGTTCCATAAGCTGCTGGAGTGCTGAAGGTTGCTGATCCCTGGTCTTCATAATAAATGCTATTTGAAGTGAGTCAACCCCTTTAATTGAAGCATCCTAGATTCCAAAAGCCAATGAGACACTGATATGGAGTTTATATGCGGTTATTGCAATGTGTGGGCTCTGGTATATCACTACATGTACAGGTCATCAGCATCCTGGTCCCACTAGGACAACTCATGCAGCATAACGACACGACAGCAGCCTGTGTGTTGTACGGGAGGGTCATGTGACATCTGCCCGGGCCCTAACACGTCACCGCCACGTCCTCCGCGCAGGCGCCGGCCTCCAGTCACTTCCTGGTTTTCATTCCTGAATGCCCACGTCATCACACCTCTACTGTGTGTACACTGGGCGCATCCTCCGCCCCTTCTTCACCCTTCACCCCGCCGCGTCTGCACAGCACCGGGGCCTGCACCCTGTCTGTCCAGTGCTGGGGATCTGCCTCCCCCGAGTCCTTCTTTTCCGGCACCTTCACACCTGACAGCATCCTTCACCATGAATTTCCTAAGGGGAGTGATGGGAGGTCAGCAGAGCTCCGGGGTGCAGCCGTCTGGAGCCGAGACTGTGAGTGACAGCAGCCCCTGCCTGTTTCTAATACATCTAGCAAAATGACGTCACAGGCGTGGGTCTGATGGTGACGTGTGTGGCCGATCATGTCTTGTCCTGGCTTCTATTGGGGAAGCCACTGTCATGTCTGAAGGTAGACAGCTCCTTGGTATATGCAACAGGGATGTCCTTGGACATGGCAGATCCCTCCCCAAATAAAACCGACCAGATATATCCTAAAAAAGGAGCCACATGGTGACTTGTGTACAGTGGGGTGCAAAGGGCAGGTAGGGAAGCAGTGGCGCCCTGTGTGTATCTGATGAGAGTAGTCCTACCATGGTTTGGTGTACCTTCAGTCACAGGCAGCGTCTTGGAGGTCCTATAAGTGAGATGCTGGCGAGGAGGCGATGCCCTTCTCGACTGGTCTGCTTCATCATGCTCCTTTTATGTGGACCAGTAATCAGGCATATTTTGTAGAGACGCTCGTTTCTGATAATTAGCTGGTGTAAAAGGTGTCAGTGATCACAGGCATACAGTCTTTCATCTGGCACCTAGAATCCTTGTTTTCATGCAGCAGGTTGTGCTGTGTGAACAGGGATCTGCTGCTGATTTTCTATGGGCACGA
This sequence comes from Rhinella marina, assembly GCA_900303285.1. Classification (NCBI taxonomy): domain Eukaryota; kingdom Metazoa; phylum Chordata; class Amphibia; order Anura; family Bufonidae; genus Rhinella; species Rhinella marina. Next base: position 314,654 of record ONZH01021251.1, on the reverse strand, counting down.
GTGATCACTGTAGTAATTGCTCGTCCCCATACAGTGGAGGTGATTGCTGCGTGTAAGTAAGTGAACCTCTCATCTGTGCTGACCATCAGACAATTATTGGCAGCATCTGGTTCGTTCCCAATAATTGCCTGAAACATCAGTCCCCTGGGATCAGTTGTCATCGACACTGGCGGCTGCTGGTACATGGGTGTTGCTGGTGACATACCGCGCAGTGGTTGTGGGACTTAGGTTGCGAGATGGGGGACTGATCCCTGAAATAAAGTTTCATAAACCCCATTCACTGCAACAGATTCTAGGCCTCTTCAACAGTGTGACACTTATGCTGTGTGAACATAGCCTAAACCTCTGATGAAATGTCATTTTATATATGTCTTTGACTAATAGAGGAATTTCCTCCAAAGTCTAACACATGCCCCCCAATGCCCAGGCCCCTCGTACACATTATACTTAGCTGCTCCTCAGCACCTGCGTTGCACCGGATCCCCGCACGGCCGCTGCTGCATTTCCCTGGCGACGCAGGCCGTGACGGGGAGAAGCCTCCCTAGCATCGCGGGTAACGCTAAGGATGCTCGTTCCTGTTGCGGCCTACTATCGGCTGCTCCCCCGTCAGCAGATGTTTTGATCCCTGTGACGGGAAGATCCAATAGCGGCCGCACGGGGATCAGGAGTGACGCAGGTGCCAGGGAGCAGGTAAGTATAACCTTTATGGGGGGCATGTGTTAGACTTTGGATAACCCCTTTAACAGGAGTCATCTTTACAATGCCCATATGCATATAGAAGTGAGTAGTCATTTAATGCACAGGGGGAACGGCGACATCACTTGTACTGTACCTTTGTGTGTGCCTAGCTTAGTTGATAACATACCAAGAGAAGCAGATTGAGGAGTGCAGGATACGACTGAGTTGCTTTATTCATGTAACACGTTTTGACAGCGCACTGATTTCTTCATCAGACACACTGAACGCATAGCAAGGAACACAATTTATACAGGTTCACGCTATATACAAAATCTAAAACTGGAACCTGACAATAAAGAAGGTATAAAAAAAATGTAGGCACAAGTAGGATAAATGTTAAAAATAAACACAGTTAAACAAATAGAAGAGATGGACCGGATATGTTTTTAATATAAAAATAAAAAGCAGTGGAGCAGATGTATGTTATTTTACTACCTGGCTCGTTTAATGGCCTCATTGAGACCCTCTGTCATCAGTGTCCATAGCCAGAAGGTCCAATAAGCCTCACTATTGACGGCCCTGGAGAAGCGGCTTCTCGTGGCCTCAGGAATCTGTTCCAGGATTATTAGTCTCAATGAAATGGAATCTTTAGGGCTCATGCACACGACCATATTTTCTTTCTGTGTTTGTTTTTTTGGGGACCGTATGCGGAACCATTCATTTCAATGGGTCCACAAAAAAAAAAAAAAAACACGGAAGTTACTCTGTGTGTATTCCATTTCTGTATGTCCGTTCCGTAAAAAAATAGAACTTGTCCTGTTATTGTCGGCATTACAGACAAGGATGGGACTGTTCTATGAGGGGCCAGCTGTTCTGTTCCGCAAAATACATACCGTCGTGTGCATGAACCCTTAATGTGGACACTGAGACTCAGTGATTGAGTCTGCCTGAATGAGTGTAAGGGTCCATTTACACGACTGTATGAATGACTCCGCATTTCAATGGGGCCGCAAAAGATGCAGACAGCATGTGAGGGAGTGGCAGGGGCTTAAATGGGTCATTTCTTTTTCATGCTCTTAGGCTTCTTAAAATCCCGGTCAACTTCTCCTGTGGGAGATACAGAGACATCTAGGAACACTTACTTTATTCCATCTATGATATTTTAAAGGGTTTCTGTCACCAGTTTTTTCGGTATGAATCAGGCTGACATTAGAGATGTGCTAATGTCACCTGATTCCAAATATATATCTGTTTTATTTACTGGTGCCCCCGTTTTTATATAAAATGAACTTTTATTTTATGCTAATAAGGCCTCTAGGTGCAAGGGGCGTTACCCCTGCTCCTAGAGGCTCTGTTGATTGACAGGACCAGGCAGAGAAGAAACACTCCATTCACCATAGCTTGCAAGGATCTTCAATGATGTCATGACCATGTGATCAGTCACATGGTTAGGATCACACAAATAGCCTGTCTCCTCCTAAACCATGTGACTGATCACATGGTCATGACATCATTGAAGGTCCTTGCAAGCTATGGTGAATATATGGTGAATATATTTATATAAAAATGGGGGCACCAGTAAATAAAACAGATATATATTTGGAATCAGGTGACATTAGCACATCTCTAATGTCAGCCTGATTCATACCGAAAAAACTGGTGACAGAAACCCTTTAATGAGTGAAACTCGCATGAAAGTTTGGATGCAACTTTCATGTTCCTGAAGGATTATAAATGAAAAAAGTTGTTCAGCTTTGAGCTTTCAAGCTTTTCATGGCTGGCAACTGTTCTTGGCAGCTGATCTGCAGCTGTCACATGCCAATAGTCCTATATATATAAAATGCCTGTTTCCAACATGAGGGCCTTGTGATGAAAACCCATCCTCACGACTGTCCAGGTTCATGGAATGTAAAGGGCAAGTATGGTAACAAAGTATTGAGAGGATGAAAGTGGCCACGAGTCTTGTCAGAGTAAAGGCCCATTGATGATTGGGGATCGGATATACCTACAAATGTTTGTTCCCAATCTTTGCCTCGTGAAAGCATGCCCAGTGGTCAGCAAATACTTGTTGACTGAGTGAATCTCTTCTGCTGCACATCTCCACGTGTAAACAGGGATGTGCTGTTGTCAAATGCAAACTATATACATTAAACCATGACAATGGAACCAGACAACGCTCCTGATCAAGCTGCAATGAAGAACAGACAAGTACTTACCTGCCAGATCCTGCGCCGCCACTCCAGTTCTCCCGGCTGGGCTCTATTCACCCGGCTGCAGTGGGTGATGTGAGGTTGACAACAGCCAATCACTGGCCTCAGTGGGGCACTCCAAGAGGTCAGTGATTGGCTGCAGCAGTCACGTGTTATTGACATCACATCACCCTGCAGCCAGCTAAATAAAGCCTGGCTGTCTGGATCTTATAGGTAGGTACCTATCCGTTCTTCATTGCAGCTTCATATGGAAGGTAGACCAGTTGCAAGATTAATACGCTTGTTCGTATGGAGATTATTACTACCCAGATGCAGAACTTTACATTTATCCACATTGAACCTTATTTGCCAAGTGGACGCTGAAACCCTCAGATTATCCAGGTGTAGTTTATGGACATCTTCCATAGACTGCACAGCCTACAAGGAAAGGGATGGCATTTCACATGAAAGAGGGCTAGCCTATGATATGCCATTTTGCAGAGAAAAGTATCTATCCCTGCACCACATCTATCATCCAGCCTGATCCACTGTGATAGATCCGTGCAGGTCTACACAGCATGTCTAAGCTTACAACATCTGTAGGATTAGTAAATCTAGTTTGTTTGTTTTTTTTTCTTTAGAAATATGTTAATTGTTCCTCTTCCTCCCTTTCCCAGATCCAAAAGCTTTGTGACAGAGTTGCTTCATCGACCTTACTTGAAGACCGAAGAGATGCCGTACGAGCCCTCAAATCCTTGTCCAAGGTCTGTTACCAACTGAGCGCGTGGATTTATTTGGTTGTGTGCTGGTTTCTATATAGATAGAAAATCTCACAATATAAATTATTGTGTATAATAATCATTGTAATAATCATTATTTATCATCAGTTTGAATTGTGTCCTTCGTTCTGCATCTGTCAGTCTGATGACATCACTTTTGGAGTGATTGACCACTGAGTGAAGTCAAGCAACTAGACTTGTATTTTTTCTTGAAGACATTTCGCTAGTCATCCAACTGTCTTTTCTAATTAAGGTGGCTTGTAGGAGAAAACTAAGATATTAACCCCTTCCTGACCAACATCGTACATGTAGACTTTAACGATGGCGCCCATGAGTCTGTCTCAAACAGCAGACGCCTGCGGCTAATGTCTGCGACTGGTGGTAATGCCGGATACAGACTTTTAACCATTCTGGATGCGTTAAAACTCAGAAGTGTGCTCTTCCGGGTGTGCTCCGGCTCCTCTGATGAAGGTCAGGGATGCCGGATGTAGTGTGCAGCAGCCCCTGTCCTCCTGTGTGACCAGAGGCTGCTGCACATTAGTTCCTATGGAGTCTATGAAAGAAGCAATCTAATGATGGCTTGTTTCCTATGGGAACTATATATAAAAAAAAAGTGTTAAAAAATAAATAAACATTCAAATCACTCCCGTTTTCCCCAAAGTGAAAATAAAAACAGCATAAAAAATATATAGCATGGACATTGCCGTGTGCAGAAACGCATGTACTATTAAAATATGAAAATATTTATCCCATGTGGAAAACCACGAAACAGAAAAAAAGTCAAAATGGCCGATTTGTCATTTTTTGGTCTCTTCTCCGCCCGCAAAAGATTAAAAATCGTAGCAATGAAAAGTATAGATCACCCGCAATAAATGAGCCCTCACACAGCTACGTTTACATAACTTCAAAAAGGTTATACGGTTCAGAATATGGCGACTAAAAGAAAAAAAAAATTTTTCCCAAGGTTTTTATTTTTTTCAGTATAAAAATGCAAGAAAAACTATACATATGTTGTATTGCCATAATCGTACCGACCTGGATAAGGAAAATAACTGGTCAGTTTTACCATATGGGGAATACTGTAAAAACAAAAGCCATAAAACAGTTGCGGAATTGCGTTTTTTTTTCCAATTTCACCCCATTTGGATTTTTTTACTGCTCCCCACTATATCGTATGCAATATTAAATGGTGGAATTAGAAAGTGCAACTTGTCCCTCAAAAAACAAGCCCTCATACAAAAGTTATGGCCCCAGAAAGGCAGGGAGTGAAAAATGTAAATGAGAAAACCCCCGTGGCTGAAAGGGTTAAATACAGGTAGCTTGTGCTTCGGTCTTGGAGGTAAGATGTTGATTGCATAATAAATGGATTAGCATCCAATACACAAAAAAATAGCGGTGGAGTTAAAGGATGTCTGTTTCTAAGGGGAACCTGCAGCACTTCCAAAATGTCTGGTAATAAAAATTGTAAAAACAGAATCGTGTCTAGGGTGCATTCACGCTGTTGGCAACCAAGACAGTGTCTCTTTTTGACAGTCTTGATGAACAAGACCCATTGTTCAAAGACAACCCAAAAAATCTGTGTTCCTTTCTTTGAGCAGAAATATCGTCTTGAAGTGGGCACTCAGGCCATGGACCATCTGCTGAACGTGTTACAGACTGACCGGTAAGAGACGCTTCTTCCAATGAGTTGGAGAGTTGAGAAAAGACCTAGGTCCATCAAGTTCAAGCTTTTGGTGGCATTTCTTCTAATGTAGCAATTATCAAGTGACTTCTTGGTCCATGTGGGCTACACCATGTTCTTTTCTGTGCTCATTTTTATAAATAGCCCACAGGGGGAGGTCAGGTGTGTGCTGGGTAACCCCCAAGGACACGTCTTCTTAAGCTGAAGTGTTGACATCTCAATCAGTAGCTATAGCTGAGCTTGTTGCATGTCTCTATACGGTGCAGGAGAGTTGCTGATGTAACACAAGATGTGTTGAGTCATTTTCTGGTAGCTCCACTCTAGATCTCTGCTTTTTTCCATTGTATTTCCTCTCAGAAATGTAGCTGATGTGCTTTCAGGCCGTTTGAACGTACAGTTTCGCTATAACAGTAATTATTGAAACACCCAACAATCCAACTAGTGTAACTAGTGTTCATAACCAATATGGCGTTCCCCCAATCACTAGTAGAGACCACTATGTTCTGATTGACTAATGTTATGTCCTATTGGCCCGTTTACAAGGTGGATTTTGACCCTGTCAAAATCTGCTGTATACTCCATGGCAGAAACCACAATGGTGCTTGATGAGCTTCTGCCCACCCACAAAAAGGAAAGAAAGTGGTCCAGATAAGTGAGTAAAAAAAAAAGTCTGTTAAAACCTGACGATTTATCCATTTTTAAGCGTCATGTGAATGTACCCTAAGGTCAGTGAAATATTTACCTGTCCGTGTGTGACTTCTGGATCCTTCAGAGAGGAAAGTATAAAGCCAAGACTTCTTATTCACCTCTCTTTGGGATCCAGCTGCATAGATGGAAAAATGACACCAAAACATGAGCAAGTCCTTACATGTGAAGTGGATTATCTGATCAGATTGCATGTTATCTTTCAGTGCCGATTCTGAAATTATTGGCTATGCTCTGGATACTCTATACAATATCATATCTAATGATGTGGAAGAGGCAGGTAAGTCATGGCTCTCACCTACATCATCTATATCAGTGATTTTCAACCAGTGTGCCTCCAGCTGTTGCAAAACTACAACTCCCATCATGCCCAGGCAGCCTACAGCTATCAGCCTACAGAAGGGCATGGTGGGAGTTGTAGTTTTGCAACAGCTGGAGGCACACTGGTTGAAAATCACTGATCTATATAACTCACTTTGTCTCAAGTCACCTGACTCACTTTTCATTAGTAGTTACTGTATGGTTTTGAGTTAAGGTTTCTCAAAAAAACACTACCTTCATCCACAGAAATGATTTTTTTTACATTATTCATCTAACAGAAAGGGCCTGTCTGTCATAGAGCCAGAAGTTTCTTTCCTACATTGATAGCTTTGTATACATTATGCCTATCTTATTCTTTCTTAAGCAGCCCATACACGTTCAAAATTGCTCTACTGGCTTCGACTATGGAAAGAGCAGATAAAGCCTCTTCCAGACAGTTCCGGTGGTGGCTTATCTCACTGGAGAACAAAAGGATCAGGTGAAAATATTTCTTTCGCCCAATCCTTGTCTCTCCCGACATCATCTGTTTTAGGACAGTCGAGACCTCCCCTGTGTTAGTGGAACAGGCAGACAAATGTATAGTTTGTATGGCCAGCTTTACACAGTTAGAGTGGTGCTTAAAAGTTTGTGAATCCTTCAAAACTTTCTAAATTTGATCTAAACCTACATCAGATTTTTCCACAAGTCCTAACAGTAGATAAAGATAGCGAAATCCTACAAATAAGTCAAAAATATTAGACTTGGTTGCTTACTTATTTAGGAAAATGATCCAGTATGTCTGTGAGTGTGCATTATGAACAGAGTCTGAACAATTTCTAGGCACCTCTGTTCACACTACAGTTAGTGCCTATCCTGTATGAAGTGCTGTGGTCTGTTCCTTTTTTTATATGTCTGAGGAACCAAGACTTCAGCTCCAGAATAATCTAATATTGCATGGACTTGGAATATGCTGCTGATTTCACTTACATACCTCAGGATATAAAATAAATGTCAGATAGATGGAAGTCCCTTTGCTGGAGTCCTCACTCATTGGGAAAATGGTGGTGACTTGTTACCTAATTTGCCTTTGAGTGGGGCAGAACCTGAGTGCGTAGTAGAGAAGAAACAGAGGAGAGTCAGCAGGCTGAGCAGGTATCTCTGCATAGACTATGTTGGAGTGGATCATGCCCATGATGACTTTTCCCCATTTTGTTTCTCATGGTGGCTTGGCTTAGGTACACAAATCCCAATTTTTCCAATAGGTGGAGGCCTTAGACAGTGATTCGTCTTGAGGAACTGCAGCAGGGAAGAGTCTTTAGTGAGTTCTCTTAGCACAAAGTACATCTTTTAAGGCTTATAATTTATATTAGTTTTTGATTGATGTTGATATACCTATTCAGGAATTGGCCACTTACGTCCTGCTCCTCTGATTTTGCTCCTTTATGTTTCCCCCACCACTCCTGTCCCAAATTATTCATGCAGTTGATCGATTCCCTTCATGGAGCCTCCTTCCCAGAGATCCAGGTGAACTACCACCTAAGAACACATTGCTTCTGGCAAACAGACAGGCTGCTTCTGTTGGTCCCGTGACCTCACACGCATGCACATATTGTCCGCTACAGCATCATGGCTGACATTGATTTGTCGCAGTTAATATTATCGCAGTGTGTGGCATATGATAAAATGTTGCTTTATTAACATGGCATGCTACAGTCACCACTGGATGTGTTAAATTGTTAATTGTAGCCTTCCTGTTTTGTAAACTTATCATCTTTCTTTCTTTCATGTCTTTGCAGCCGAATCTGAAGGTAAAATTTAGTGTCTGCATGGTGTTGTAGTCCTCACCCTGCTTTCCCTCTAACCACCCTGGTGTTGGTTTAGCTTTGTCTTGTGTTACTCTTCTACTTCCATGTAGATCCTTACTGAACTAATCCGTTAAAAAAACCAAAACCTTTCAAACCTCATTGCAATGTAAAGTTGAGAATGATGGACCACCAGGCGCAAAGAACTACATCAACTGTTGATGTATGATCAATGGATTCTTTTTATTGAGGTTTTTCGCAGTCCATCATTCTCAACAATACTGGCGGTCCATCATTCTCAACAATACTTATCTCCTTGGAAGACTGGGCACCTGTCCTTGAAGTTTGTGTTTTAACCCTAACAGATACTTCCTGCCCTCCGTTTTGTGATCATTGCGAAGTAAAGCTGTGATCTGAGGCCATTTGTTGTTCTTGGTGAACTTAAGCGCTGACCATTGGATAGTGGCTGTGCTTGATTTTGCAGCTCAGCTCTATTCACTTGGAGACTCAATGTGACAGATGAACGTGATGTCACTGGTCTAGGAAGAGACTAGAGTGCCGTAGCCTCGCCAAACAGGTGATCGGAGGGGAGTGCTTGGATTTGGACCTCCGTCAATCTGATATTGACACCTATCTTGAGGATAGGCCGTCAATATCGAAATCTTGGACAAACTCCTTATGGGTTGTATGAAGCTGATTTAGGTGAATTCAATACCAGACACTGCTTGTGGGCATGAGTGGCACTGTTTATAAGAAAGAACGAAGTAGACCTTTCTTTCTAATCTTAAACAGGGTTTTCTGGGATTTTACTTCCGATGACCTATCCTCCAGATTGGCCATCAGTATCTGATCTGTGGGGGTCCGACACCTTGGACACCTGTCGATCAGCTGTTTTGAGAAGGCACCAGCGCTACCTTCTCTGTGCTTACCAAGCACAGTGCTGTACATTGTATAGCAGCTGTGCTTGGTATATTGCTCAGCCCCATTCACTTACCTACTCCTCTCCTGGGTTCCAGTTCTTTTGCCCTCCTGCTGCTGCCTCCACTCTTCCCATGTCAACATCCGGTTTGACAAGGGCCACGTGTCCACTGCAGCTAGTGATTGGTTGCATCTGTCCCATATCCTCTATGTGTCTTATTAATGGATCAGGGGACTCATGAGGGACATGTCACCTCTGTGGCCAGCCATTTGTTGCAGTGACCACGTGACCTTCATCAAATGGGATGTTGACATGGGGAGAGGTTAGTATACTTCCGTCCGCAGGTCAGACCATGTCCGAAAATGGTATACAACCACTTTTAAGGAGTTGCCCAGGATTTTTAACCCTTTCAGTCCCGGAGGTTTTTTTGGCTTTGCGTTTTTGTTTTGCTCTCCCTGACTTCAAGCAGCCATAACTGTTTTATTTTTCTGTTCACATAGCTGTATGAGGGCTTGTTTTTTGCGGGACAAGTTGTATTTTCCAACGCTACCATTTCATATTGCATATGGTGTAGTGGGAAGCGGGAAAAAAATTCCAAATCGGGTGAAATTGCCAAAAAAAACGCTATTCCGCTACAGTTCTACGGTTTTTTTATTTACAGCGTTCGATGTTCATTAAAACTGACCAGTTACTTTCATTCTACTGGTCAGTACGAATCCGGCGATACCTAATATGTATAGTTTTTCTTGCGTTTTGATAGTTGATAAAATAATTATAAAGTTGGACATTTTTTTTTTTTTTTTCATATCTTGACCCCTATAACTTGGTATGTGTATGGGGGCTCATTTTTTGCGGGGCGATCTGAACTTTTTATTGATACCATTCTGGGGTGTGTATGACTTTTTGATCACTTTTTAATTTTTTTTTTAGAAAAAAAAAGCGACAAAAAACAGCGAATCGCCATTTTGACGCTTTTTTCCGCCACACAATTTGCCGTATTGGATTTTTATTTTATATTTTAAAAGAACGGGTGTTTTCGGTCACATGGTGATACCCATGATGTCTATATTTATTGTTATTTAGATATTTATTTTTTAATTATACGGAAAGGGGGGTGATTTAAACTTTTATATATTTTTTTTAATATATTTTTTAACATTTTTTTTTTTAATTTTTGTGATTATTTTAAAGCTCAAATATGAGCAAATAGATTGTGTTTTTTCTTTTTTCTTTATGAGAAATCAGGGCTTTTTAATTTTGAATTAAAAACCAAATTTGCTCATTTCTTATCCTGGCCTGAATAAGAATTGCACTTTGAAAGCTGTAAACCTCATCAGCGAGGTTTACAGCTTTCAGATCGTGTACAGACACCCCATTTGACCACATACGTACGCTTCCGGGTTTTTGCGCTACTAGATGTCGTGATCTCATGTGATCTCATCATCTAATTGCTGAAGAAACCGCTGATGGCGGTAAGTTCCCGCAAGTCTCTGCTGTTAGTCTCCGCTGTCCGCATCGCCGGCGCTGGGAGTGTAAGGGTTAATATTGATGGCCTATCCACAGGATAACCATCAACTGCAATGCTGCTTCCAATCACTTTGTGCCTACTTCTGGTGCTACAATGAAACATTGGATTGGCGGGGGTGTTGGACTTGATTGCCGTGTCCCACAGTAGACCTGTCAGTACTGTATTATCTGGTAATTTTTCCATTAATCCATTCACAAATTATCGTGAATTTTTAATGCTTGGATGGCAGATTAGTGGTAAACTCCAAAGTCAAGCCATGTTTCAAAGCTTTATTATATTTCAAATGGTAAGGAGAGGAACAGTTGTGTTGATGAAATCAGAACTTATAGGGTGACATAAGACTCAAAATGGTTGTACTTTTCAAAGCACATAGATATGTGCTTTCGACTAATGCTAATAGTGGTGTCTCTCATTGCATAAAAGGAACATTAAGTTCACAGGATGTATCCCAAACCCTTATGCCCCTTTCACACGAGCGGGAGACATGCGAGTCTCCCGCTCGTGTGAAAGGGGCATTAGGCCTCTTTCACACAAACGATACGGATTGGCTCCAGATGCATTCAGTGAAACCCTCATCATTTTGCAAGCGAGTTCAGTCAGTTTTGTCTGCGATTGCGTTTAGTTGTTCATTTTTTTCCACTCGGGTGCAATGCGTTTTGATGCATTTTTCACGCGCGTGATAAAATACTGAAGGGTTACAAACAGCATCTCTTAGCAACCATCAGTGAAAAACGCACTGCATCTGCACTTGCTTCAGGATGCAATGCGTTTTTCACTGAAGCCCCATTCACTTCTATGGGACCAGGGCTGCGTAAAAAACGGAGAATATAGAACATGCTGCGTTTTTCAACTGATAGTTGCTAAGAGATGTTGTTCGTAAACTTTCAGCTTTTTATCACGCACGTGAAAAACGCATCAAAACGTGTGGAAAAAACTGTACAACTGAACCCAATCACAGACAAAACTGACTGAACTTGCTTGCAAAATTGTGCAAGTTTCACTGAACGCACTTCAACGCATCTGGAGCCATTCCATATTGTTCGTGTGAATGGGGCCTTAAACTTTCTAGAATATACTCTAGAATCTCCCCTTGCTTTCTTATTCTTCCTTGAGTGCTGCTAGTTGGTTTGGCATTAGCTGGTTTGCTGGCTGTGTGCATCTGGGTATTCTGCAGGTGATCCAAGCATATGTTCCATTGCTTGTGTTGGTCTGCTTCGTCTATATGATATTACTGTGTGCTTTGCTTTCACATAAGTGAACAGGTCTTTTAACCCCAAAACCCTAGTGAAATTTTGGGAAGATGAGACCAGAGGTGTGCACTAAAAGGTACTAGTTAAATTCATACAAACCTGTGATATATCTACGTTAAGGACAGAGACTAAAGCATTTCTAGTCAATATATTCAATGTATGGATTATTTGTTCAGACGGTGCACCAAGCTGACATCATATTTGTCTCATGCTGCCTAGTTAGTCATGAAATGCTCAATAAATCATTCAAAATATGTAAGAATTCTGTAACAAGAAATGACATATTGGTGAGTTGACCTGATACGGCCAGTTGTCTTACAGCCAGACACAGGATTGTGAGAAGGAGCTGAGGGAACCGGCTGAACTTCTTGGAAGCATATACAGTAGATGGATTCATTATATTTTCCTAGTTTTAATAGTAATATGAGATGGGATCAATGGAGTGGAGGAGAAAGTACTGGGATTTTTGTGTGCATTTTCTATTTTAGTTTTCTTTTAAGGTAAAATATATTAGCAGTAATACCTCATTTTGGATTGCTGCTTTTTACATCAGTGACACAATGTAAAATGATTTGACACAATAGAAGTGTCACATTTGATAATATGTCAGGGACTGAATGTTTCATTTCAGCTTTGATGTGCAGACACTTATGTCTAGTCCTGGGATTATCCCATGAATTCCATTTCTAAATATCAGATTTAAATGAAACATATTTTTGGGTGAAGTTTTACCTTTTATTGAATGTTCCTCTATCTTGTCAACCCATCAGAAGCACAGTTCCTTCACTAAGTAACATAGTTCACACTTCACTTCTATGACAAGCAGAGCAGATGGAAATTATTTTGCAGGTGCTAGTTCTTCTCTTCTTGTCAGGGAAGCTGAGTATGTTACTGTGTCTGGACTCTTGACAAGCAGAGAAGCCAAAGGATATTGTATAACCTGCTCACAGCAGAGATCCCCTGCCTTTGCCCAAGGAAATAGACTGCAAAAGCATGTCTGCCAATACAGAGTACAGAAGGTAGAACACCATGAAGGGTTATGAGACTCAACACTTGAGGGCACTATATAACAATACTGGAATGAATATATCTTCACACAAAGCTTTTTTATAATGGGTACACTGATAAAATGCACATGCTGGTGTGTGAGGTTATCGAATATGTAAATTCATGTTTGGGGATAACCTCGCCAAGGTAATTTCTAGAGGAGAAATAATGTATTTCTGTGTAATGGATAAAACCACTAACATTCCTTGAGTGAAATACCAAGATTTGCCATTTTCCCCCTAATACTTTTCCCGATTCATTTGACAGAAGAGAACCAGCAAGTTCAGACAGATGATCTCGGAATCCAGTTCACCGAAATGTTCATCAAACAACAGGAGAACGTCACAATGTTACTGTCTATTTTAGAGGTTAGTCTTCGTAAAGAGAAATTTGAAGGCCAGCTATATCCATAGCTAAAGTATAAGTCACCACTAAATGTTATTTCATGGTACTCGGTCAGGCCCCAGTTCATACGTTTTCTACCCAGAGTATTCTGCCCAGGTTAGATCTTGGTTCTTAAACTTTTGCATGATGTAAATGAAAGTGACTGGTGTTTTGAACACTACAATCTGGGATCTGTGCTAGCAACGGTGGTCTACAGATCTCAGTTCATCATGTCCATGACAAAAAGACTTCCCACAGCTGTTACAGCTCTACACTCTCCATAACATTCTTTACTGCCTGCATTGCCTCCTTACCATTGTACTATGAAATTATGATGCAGCATTCATGAAGTGTATGTCATAGAGCCTGCAGATCCTGTGTCCTGCTTCTCCTAGTCAGAGCTTTAACTGGATAAGTGCCACCTGCTGTCTAGAACCCACCCCATGGTACGTTTTCAGTGTGTGCTATAGCCAGCTGCCCAAGCATTCTGTGGCCGAGTGTTGTGTCCTCTACTGGCAAGGAAAATATTGCACTAACACAATAGATGCAATCGTTATATATGGACTAAGCCCTCACTCTGATATGATAAAATCTGAGACTCTCAGCCAATATATTTTGATCAAAATACATCTGTGCCCACCTACCCAGCGTCAAGGTGGTCTCAGTCAGGCAGGTCCTACTCTAAACCTACCTATGGCGTTGGGCATCTACGTTCAGGAGAGCAGACCCTGCACATATAGTGTGCTGCTCCTTGTTGCCTTAAAGACTGAGGGTAACCCAAGAGAGAAGACGGAAGAGTTTTTCACTGCTTCTGTCTTCTACACAGCAGAGGGTTAGACACAAGCAGACAGGCAAGCTAGCCCTCCTACAGACTAAAAAAGCGGCTGTCATTTCCAGCATGAACAGTACTTGTAAAAAATCATCTGAAAATCGCCAAATGCCATGTTGTATGCCTTATTTGTGTTCTAGCCAGGTACATTGAGGAATTTACCGCATCAAAATACACACTATTCATCTTTTCTTCTATTGCTTTTGCAGGAATTTGATTTCCATGTACGTTGGCCGGGTGTAAAACTACTGACAAGTCTTATGAAACAGCAAGGACCTCAGGTTCAGCAGATTATTTTGGTTAGCCCTATGGGTAAGTGACATCTGCTTCACTGAATCTTGAAATCACCATCTTATATGGAATCTACAATGGCCTAGATTTTATTCAGAGATAACGTGTCACTATGATTGACCTCTTTAAATTCCACCATCAATGTGATTCCCGAAAGCTGGGTTCACATGTTGCGGTATTGTGCTGACCACAGATTGCCACGATTTTGAGATGCGTTTATTGGCTGTGCAGGTTCCACGTGTTTCATCTGTAAAAAGGTATAACCAATAACCACACCTTAAAACCGCAGCCATTCATGGTATGACATTCAGTTTTGACGTGTGACACACTATCATTAATTGTGAAACAGAGCTCTATAGTGAGTTTAATTGCATAAACTTAAAGGGGTTGTCCGGGTTCACAGCTGAACCCGGACATACCTCTTATTTCACCCAGGCAGCCCGCCTGACTAGGGCATCGGAGCATCTCATGCTCCGATGCCCTCCTTTGCCCTGCGCTAATTAGCGCAGGGCAAAGGCATTTAGCCTGGTTCCGGTGACGAACCGGGCTCTGCCGGGCGGAGGCTTCCGCCCAGCAGTGAGCCCGGTGATGTCACCGGCGCTGATGGGCGGGCTTTAGTGCAGCCCTAGCCAGTAAAATGGCTAGGGCAGCGCGAAAGTCGGCCCATTACAGCCGGTGACGTCACCGAGGACACTGCTGGGTGGAAGCCTCCGCCCGGAAGTGTGTATAATGTAAACAAAAAACCCTTGCCCTGCGCGATCCAGCGCAGGGCAAGGGAGGGCATCAGAGCATGAGATGCTCCGATGCCCTAGTCAGGCGGGCTGCCTGGGTGAAAATAGGGGTATGTCCGGGTTCAGCTGTGAACCCGGACAACCCCTTTAAAGAGCATCTGTCAGCATGATCAACCCTGTTAAACCAGGTAGGGTTAATCATGCTGAGTGAAGTGATACCCTTCTTGTGACAGGAGTCAGCACACAGGGCTAGATAACAGTTCTAGCCCTGTCAATCAAATGGGAAAGGGGAGTGCACAGAGCGCAAGGGTGTAGCGTTAGCAGTGCTCCAAGCACTATGGCCCGCCCCTTGGTGCTCAAAGTAGATAATTTGCATATATATAAAAAGTTATGTATGACTGCAGCCATTGACCCGAGAGAAAAAAGAAGGGTATAATTTTATTCAACATAATCAACTCTACCAGGCCTGGTTTAATATGGTTGATCATGCTGATGTTCTTTAGTAGCCCCCAAAGTGCAAATGTAAGGGCTGAAGAGAAATACATCAGTAGTGACTGGTTGTACAACTTGTTTATTGGTATTGCATAATACATCTTTATTTGTGACCAATGTTATTTTATGTATTTTCATACTGTATGATGTTTTTTTTGTCAGGTGTGTCCAGGCTTATGGATTTGCTTGATGACTCTAGAGAAGTTATCCGTAACGACGTAAGTCACAGACTAAAGCCTGTTCTGGATCCAGACTTCTGTCCCCCCTATCCTGAGGCATAGCTAACTGGAGGTGTCTCCAGGACCACACTGTTTCTACATGTTTTGGTGCAGTTTAGTCTATCTTAGTGAGTTAGCCAATCTATATGGAGATCTGTTGTTTTCTTTGGATAGTGCACCTTTTTTTGGAGTATAGTTTTTATGGTTTCTGTGTCTTTTGTGAAGGACTTATATACCTTCAAACAACTTGTTCATATTGTTTATCCACTTGCTATTTAACCCCTTCACCCCCAGCGCCGTACATGTACGGCGCTGGGGCGATGCGGGCACATGGCGCCCGCTCGCGGGTGCGGCGGGCGTCATGGCCGGCAAGTCTCTGCTGTTTCTAACAGCAGAGACTTGCCGCTACCTACTACATCGGCGGCGTCTTCCGGGTTGACTAGATGCCGTGATCACACGTGATCACGGCATCTAGTTGCGGCTAAACCCGGAAGCGTTCGCTTCCGGTGGTGTACAGACACCCCGTGTGGCCAATCGGGGTGTCTGTACACCATATGAAAACTGTAATCCTCGCTGGTGAGGATTACAGTTTTCAAAGTGCAATTCTTATTCTGGCCACTAGATGGCAGGCCAGGATAAGAAATGAGCAATTCATGGCTTTCTGAGTCTATAAAACCCAGAATTGCTCATAAAGAAAAAAAAAAGCCACAATATATAAGCCCATATTTGAGCTTTCTAATAGTAAAAAAAAATTTTTAAAAAAAAGTTAAAAAATATATAAAAAATAAAAAAGATGTAAAAGTTCAAATCACCCCCCTTTCCGTATAAGTAAAAAATAAATACCTAAATAACAATAAATATAGACATCATGGGTATCATCGTGACCGAAAACGCCCGTACTTTTAAAATATAAAAAAAAAATTTCCAATACAGCGAATTGTGTGGCGGAAAAAAGCGTCCAAATGGCGATTTGCCGTTTTTTGTCGCTTTTTTTTTCTAAAAAAAATTAAATAAAAAGTGATCAAAAAGTCATACACACCCCAGAATGGTATCAATAAAAACTTCAGATCGTCCCGCAAAAAATTAGCCCCCATACAGCTCTGTACACATAAATACCAAAAAGTTATAGGGGTCAAGAGTTGACAAGGAAAAAAAAAAAAAAAAAAGGGCAACTTTCTAATTATTTTATCACTATGAAAACGCAGGAAAAACTATACATATTAGGTATTGCCGGATTCGTACTGACCAGTAGAATGAAAGTAACGGATCAGTTTTAATGCACATCGAACGCTGTAAATAAGAAACCCCTAGAACTGTAGCGGAATAGCGTTTTCTTTGCAATTTCACCCGGTTTGGAATTTTTTTCCCGCTTCCCACTACACCGTATGCAATATTAAATGGTGGCGTTGGAAAGTACAACTTGTCCCGCAAAAAACAAGCCCTCATACAGCTATGTGAACAGAAAAATAAAAGAGTTATGGCTGTTTGAAGGCAGGGAGCGCAAAACGAAAATGCAGAACCGAAAAAAGCTCCGGGGGTGAAGGGGTTAAAGGAGAGGTCTAAGATTTTTTTAAAAAGTGCCAGATAGCCGTATGAAATGAAGTAAAAAACCACACTTTTAATTGTCTCATCGCTTCCATCTCTGCTGGCCATGCAGTGGTCAAGTGCATCTTTGGTACATGACTGCTGGAGAGCAGTGATTTGCTGTGTTGGTCACGTGATCTTAATGAGTATGTACATCCTTTTAAAGGGGTTGTACACTGTGTGCAGAATTATTAGGCAAATGAGTATTTTGATCACATCATCCTTTTTATACATGTTGTCCTACTCCATGCTGTATAGGCTTGAAAGCCAACTACCAATTAAGTAAATCAGGTGATGTGCATCTCTGTAATGAGGAGGGGTGTGGTCTAATGACATCAACACCCTATATAAGGTGTGCTTAATTATTAGGCAACTTCCTTTCCTTTGGCAAAATGGGTCAGAAGAGAGATTTGACGGGCTCTGAAAAGTCAAAAATTGTGAGATGTCTTGCAGAGGGATGCAGCAGTCTTGAAATTGCCAAACTTTTGAAGCGTGATCACAGAACAATCAAGCGTTTCATGGCAAATAGCCAACAGGGTCGCAAGAAGCGTGTTGAAAAAAAAAAAGGCGCAGAATAACTGCCCATGAATTGAGGAAAATCAAGGGTGAAGCTGCCAAGATGCCATTTGCCACCAGTTTTGCCATATTTCAGAGCTGCAACGTTACTGGAGTATCAAAAAGCACAAGGTGTGCGATAGTCAGGGACATGGCCAAGGTAAGGAAGGCTGAAAAACGACCACCTTTGAACAAGAAACATAAGATAAAACGTCAAGACTGAGCCAAGAAATATCTTAAGACTGATTTTTCTAAGGTTTTATGGACTGATGAAATGAGAGTGACTCTTGATGGGCCAGATGGATGGGCCCGAGGCTGGATCAGTAAAGGGCAGAGAGCTCCACTCGACTCAGACGCAGGCAAGGTGGAGGTGGGGTACTGGTATGGGCTGGTATCATCAAAGATGAACTTGTGGGACCTTTTCCGGTTGAGGATGGAGTGAAGCTCAACTCCCAGACCTACTGCCAGTTTCTGGAAGACACCTTCTTCAAGCAGTGGTACAGGAAGAAGTCGGTATCGTTCAAGAAAAACATGATTTTCATGCAGGACAATGCTCTATCACATGCATCCAAATACTCCACAGCGTGGCTGGCCAGTAAAGGTCTAAAAGTAGAAAAAATAATGACATGGCCCCCTTGTTCTCCTGATCTGAACCCCATAGAGAACCTGTGGTCCCTCATAAAATGTGAGATCTACAGGGAGGGAAAACAGTACACCTCGCGGAACAGTGTCTGGGAGGCTGTGGTGGCTGCTGCACGCAATGTTGATCGTAAACAGATCAAGCAACTGACAGAATCTATGGATGGAAGGCTTTTGAGTGTCATCGTAAAGAAAGGTGGCTATATTGGTCACTGATTTTTTTTTTTTTGAATGTCAGAAATGTTTATTTCTAAATTTTGTGTTGTTATATTGGTTTACCTGGTGAAAATAAATAAGTGAGATGGGTATATTTGGTTTTTATTAAGTTGCCTAAGGCTACTTTCACACTTGCGTTTGCAGGATCCGTTTGTGAGATCCGTCACAGACTCTCACAAACGGTCCTGAATTAATCAGTTTTGTCCTAATGCATTCTGAATGGGAAAGGATCCGTTCAGAATGCTTCAGTTCAGTCTCCATTCTGTTTTGGAGGCAGACACTAAAACGCTGCCTGCAGCGTTTTGGTGTCCGCTTGATGGAAACTGATCCAAACAGATCCATCATGACTCACAATGTAAGTCAATGGAGAGGATCCGTTTTGTCTGACACAATAGAAAACGGATCCGTCCTCCATTGACTTTCAATGGAGTTCATGACGGATCCGTCTTTGCTGTGTAAAAGATAATACAAATGGATCCGTTCAGAACAGATGCAGACGGTTGTATTATCATGACGGATCTGTTTGTCAGAGCCTGGACGAATCTCACAAACGGATCCTGCAAACACAAGTGTGAAAATAGCCTAATAATTCTGCACAGTAATAGTTACCTGCACAAACAGATATCCTCCTAAGATAGCCAAATCTAAAAAAAAAACACTCCAACTTCCAAAAATATTAAGCTTTGATGTTTATAAGTCTTTTGGGTATATTGAGAACATAGTTGTTGTTCAATAATAAAAAGAATCCTCTCAAATACAACTTGCCTAATAATTCTGCACACAGTGTAGAGTAGAGTCATGTTGATGATCTATCCTCATGATACTTCATCAGTACAGTGGTCCCTTAAAGAGGACCTTTCATGACTTTAAAAAAATGAATCTGCACTATCTACCTGATAGTGCGTCCCCCACTGATGCCAGCAGCGTTGTTTTCTTAGCAAATTGTCCCCCGGTGGCTTCACACGGGCCCCCCGTTCTTCGGTCCGGCTTTATGCTAATTAGAAGGCATCAGAACAGGGAGGAGGAGACTCCCTGTTCCTCAATGGGCGTTGCTTCTGCCCTGCTGTGAGCGCTGTCCAATCAGAGCGGACCGCTCACAGCAGGGTTGAACTCCTTCGGCCCTGCTGTGAGCGGTCCGCTCTGATTGGACAGCGCTCACAGCAGGGCAGAAGCAACGCCCATTGAGGAACAGGGAGTCTCCTCCTCCCTGTTCCGATGCCTTCTAATTAGCATAAAGCCGGACCGAAGAACGGGGGGCCCGTGTGAAGCCACCGGGGGACAATTTGCTAAGAAAACAACGCTGCTGGCATCAGTGGGGGACGCACTATCAGGTAGATAGTGCAGATTCATTTTTTTAAAGTCATGAAAGGTCCTCTTTAAGTTACAATATTAATTGGTTCCAGGACACCCATTGTACGTTGAAACCATTGTAAGTTGAGTAATCGGTTCCCAAGCACCAAAATGTCATCCAAGATAAGAGAAAATGAAGATTTAAGAAAAACAAGCAGATAACTAAGACAAATTAAACATGTCCTTACATATAACAGTCAGGAATAGCTGCTAACTAGCAACTAATACAGTTATTTTACCAGAGAAATGGCCTTGATTGGTTGGATCTGAGTCTGAAGCATTGTATGTTGAGTCTAGGTTCAACTTACAATGGGTCAGAAAAGACAATTGTATGTTGAAAACATTGTATCCTGAGGCCATTGTATCTTGAGGGATCACTGTATTAGATTGGTGGGGGTCCAACTCCCAGCACCCTGGCGATCAGCTGTTTGAAGGGTTAACGATGCTTGTGTGAGCCCTACCTTCTGAAAGCTTACCTGTGCATTATGGGGGGAATTTATCATTAGGAGAATATTTGAAGTCAGTTTTGCTTGCATCTATGTTGGAGTACTTTCTGCCACATTTATCAAACGTCACAGGTTGTTTGATAAATGTGGCTTGTCCTTAAACCTAACACTTCTGTCTAGAGAAGCTACTCCACTTTTCCTACTCCACCCTCCTCCTGGAGTGAGATTGCGACTATTTTGGGACTTTTTTTAAAAAGTCGCAATGATAAATCTGGAGTGAAACTCATTAACATGGCTAACCACACCCACTTTTCCACCCATATTACAAACTGGAGTGAGTTGTGTACACATGCAAAAAGTCACAAAAAAATGTGCAAAAAAGTCGCAAAAGCCCTATCGTGCGACTTTTTGAAGACAGAATTCTGGAGTGAAGGTGTGATAAATCAGGGCCTATGTCTTTTGCAAGGCAAAAGATGCATCGTTCCATTGAAGGGAATTAAAAAAGTGATGATGACCCTGCACGACGGTGTACAGGTAAACTAGCTTTGTGACCCATTCAAACAGAAGACCTCCATGGGTGCTGGGAGTTGGACCCCTGCTGATCTCATATTAATAGCTCATCAATATCATCACACTGCCCCTTTAAGCAAATTCTGTTGTGTTACCCTGTTACCTGTGCTGAGCCTCCATGTCCTAATAGCATTGCGTTCTCATGTTCTTTATAATAATACGCTATCAGTGACGGCAGTGATAACCTGAAAATGAATATCTGTTTTGTACTACAGGGCCTTCTGTTGCTACAGCAATTGACGAAAAGCAATGCCGCCATACAGAAAATTGTAGCTTTTGAAAATGCTTTTGAGAGACTCCTTGACATCATAAGTGAAGAAGGAAACAGCGACGGTGGTAAGTGTGAGCAGTCTTGTAGTCAGTCAAGGATTTCTTTCTAAAAGGGTCGTTGGGGCATTCATTATGCTTTCTGATCCGATCTATCATGTGGCTTCTTCACTAGGATGTATATTATCAGCGTTCATTATGCTTTCTGATTATTATTATTATTAGTAGAGGCTTGTTAAGGGTCACTTTTCTTGTACTATTTGTCCCATAGGTATTGTAGTTGAAGACTGCCTCCTGCTGCTCCAAAATCTACTGAAGAATAACAACTCCAATCAAAACTTCTTTAAAGAGGGCTCCTACATCCAGCGTATGAAGCCATGGTTTGAAGTGGGAGATGACAACTCGGGCTGGTCTGCCCAGAAAGTAACAAATCTTCATCTGATGCTGCAGGTATTAATGCTAGTTTTAGATGGAGGGATAAGTGGCTGGGAATTCCTCCACTTTGACCTACGGGTATGTCACGTTTGTGCACATACGGCCAAATCTTCTGTGCCCATGTTATCACCAGCTGGAGGGAAGATGTGATTGACTCATGCAATCTAACTGCTGGGGTTAATGGTTTTCTAAGGACCTAGTGAAGTTTCCCTGTGGTTGTCTAGCATTAAAGGGGTTGTGCCATGTTTAAAAGTTATCCCCTATCCACAGGATAGGAGATAAGTAGCTGATCAGACTGCTTGAACCCTCAATAATCTCAAGAACAAGAGTCCTATTCACCCCTTCTAAATGAATCGCAGTACTCTCATGTGGGCTACCACTCCAACCATTCTTTATGTATTCATTAAGGAGACCAGTCACCAAACCATCAGCATGTTATTACAATGTTTAGGGTTCCAGACTTGACCATATCAAAACTGGCCATTTCTGTATTGTGTCCCTGGTGACAGGTTCCCTGTAAGTAACTCCACACTTGTAACAACCCACATAAAAAATACCAAAATATCACGTTATTCTGACACATCAAATAGATTGTTAAAATCTATCTGTCAATGCAAAGCACCATAAGACAGTTGTCCCCATGCTGCAGCTCTCTGTACACTAGGTGACACAGTACAGAAAAAGTGCACCTACTTCAAACTCTGTCCCACCTTCCTTCTATAATAAAGCAATGCCATATCCTAACAATATAACAACACTTTATAAGATCAGAATATCCCTTTATAAAAGTTAAACAAAAAAAATTCCCAAATATGCTTAAAGGGTATGTCCCATCATAGACAATGGGGGCATATCTCTAGGTGCGGGTCTGATAGAACGGAGCGGGGAAAGTTGAAGAGGGTGCACTGCGCAAGCTCAGCCGCCCTCCATTTATTTCTATGGGGCCGCCGAAAATAGCCAAAGCTATTTCTGTCGGCCCCATAGAAATGAATAGCAGCAGTGGCCGTGCATTCGCAGTGCGCTTCCATTCACTTCTATGGGAGCAGCGGGGAGCTGCACCTGGTGGTGTCCGGAAACCCAGGGTCCTCCAGCCACAACAACTCCGTTTTTGTTGTAGGTGTGGGTCCCAGAGCTGGGCCAGCACCTATCAGACAATTGGGGCATATCCTAGCGATATTCCCCCATTGTCTAAGATGGGAATAACCCTTTCATTCATAAGGATTAAATACTATCAATAATAATAATCAAAAATATGTCATACGTTCAGGAGCTTTTTTCTGTAAACCTCTGTTAATCAAGTGTCTGATGATCTGGCACATGTCCCAGGATTTCAGCGTTCCCTCTGTGCACAGGATAGGTAGAAGTGTCTGATCAGTCTGACAGTAGAGTACAGTGATCTTCTATCTCTGGCAGTGCCTTTCTCATGATATGACACATATTCCCTATACTTGGGCTACAGATTATACTGGGCATATCTTACATGAGTGTTACACAATGTAATCCTGTCGGCCTCCACAAAAGTGGTGGAGGTAGGAGCACATTTTTTATGTTAAATGTGGAGATTTACAAGACTTCTCATTTATGACCAGTAATTGATATTTTCCTTTTTGCAGCTTGTAAGGGTCCTGGTATCTCCGGGGAATCCTCCAGGGGCCACTAGCAGTTGCCAGAAGTTCATGTATCAGTGTGGTTTGCTGCAGCAGCTCTGCATCATCTTGATGGCGACCGGGGTCCCTGCTGACATTTTAACAGAAGTAAGTATCTTCATACCCAAACACATAGATATCTTGATATGACTAAAGGAGGCAATCTTTAGTTTCAGACTCATTTTTGATGTTGTGCATTAAAGTGATATTCCAGGATTTTAATATTGATGGCGTATCCTCTGGATAGGCCATCAATATTTGATTGACAGGGGTCTGACATCCTGCATCCAAGTTGATCGGCTGTTTCATACTATCTGCGGCACTACATAGCTCCCTCCATTGTGCAGTAACCAGCTGCATCCACTACCCAACAGATGGAGCGGTGTAATTTCGGCACCGACTTCTGATGATCAGTGGGGGTGTCGGGAGTCAGATCGGATATTGATGGTCTGTTCTGAGGATAGGCCATCTGTATTAAATCTTGGAGTAACCCTTGAGACAGCTTTCGGCAGACCACTCCTTCAGCAGATAGATGTCTTTCCCGACCCTCCCACACATATGCATTCTTGACTGAGCGTGAATGGGAGAGGAGAGAAAGCTGCTGTCAGCCTCCTGGCTGGGGCTTATCTCCCTACTAACGAAAGGATCAGGCTCTGAAATCCAACATGCCGATTCTTATTTCCCCCAACATCAGCTGTCGGGGGAGAATCAGGAAGCCACCGTACACATCAAAGACAATTCATTGGGTTCAGCCGATACACATCTATGGCCTTGTTCACACATCAGTTATTTGATCAGTTATTTCCATCAGTTATTGTGAGCCAAAACCAGGAGTGGAGCCTACACAGAGATAAGTATAATGGAAAGATCTGCTCCTGTTCTGTGTTTTGGTCCCACACCTGGTATTGGCTCACAATAACTGATGGAAATAACTGTGAACAAGGCCTGATGTGTATGGCCAGCTTAATAAGGACTCTACGAACATGAATGTATTAGTATGAAAGCGGCGGAATGGCAGCACCAATTGTAAATGAAGCCTAAAATAATGACCTGTCCATAGAATAAGTGATAAATGTATGATTGCTGGGACCTACACCGATGACTAAAATGGGGGTCTTGAGTTCCTTCCATTCCTCCTGACTTCATGACCTTTACTGTGTGTTATTTGTCTTCACTATTGCCTTTGAATGCAAGCATTGCTACCATCCAGAGGCTGAAAACTGTACACCTAATACTTCTCATGGATGTTGGTTTGCTACAATGAATCAGGTCTATACAATCATCTGAACTGTGCCTTCTGTATTATGCAGAAATGATGAAGTATATTGATACGTCATTACATATATTGTGTGGTGATTTTTCTTTGCTGACTTTTAAACTGAGCATTGATATCTTCCATTGCCTTCAAAAGACCATAAACACTGTCTCGGAGGTCATCAGAGGCAGCCAAGTTAATCAGGACTACTTTGCATCCGTGAATGCTCCATCAAATCCTCCAAGGTAATCTTACATTGGGATTAGTCTTTCTGTTTGGCACATAAAGAGGTGACCCTTAAGAGCCTTTCTAAGATAAGAACACGTTGGCTGACCCGCCATCACTACACAATCGTTACAGGAATGTTTGGGAAGCGTTTCCTTTTTACATTTTGGATTTTTCCTCCCCACGTTCCAATAGCCATAACTTTTTTAGTTTTCCGTTCACATAGCTATATGAGGGCTTATTTTTTGCAGGACAAGATGCATTTTTTAAATGCCACAATTTCATTTACCATGTCTTGTATTAGAAAACGGGAAAAAAATTCTTTGTGTGGTAAAATAAGAAAAAACAGAATTCCACCAAGGTTTTTGGGGTTTTGACATCACAATTTTCACAATGTACTAAAAATGACCTGAAGTCTTATTCTGCAGCTCAATACGAATGCGGCGATACTAAACTTAAATAGTTTGGGTTTTTTTTTGTTTTTTTTTTTTACTGCATTAAAAAAAAATAAAAAACCTTTGGAAAAATCTAAATTTTATTTGCTTCCATATATTCTGGCAACCATAACTTGTTAATATTTTGGTCTACAGAGCTGTACAAGGGCCTGTTTTTTGAGTAACAAACTGAAGTTTTGTAAGACTTTTTGATCACCGTTATTCAATTTGTGTGGGGGGACAAGATGACAAAAAAAATGGCAAATCTCGTGTTTTTCATTTTTTCCCCCTTACAGCTTTCACCGCGCAGGAATTTTTTAATATATATTTGAATAGTTCAAACATTTTCTGGAGGTGGCAATACCCAATATGTTTATTTCTTTGTTTATATATTTTTATATGTAAAATTGGGAAAGGGGGACGATTTAAACTTTTAAAGAGGCTCTGTCACTAGGTTGTAACCTATGTATTTAAATACATAGGTTACAAGGCCTAGTGACAACTTTTAAAATCATACCTTTCATGCAGAGTTCTGCGCAGCGGTCGCGTAGAAATCTAAACTTTAAAACATATGCAAATGAGCCATCGGAGCACCGGGGGGCGGCCTCTTTCCTCTGGAGCACCGCTCCCCCGGGCCCGAGGCACGTCCCCTGTCTCTAATCACGCCCCCTCCTGTACTTGATAGACAGCGCTAGACTGGTAAGTCTAGCGCTGAACTCTTGCGCATGCGCCCTAAAATTTTCCCGGCGCATGCACTGTAGCTTCTCTTCTGCGCACGCGCCATCACTTCGCTAGTCCCGGGAGTGACGGCGCGTGCGCAGAAGAGAAGACAGCGCTTGCAGTGTAGACACTGCACGCGCTACTGCGCATGCGTCGGGAAAATTTTAGGGCGCATGCGCGAGAATTCAGCGCTAGACTTACCAGTCTAGCGCTGTCTATCAAGTACAGGAGGGGGCGTGATTAGAGACAGGGGACGTGCCTCGGGCCCGGGGGAGCGGTGCTCCAGAGGAAAGAGGCCGCCCCCCGGTGCTCCGATGGCTCATTTGCATATGTTTTAAAGTTTAGATTTCTACGCGACCGCTGCGCAGAACTCTGCATGAAAGGTATGATTTTAAAAGTTGTCACTAGGACTTGTAACCTATGTATTTAAATACATAGGTTACAACCTAGTGACAGAGCCTCTTTAATATATCTATTAGGATGAATAGGATTTTTATTCTCTCCATTCTGCGCTGTGCCTTGTGCATAGCTTAGTATGGAGATTGCCATGGCAGGCCTGGATCGCGTCAGCAGTGCCCAGGCTGCCATGGCAACCGATTGAATGCCCGCGATTTCACTGCTGGGGCTCTGACCAGAAGGAAGAGGCGGACGCATCCCTCTGCCTTCACTCACAGGTGCTGCGATCAGCGGTGATCGCAGCATCTGAGGGGTTAAATGACAGGGGCAGCGCAATCGCCGCTTCCGGTCAGTGCACATAACACCATATATATACGGCATTATGGGTTAAAGGGGTTGTCCGGGTTCAGCCCTGATATAAGCCCCACTCCTTTGCCATGTAGGAAGGAGCAATTCCTTGCTCTGATGCTCCCCTTGTTTGTTGTGAGCTGGTGATGTACCAGACTTCAAGTCAGTATGCTAGGCAGGGACTTCCGCCTGGCAGGGAGCCCGATTAAATATTGTGTTACTATCCGCCTTCTCATGCTTCTAATTTCTTGTTTTTTCCTCTTGTTTCCCTGAAGGCCTGCAATTGTGGTGCTTCTAATGTCCATGGTGAATGAAAGGCAGCCGTTTGTCCTGAGATGTGCCGTTCTTTACTGTTTCCAGTGCTTCCTTTACAAGAACCAGAAGGGTCAAGGAGAAATTGTAGCCACTCTCCTCCCTTCAACTATTGATGGTAATTGACCTACAGCTTCCCTGAAGCAGCAGTTTACATCATGGTGCATTATATAATAGACTTCTGGATATGCTATAAAAGACTGATTAGTGGATTCAGACTACTGGGCTTACAAATCCAGAGAAGCGGAAGTGCTCTTCCCAGCAGAAATGACAGCTCATACATTAAAGGGAATCTGTCATCAGTTTTATGGTGTCCTCACTTCATCTAGTGACAGATCCCTTAAGGAAAATGCTGGGTCACTTTATTTAATTGACCCAACCATTTGCCAAAATCTTGTATTGAGCACATGCCAATGAGTCCTCATATTCATGAGCTCCTGACTTTCCCCGCCCCCTGCTGCTGATTCATAGGGGAAAAAAACTGTCAATCAGAGGCAGGTGGGCGGGAATAGCCTTGAGCTCATGAATATGGTGACTTATTGGCATCTGCTGGAGCTGTAAGGATTTAAAAGTGAGGGTAGCAGAAAACTGCTGACAGCTTCCCTTTAAAGGGAATCTGTCACCAGTTTTATGCATCTAGCTTTTAATGCATGCTAGTGAGTCCTGATATTCATGAGCTTTTAGCTTTCTCCTTTAACCCCCCCCCCCCCTCAGTTGCCACTGACTGACATTTTTTTTTATTTTTCCAACTAAAATATCAGCACGTGGCTGAGAAATCTGTTTCATATTTTAGACCCAGATGACAATAATCAGTTGCTTTCTTAGTGGGCTCTGTTTCTTATGGTTATATTTTATGGAGTGTAAAGATGAAGTCCTAAAAATCTGCTGATCATGGTTATGGAAATATGCTGTTGTTATAACCATGACACGAGCTGCTACAGGGAACAGGTGGTTACATATTAATGTCTGTCTCTTTTCACAGCCACTTCACTGTCTGCCGGACAGCTACTCTGCGGAGGTCTCTTTTCTACAGATTCTCTCTCAAACTGGTGCGCTGCCGTTGCCCTGGCTCATGCATTGTTAGAGAATCCTACGCAGAAAGAGCAATTGCTTAGAGTCCAGCTGGCCACCAGTATTGGCAATCCACCGGTATCTCTACTGCAGCAGTGTACCAACATCTTGGCACAGGTAGGAGCATTCACATGGCATCTGTAATCATCTGAAGCAGTACTTCTAATAACGTATGATGAATCATATTCTTCTAGTGATTCTTAACAGTGCTTCATCAAAAGGCAGTTGGACAGTCCATCTAAAGTAGAGCTCAGTATTTAGGAAATCAGTGTGGTGCTGACCCTCACGACCATTCACATTCCCAATATCTTTGTCTGCACCTTTCTTTATTGACCTCTGAAGTCAGACACTTTTTTTTTAATCTGTATTGGGGTTTCATATGAAATACTGTGTATGGTCAAAGTTTGGAGATGGGTATATTACAGACTTTTGGAATGCACACATTTTTTCATACAGTTAGTGACTAACCAAAAATTGTCTCCTGGTATATTACTTATGTAGGTTGTCCAAGATTAAAATGAGGGCCTGCCTTTCACCCAGAAATAGCACCACTCTTGTCCACGTGCTGTGTCTGGTATTACAGCTCAGCGACCTTAACTTGATTTTTACTGAGGTGGAATATCAGACCAGCGTGGTAGTCTCTGAAAAAAGCAGACTTTTTGGACACCCCCTTTTAAAATGACCCTCCATTAACTAGGGAACGGACAGAACACTTGCATGGTGCCATCCTTTTCATCCTTTTAGCTGCAGATCCGTCAGGATCCTTTTGTGCCATCTAAGATGGCCTCACCGCTTCTCAGACTGCCTGAGGCACACTGTGCATTTGGTAGCCCAAGACACTTCATGCTGGCCAATCCAAGAGTGGGTCTGGCCAAGTAAGTGTTCTGTTACTTCCCCAGTTAATCAGGGGACATTATGAAGAAATTTTGTATAGCAAGCCCATCCATGAATAAAATATACAAGATACTGCACATGTTAATTCGTGGATGCCTTTCTTGTAAGCCAACACATATAGCCAGTTGCCTCTGCTCTACCTGTGCTCTGTTCAATTAACTTTTTTTGGTAAACCCCTGAGAACCCTTTGTTTTATTACTCAACCAAATTCACGTTTATTAACTATCATTCTAAGAAACGCAATCCACTGTGATCATTCGGCTATCCGTTATCATAAATCTGTCACCCACTTTTCACAGCTTACGGTATGCTACCAGCAATGCCCAGCAGAACATGTAACCACCACTGCCAACATACTATTCTCTTAAAGGGTTATTCTCATTTAAGACAATGGGGGCATATCGCTAGGATATGCCCCCATTGTCTTATAGGTGCGGGTCCCACTGATGGGACCCGCACCTATATCCAGAACGGAGCCCCCGAACTGAATGAGGGCGCACTGCGCATGCGCAGCCGCCCTCCATTCATTTCTATGGGGCCACTTCTACTTCCGTCGGCTCCATAGAAGTGAACGGGAGCGGCGGCCGCGCTTGCGCGCTGCGCTCCCATTCATTTCTATGAGCGCAGCGGGGAGCTGCGCCTGGTGGTGGCCGGACCCCCGGAAACCCGGGGTCCTCCAGGCACAGCACTCCCTGCTCCGTTCTGGATATAGGTGCGGGTCCCAGCGGTGGGACCCGCACCTATAAGACAATGGGGGCATATCCTTGTCTAAGATGAGAATACCCCTTTAAGCCTTCCTCTCCTCTTATTGCGCACTAGATTCTCTTCTGTGGGCTAGTGTGAGCCACAAGTGCAAAGGCCACAGTGCAAGCACAGAACATACACTGAAGCACTAGCCCATAGAAGGGAAGTTAGTGCGCTGGCACCAGAAGACATGGAGAGGGCACCTGCAGAAGATTTGGAAGTGCAGCACAGTGACATCAGAGGAGAGGAGTGGAAATTGGGTAGAAAAGTCAGGTTTGGGCACTTTTGAAAGGAAAGTCCGCCCAACTGGGCATTTTGAGATAGATTTGCATATGGGCAATGACTTCACATCCTGGAGACATACAGGTAGGTTGGCAATGGTGGTTACATGTTTTGTTGGACATTGCTAGTAGTATAAATTGTGAAAAGTGGGTGACGCACTCCCTTTTAAAGGGCATCTATCAGCAGATTTGTACCTATGACACTGGCTGACCTGTTACCTGTGTACTTGGCAGCTGAAGACATCTGTGTTGGTCCCATGTACATAAGTGACCGCATTGCTGAGAAAAATGATGTTTTAATATATGCAAATGAGTCTCTGAGAGTAATGAGGGGGTTGCCATTACACCTAGAGGCTCTGCTTTCTCTGCAGTTGCTGCACCCTCTGCACTTTGACAGGGCTAGGCAGGGAAAATGTGATCTCCTTTGGCTCCCGCCATGCGCTTCAGTTTCTGGCTTAGGCACAGTACAGGAAAAAGGCTTGTACAGAAGAGAACTGCCGGCAAGCCTCTTTCCTGTATTGCTCCTCGTTGGGTTTACAGGGCCAGGCGTGATCATGTTTACACTGCCTGGCACTGTCGATCAAAGTGCAGAGGGCGTGGCAGTTGCAGAGAAAGCTGATCCTCCAGGAGTAATGGCAACGCCCTCATTGCTCCTAGAGGCTCATTTACATATATTAAAACTTCATGTTTCTCAGCAATGTGGGCACATATGAACATGGGACCAACACATATGTCTTCAGCTGTCAAGTGCACATGTAACAGGTCAACCATAGGTACAAATCTACTGACAGATGTCCTTTCATCTGTGTGAACTGCCTGACATAATTTCTGTGAAAGTCTAGTCTGTGTTATTTGTCCTCCTATAGACATGGCAGGCCAGGGGGTGAGGGGTGACTGTGCCATTGGGTTTTTTGGGATGAATTCCACTACAAATATTATGAGTGCGATAAGAAGAAAACGCATTTTAAAAGAAATTAAATGTCTGCCATATAATTTGCAGGGTGATAAGCTGAACAGACGGGTATGTATACGTTAGCACTGCTTGCTGACACCCCAGGGCTTCTTTGACTTGCTTTTTCAATATGGGTTTTGTTTTTTTCATTTAACCTTTAATACCTGCTCTGAAGTGACTCTTACTCACAAGTTGTCTTTTCTGCTGTGGTATTCCCATCATAGGGTGCTGGGCTCATCACTGGTGCTTACAGGACACAGCATGGCATCTCCATGATTTTGGCCTTCATGTCTTCTCAAACCAGGAGAGATGGAGAAGGCACTTACATATTTATTTAAAGGTGCATTCTGAATCGCAATATAGACCAATTTTGGGTGTCTTTTATTCAGTTTGCATCTTTAAAGCCGCAAAACAAATCTTGATCCAATGTCCTTCACATCTTCCTTTTCTCTGAGGATGAATTTAATAAATCCATCTTTTTCTGTCTTGTATCTCCATGCAAATCTTTGCTTCAGCGTGAGTCAGCCTTGTTCTAAGGTGCTACCTTCCAGCATTACATGGAAGTGAACCGTTCTCATTGGCCTATCTTTGCCCAAGTGCAGAAAGATTGCATAAGCTCGCTATTACAGTGCCCCACTATTGCCCACATGGCTATGCCATTCCATTCTAAAGATTTCCAGACCCTTCATTGATCTCAGAGCACCACTATTTCAATGGTCTGATTGTCTGCACTTTGATCTTGCTTGGCTGCCTGGAAAACCACGGACGTTTTTAAGAATGAAAGTTTTTACCAAAGAGAAGAGGTGTAGATATTGACGCTTTCCAGTAGAAATTGTGCCCACTAGGCAAAATTAACTGGCTCCTTTTCAGTCTGTGAGTTCTTCTCTTGTAGATTGAAAGGGTTTCAAGAATTTTAATCTTGATTTATCTGTAAGATAGGCCATCGATGTTAGATCACTGGAGGTCCGACTATCAGTTGTCTGAAAGGGCCGTAGCTCTGCATTGAGCTCTTCAAGCTATTAGATGTTTACAGTGCTCCGTACACTCTGCGTGCCATGCCTGGGTACTGCAGCTACAGCCCCTTCAGATGCCCGAGAGAGCTCTACCCCCACCTATCTAATATCCATTGCCTATCCTAAGGATAAGGGCATCCAGGAAAACCCCTTTAAGTACCATGAGAATCCCATAGACCATTTTCTGGGAAAAGCTGTTTCTCTGATAATCCTTTTGGAAATGTATGAATATATGAATGGACAACCAGGTGGTACCCTTGCCAAGAGTCTGCCTAGACTCTGATTACACAGGGTAAGGCTGTGTTAGGATGCTCGCAAATGACAACTGTAGTGGTAACACCCAGTAGTCAATGGGTCTAGAATTATTCCATGTTAAATGCAAGTGTTTGCATGATAGGTCCTCTTTAAATTCCATTTTTAAGCTTTCCCAGTGGACACTAGGTGATTTTGAGGGGTCAAAAAACAGCAGTTCCACCACAGTTTTTTTATTTTTATTTTGTGTGGTATAATACTATTTTATCTATATTCTGTGATCAGTAGTCTGTTAAAAATCAAGTCTTTCCCAGTTTCATGTGGATTTGCTCACCACATTCACTTGTCCAGAGAAGTCCTTCCAGCCTCACCCTCTTCAGTGTCTCTAGCCCAGGCTCTGTCCTCCACTCCACTTTCATCAGTTGGATGAAACTTCTTGTGCATCTTTTTTTTTTTTTTTTAACTATTTATTTTATTAGCACCAAAAAAGGCGCAGCATTTTCCAAACATTTTTAAAGACATAAACAAGGATTACTGTAAGGAACAGAAAGAAGATCGACACAGGACCTCAAAATCAAAATGCATACATAATGAACATTTTACAGAAGTGAACCTGTTACAATATCAGTATTTCAGATGCATCAATAAATCTGGTAGTACCAACTATTCCCGTGTCTTTGTGCAATATCGCAATATATTCAAAACAAAGACCAAAGAGACACCACAAAGACAAACAAGGAGGGAGGGAAAGGATAAGACATAATGGGAAAGGGGATAAAGGGTAGGAGATTTAGGGGTATGATGGATGTTCATCCCATGGCAGCCATACTGCATTGAACTTGTCCAGTGAGTTGTTTATGGAAGCCGTAAGATAGTCTAGAGATCTAACGTCCCTAACCCTAGCCAGGAACGTTGACATGGATGGGGGTGTGGTTTGTTTCCAAGATTTAGCTATAAGGGACTTAGCTGCTGTACAAAGGAGCAGAAACAATCTGGAAGCCTGGCTAGGCATCCCCCGGGGAAGGGAGATTCAGCAAGTAAGTCATTGGATCTAAATTCACTGAGGTTGAGAAAAGCGACTGGATCACACCTCTGACACCCTCCCAAAAAGGGACAATTAAGGGGCACGTCCAAAAAACATGGTATAAGGTACCAGCATCCCCCATGCAGCACCAGCAGACCAAGGGAATGGCGGGGTTCAGGGAATGGAGAAGAGCTGGAGTATGATACCAGCGCATAGGCAGCTTATACTGCGTCTCTTTATAAGTGGTACAGATAGATGATTGTGCTGCTCTATTCCAAATGGTCTGCCAGGCCGCATGGGAAATAGGGGATCCAATGTCCCTGGCCCATTTGTCCATATATTTATGGTGAGGGAGATCGTCTGCATTCGGGTTAGCCAGGAGGCGATAAATCGCAGAAATCAGACCTTTGGTGTCTGTACCCAATCGACATAGACGTTCAAATCTAGTGGGAATGGAGACTTGGAGGGTCCCAAAGTGAGAGCTAACATAGTGACGGACCTGTAGGTAATGGAGGCTCTCCGATCTCGGTAAGTTAGCCTGTTCCTGTAACTGTGCAAAAGATTTGAATTGCCGACTAAAGGCATCCACCATGTCGGCTATGCGAAAGAGACCCAGAGACGACCAAACGCGGACCATGGGGGTAGTCCTTCTTGTGCATGCATCTAAGTCCTCCAGATGACCACTTTCCAGGTCTCCTTTGCTTTTGTGGTATATACGGAGATGAGAAAAGAACTCCTGGTTGGGTTCTGATAAAAACATGCAGTTTCTCCACTCCTTTATTTTGCTTACAAAATCCACCTCTTGTACACAAGCATATCAGTAAAAAGCACAGTTGGTACCTTAACGGTTTGACATTGTGGCACTAACGAAGGGGGCATCAGGGGCACTGTTGAAGCTGGAATTCAAAGCAGGTTGAGCTCCAATAGTGGTGAACGGGCCCAGATAATTTTGTACAAAATATATTTGCCAAGAATCTCTAATTTACCAAACAAGCATAGCATTAGCTCCAGAATACTTCATATCTCTATGGCATTTTGTGCTTTATCTGGTTAGCAGTGTGCGGTTGCATTGTGTGTATTTTCCTTTTGAGCTCCAATAGTGTTTTTACTGATGTGCTTGTGTACAATATGTGACGGATGCTGAAGCAGAGAAGGCTGAAAAGACCTTCCTACACAAGTGTGCAATTTGGTTGTGGTGATACCAACTTTTTTTTCTCACAACATTTTGTAACATTTAGTACATTTTAATGTTTATTTCACTTGTTTTATTTATTTTTTTAGTCTTAGCAGTGGACTGCAGTGGATGATGGGATTCTTCATATAATACACTGCAATACTTCATAGCACAGTGTTTTATCCTTGTCCGTGTACTATTAGCACCTCCCTCTGTCTGACTATTTTGATGTAGTATTCACTATTGACTGCAGCATATAAGAGGTTTAAATAACTGGCATCAGAGTTAGCTGCAGTCCCAGGCAGGGTGTTAAAGCTACATGTTAAAGCTGACATGCTGCTGATAGCACTAGCCTTCTTCGTGTTAAAGAGGTATTCTGGTTGTTTCAAGTTATCCCCTATCGACTGGTGATCCCCCACCGATCACAAGAACGAGGTCCCCCCTGTAGCCCCCCTGAAATGAATGGAGCAGCCAGTCGCAAATGCGCGTGGCCACTCTATTCATTTCTGTGCAAGTTCCAGAGATAACCAAGTACAGCTATCTGTCGAACTCTCATAGAAATGAATGGAGCAGCCACACGCATTTGTGACCGTCCGCTCAGCTCATTTTAGGGGGTCTGCAGGGGGTACGAGCCCTCGTTCTCGTGATTGGTGGGAGTGCCAGCAGTAGGAGCCCAGTGATCTAATAATTGGTCCCTATTCTGTGGATAGAGGATAACTTCAAACAGCCAAAATACCTCTTTAGGACCATTCACCAGTACCATTAATGTAGGTGGTGGAGGGGTGAGAGGAGTCCCACAAAAAGGTGGTGGAAAAACTTTCAATGTATAAATCACTACTTTATTTATTGGTTGTTTTGACAGAAGGAGGCCTGTTAACTACTTCTTTCAATATATTTATACAATTGACTTGCACTAACCTCTTTGTAATTGTTTTGTCGTTGCATTTGGGTGTTATCTAAACTATGTGCTAATTTTGCTACTGGAATTTGAAATTTTTGAATGAAGACATGTCACTGAAAGTCCGTGCATGCAATGAGTGCTTTTATTTTCATTGTGTCCAGAGAAGCCTATCTACTACCTTCTGTATACTATATATAATATCAATTTGGTTGTAGATAGTATAAATAGAAAGGTATATTCAGAACATCCAGTCAAAATTATCTTCTAGTATTATAGATAGATGAGAGATAGCTTTGATGGAACTTGTGATCTCAGTGGTTTCCAGAATGAAGATTGTAGAATGGTGATGCAACACTAAATGTATACCACTTTTTTATAGCACAAATTGTTGGCATGATCTTATACGTCGTCTTTCGTTTCTGCAGGGTAGTAAAGTGCAGACCAGAGTTGGACTGTTAATGTTGCTGTGCACTTGGTTAACCAACTGTCCCATTGCAGTTACACATTTTCTACACAATGCAGCTAATGTGCCTTTTGTATCCTTTTATTTTATGAGTATTCGCAAGAGCTGTTTGAGTACTGTCAGTATTAAAGGGCTTGGCCCATAAATCATTTATTACCGATCCAATAGGATGATAAATCTATGATCGCTTGTAGGTCCTAGCTCTGGGACTCAACCTCCGCCCCCTCCCCCAAGTTACAAGAACAGGGATCTCCTCGGTCCCTGTGTGAAAGTAATGGTAGTGTGGGTGACCTGTGCTGTGATTTATCGGGTTTGCATTATATTATCATTTTTATGCCAAAACATTTTTCATACTGAAAATACTAACATTTTATGATGTTCATAAAATGAACAGTGAAAAGTAGTCTATAGTCTGAATAGTATTAAAAATGAGTGACTGATGTCCATGTTCCTCAGACGTTCCCCAGAGATGTATCCAGAACTATAGTGCCAGATTCAGAATGCACACCACACCCAGATCTTGATTATACGCTTTTTCCACATGACCAAACCTTAGGGAGAATTTAACTCTTCACTTTAAAGTACCACTAGAAGGTAGCAATGTCTTCTTTCTTGAGAAATTTTCTTCCTTAGTGGACATACAGCTCACAGCACAGATATCGGAGAACCTTGGAGAAGAGGAGCAGCTTGTTCAGGGCTTGTGTGCCCTGCTCCTGGGAATCTGCATTTACTATAACGATAACTCACTTGAAAACAATACCAAGTAGGTGTATCCTTCTTTTTCTTCATACTCCAATAGCTTATTCATTTCTTATTAATATTTTGTATGGTATGTACGTTCACACACAATATCCACGTCTATCATAAATAAGCTTATGAGTGAATCGGTGTATATTAACCCTTTCACCCCCGGAGGTTTTTTCGGTTATGCATTTTCGTTTTGCGCTCCCTGCCTTCAAACAGCCATAACTGTTTTACTTTTCTGTTCACATAGCTGTATGAGGGCTTGTTTTTTGCGGGACAAGTTGTACTTTCCAACACCACAATTTAATATTGCATATGGTGTAGTGGGAAGCGGGGAAAAAATTCCAAATCTGGTGAAATTGCAAAAAAACGCTATTCCGCTACAGTTCTACGGGTTTCTTATTTACAGCGTTCAATGTTCATTAAAACTGACCAGTTACTTTCATTCTACTGGTCAGTACGAATCCGGCGATACCTAATATGTATAGTTTTTCCTGCGTTTAGATGGTGATAAAATAATTATAAAGTTGGCCCTTTCTTTTTTTTTTTTTTCCTTGTCATATCTTGACCCCTATAACTTTTTGGTATTTATGTGTACGGAGCTGTATGGGGGCTAATTTTTTGCGGGGCGATCTGAAGTTTTTATTGATACAATTTTGGGGTGTGTATGACTTTTTGATTACTTTTTATTAAATTTTTTGGACGCTTTTTTCGGCCACACAATTCGCCGTATTGGAATTTTTTTAAAATATTTTAAAAGTACGGGCGTTTTTGGTCACGGTGATACCCATGATGTCTATATTTATTGTTATTTAGGCATTTATTTTTTCATTATACGGAAAGGGGGGTGATTTTAACTTTTATATATTTTTTTATTTTTTGTATATTTTCTAACATTTTTTTAAATTTTTTTGTGATTATTTTAAAGCTCAAATATGAGCTGATATATTGTGTTTTTTTTTTCTTTATGAGCAATCAGGGATTTACTAGATGGAGTTAAATCCCAAAATTGCTCATTTCTTATCCTGGCCTGCCATCTAGTGGCCAGAATAAGAATTGCAGTTTGAAAACTGTAATCCTCACCAGCGAGGATTACAGTTTTCATATGTTGTACAGACAACCCGATTGGCCACTTGGGGCGTCTGTACACCACCGGAAGCGTACGCTTCCGGGTTCAGACGCATCCTGATGCCGTGATTACATGTGATCACGGCATCAGAAGGCCCAAGAAGACGCCGCCGATGGAGGTAAGTAGCGGCAAGTCTCTGCTGTTAGAAACAGCAGAGACTTGCTGGCCATGACGCCCGCCGCACCCGTGAGCGGGCGTCATGTCCCCGCACTGCACCAGCGCCGTACATGTACGGCGCTGGTTGCGAAGGGGTTAAGACACCTTTATCTTATTAGAAGAGGATAGTAGAAACCTTTTCCTCAAAATTTGTGGTTCACTTATTTATGTGTCTGATTTCCGAGTGAGATTTTCATTAGAATTTTATGGGTATATAAATCATATGCTTTTTATTAACCTCAATACATTGGTTCTTTTTCTTTAGAGAGAAGTTGAAGCAATTGATAGAAAAAAGAATAGGGAAGGAAATCTTTGTTGAAAAGCTGGGCTTCATCACAAAGCATGAATTCTATTCAAAGGCTGCTCAGAAACCTCAACCAAGTTTCTCCAGTCCTGACCACATGATGTTTGATCACGAGTTCACCAAATTAGTTAAGGAATTAGAGGGTAAGATACTAATACATATTGTTTATATACCTGTTATCTATCTATCTATCTATATATCTATCTATCTATCTACTCCTCTGTGTAATTTAAAGTTCATAGTCTAGAATGAAAAATTGGCTGCTCTAAGCTTTAGTCACTTGCAGACTGGAAACTCGATTTCATTATGATGCAGAGTAGGTTGAGGCATAAAAGGATTTTTATCCCATGACAAATGTAAACAAAGCTAGAACCAGTCCTGTACCTTACATGGATCTAGAAATCTCCCCATTCATTGATCTGCTAGATTTATATCAAGCTGGCAGCTCAATGGGAGGGTCTTTTCTGCTGCAGCTCAGGGGGCGTGTCTCAGCTCTACCTATCACAGCTCAGGAGGCAGGTGAAGGATGAATCTGAGCATGTGCGGCCATCTCAGTGGGCAGGACAAAGAAATAAGAAAAAGAACAAACCGCGGTGGCGCTATACAGATACATTTTATTGAATAACTCAGCAGCTGTACTAAATTTTTAAATACATGCAATTACAAAAGTATTCAGATCCAGGTGCTGGTTTGAAAACTGTAGAATTTTTTTCGTGGGACAACCCCTTTAACTCTCAGTTCACTGCTCAGATTCTTTTCACTGAAGACAAGAAGTCTGGGGATGGGGCAGGAGAAGGTAGGAGCTGCTGTAGATAGGCAGAGCGAGTGATTTACTATCTTATTTAACTGCTGGATACACCCCCTAAACTACCAAGTACTGCTTTATAACGCCACCCATTAGTGCTGCAGCTTCTGAAGTTATTCTACAGAGATTTATGGAGCAGATTATTCTGTTTTTCCATGTGAATTTTGTGGGCAAACATGATTCAAGCTAGTCACCATACACCAGCTCAGAAAAAAACAATTACAGACAAATTGCAGAGGGAAAAACTGCTAAAAGTGGCAGATACAGGCCATATAATATACAGAAAGTGTTTTCCTCCATGAACACCCACATAGTAGCTTATTCTCAAAAATTGACAACCGTTACACTTGATTATCTTACCCAAGCAGAGAATGGCAGGCTGTCACTATTGCTCTAGAGGGAAACGTGCTAGCTAATTCCTGGGATTGCAGCAACAGCATCACTAACAGCAACATGCAGTCTCTCTCTAACCGCAGTTTTAGGGTGGAGAGGGAATGGGGCCGCATCTATTCCGCAATTTTGCGAAATAGAGGCAGCCCTATTCATTTCAATTGCCGGCATTAGATCGCACTGAGCCGTGGCTCCATGCCGCGGCTCGGCGAAAAAATATAGAACATGTCCTATTCTTAAAAAATAGGCATTTTGCATGGGGTGCCGGCCATGTGTGTTCCTCAAATTGCGGAACACACACTGGTCGGCATCCATGGCTTTGCGGATCCACAATACGTCTGAACGGCCCCTAACACGACAGGTAAGAAGAAGAGAGAAAGTATGAAGAGAGAGGCTTCACAAATCTACTGCACATGGGGATGTAAGAGCACTGAGTTTTCAATTTTCACTACAGATACACTTTAATTACATTTGCCTTCACATGAAATATCAGTGACAGCTGGACTACAAGTACTATGGCCCATATTTACTAATTTCAGTGCAACTAGACCTTGCCGTAAAATGCTCCAAAATTTGGCGTACTTTGGTGCATTTTTTTGCACATCTATGTTTTGGACTTATTTAAGAGGCAAAGGTGACAAAAAAATCCACTGCACCTAGCTTGCCAAGGGGGCGTAGTGTAGTTGGGGAAATCGGAGTAGCTTAGTGGGAAAGCGCCATGACTTAAGATGCAACAATTGTCACCTAAAATTGCTACAAAATAGGTTGCATAACGATAGACAAATAGGTCTGACCATGCACCAGATTTATCATCCAGCATGAGTGACTGTGGGAAATATAATGCCTCTTTAGATTGCGTGTCTAGGTTTACACTGTCTGCCTTTAAAATGTTCTGCAAATTTGCCCCAGTATTTTACGATTAGCGCAAAACTCAACAAACACAACATGATGATTGTTTCACAAGGTAAAAAGTCTAAAAATTCAAGTCCTACAAAAGAATAGAAAAAAGCATTTCTGTTGTTTCTTCTGTTTAGATTGTTCTCAATGTTCCTGTAATGCTCTGAAGCATAGTATGCATAGTATGCTAGTAATGCGTATGTAGATCTATTTATATATTTGTGAATATATTTGTGAATAGTACTAGGCTAAAAAATTATAGCATTAGCTAGTGTTGTGTTGAAATAGATAGAATATTGAGTCTTACTCTCTTCTTGGTTCTAGTGGTCATTTCTAAAGCTATCTACAAATCTAGTGAAGAAGACAAGAAAGAAGAAGAGGAGAAAAAGTCCCTGGAGCAGCATGATAACATTATATCTCACTACAAAAGTGTCATCCGAGAGCAGGTAAAAGTAGTAAATAACTAATAGCACTTAAAGGGAGTCTTTCACCTGTTTTTGACCTATATAACTAACAGTGCCCCACAGAAGATTGCAGACACATCCCAGACATACCTGTGCGCACTGTGTGTCTGTATTACATGTCACATCCCAGACATACCTGTGCGCACTGTGTGTCTGTATTACATGTCCAGGAAAAGCACTTTTATTCTGCAGAGAAACAGCTCCCAAGTTTCCAGCTGAAAGTGAAAGTAAAAACAGCTTTCTCTCCCGACTCGATTTCTAACAACTATATCTTCTGATATACTGGATATTGGTATCATTTGAAATGTTAGCTTTCAAAGAAGGTCAGAACCATTTTTCTATCTGCTACCAATCCCAAGATATGAGCAGCTAAAGCTGCCCTCCCCTCTTCAGTCTGGTTTGCAGCAGCAGCAGAGCCGGGCACTTGGGAGCTGTTTTCCTGCAGAATAAAAGTGCTTTTCCTGGACATGTAATACAGACTCAAAGTGCACACAGGTATGTCTGGGATGTGTCTGCAATCTTCTTAGTTATATTGGTGAAAGACTCCCTTTAAAGGCCATGCACACCTTTAGGAGCATTTTTTAAAACTATTGTATTATACTCATTTTGAGCTAAAAATCATTTTTTCAATTGGTCGTTATTAAAATTATGAAGCCCTTTTTCTGTACAGAGCCGACATGCTCTACTAGTTGCCTGTGGATTTTCTCTCTGTTCCGACAGTTGGGGGACTGACAGGCTCCTTATCTCTGACATTATAAACACTCATTATAGCTCAGTTCTTATCTTACTGATAAGAATTAGCTTAAATAAGTGTTTATGACATCTTGGTAGTTTAAAGATAAGGTTTATTAGATGACCAGCACAAAGTTACAGTCACACAGTTAGAAAAACAGTTAACCCGTTGTGACAGAACGGCTCAATATTTTTAATAAAGGTCAATTGAAAGTATGATTTTTAGACAAAAATAAGTAAAATTGAATCATAAACAAAAATTGCCTCCAAAGGTGTACATAGCTTTGCAGTATTTCTGACTTTCCAGTACAGTGGATGGAAAAATAGTACAAATTGACAAAAAACAATCTGATTACTACTTATGTTTTAACTTGCCACAGAGCGAGCTATAATAGTGTTGATAACTATGTTCACTTGTTGTATTTGCCATGGTTTTTGTTAATTGCAATTAAATTCCTCAAAGGTAAAGTCAAGCTATGTGCAGTCTAGGTAGACATTATTGTCTTCCCTATGCACTATACATACTTCCTCTATATGTAGTAGCCTAAAGCAGCACATAGACTTGAGATTTTAATTTCTAGGGCTCCACCGGCAGTCTTATGTCTACGATGACGGCTCTGCTGTCCCCTCATATCTCCGGTTAGAGGAAACGGATCGGATCAGTTCAGTTTTTATCCTTTGAGTCCATTGTTTCTTCTAGATAATTGAAATTATTCAACCAAACTAAGAGTGGAATGTGGATAAAGTACTCTAGGAAGATAGCTGGTGGCTAAAAAATCTGTTACAAAAATACTGTAATCTCTTTACCTCTCAGAGCAGTGGGTGTATATGTATGTTATAGGTTGCTAAGAAATGTTTCAGTGGGCTCAACAACTGAGCCCACTCCATACATAGCAGATGCTGTCTCTGTTAGATCCTGTTGTAAAACTGGAAGATCCTTGATGAGTAGGGACCAAGGTTTCTCACTCCTTCATTTATATTTTCTAGGACATACAACTGGAAGAATTGAAACAATCAGTCTCTTCTTTACAAGCTAAAAATGAACAGTTCCAGAATACTATCTCCCAGCAACTGGTGCAGATTCAACAGCACAAAGATCAGTACAATCTTCTCAAGGTGCAACTAGGTAATCGTCAGATATTCATACCTTCATTATATGTGCTCATGTCTATAAAGAAGCACTCCAACAATGTTTTGTCTGCATAAGAAAACTCTTAGGTAGGCAATGATAGATCAATAACATGGACCTTCTGTCCCCTAACGCACATTACAGAGTCTTAGAATATTCTTATGTAATGCAGCTTCAGCCTGTCTCCTCTGCCTCCTGCTTGTGATGGATATCTCCCTGTCAGCTCTAGTAGGAGGCAGGGGAGAGCAGTGTGAACTTCATGTCATCACAATACATAGATAGTATA
The DNA here is from genome assembly GCA_900303285.1 of Rhinella marina. Taxonomy (NCBI): domain Eukaryota; kingdom Metazoa; phylum Chordata; class Amphibia; order Anura; family Bufonidae; genus Rhinella; species Rhinella marina. Next base: position 271,628 of record ONZH01021251.1, on the reverse strand, counting down.
GTGTGAGTCATGGGAGTTGTACAGCTCTTTATGGACTCAAGTGTTAAATCGCTGCGCTCCTTTATGTACGGAGGGAATTGCAGAATGACAAGGAAGGCAGAGCTGGATAGGGAGCTGTTTGAGAACTGCCAGAAGAGATTTGATAAGGGTAGTTTACAGGAAGTTCGCCACACAGGAGAGACTCATCTCTAGTCTACAATGGACCAATGATAAGACTGGGGGGACATGACATATCTGCCCATAATTAAAGGGTTCAGAATGTATGAATGCAGCTGAGCTGGGATGAAACAATATCGCTGGTGAGTCAACATTAAAGTGTAACTGTCATTCTTTTTTTTTTTTTTTTTTGTAATGTAATGGGGCAGTGATACTTATCATTTTTGTAATGTACTTTAATTACTGAAATCATACATTTCTACTAGAAAATAGCTCTAAATTGGCCCATTTTGAGCCTTAGCAACATTCTTCTATCTTCTATTTACATAACACAGTCAGTGTTAGCAAGTCTCCACTGCTATGTAAACAGAAGACAGAGGAGTGTTGCTAAGGCTGAAAATGGGCCATTTTAGAGCTATTTTTCTAATAGAAATGTACGATTTCAGTAATGAAAGTATATTACAAAAATGGTCAGTATAACTAACCCTATACATTATACAAATAAAAAAAAAATGACAGTTACACTTTAATGAATACCAATGTCTATAGGATCTCTTTTTTTCCTTACTATGTGAGTGAATCCTTATTTATAACCATTTTCGCATTCTGCATTCCTTCTGTCCTTTTTGTTGGAGGCCTAGATCCACTCACTTGGCATTTTCTTTTTATATAAATAGGAAAAGATAACCAGCATCACAACACACATAACAGCAATGCACAGATGAATGGGTTTCAGTCTGAAGAGGTCAGCCGGTTAAAAGAGGAAATAGAAGAATTGAAGAAACAGCAAGAATTACTACAAGGAGAGCTTTCTGAAAAGAACAGTCTTATAGAAAACTTGGTAAGATTTTCGTTAATATACTGTATCCACATTGAGATAGTGTCCTAATTGACATTCAGATGTAGAAGAAACTCTGAGTTTCCAATCTAACGTTCGGGAGATTAAGGCCTGTGGGCATATTTGCCTCAGACAATCTACCGGTGATCTCCAATAAGCCATGTAGGTAAATAGAAAACTGACAATGCACTGAACGTCCTGAGGCCTATAATACGGTTGTAAGATATCTTGTATTGATTGGAGGTTGGATGCTTCGTTTTTTTTTTCTAAGACATATACATTTCATTTGCTTCTTCTTTTTATCTACAGAAGTACAGTCAAACCGGCGGTCAGACAGAGCAAACCACTGGAGTGTCAGAGCAAGTCACAGAGCTTCAAAAGGTGCTGTTTCTTTGTTAGCAGGGCTTTCAACGTGCTTAAAGAGGTTGGCCACTTTGTATTGACTTTATGTGCGGCAGTATACTGTATTTTCATTAAAATATTCTGTGCTGTTTTCTTGATCCGAAAAGCTACTACTCCTGGCTCGGAAATGGTTTCTAACTCTACAGTAGGCAGTTCTCATCCATAAAATGACAGGAGATCGAGGGTGATGTGATTCCACACGTCCATGAGCAGTCTGCATGTTCCTGAATGTCCAGAACCTGTCTCAGTATTCACCAGATCTAAGTTGCCTGCAATTATTACATTATTGCCATACTGTGTGATGAAGGGGACACAATACAGGTCGATGGATGACAGTGACTTGCCAGAGCTTGTGGAGCAGTGTCTTCTGATTCTGTATCGTAGTTTGAACCTTGTCTACAGTATAAGGGAACACCAGAAAATGGGTAAGGGGCCTGCTGTTTCTTCCCCAAGACATTATTGAGAAAGGATAATAATGCAATAATAACAGGCAAGTAATATCTGGCTCTGCCCAATGGAAATAGTGAGTACTGACTGGGCATCCAGGAAGCTACACTATGCGCAGATTGCTCATGGACATGTAGATTCACATGACCCTCCATCTCCTGATGTTTTATGGACAAGAGCTGCCTATTGTAGAGGGAGAAACCATTTCTGAGTCATGGGAGTGGCTTTTTAGTCCAACAAAATGATGGAGAATTTTTAACGAATATAATTTGGTAAGTTATCTATTGTCCAAGCCCTTTAAAACATCTATACAGCACAAGTAAATCATCCTAACGTTACACAAGTTTGATAAATGTCTCCCTTTATTTTTATTCTACTAATTTACAGGAAATGGAAACCCTACGATCCCAGCTCCATGTTCAGTCTACAGAAATCAACAGGCTACAGGCGGAAAGAATGGAATTAGTTCAAAAAGTAGAAGCCAGTGTAAGTTTCCGTGTATCCACCCTAGCTCAAAGGGAATTAGAAATTATATTAGATAAATCAGGTATTTTTTTTATTGTAGAGTGGGGTTTTTTTGCGGTCTTCAACATAAATAAAAATTTTGAACTAGTCCAGTTTCTACATTAGCTACTGTACTACTAAGTCCATGCTCTCTGTATTCTGTAGTTCACTTATCAGCTAACCTGCATAGACTGAGGCACAATGAGCAGAGTCATCACATTATCATTAGAGGCTGACAGGCACTTTGGTACTACAGAATGCCTAGAACACCAAGGAAGGTTAAAGGATTAGAGGATAGGATAGGTCTGTGATGGCTAACCTCTGGCACTCCAGCTATGGTAAAACTACAACTACCAAGATGTACACTTGCTTGGCTGTTCTCAGAGCTCCAAAGAAATGAATAGAGCATGGGTTGTAGTCTCACCACAGCTGGAGTGACGAAGGTTAGCCATCAGTTAAAAAAATCTCGGTAAACCCCTTTTTCCTTAATCGTGTAACAAAATTGAAGTGAGGTTGGTCATCATATACTTTTTTCCATTTATACCACAGGCTACAGTATCAGCATCAGGTGACAGTGCTACTGCTGCTCCCAAAAATAATGACCAGGATGAGAAAATAGCAAGTTTACTGCAGGAGATTGCCTCTTTAAAGGTTTGTCCATCACAATAATTTACATGATGTTTTCCACCCTACAGAAAATTCAGGTTAACAAATACATGTTACATCGATAATAAGGCTGGACTGTAAGACTTTGCACATTAAGGGTAATTTCTGCCAATGAAAACATTTTAGGCTGCTTTCACATCTGCGTTTTTAACTCAGGTTTTGAGATCCAGCAGAGAATCTCAGAACCTGAATTAAACAGATCCGGTGCAGTTAATACATCCTGATGGCTCAGTTTCAGCTGGATCTGGTTGTATTAAATCAAAACGCAACTAACCGGATCCGGTATGAAAATCATTGTAAGTCAATGGCTGCTGCATCCATTTTTTTTTGCTAACCAAAAAAAAAAAAAACTGATCTGGCACGATCAACTTGCATTCATTTTCATTCTGGATCTGGTTTGTTGCGTTTTGTAAACCAGACACAAAAACACCGTTGCAGTGGTTTTGTGTCCGGCCCATAATGAGCTTCAAAACGTGACATGGCGAGTGATGCTTATGGGCCATGCTGCCAGGAAAACGCCAGCTGAGTGCACAAGAAGTGGAACTGTAATGACTGCATGACAATGCAGGAGTCTCTGGATGCATATGAACATGCATGGGCAGAACAATATGTGAGGTTTTTTATGACTTTATTGGAATGCTGTTTTGCACAAAATAATCTCAATATAAAATGTATAGAGGCAAAACGTATTATAGTAATGTGGATTTGAATACAGGATATTAAGAGTAGTGTGAGAAGGAGTGGAGCAGTGGTGCTCTCTACTGGATTCTGAAGACTGTTTGTGGAAGGTGACCTTTGAATTCTGTGCTGTACCCACTAGCCAAGCACTAGTGCTAACCAATTGCCGACTCAAACAGTCATGTCAGGATCTACTGCACTGCTACTGCCATTAATACATTTCAGTACTTACATGTGAGGATATATGGTCAACAAGATGAGATGGGGGGACCATAGTCCTGACAAGATGGGAATGGAATGGAAATGGTAAGTGTGGGTTGGTTGGTTGATCTGTTAAACAACATTGCTTCACCTTGATGGATCTTGGACTGATTGCATTGAAGCCTTATGAGACATCTTCCCCTTTCATGTGGGTCTGCAATATTTTCTAATCCCAGAATGTGCTTTTATAGAACAAGTGTATTGTGAAAAAGAAACTCTTGCTAGCAGTATTGTAAAGCAATTGCCTGAACTTGGAATTGCCTCTTTTTGTTTCTTATACTTTAGGATGAGCTTAAAGCACTATCCAAGGAGAAGTCTTCTCTAAAGCAGGAGCTAGATTCGGCTCACAGCACAGCAGCCATTTTAAAAGATGAGAAAATTAAACTAACGCAAGAGGTTACTGAATCCAAGAAGGAGCAAGATGATCTTTTGATACTTTTGGCTGACCAAGACCAAAAAATTCTCAGTCTGAAGAATAAACTGAAAGAACTTGGAGAACAGGTTAGGCACCTTGAGGATAAACCGAAATCTGTCAGCAGCGAAATATGGCAAGCTCTTTTCACACTGACATCATGGTTTCAATTATAATAGAAACTGTGATGGCAGTTCTGGATCAGAAAAGACGCACAAAAAACCACAACCATTTCACTTGCGAAAATTCACTGTAATCTTCTTACAAAACAATTCACATATGAGGAAGACTTGCATCACATATCCAAGATTAGTCCATAAAGTCCAAAAAGTGCTTTTTATAGTCTCAAGTGGTAACGCTGAGAGACACTGCATCCAGTGCACATTAAATATAGCCTTGTGCATGCAGCTGAACGCTAATCCCATCTGGATGCGGTGTCTCCTAAGCCTTACCACTTGGGACTATAAAAAGCACTTTATGAACATTATGCACCTTATGGACTAATCTTGGATATGTGCTGTAATCAGAGTTATATTTATTGATGACCTATCCTCAGGATAAGTCATCAATATCAGATCGATGGGGGTCCGACACCGGGCACCCCCGCCTATCCGCTGTTTGAAGAAGAAGTGCGCACCGTGCCAGCGCTGCCTCCTCTTCATTGTTTACCGGCTCGCCATAACATATGTAGCGGTGAGCAAGTGTAATTACACCGAAGCCGCCCCATTCATTTCAATGGGACGGCTCGTTCCTGTACACTTGTATAGGAGCGATCCCTCCCATTGAAATGAATGGGTGACTTGGGTGTAATTACACCTGCTCACCGCTACATATGTTATGGCGAGCAGGTAAACAATGAAGAGGAGGCCCCCCGCCAATCTGATATTGATGACCTATCCTGAGGATAGATCATCAATAAATATAACTATATAACTATATATATATAACTATATATATATATATATATATATATATATATATATATTATAATATAAATATAATTTAAGCTGAATAATCGCAAGTGAAATGGTTGCGGTTTTGGTGTGTCTTTTCTAGATTGTATGGACTGCCTTTTGTGGGTGAGAGAGAGTCCATTTAAGACTCAAAAGAGGTAAAAAGTGTTCAACCATTCTTTATATGTATTGCTAGTCCTGGATCAGTCACATGATATACACTAACAGTGCCCAAGGGACCCTATTAATTTGTAGTTGGGTCTGTCAGGGATCCATCCTAGTGTCCATCGTTTTGACACTACATAGCGTTCATTGCGCAGTATATATGGTTGTAAGTGAGAAGATAGAAGTAGTTATAAAACAGCTTTTTCTTCTCCTCCGGGGCAGATAGTGGGGCACCTGACCTGCTACTGCTAGACTTCATGTGTTTTAATCACACACCGTTCAGTTATATTTACACAGGTTTAAAGCCCAAGACAACGCACCATACACTTACTATATTTTTCAGGCCATAAGACGCACCTAGGATATAGAGGAGGAAAATAAGAAATTCCTCCTCAGACCTCAGATCAGACCCCCATCAAACCTCCAACCTCCATCAGATCTCAGATCAGACCCCCATTCGACCTCTCTATCAGACCCCCATTCCTCCTCAGACCACATATCAGACCCCCAAGCTCCATCACACCATAGATCAGACCCCCATCACACATCTGCGTCAGACTCCCATTCCTCCTCAGATCTCTGTATCAGACTCCCCACAAGCTCCATAAGACCTATGTATCAGACCCCCATTCCTCGTCAGACCACATATCACAACCCCAAGCTCCATCACACCATAGATCAGATCCCCATCACACCTCTGCATCAGACTCTCATTCCTCCTCAGACCTCTGTATCAGACTCCCCACAAGCTCCATAAGACCTCTGTATCAGATCCCCATTGCTCCTCAGACCTAAGATCAAACCTCCACGCTACATCAGACAAAAAAAATTTATAAATTAACTTACCTCTCCTACTTCGGACCACATGCTCTTCCTGCACTCACCACTCCCTGGTCACCTGACATCGCACAATGTCGGTTCTTAGTAAGGGTCTATGTACACTACATCCTGACGTTGTACACCGTCATGATAAAGTGCAGATTGGGGTCTGGAAGAAGACCGGGGAGTCGTGACTACAGCTCTACACTCACGCCTCCTACATACTGATGTCCGCTTTTGGGGTAAAAAAAAAAAAAAGTGCATCTTATAGTCCAAAAAATGACTGCATGTTGTCCTCAATAAGTTACAACTTTAACAAGGAATTTTGAAAATTACTGTATACGCCTCTTATGTGTTCTTTTCCTTCTCTTTAGGTGGAGGATGAAGATGATTTGGAGTCTGGAGATGCAGGTGATGAAGATGACCTGGATGAGGATGACAGCAGAGATGACGATATATAGAGACATTTATTGGAAACAGAACTCCTGTTTTTTTGTTTTTTTTCAGTAAAAAATACTCACTATTAATTCCCATAATTGAACCCATAGTATGCTATGAAGGCAATGTGAAGGTGAAATCCAAAGGGAGTACATAATGTAGGTCCTAGATGTGTTGCCATAAACCTTCAATATAGCCCACATACTTCCAAGCCTTCGTTAAGAATATGGCTTAGAATTGTGGGCTTTTATTGTTCTGCCAGTGTTATATCGCACCTTGTTCTCTCTGGAGCTCCTGCTTTCCCTTGCCACGTGCAACGCATTGCTATGCAATGTCAAATGATCCCCAGTCCTCTTGACTCTTCTAAAAGTTGCTGCTATGGCCTCTTCACAGCAAACCCTGATAAGATTTCTCTCTTTATATAGAGATTGATGTTGGTAAGGAGTGGGGTTGGATCATTCTGTACCCCTGCTTTAACTCTAGAGCAGTGGTTCTCAACTCCAGTCCTCGGGACCCACCTGCCAGTCAGGTTTTCCTTAGTTTAGACCAGCTGATATAATTAGCGTCCATCCATCAGGACTTACCACAGGTATTCATTCTGTGGGATATTCCTAAATCCTGACTGGCAGGTGGGTCCCGAGGACTGGAGTTGAGAACCACTGCTCTAGAGTGTAGACCTGGAAAAGTCTAGTGCCTTCACACCGGAATCAGCTGCAGTCCACAGTGGTAATATCCTATTTTATCTAACCTGTGGAGGTATCAGTATTTGTAGTTCTGATCCTTATTTCTTTTATTTGCACCACAATGTCTTTTTAAAATGGAGGGTGGATTGCGTAAAACAACTCAAAACCTGGATAGATATTTTCAAGCTTGTTGCCATTGCCAGTAGGTGTCTGAACCAATAAAGTCAGAGTTATATAATTTATTGGCTTAAAGTCAGGCCATAGAGATTTAGCCACAGAACGATGTTTTAAAGGAGTGAAAATATGAATTACATTAATTTCATGTTTTACAAATAAAATAATGCATTTCCTTATCCATGTTTGCATTGGTTAGTTAAAGGTCATCTGTCAGCAGATTTGTTCCTATGAAGCTGGCTGACCTGTTACATGTGCACTTGGCATCTGAACTTGGCATCTGTGTTGTCCCATGTTCATATGTGCTCACATTGCTGAGAAATATGATGTTTTAATACAGTATATGCAAATGAGTCTCTAGGAGCAACAGCGGTTGCCGTTACACCTAGAAACTCTGCTCTCTCTGCAACTGCTTGACTGACAGGGCCAGATGTGATGATGATTGTTCTGCCTGTTCCTGTCAATCAAAGTGGAGAGGGTGTGGCAGTTACACAGAGAGCAGACCAGGAGGTGTAATGGCAATGCCCCAGTTGCTCCTAGAAGTTCATCTGTATATATTAAAATGAACATGGGATCAACACAGATGCCTTCAGCTGTTTATATCTAAATGGAGAAAGAAGAAAACATCATGCAGTCCAGAATCTGCAAAGTAAAAGACTTATGTATGTGTATATTTTATATAGATTGTGGCATTTAGCATTAGAGTTTACAGATGTTAATGAAAAGTTGAGTTTTCTTTTAAGGGATCACAAACTTTAGTAAAAAAAAAAATATACAACACTAATGAATAGGCTTCAATAGGGAATTAAATGGGTTGTCTCACTTCAGCAAATAGCATTTATTATGTAGAGAAAGTTAGTACAAGCCACTGACTAATGTATTGTTATCCATATTGCTTCCTTTGCTAGCTGGATTAATCCATCACATTATACACTGCTCATTTCCATGGTTACGACCACCCTGTAATCCATCAGTAGTGGTCGTGCTTGCACTCTATAGGAAAAAGCACCACACTTTGTGCAGTGCCACGGTCCCAGCCACCAGAGAGGCCTGCTCTTTTTCCTATAGTGTGCAAGGACGGCCACTGCTGATGGATTGCTGGGTGGTCGTAAACATGGAAACAAGCAGTGTATAATGTTATGGAAAAATGAATTCAGCCAGTAAAGGTAGCAACATGGGTAATAACAATACGTTAGTAAGTGGCTTGTATTAACTTTCTCTACATAATAATAAATGCTATTTGCTGAAGTGAGACAACCCCTTTAAGCAGTTCTTACATGGATAAAGCACCGCCTGTCTGCTTCTCATAAAAAATGCCAGTGATGGGCAGCAGCAGTTACATGCTGTCAATGTGACATCACTTCTGCTGCAGGGTAATCGGCCCAGCCAGGCACACTGCGGCGGTGGCACTGGAACCACTAGGTAAATATTGCTCGCTTCCTTATTGCAGTCTGTTCCCCAGTGTTGTCTGCTTTCTTACTGAATCCAGACAACTCCTTTAAAGATCACACTGGTATATTACAAAAGGATTATGAGAGATCCATTGGTGGAATCCTTGTCATTTCATCTTCACAATCAGATATTTTTTCAAGATCTGTCTTTTTTATGGAGGTCAAGATGAGAGGAATGAAAAAAGAAACTAATAAATCAGTTAGTCAATTTGAACCTAGCCTTACCTGAAACATGTTATGGTGATGAACAAGTTTTACTATTCATGGAAGACTCCAGCAAACACATGAAATCTTACCGAACCTTGCCCAAACATTATGTAGGATGGTGTAGCCAATCACATTTGTCAGACCCTAACATTATATTAAAGAGGCTCTGTCACCAGGTTTTAACACTGCAAGCGCTTCCATCCTTGTGCGCCGTCACTTCCCTGAACCCGGAAGTGATGGCGCGTGCGCACAAGGATGGAAGCGCTTGCAGTGTTCGGCACTGCGCAGGAGCGGGATTTCAGCGCTAGGCCAAACGGTCTAGCGCTGTCAATCTTGTTGTAGAAGGGGCGTTACCAAAGACAAGGAGGAGAGCCTCGGGCCCGGGGGGGCGGTGAAGAAGCGGTGCTCAGGAGGAAAGAGCCCGCCCCCCGGTGCTCCGAAGGCTCATTAGCATAGTGTTTAAAGTTCTTTTTTCAGCACAACCGCTGCGCTATACTCTGCAATACAGGTATGTTAAAAAAGTGCAATTTAAGGGGTTTTAACCTATGTATTAAAATACATAGGTTAAAACCTGGTGACAGAGCCTCTTTAATGTAACGTAGCTCCTGGGAAGCCACAGGTGCAAGTCAGCGGTAAAGGGGCAGGAGGGGCTAATTGGTGTGACATATACAGCAGCATGTAAGACACAGATATTATAATGTATAAAAGGTTCTATGACACTCCAATTATTTTGTAGATGCGTTTAATCAAGAAAATGTCATATCAAGACAATATTATTCATATCCAGAAAATCTGTATAAAAGGCCATTTATAGTTTCCCAACGTTTCGGTCTCAGGTGACCTTTATTAAGGGATCTATGTCCAGATATTATGACAGCTCCAGCCAACTTCTGGTACTGGTCCAATGATTGGTTGGAAATAGCCTACTATCATGTAATGGTGACTAGTGTTGAGCGAACTTCTGTTTTCAAGTTCGGCGTACAAGGTTCGGGTTATCTAAGAATTCCGTTATAGATTCCGCTACCACAGACCATAAGTTATTGTCCATAGTAGCGGAATCCATAATGGAATTCTTAGAGAATCCGAACCTTCTAAACCGAAATTGAAAACATAAGTTCACTCATCCCTAAAGGTGACACAAAGCAGCCTGGAGAAGATTCACTGGCAACCCCAGAACACACAAAAAGATTAGCAGTTGTTGAATTGTTACTATTCAATGCTGTATGTATATATTGCCCAATATTTTATTATTTTCAGCAACCTACAAGAGTTACTAGTTGCATCAGACATGAGATACGGCTGAGACTTCATATAGAAAACTTGTTTTCAGGGGGTATTTAAGTACAGAATTATCGATCAGCCTGGAATGTTCATACATTTTCTATAATATTCATTATTATGATTTATGTTCTTTTCTCACATCTTAAACAAGGCTAGACATCGCGGTTTTGTGGTCTAAAACAAAATACAGAGTAAGCAACTCAGTTGTCTCCTCTTATGACATCGTCATTGTCTACAGTAGTGTTGAAAGATGATGTCGTTTGTTTGGTAGGCCCAGTAGTTGTCACCGATACAGTAGGTGAGTCTTGTGAAGGCCGGACTGTTGTCACAGTTATGTTAGGTGTTGTGGTGACTGTACTCCGTGTTGGTTTTTTCTGTAAGAACACAAAGTAGGCCGGGTTAAGTATTTCCATCGTTTGTAGCTGTTTTCAGAATCTCATATAATTGATCTAAAAGTAACGCAAATATCTTTCCTAAAGGTGGGGCGGCACTGACATAGCCGAAAATCACTGTAATTGTCTTTAAAGGGATTCTGTCAGCAGGATATGGGGTATAGAGATAATGACATCTCTGTATCGGCCTTAGTGCTGTCATTCCAAATATGTTACTCTTACTGTTATGAGAGCTGTATTTTGCTTAAAAAAGCGTTTTTATTCATATTATTTGCTTACATAAGGAGCCCAAGGGGATGTCCTCTGGGCCGTTGGAGCCCGTCCACGCCGCATATTTTTGAGCCCAGCACCACCCTCCCGCTAATTATTCACGCCCCTTCATCGCTATGTTCTCCACCGGCTGCGGCGCATCTCGCGCATGCGCCGTACATACCAGAGTCTGCGCCGCAGCGGGAGGAGACCACAGCGATGAAGGGGCATGAATAATTAGCGGGTGGGCGGTGCTGGGCTCAAAAATATGCGGCGTGGACGGGCTCCAACGGCCCACAGGACATCCCCTTGAGCTCCTTATGTAAGCAATTATAATATGAATAAAAACGCTTTTTTAAGCAAAATACAGCTCTCATAACAGTAAGAGTAACATATTTGGAATGACAGCACTAAGGCCGATACAGAGATGCCATTATCTCTATACCCCATATCCTGCTGACAGAATCCATTTAAGTGAGTGCAAAGGTTTTTCACAGACAGCTATATTACCTGCCATATCACGTGGTTGATTGTAATGGCTACATGGGTGAAGTAGCTGGGCATGCAGGCACTTAGAAATTAATTTAAAAACCGCCATCAGCTGCACGCTGCCACAGGTTTTGGCTCCATCATAGCCAAGCCAGTAACACCCCATATGCCCTTATAATTGTGTAGTTTTGTATAAACTATAAATATGATGAAATACTTACACAGTTCAAATCGGGATTTCTGGGGTAATGCTGAAAGAGACAAAACAGGGGATACCGTCAGTCGGAAATTCCATTTTGTGCAGTGAATATCTCACATAAAACTTTCATACGTTCCACGTTACCATCTGTTCATAGCTATAGGTATCTATATCTGCCCCCAATGTTTCACGGTTTATAGACAAAGGAAATAACTAATAGCTTGTACATCATGACATCATGTGCCAAGTACAGAACGTTAGTACAGAATTATCCAGCAATAAAGTTGACTACATTAAAGTGATTTTGGCCATCAAAACAGTGGTAACTTTTTAACCAAATATCAAGTAGATACAAAAAAATAGAAAGGAAAAGAAAGAGAAAAAAAAGGAGAAGGAAATAACGGTAAGAAAGGGAAAGGACAAAAGAGAAAAAAGCTTCTGCCACTCAGATATGATCTCTAAAGGTCAGAAGAGTGAGCCTGCACCCCCCACAATAAAAACAGAGGATTCCCTGAGTCTAAGGACTTTAACGAAAGTCTTAAGTATTATGATGAGAGGCCGGCAGATTCTTCTTGGACATGTCATGTAAGGATGGCAGCCAAAGTTCTCTTGTGGGAGCATCTGGAGACATTCATAGAAGTGGAATAGCTAGGTCCATGGCCATTATAAAATTTAGTACAGGACCCTTCTTAAAGGACGAAGGAAAACTCTTCATGGAGAGTAAGACCACTTTTGGACTCCTTGAGCCAAATTTGTTGTCTTCTTTGATTATCTCATCCCATCTAAACCATATGAGGGGTGGTGAAGCATCTCCTACAGAGATCTGAAATCTTAGGGAAGATACTATGAAGGAGAGCAGGAATCCTGTACCAGTGGGTCGAGACTGAGCTTAAAGCTTGTCCGAAATGTATATGAGACTGAACTTTTATGAGATAGAATGTATTAGACCATTCTGGGTTCTGGAAAGAACACTCCAGTGTTTGCTGCAGAATGGGAAAGAGAACCCCCTCAGAAGACCATACCGTATAGCGGTTAAGTGAGGAGAGGCATAAATCAACTGGAAATGAGTCAGGTACGTTCGTAAACTCAATGGTGCCTCTAGGGAGGCAAGGAAGCTCCATAATTGACCATGGGTGTACTGTGCAATCCTCATAGGAGTCCGCTTCCCCCTAAATGGACTCTAGAGGCTTAGTGTCCCCATCCTCCATAACATGACAAAGGAGACGCTGAGGCTTGCATTATATTTCACATTTTAAATTGTAAAATAAGGTCAGTAAAACATACATTCCAGTGAAGATTTTTGATTCCATAATTTGGGAAAAGTCTTGGAGAAGGTTTTCTACTCTAAAGTGAGAAAAAGAAAAAACAAATCATGCTAAGGTATTGCGGACATACAGTAGTTGTGTGATTTTTATGTGATTAATTCCCCCCCCCCCCTACAATTTTTCAGTTGTAGCAATGGGCCTATCTAACTGCAAATAACTGATTCATTTCTGAACCAACCTACATGTATTTGATATTATTTTTCATGCAACACCTTAGACCTTTCTTTTGTACCATTAGATGACATATAATATTAAAAAAAAATAAAAAATTAAGGAAAAGCTGTGAAAACTATGAAAAAAATGTATATTTCTCCTTTGTTATAATTTTTTTTCTGATACAAAAGGTTTAAAGACAAACCATTTCTAAAACCATTTCCGTACACTTGTGCCCTGAATGGACGCTATTTATGTAATTTATCTGCTGGATGGGCCCGCCGCAAGACTTCAAAAGACTGGAGCGCATTTTGGATTATTTTTCTATTTTCTGTCTTATGGCCCCGTACTGCCAGAAAAATGTTGTATAGCGCCAAAACCTTACAAGCCCCTTTTTTATGTTGACCCCGTAAGGTATTCAGCTTTGGGAAATTAGGACGTTAAGCATTTTTTTTTTCTAAATGGAAAAAATATTTGTGCGTTTGTATATTTTCCAAAAAACGTTGCGACTTGTGTTCAAAAAGTTTAGATGGATAGGACCCGACAAATGAAATAATACGCACATCAGAAATCCATGCAGGCTTCTACTTGGAGTGGATTTCTTTTTCTGCAGATGAGCCATGTGATGTTGAATACTTTTGAGTTAATAACTATGTAAGTATTATGGGAATGATACCTTTATTGGCTTACCAGCAAAAGTCATATAGCAAGCGTTCAGAGCACAGTTATAATTTTGCCAGAAGATGGAGCCTCTGTGCTTTGAAAGCTTGCAATATGATTTTTGCCGGTAAGCCAATAAAAGTATCACTCCCGTAATACTTTTGTATTTTCTAACAAAACAGTATTCATCATATAATGGTTTTCTTGCTAACATGGTACTATGCAATTTTTAAGAAGTGTGAGCCTCTTAATTAATTTGGTGTGTTTTATACCAGGGTAACAAGAATCCTGGAGAGAAGTTGTCCTTTGAGATGCTAAAGCCATCCTCAAATTCTGGAAGGCTGGGCAGTGACCATGGAATCTGAGATACTGATTACTGCTGTTGGCACCTGCTGCATCTTATCCTATAAGGTCCATGTAGTGTACCTGGAATCTCAGCATGCAAACCTTAATAGTTGTTTCTCTGCTTATTAAAACCTTTAAGGATGAGGCTACATCTAATAATCTGCAGTAATTTGAGATGACCACATGGCCATCCGAGTTATAAGTAAAACTAAACATTGATCAAACTTATCAGCAAGACGTGTATGTGCAATGTAAGATATATTTGCTGGAAACAACATACCGGAAAACAGTACACCGCCACAAAGAACAGGGCAAAAAACAGCAGATACTTCATCTTGATATCTTGGAAACAGAAATAGAAAAAATAGTAACACTGTATTGCAGTTAGTCATCCAAAGTCCGTTACATTGGCCATTCATTACTTGTTGTTCCTAACTGAAGTATAGAGGGGATCAGCTAGAGCCAAAGTAGTGGAGAAATAACTGGATGCAAAATATGTTTGCCTTTTAACTGTTTTGTCAGAGCCTTGAGCCAGGGAGATGCTTAAAGGGGTTGGCCATTTTCTGGTTACAGTTGATCAATGTGTTTGTCAGATAATTATATGGCACTTACTAATGTAGCCTTTGTTGAAATTCTGTACCATTTTCTATATTTCATAAACCATGCTCCTTTGATAGACACATTTTCTGTGCTGTCAATACAGAGATCCTGTCCATAAACTGGCTGCTGATAGAGGGTCATGTGACCAGACAAATCACCTGCATTCACACCTCTTTTGGTACATATTTAATAGCACATACTGGGGCAGATTTATTAATACCGTCCTACATTTAGACAGTAGAAAACTAGATCAGACAGACTGAAATTGTGCCAAATTTATCACAATACTTCACGCTGTTTGCTTGGCTTGGTGCATGTTGCTGGATGTTAGATTCCTTACACCACTTCTTGGCTCGCTTAAGGCCCTGTTACACCAAAGCATTTTTAGGACAATTATTGGGAACAAGTATTTATAAGAACACTCATTCCTGATTAGGGGCCTGTATAATTTCATGCTTCCCATCAGGCGATGAACTAGCAATGAGCACTGATTGACATATTTATCATCAATCGGCGCTCGTCCTGCCTGACCGTTGGGTGGTTTAATAGAGACCTTATTTCACACCAGTATTCTACACTTATAATGGGTCACAGCGTTAATCTGGTGCATTTTACATTCTTTTAGCCACCTTCCTGATTTCAAGGCATTTAAAAAAACTATAAAGTGAGGTATAAAAAGTGGGTGGGCATAGGGGTGGCATAACACAAAGTGAGACCTTTTATTGGTTTTTCTTAAAGTGGTTGTCTCATCATGGTCAATGGGGGCATATCCCTAGGATATGCCCCCATTGTATTATAGGTCCAGGTCCTGCCGCTGGGACCCGCAGCTATATCCAGAACGGAGCCCTGCAAGGTGGTGGCTGGAGGACTCCGGTCCGGCCACCACCAAGCCGGCTCCCCATAGAAGTGAATTGGAGCGTACCGCACATGCAAGGCACCCACTTCCATTCATTTCTATGAGGCTGATGGAAATAGCACAGTGCGTCCTCCTTCACTTTCGGGGCTTTGTTCTCTATATAGCTGCAGGTCCCAGTGGTGGGACCCACACCTATAAGACAATGAGGGCATATCCTAGCAATATGCCCCCATTGTCCATGATGACACAAACCTTTTAAAGAGGACCTGTCACCACAAAATGCAATACAATCTGAAAGCACCATGCGATCGAGCAGAAGGAGCTGAGCTGATTAAGATATATTTTGTGGGAAAAAAAGTCAGTAAAACCTGGATTTTATACATTTCTATCTTTACTTGTCACACTTCCTGTATTGTGTATATAAGTGTATATACAAAGATAGTCACTGATAACACCTCCCTCCTCTACCAATAGCTGTTAGAAAAAGCTGAGATATATGAGAAAATGAATAAATTGCAGGTTTTACGGAATCTTATCTGCTCAGCTTCTCTCACTGTATAACGTGGTCTCTTTAAATATTGTATACTGTAAAAGAGGCTATAAAATTATCACATACCATTGAAGTGTATGAAAGATAAAGAAGTCTTACCTGAGAGAAAGGCAAACAGTTGTCAGAGGGTGGTAATGACTACAGTGCCACTACTGCCTTATATATACTAGTAGATCAAGAGTCATATGAGTGAGATTATTGTCTTACAATTATTGGATAGTTCTTGCATATGTTCTGGGAATGCATATGTGTCATTTCTATACAATCTCTATTAGAAAACAAAGGCTCGTTCTCAGAAGTGTGAACCAAACCAGAAGATCCCAGCTTCATTTGCCAGGTTTTGCTCAATCTTTATTTTGGTTTCAGTGAACAACAAGATGTTCATTGTAATTTATTTTCTAAAGACCTGAATTCCCATTTTATAAATCCAGACTAATCTACCTCTTTGAATTAGTCATTAACATGTTAAACACAATGCCAAAGAGCAACCACATCCTGTATGTAAAAACTAGAAAATAAATCTACAGTCATTGACAACAAAAATAAGGCACCATGAAATTGTTGGAATCGAATGAAACTTTGTGTGTGAAAATATCAATGATATATGAAAGTGATTACAATATAGAGCAGAAGGATACGTTTATTGGGGAAAAATGTGCAATTGATAGGAGGATCTAGCACCCTTTGGGCCACCTCTGGATACAAGATGAAATACAGTTGGGCATTGAGGCATACAGGTTCCGTATAGTATCTTGTGCACACTCATAGACAACAAAGTACTGCAATCTGGAGAAGACAATACACAGCCAAAGATAACCACCTTTTTTCTTGACAAAGAATAACCTGGCACCTGCTGGTGAAGTAGACTTTCATATAAAGCCCCTTTTCAGGTTTTCTTTAATGTAGTCAGGCATAGCTTGTGTTTTAGGCAGAGATAGTGGGTAGACACGGCCAAATGAAGGAGTAATTCAAGGCATCAGGTCAATGGGACAATCAATCATAAGGATGATGAGGTGACAGAGTCTCAGTTTCCTTCTTGTCAAAGACATCAGAGTAGTTAGCATAGGCAGGAGATAGGCCCTGAAGATTCTGAGGAACTTATGGAGCTCAGGCAGGCTACACTCATGCCAGACAGAGTGACAAGCAGAAACCCAGTGAAGTATTTGCCCTGAGTTCCAATCTAGAATGGGGCTGTGTAAGTGACGCCAGAGTACTCCCAGCAGCAGGGGACAGATAGATAACGGCAGGACATAAAATGAGATCTTCTCTGTGTGGAAAATTCCAATTTTAAGCTCCATGGGCACAGTGATGTACTGTTTCCTGGAGCACCTTCCTGTTGACAGATTTTACCACCAAGGACTTCTTCAGGTGCATGGTAGGTATGCAGTATCGAGTCCCCAAAGCCTGCTGCAGAAGGTTTCATGCCGAGCCAGAGACTTAGAAGGCTTGTATTGCAAACCAAATCTCATTGCAGGATAGAGACACAGGAAGACAACTTTGGAGAGAGCTTGTCTTCACCCAGGAATTCACTCCTGGAATAGGCCCAGTGTGGTTGTCAGTTGACCCCAAATGGTCAGGGACACCAGTGCAAGGCACTGAGGGATGAAGCAAAATCAAAGTCAATAACAGGCCATGGTCAAGTCAGGCAGAGTTTGTGCCAATATGGGAAACAGAACCGAAATCAGGGCAGACAGCACAGGGTCAGAATTAGGAAACAGGCAGATTTTGGTACTTTTGCAGACAACAAAACAGCTAAGAACCTTATTGCCCAGGTTACCACAGGTTACCAGCCATTGGCTGGTGAAGATTGAGATATGTGTTGGCTCTTTAAACCTTGCCGGGCATGTACGGCATAGGTTTGGTCTTTAAAAACAGCACCCGCTCAAGAGCGCAGCAGGCACCATAGCCGCTGAGTTTCTGCTGTTTTTTGGGTTTGTGATCGGTGGTAACGCTGATTGCAGATATTTAAACCTTCAGATACCATGGTCAATTCTGACCATGGCATCTGAGGTCTGAAAACTAGAAGCCGTTGGTTCACTATGAAAACCCTGAGCTTTCTGAAGAAACCAGGGCTTTTATAACTGCAGTTCTTATGGAGCCCTGCGGGTGGTGGGGCTCTATAAGAACAGAAAAAATCTGCATTGAATTGTAAGAGCAAATCAATGCAATGTATTGTAGAAGCAATCTAATGATTGATTTTTATAGTCATCCAGGGTGACTTAAAAAGAGTCAAATAAAAAGTAAAAATGTTTTCAAAAATATTAAAAATATAAAAGTTTAAATCACCCCTTTAACTAGAAAAATAAACAATAAAAAAATAAACATCATAGTCATTGCCACGTCCCAAAATGCCCGTGCTAATAAAATATAAAAATATTTATCCCATATGGTGTAACGGAAATAAAAGAACTGAAGAAAAGAATTGAAGAAAACACAGGGATTTAAACAATGAAAATGCAAAAACAGAAAATACCAGGGAAATGAAGGGACTAAAAGCCAGTGGGGGAGCATGCGCACGCCCTACAGTTGCAAGGGAGAGTCTGACTGGCAAGCACGCCGCAGCCTACAGGAGGAGATAGATCAGGCCTGATGGATGGAACTTGCTCGGGGGAAGGGGGAGAGCAGCAGGGGGCCCACCGCATAAGTTTATCTGAGCAGTGGCGGCTTGTGACTGCCACTGCTGTAACAATAACATCTAGACTTGAACTAGACAAGCATCTAGGCTTGAACTTAGCTGTAGAGATTGCAAACTTTATATAGCGTGAGCTAGATATTCACATGGATGACATTAAATTTTACACAGACAGCAAGGTTGTTCTGGGTTACATATACAACCAGACACAAAGCTTCTATGTTTATGCCAGTAACCACGTTGGAAGCATTAGTAAGTTCTCTACACCTGAACAATGGTTCTATGTTCCATCCATCTCAACCCTGCAGAATGTGTCACCAGACCGGTGTCCTCTAGTGCCTTTTAAAATTCTTCTTGGTTGACAGGTCTGGAGTTCTTGCTAAGCCAGACCAAAGAGACTTCTATAAAGGCATGTTCTGTGTCCAAGACTCTGACAATGATCCAGAGATTTGTCCTGAAGTTTGCATCCTTGTCACTATATCCAACGAGAAGTTGGAGGTGCTGTTAGCATTTCAAAGGCTTCTGAAGATGCCTAAGTCTTGTATGTCCCATTGTAAGGTTAGTACACATTGTACAGTGCTATGGTACTGAGAACACTAACACTGATTGTTGTGGTTGGCACATGTGTCATAAGCTTATCTATGTAGAGGACATTGCCCTAAGTGAGTCAATTGTGATATGTAATGTATGGCACAGCACCTTGTTGGAGAATCAGGATTAGATCTGATGGTCAGTCATGTTGTATTAGGCAGACATCTTATATTCTCATTTGTAAAGGAGTTTAGTAAAGAGTTAAAGTGAAGAAATAGCTTATATCAGGATATTTCCCTAACTAGAGATTCTCAAGTAATCAATTAAAAGGGTCATGATATAATGGCGGGCTAGGATAAATGTACTTGTCTATTGAAACTGAAGCAGGCCATTAGCATGTTTATGATCATGTTCGATTCATGGTGTTGGATAGGTGATAAATGGTTTGGGTTTTATGGCCCATATGGCGCAAGGTATAAATTATTTCTGCATGAAGTGGTCATGCTAAGAAACTTTTGTCCAATTAGAAGTTGTTGTAGGCGTAACCTATGTAGATCAATGGTATCTGTGTGAGTAACACTGAAGCCTATGGACTGCGGCACACTGAGGAAAACCAGAATTATAATACTAATTATTTCTTTGTTCTCTGGGGTATAAGAAACTGTGTCTGGGGGTTTTAAGGGAGCACTGCCTTTTTGCCCCTGCTGCTTCACACTTTCATCTTTATGCCTTATTCTGCATGACTTTTATATTTATTTCAACGCTGTCTTGCTGCTCTTGTCTCTGAATAAACGAAAGAATCTTCTCAAAGAAGAAGTTGCTTCAAGAAGTTTTGTTTTGCTGTGGCCAATTTCCAACAGTTTGGTGCCTGGTGCCTCGGATCCGACAGCCATGAATAGGTGATTCCGGATGAAGAACCCGCTAAGAGACTTTTGTACCTGAGAAGAAGCTTACGTTTATTATGAAAACACCGAGCCAGATGTTGAATTCCTGGATGTTGTAGCAGAGTTATAGGCCAGGCCGGATGTGTGTTTCCCGGATGGTGAATTTATATTACGCGAAGGACTGTAGCCGTGAGACTGGCTCGTATGCTCTCTTTCAACTCTGAAGTAACTGAAGTGTTTTGTGCCTCTTCGTGAGAACCGTTAAGAAATTCCCTCTTCGTGAGAAAATCTGCAAGAGCCATAAGCCCCTTTTTAAGCGAGTTGAAAAAGGAGAGGGATGAGAGGCTGTCGTCCTGCGAGGCCGGGCTACAAGAGCAGCCACACTTCCGGGGTTCACACGTGCACACTGAGCCCCTATCGGTGTGAGTAACAATTCTTGCAGTCGTGCATTAATTGCTTGGGTTGATATTAATAGGTTAGGTTTACGGGGCAGCTCTTGCAGTTGTAAGCTTTGCTATGGAATGGATTAAAAGGCAGGCAGACAGCTGTATAATACAGCTTCCGGTTCATTATTCTAATTCACACTCCATCTGATTTAACTGTCTACATTGGTTTATAGAGGAGAATAGAGAATTAGATACAAATAATTCCTTTTAAAACAGAGTCTAGGTGCCTAGCTGTCCTCTGTAAAACCATTGAGACATATGATTCTGCTATAGATCAGCAGTCAGCAGGGATTCCCATTTGTGGTATTACTAGAACAGGAAAGGAGGAATGGGGAACATCAGAAAGTTTTAGACCGTACCATTGCAGATTTAAGAGGTGCAGGAGGTGAGGAAACAGTATATGGAGAATAATTGACTGTGATGACAGAGTTAGAACAAGTAGCAGCAACTGGAGGGGAGGATATGATGCAGTGGAAACAGGCTATAGAAAAATGGATAAGACATCATGCTGATAAGGATTATATTATTAATAATTTAGAAGTATTACAAAAAGAGTTACAACAGCATGTAGGGGAAGAGATGTTCCCTATAGATTTTAAGCCAGATCATATCTCCACTCCTAGTTACAGTTTACAGGATCCTGGTCTGTTGCACCTTAAATATCTTACATTCTTACCCAAATGGGAAGAGGCAAAAGGTGGGTTTCAAAATGTGCTCAATTTTGATGACCAAATTTTGGTTGACCAAATTTCAAGTTGATTCGGGATAGGAGGCAAGACGGTACTTCTTGTCTTTTCTGCCGAATACCCTTGTCACATATTTTAAGACACAACAACAGAATGGGACTGAGTATGATTTAACTGAGCCCAGGGAGAGAATGAAGTTTGTCATCTCTCAGAAGCTGAGGGGTAGAAAACCTACTCCAGATTTATTAGAAACCTTTAGGATAGACAAGGGGGGTGATTTGAGAAATGAAGCCTCAAAAATCGGTATCAGCCTGGTGTTTAGTTTTTGATAAATCCTATGACTCAATGGATCAGGGAGACAGATACGCTACAATTTGTAAGAAAAGTTCCCTTAAATGGGACATATAAATCAGGGGTTTTATAAAATGCCAAAACAATTAATGATGTTATCCAGGCTATTTTAACCAATTTGAGACTTATGCAGTCTCTAATAAAGTCAGATGCTAGTACTAAAGTGTTTGCATTTACTCCCTCTTTAGTGAAAGAGTGAAACAAGGGGTAGGGTTATTCAGGGTAAATTTGTCCCTAGTTAGGTAAAGAATACTCTGAATGTAGTCAGGTCCTCCACATATAGTTAAACTTTAGAGATACGGAAATTATGATTATATACAGCTAAAGGAGTTATATATTGATCACAGATAGTACCAGCAGTGCAGCAGAATTCAGAGAATTAATCATTTAGCTGTCAATCCTCTTTGTTGTGGTCAGTGTGGTGTCCCAATGAGACTGTTAATTTTGTAAGGAGAGGCCTTTTATTCTCTCTCTTATGTTTCTGTCAGGTTGGAACCGGGAGGCATAAGAGTGAGATTTTTAGCTGGTGGTCTCTTTGAGGACATGGATGCTGCCAGAATGAAGGGTATTCATAAATGTGGAGGAAGGATTTTTTAATTGATACAGAAGTTGCTGTTTTTGTCACAGGATGCAGATTACAGCCACCCCTTGGCTGGGTCACATTAGAAAGCGCCTGTATCTAAGCTGAAAAAAAAGTCATCTTGTGAGCCTGATATTTCAGGAATCAGGGGCATTGAAGTATAAGGGGTACTTCAATGTGTTTTTTCTTTAACTCAGTATAAGATACCACAATTCTGGATACTGATTTCATAGGAGCAATCAACAAGTGATGTTGACATATGTGTAACAAAGATGGACAGACCGATTTATAATGTTGTTGTGCCTATAGTAGAAAAAGAAGAAGAAGAGTATCTTCTCATAAGGCACTAATTGTCTTTTCAATGATAATGTTGAAGATGTTGCTCTGAAAATTAGTTAAAGGGTTTGTCTCACTTCAGCAAATAGCATTTATCATGTAGAAGAAATTAATACAAGGCACTTACTAATGTATTGCTATTGTCCATATTGTCTTTTTTGCTGGCTGGATTCATTTTTCCATTACATTATGCACTACTCGTTGCCATGGTTATGACCACCCTGCAATCCATCAGTAGTGGTCGTGCTTGCACACTATAGAAAAAAGTACCAGCCTATGTGAGCTCCCATGGTCCTGGCCACTAGAGAGGCCGGTTCTTTTTCGTATAGTGTGCAAGAACGACCACCACTGCTGGATTACAGGGTGGTCATAACCACGGAAACGAACCATGTATAATGTGATGGAAAAATTAATCCAGCCAGCCAAGGAAGCAATATACACAATCACAATACATTAGTAAGTGCTTTGTATTAACTTTCTCTACATGATAAATGCCACTTGCTGAAGTGATACAACCCCTTTAAGGAAAAATGTATTTCCAGATCTGTGGATATGTTAGAAAACTGATTGTGAGTTATTGCAACTAGATTCCTGGATAAAGCTGCTACTCATGTTAAGGCTCCATTCACATGTCCGTATTTTTCTTTTCCAGATTTTTGGTCCGTTTTTTGCGGATCCGTGTTTCCGCAAAAACCTTCCGTTTTTACCAATTGTACATCCGCATCCGTTACGTTTTTCCGCAAAAAAAAGGAAGGAGGAATATATGTTGGTAGGGTTGGCTGTGGATGATATGCGGATGACATATTGATGCATTCCGCATATCATCTGCATTTTTGGGATGGGACCATGGACCGCATATGCGGACAAAACTAGGACAATCTCTATCTTATTTGCGGATCCGCATAACGGAACGGAACAGAACAACGGATGCGGACAGTATACGGAGTGCTGTCCGCATTTTTCAGGACCCATTGAAATGAATGGATCCGCATCCTATCTACATGATTTGTGGATCCAATGAGGATCGGATCAGGAAAGAAAAACAGGATGTGTGAATGGACCCTAAGGGTTTCAATGTTTTAGTATAAAATGCCTGAAATAGTTGTCCTTATATGAGGGGGACGCTATCAGTGAATGGGAAAAAACAGGGCGTGGTCGTAAAAGGTAATACTCTGTGTAAGGTGATAATTCTAGTTTAGAAGCAAGCAGCTTTCACTTTCATCATTGTTGATTCATGTCTTGTGAATACATACACTCCATCAGCAACCCATATGGTTGTGGGATTATCTCATAGATGAGGAGTGATTGTAAAGTGCTTCATGTTTTAATGTTGAAAGTGACTTTTTCACTGTACTCTCTGACACTGGAGTCTGTATTAAGATTTTTAACTTTTAAAATGAACAGTATTTGTTCACATAGCCGCGTAGTGTTCCTGTGTACTTACATCAGGTGTAGGCTCAGTGTGAGATCCCCTTGAGTGCAGAAATAAAGTTTTATAATGTGTAGAAGATTTACTTGTTTCAAATGGAGATGAAGCAGCGCAGAGATCAGCTTAGGCTACTTTCACACTTGCGTTTTATAATTCCGGTATTGAGTTCCGTCATAGGGGCTCAATACCGGAATAAAACGCTGAAGTCAACGGAATGCTCCTAAAAGCATTCCGTTCCGTCTTCAGACCGGAGAGCAATCCGCAGCATGCTGCAGTTTGCTCTCCGGTCCAGGCATCCGCACCAAGACGGATCCGGAATGACCCCCAATGAAAGTCAATGGGGACGGATCCGTTTGGTGTGACACAATGGTGAACGGATCCGTCCTCCATTGACTTTCAATGGAGTTCATGACGGATCCGTCACCTACACACATACATACACAGATACACATAAACATACACAGACATATATACATACAAATACATATACATACTTACATGGTCCCTGTAGGTCTCCACAGCGCAGGAGGAGCAGGACGGCGCGCACATAGGACAATTCCACCCGGTGCCCAGGATAAATGTACTTGTCTATTGAAACTGAAGCAGGCCATTAGCATGTTTATGATCATGGTCGATTCATGGTGTTGGATAGGTGATAAATGGTTTTGGTTTTATGGCCCATATGGCGCCATGAAAAGAAGATGGAGATTGGTTCTAAAATTGGGGTGAACTAATGGAGGACCCAAGGTATAAATTATTTCTGCATGAAGTGGTCATGCTAAGAAACATTTGTCCAATTAGAAGTTGTTGTAGGCGTAACCTATGTAGATCAATGGTTATGTATAATAATGTTGTATCTGTGTGAGTAACACTGAAGACTATGGACTGCGGCACACTATGGAAAACCAGAATTATAATACTAATTATTCCTTTGTTCTCTGGGGTATAAGAAACTGTGTCTTGGGGGTTTTAAGGGAGCACTGCCTTTTTGCCCCTGCTGCTTCACACTTTCATCTTCATGCCTTAATCTGCCTGACTTTTATATTTATTTATAAGCTTCCTTGCTGCTCTTGTCTCTGAATAAACGAAAGAATCTTCTCAAAAAAGAAGTTGCTTCAAGAAGTTTTGTTTTGCTGCGGCCAATTTCCAACACACCTTTCACATGGAACTGACTAAGCTGGACTTTTCTCACTTGATCTGCCAGATTCAGAGTGAGCATGCACCAATGATGTCAGTCCACCCAGAAGTGGATGTGTCAGCAGCTTCAATTCCAGGTGGACTGACATCATCTTCGCATGCTCACTCTGAATCTGCGCTGCTTGGGCAGCAGAGGCAGATCGAGTGCACAAGTCCAACTTAATCAGCCACAGGACAGGCGCGAGAACGGCTAGATAAGATGTCTAGTCCTGTGAATCAAATTGAAGGGGGGAAGTAGCAGAGCACAGAGGGATTGGCAGTGCTCCAAGTGCTACGTCAGCATCTTGGTGCTCGAAATAGGTAGCATTAAAAAGATGGTAACTTGCAAGCAGGTTCTCCCTAGAAACAAAAGAGGCATTATTTTACTCAGTATGATCAAGCCTACCCACCAATATGCCTGTTTTTTTAGGGTTGACCATGCTGACAAATACTCTTAATAACCTAGACTGACCAATGCCGTATTGCAGAACAAATGTATTCATTAATTCACATTAATACAGACTTTGGCATGAAAAAACATGTATTAGTATGTACTGTAAGATATGCAAAAACACCAGTCACTTAATTTAGGGCTATTAATGGGGCATTCTGGTTTAGGCACATTAATTTTATTCTTTGCATAATGAAAAGTTATATAATTCTCCAATATACTTTCTGTACGAATCCCATAAGTTTTTCAAGACCTGTCTTTAGATAAGATCTTTGGCGCCTACTTCCAGTGCATAAAACCTTATCTAAGGGCTCGTTCACACGACCGTGTTTTTCTTTCCGTGTCCGTTCCGTTTTTTTGTGGACCGTATGCGGAACCATTCATTTCAATGGGGCCGCAAAAGTGCTGTCCGCATCCGTTGCTCCTTTCCATGGTCCCGCAAAATTTTTGAGTCATGTCCTCTTCTTGTTCGTTTTGCGGACAAGAATAGGCATTTCTATAATGGGCCGCCCGTTCCATTACGCAAATTGAGGAAGGACCATGGGCAGCATCCGTAATTTGCGGATCCGCAATTTGCGGACTGCAAAATACGGCACGGTCGTGTGAACGAGCCCTAAGGTTGAGTTCACACTTCAGTTATTTGATCTGTTATTTCCATCAGTTATTGTGAGCTAAAATCAGTAGTGAAGCCTACTCAGAGATCAGGTATAATGGAAAGATGTCCTCCTGTTCTGTGCTTTTGACCCGCACCTGGTTTTGGCTCACAATAACTGATGAACATAACTGACCAAATAACTGATGTGTGAACTTGACATGTGATGGACAAACGTGGTGGCTCATTATGAGATATCTCTCTGATGACTCTACCATACTTGTAATAAACCTTGTACTTGTATGATCATAACCACAGCAGTAAGCAGTGAACGTTCCCATTAAATGACTGCACACAGAGCTCCTGAAAACCGTGAGGAATCGAGGAAAGGATACTGGAAAATTATATAATTTGCCATTACACTAAAATAACCTCTGTTTGCTGAATCAATAGTCTGAGGGCCTTTCCCTTTAGCCATTACTTGCTAGAAACAGCATGCATGTCAACAATGCAAGATGTCCGGTCATGAAGAACTTTTGTGTTTACGGTTAAGATTCAGAACAGCAAGTCTTCATTAATGTCACCTGCAAAATAAGAGTATAAAAATATATATTTTTCCAAACATTGTCACTTACAATATCTTGCAAAGTATATTTATGTGATGTGACATTTGATCAATTGTCATATATTCTACTGAATAGACAACTTATTATACAAAGATGTAAGAGTTTCATGATGTCCATTTTAGAATATTGATCAATAAAGAGGATTTTATTTGGACTGGTTTAATTATTTCATTATAGTTTTACATAAGAATTTTCAAGTCAGCATTACATTTCATCCAAAATGTTGCCGTTGGGTATATAATACAAGTTGCTATATATTGAAAATATGCATAGACAGATTTTAAGAGGAACCTCCAGAGGCTTAAATGTTCTAAAATGGCTTCACTAATGCAGAGATTTATTTACCTCATATGCCAGTTTTCTGACGTCACCATTATGACTAAATTTAGTGGTAGGGGCATTTTATGCTGCTTTCCAAAAAAAGGGGCATAGGCAGAGCCGTCAGCCGTCAGCCCCAGCACATTTATCATGATGACTGAATTGTACATCAGTTACAATCTGGCTTAGATTTCATTCAGGTGCATGGACTTTTGCATGATGCACCTAATTTATGAAGAGTTGTGCGCCACATCATAAATTAAGCGCGTTCTCCAGCTGTATGGGAGGTATCAAGGCTGACATAGCAGACACTCGACTTGAGAAATCTCCCATAAATGTCTTCTATGTGTTTTGCAAATAGTAAACTGTATAATATAGTTTGTGGCTATTTTTTCTTGATTTAATGCATTTAAATAAAAAAAGTCTAAAAAAAGCAACTTTGCAAAGAGTCTTGATGGAAAATCTAGCATTCTCCTTAGCATCGCCAATAATGCTAGGGAGGCTCGTACCCGTTGCGGCCTGCTATTGGCACCCTCCGCACCCCCAGTCGCTGGATGTTTTGTTCTGCATGACAGGGAGATGCAGCGGCGGCTGTGCGGGGATCAGGAGCGACGTGGGTGCTGGGGAGCAGGTAAGTATGATCTATATAAGGGGCCTGTGCATGGGGGGGGGGCATTATAGGTGTTGGATAACCCCTTTTAATAACTATCAGCAAGAAAAGGTGAATGGAGGAACACAGGAGTATGACTGCAGGACCAGAATCTAAGGTCACCTGCAGGTGAATGCACAGAAGGTCCGCACAAATCTCCATGAGGATTTAAGTGAGTTTCTGCAGCATATCCACACCAAAATCCACAATTTGCGGGTTTCGGAGCGGATTAGATGTGGTTTTGCTGCAGATCTCACCCTTCCATTGAAGAGGGTGAAATACACAGCTAAAACCGCAAACATACTTTGGAGATCTGCTCGACAGGGCAATTTCTGCATGAAAACAATCTGCAAAGTGTACATGAGATTTGTGTTACTGTGATTTGCTGGTACTGTACTACGCTGCGGTTTTTCCGCAAGGGAATCCGCACGGAAAAACCGTGCATATTTCATAACGTGTGCAGGTAGGCTAAAGAGTTTGTTTCTAGTATGTGACACATGAAACACATAAGCCTGCATAGGAGCTATGGTCACAAAACAGTAAAATATTTTTAATCAAGACTATTTTTTGTTTTAGAGGCAGTTAAACAGTATAAATATTGGTTGCATAGGCTTTGACTTTTTCTCAGACATAAGACTTACCTTCTTTGATACCAAAACAGTGGCACCATTCCCACAGAGAGATGTGTCTGTCATTGTTTGTGTTACACGCTTGTAGAAATGCATTCACACAATGCTCAATTGGGATGAGAGGTGCTCGAAGGGCAGCCAGCTCTGAGTATGTAAGCAGCCTGCAATACATTTTAAAGAAGGCTTTTAACTCCTTGAGGCCGCCATTTTCCATTTTTGATCCCTTCCATCCAAGTGTCATAACTTTTTTTCTCACGCAGCCTTGGGTTTTGTTTTTTACCAGGTTTAACGTGTTGTAAAATTACCATGTTAAAGGTATTCAGCGGATCAGTACATTTGCAGTGAAACCAGATTTGTATGTTTTTTTTTCTTAAAAATCCTTTTTTACTTTTTCATCTATGGGGCTCTTGATTTTATTCATAACAATTTGGGATTAGAGATGAGCGAATCATTCAAAAAATTATTCGCCGAACATTCGCCGAACTTATCCTAATATTCGTATATTCGACGAATAGATTTGTTGTATTTGCGTACAAAATATACGTTATTATGTGCTAGCGAACATTCGCGCACTAATAACGAATGTTCATTTTAAAAAATGTACGCAACTTCTTAGAAGACGTACGCATGAGCGTACAAATAGCTTACAAAACCTCAGCGTACTATTGTCTACGCGATTACGTAATACGCAGGCACGTATGACGAGAGGCCGCGGCATGCACTCCTCAGAATTGTAATCCAAATGGGTAAAAAAATAGCAGCAAACGTTCCTTAAAAAACCCTCTTTCAAGGAGCTCCCCAATAACCTGAAAAGGGGGAAAAAAAAGGGATGAGGCGCACGTATGCGCAACTTGGTTAAAACTTTTTTTTTTGATGGGGGGAGTCCTGACAATCCATGTCCATCTGGGTGAGGACAAACGCAGGGCAACAAAAATAAAAACAAACGCCAACTAGTGCTCACCCGTCAGGTTAAGTCCATGCTGTGGCTCCCATAAAAGCTGCAGGATCCGATTCCTTACTTAAGGGCCAGCAGGACCTCTTCACTGCTGCTGGAGCTAAAAGACATGAGAGGGCGCTCCTGCCTCATGAAAGCGACACTGGCTGCGGCAGCAGACCCCCACGACCTCTCAGGGATGGTCTTGGTAGTGACCGGGCGTTCACACTAGCAAGGGCCGTGGCAACTTGGGCCTTGCCCATTACCTTGTAGTGGCCATATCCTCCCGGCTGTAAGGGCTCTGGAAACGGCCTTCCGCGAGCAGCGGACTGTGCGGCCTGCACCTGCCATGGCAGTTGGTATTGTACCACCGATGGCTGGTACACGAAACTGTTGGTGGTCATATGTCCCACATGAAGGATCGGCGGCGGTGGCAAATCTGGTATCAGGGGTTCCAGCTGAGTTTGGGATTTCTCCTCAGATCGCAGAGTCCCATCATTGGTCTCAAGGGAACACCGAGCCTCTTCTGCGGCCTGGGCCTCCTCAGTCCAGTCTTCCAGGGGCGTTGCAGGAGTAGCTGGTCGCTTAAGGAGTTTCACCCCAGTAGCAGAGGGGCCTTGGAGGCTCTTCATAGGTGTATACTCCATGTAATCCCCTGCGTGGAGATTGTGGCAGACGGGTGGAAGATACGGCTGCTTTACAGAACGGCGGTTGACATATAATTCTTCTTCTAATTCGCCATCTTAATTGCCTGAGTTGCCTCGTCTTCCACGTGCGCTGGAGAAGGGTCGGAGCTACCGGGCAGGAGTCTGCATCGCTAATGAATTGAATTCGTACGCAACAGCGTATAGAGTAACTTATACATAGCAATAGTGTATAATTAATAGGACAAACTACGTAGCGAATGCGTACAAAGCCGAAGCGAATCACCTAATATTCGGATTTGCTTTGCAGCTAAAAATTCCCGAGATTCGATACGAGTCAATGAATCAACGAATCGATGAATCGATTCGCTCATCTCTATTTGGTATATTACTTTTTGATCACTTTTATTCTTTTTTTTTGTGTGGAGGCAATGCAACCAAAAATGTCATTTTGGTAATACGAAATATGTTTATTGTGTTATTGTTTGTAAAATGGGGGTGATTTGAATTAACCCCTTAACGCCGAATGACGGCTTATCCCGTCATGGGCAGGAGCCGCTTGCCGCCCCATGACGGGATAAGCCGTCATGGCATTAAACTGTCACCATGTTTGATGACATGGTGACAGTGCTGAGACCCCGGCTGTTACTTACAGCCAGGGGTCTCAGCTAACCAGCCCGGGACCAATGGGGGCGGTCCCGGGCTAGCGATCGCTGTGATTGGCTAGTCTGTTCAGACTAGCCAATCGCAGCGATCGTGCTGCAATAAACTGTAAAATTAAAAAAAAAAAAAATTAGCAATATAATATATATATATATATATATCCCCCCCCCACCCCACTGTTTTCTTTGATGGCCGTTTGGGTGGGTGGGGGGGGGGGAGATATAGCGGGTGGGCGGGTGGGCGATGTGCGGGCGGCTGCGGCGAGAGTGCCGCCCGCAATAATATTTCAGGATGGCCGAGCGTTTTCAAGCAGAGTATCAGCATACAGCTGATACTCTGCTTGAAACTGCTGACATCGGTGCTGGCACCGATGTCAGCAGTTTAACCCCTTCCATGCCGCGGTCCGTAGGGACCGCTGTATGGAAGGGGTTAACAGGGAGGGAGCTCCCTCCCTCTCCCATCGGACGCTGGCAGCGCCGATGGTGTGGCCAGATGAGAGGGAGGAAGCTCCCTCTCCCTTCCATCGGGACGCTGCTCTGCTGTGGCAGCGTCCCGATGGTTACCATGGCAACCAGACGCTTTCAGAAGCGTCTCGGTTGCCATGGTGTAAGCTAAGCCTCATCAGGCTCCTGCTAAAGGCAGGAGCCTGACAAGGCTTAGCAAGAGTGAAAATGCACTGCAGTACACTATACAGTGTACTGTAGTGTATTATAGAACAATCAGACCCACTGGATCTTCAAGAACCAAGTGGGTCTGAGTCTAAGAAAGTGTAAAAAAAAGTGTAAAAAAATTAAAAAAAAAGTGTAAAAAAAGTGTTAAAAAAAATCCCTTTTTCCCCCCAAAACTCAAATTTGAAATTAGTAAAAAAAGATAAAAAATACCCCAAGCATGTTAGGTATCGCCACGTTCGTAACAACCTGCTCTACAAAAATATCACATGTCCCAACCCCTCAGGTGAACACCGTAAAAAAATAAAAATAAAAACAGGTTCAAAAAAGCTATTTTTGTCACTTTACATCACAAAAAGTGTAATAGCAAGCGATCAAAAAGGCGTATGCCCCTCAAAATAGTACCAATCTAACCGTCACCTCTTCCCGCAAAAAATGAGCCCCTACCTGAGACAATCGCCCAAAAAATAAAAAAACTACAGCTCTCACAATGGAGACACTAAAACATGGATTTTTTTTGTTTCAAAAATGAAATTATTGTGTAAAACTTAAATAAATTAAAAAAACTATACATGTTAGGTATCGCCACGTCCGTAACACCCTGCTCTACAAAAATATCACATGAGTTAACCCCTCAGGTGAACACAGTAAAAAAAATAAAATAAAAACAGGGTCAAAAAAGCCAA
Organism: Rhinella marina; assembly: GCA_900303285.1. Classification (NCBI taxonomy): domain Eukaryota; kingdom Metazoa; phylum Chordata; class Amphibia; order Anura; family Bufonidae; genus Rhinella; species Rhinella marina. The sequence goes on along the minus strand of ONZH01021251.1, from coordinate 239,364 downwards.
TTTTTGTCACTTTACATCACAAAAAGTGTAATACCAAGCGATCAAAAAGGCATATGCCCCCCAAAATAGTACCAATCTAACAGTCACCTCTTCCCGCAAAAAATGAGCCCCTACCTGAGACAATTGCCCAAAAAATAAAAAAACTACAGCTCTCACAATGGAGACACTAAAACATGATTTTTTTTGTTTCAAAAATGATATTATTGTGTAAAACTTAAATAAAAATAAAAAACTATACATGTTAGGTACTTCCACGTTCGTAACAACCTGCTCTACAAAAATATCACATTAGTTAACCCCTCAGGTGAACACAGTAAAAAAAAAAAAAAAAAAAAACAGCCAGAACAGCCATTTTTGTTTACCTTGCCTAACAAAAAGTGTAATATAAAGTGATCAAAAATCATATGTTCCCCAAAATAGTATCAATAACACTGTCACCTTATCCCTTAGTTTCCAAAATATGGGCACTTTTTGGTTGTTTCTACTGTAGGGGTGCATCGGGGGGGCTTCAAATGGGACATGGTGTCTCAAAACCAGTCCAGCAAAATCCGCCCTCCAAAAACCATCTGGCGCACCTTTCCTTCTGCGCTTGGCCATGCGCTCATACAGTAGTTTACAATCACATGCGGGGTGTTTCTTTAAATCGCAGAATCAGGGTAATAATTTTTGAGGTTTTTTTTGCTATTAACTCTTGATTTGTTACAGGAAAAAATGGATTAAAATGGAAAATCTGCAAAAAAAGTGAAATTTTGAAATGTCATCTCCATTTTCCTTTAATTCTTGTGGAATACATAAAGGGTTAACACAGTTTGTAAAATTAGTTTTGAAAACCTTGAGGGGTGTAGTTTCTAAAATGGGGTCATTTATGGTGGTTTCTATTATGTTAGCCCCACAAAGTGACTTCAGAACTGAACTGGTGCTTAAAAAAAATGGTTTTGGAAAATTTCTAAAAAAATTTAAGAATTGATTCTAAAATTCTAAGCCTTCTAACATCCCCAAAAAATAAAATTACATCTACAAAATGATGGCAACATAAAGTAGACATATGGGACATGTAAAGTAATAACTATTTTGTGAGGGATCACTATCTGCCTTAATAGCAGAGAAATTCAAAGTTTGAAAATTACAAATTTTTCCAAATTTTCTGTAAATTTAGGATTTTTTTTATAAATAAAGGTGATTTATATTGACTCAAATTTACCACTGTCGTGGAGTACAATGTGTCACGAAAAAACAATCTTGGAATCAGTCGAATCGGTGAAAGAATCCCAAAGTTATGAATTGATAAAGTGACACATGGCAGATTTTAAAAATGTGGCTTCGGCATTAAGTGTAAAAGTAGCTTCGGCCTTAAGGGGTTTAAAAAAAAACAAAAAAAACAATGAAATTTGAACATGCAGTTATTAAATCAATTATCCCATAGTCTGCAATGGCTTTACATTGCAGACTATGGTAAAATTGCTGTGTTCCTATTAAGCTCTGTTACTGAGCAGGTGCCAGTCTTTAAAGGAAACCTGTCACCACGATTCTGGACTGTTATCTGCAGTAATACATTAGTAGTACTGCATATAAGGAATCCATATTGCCATCTTTTATTTTTTATTCCCCCACTGACAGCACTGAAAGCTGCGCTGAAATACACAGTCCGAGCTGCTGTGCGGTTCTAACATAACGGAGAGGACTCTTGAGTCATTCCCTCCCCCCTATCCCCCATATGTGCACTGCCGTAGGACGATCAGGAAATGGTAAGTTGGCCTGCATCCACTACATATGTACGGTTGGTAAAGAGTTCAAACTAAACAAATTGTGATGTTAATATTCCATGCATCAACAACCACAATATGGTCCCCACTGGTGAGGAGCAGCAGGACAGGCAACTTTGACAGACATATGTCCTTTCTCTGGTAGCACCAATCTCTGGTTTAGTGACATCATTAACTCCTTTGAGGGCTCATGCACACAACCTTATCTTTTGTCTGCATCCGATTTGCATTTTTCGCTTCAGTGGGGCCACAAAAGAGGCAGAGAGCAAACTGTGTGCATTTTGTGTCCATATATACATAATGTGCCATCCGCAAAAATATAGAGCATGTCCTATTCTTCTCTGCATTATGGACAAGGACAGGACGTTTCGTTCTGCAAAATGTCGGTATTTGTGTTTTGCGGATCTCCAATTTGAGGACCGCAAAACAGTCATGACCCTTATTCTAATGTTCAACTGGATTCAGGACACATAAACTGAGGGATGGACCTCTAAGGCTACTTTCACATTAGCGTTTTTAAATTCCGGTATTGAGTTCTGTTATAGGGGCTCAATACCGGAAAAAAACGCTTCAGTTTTGTCCCCATTCATTGTCAATGGGGACAAAACTGAACTGAAGACAACGGAATGCTCCTGAAAGCATTCCGTTCCGTCTTCAGACCGGAGAACAAACCGCAGCATGCTGCGGTTTGCTCTCCGGTCCAGGCATCCGCACCAAGACGGATCCGGAATGACCCCCAATGCAAGTCAATGGGGACGGATCCGTTTGGTGTGGACACACCAGTAATCCGGATCTGTCCTCCATTGATTTGCAATGGGGGGTCATTCCGGATCCGGCTACATACATACAAACATACACACATACAGACAGACAGACAGACATACATACATACTCACATACTCCAGGGACGCCGGCAGCATGTCTTCACACACCTCCTGCACGCAGCTATGATGTTTCCCCACTGCGCCCAGCAGAGGGCGCTGTGGGGAATCGTCATCAATGCGCGCAGGAGGCGCGTGAAGACGTTCTGCCGGCGTCCCTGGAGTATGTGAGTATGTATGTATGTCTGTATGTATGTCTGTATGTTTGTTTGTATGTATGTCTGTGTCTTGTTTCAATGTGTGTCATGTGTGGGGCAGGAGCGCTGCTCCGGCTCCACACATGTATAACGTTAGCACGGATCCGTTGGCACCCTTTAGGTGCCAGATCCGTGCTAACGCTAGTGTGAAAGAGGCCTAAGATCAGTGATGAGGTTACAAGTAATTTACTTACCTGTCCATTGAATGCTGGTCGAGCTGATGAAACTGCCAGTGAACTGGATAGACATACATGTTGTAGTTTTTTTGAAAATCTCTCACTAAGAGTTCAATGTTATGATCGCCTTCCTGCAGTCGTTTCTCGTTCTCATAGATTTTCTTCACCTAATGATAGAAAGCGTTATGCAGAGGTTATACATAACCACCTCCACAGTCTTCTCTACCTATGTACCTAGCTACCTACCTACCTACTTAACATCACCACAGTCTTCTCTACCTATAGAGCTTTGGATGATGTGAATATGCAATTATTTTTCATGTATAGAGTTATAATCATGCTCAACAAAGCTATCTCACTGTATAATACAGTATCATATACTGCAGCACATGAAGTCATTGGTGGAGGCCCAGGTAGAACTTTTCTTTGTGGGTTTTTGAGCTGCAAACTGTTTTTCTGTTCAGTAGACAGAGAATAAAAAATAAAAACAGTTGCTTCTCTGTGTCTCCGGAGAAATTCCAGAGAGGATTTTTATTTTTAAGAATATGGGTTAGAAATTCTAGCAAAGCCTAATGTTTGGCTGAGCAGGCCTTTCCTGATAGTAAACATATTTCAGAACACATTGAGGTGAGTAATGATTCTTTTTTTTACTTTTAACCCCTTCTTACCCATATCGTTAACAAAATAACTTCTTCCTGGAAACCCCTTTAAATAGGATATTTTTTTTATTATATCATAATATTGTAGGTGGGTGTTATGTCTGCGGTCCTTGTCTGCTGCTCCACTGATGTCCCCTGCAGGTGCGGATGCCACTCACCATGCCATCTGGCATTCTGGTCGCTGGCATCCTCTCAATTCTCCTGCCTGATTCTCCCTCCAGTCTCTTAAAGGGCTATGCATTCCCAAATCCTTCCTCAGCCAATGGCTAAAGGTCCCTGAGTATTTAAAGCACCCACTCCAGGCAGAGGGTGCCTGAGCTGTAAGTTCCCTGGTGAGCAGCAATGGTGTTTAACAGTCTAATGCTATTGCTATTTATGTGCATATATCCTACGTTATTTTCTGCCTATGTTCCTGCCGTACTCTTAAGTTCTGTTTCCATCCTGCCTGTGTTCTCCTACAATCCAAGTTCAGTTTGTGTTAAAGTTAATCCAGTGTGTCTACTCTGTCTGCTCCAGTCAGGTTTCCAGCCTGCCTGCCTTGTGTGTGCCTCACCACTACCCTGCCTGCAAGTCTTCCCTGTGTCCACGTTAACTGTGTGCTGCCTGGTTCTCTAAAACCAGCATTCTAGCCTTGGCTTATGGTTTCTTGCGTTTTTGGGTACATTTTCTATATCTTTGCTTGCACAAGATATTCTGACCCCAGTGGGTCAGCTGCTAACTACTCTGGGACTATCCCAAAAGGTGGTGGTCTGGCTGCTAACAGCGAAGTCCAGATAATAATAATCATAATCTTTATTTATATAGTGCCAACATATTCCTCAACATTTTACAATCAGGGGGTTCAAGTACAAACAGAGTTATAAATAACATAGCAATAAACAAGTCAACAATTAAAACAAGAGGAATGAGCTCCTTGCTCTGAAGAGCTTATAACCTATGAGGAGATCACTGTATAGGGGATAAAGGGTGAATACCGGAGAAGTGCCAGAATAATGCCCTTAGGGTTATCCCCACTCCAAAACTGGTGAGTTAGCACAGTGGGTTCACACTTGCTGATTCGTAACAGTGGGGACCAGACTCTTAGGATCCCCGCGAATTAGCAGAATGAAGGGGCCATTTCCCCTCTATGGTATACACAGGGACAGCATTATACAAACAGTTGTGGCTGTAACTGGTACTGTAGCTTACCTCCAGTCATTTCATTCTGCTCATCCAGGGTGGTCCCTGTAGTCAGACCTTCAATATTAAAGTCCTGGAAAACTCCTTTACATTCATTCACATTAATCAATTCAACAAGTGCCATCAGGGTCACATGCAGTTATGTATATTATAAACACAAGAGCCACACAATTAAGCTTTATTTGTAGTCCTTCCTTCCACCTGATGTGTATTGATTATTAAAGAGGACCTTTCACCACTCCTGACATACCTGTTTTAATAGCTTCATGCATTCCCCATGTAATAACAAGTCTGGAACATCTATTCTTATGTCTCTATGTTGTGCCATTCCTTTATTATTTGCACTAGAAGTTATGAATGAATTGCTATTTGTCTTCAGTAAGGGAACAGAGGGGAGGTAACAAGTTGGGGGTGTGTACCTGCACAGTCTGAACATGGCAGCACTGATTGGATAGAGTCAGACTGTGCAGGGACACGCCCCCAACTGGTCACCTCCCCTCTGTTCCTTTACTGAAGGCAAATAGCAATTCATTTATAACTTCTAGTGCAAATAATAAAGGAATGGCACAACATAGAGTCATAAGAATAGATGTTCCAGAATTGTTAGTACGTGGGGAATGCATGGAGCTATTAAAATAGGCATGTCAGGAGTGGTGAAAGGTCCTCTTTAATAAAATACAATATTGCTAGAAAAAGAAAGAACATCACTCTTCTTACCTTGCTTTTTTGCTTGTCAGAAAGGAGTCCAGTGTTTTCGTCACCTCGTTCATAGAGCTGCATGAGAACATTTTTTAACCAGTCTCTCATTCTGAATGGAAAATGCATGAGTTCATATTCTGTGCAAGGAGGGATATCTGCAGTAAAAGCAGAATCATATAAAATAAAACTATGGATTATAGAATAAACCAAAATTCACTTTTTTAGTCAGTACAGTAGAAGACTATCACATTTAGTATCTCCACCTATTATGAGTTTGTCTCCACATGTGATGGCATCTCTGCAAATTGAGAGAATATCTTTACATATTGGGCGTCTATTTCTTTACGACACCTCATGGAACCAGTTTATTAAGCTTTCTGATCCTCATTAAAATGGGGTTTTCTGAGAATTTTTTTTATTGATGACCTATCCTCTGGATAGGTCATCAGTATCTGATCAGTGGGGGTTCATTCTACAGATGAGTGATGGTTTGAAAAATTCAATTTGACCGATTCGCCGAAGTTCACCAAGAATATTGATTTGTTCCGAATTAATTTGTCACGAATTACTATAAATCAGGTATACCCAGGCCACTCTGCCTAATCATATTCTTCCCACTTCGTGGCCCAATCGCAGTGTGAAGGCTTGATAGATAACCCTCTCCTGACCGCTGATAGCAAATTTACATCGGCGGCCCGCTGATAGTAAATTTACATCAACGGCCTGGCATTTATAAATCGTGCCCACTGGCGAATACAGCGGGCGCCATAGCCGCCAGGTGTCTGCTGTTTTAAAGAGCAGACACCCAGCACTAATGTCCTCAACTGGCAGTAATGACTTTTAACCTTTCAGATGCCATGGTCATCCTGGTGTGCTCTGGCTGCCCCCGGGTGGATTGGGAGAGCCAGAGCGCGTATGCAGCAGCCCCTGACCTCCTGTGTGATGGTACGAGAGATGATACACAGCATTTAGTGGGGGTAAACCTTTCTCAAAGGAATAAAATTGAGGGATTCATAATAGGGATGACCATAATCCCATGTGAATCCCTCCATAAAGTCCAGGATCCCTCAGTACTATGAACCTAGTGGTATTTTGCTTTGAAGCTTTTATAGGGCTGTGACATCACAGAGGATGGCTATTGCAGATTGGCTGCATGTCATTATGGGTGATCTTGCATTCCCTTAGTTTCACTTTGTAACCTGTGCAACAGCCATTTTAGGAAAACTTGATTCGTTACCACAAATAAATTCGGCTTCATTGTGAATCTAAGTTTTCCTAAACTTCGGACCAAATTCCACCTCGAATGCCTCACTTCGCTCAACACTATTCCAATTATCTAACTCAAGAATACTAATCTAGATTTAAATTTCAAAGGAACTGAAGGAAAGGATGTTTTTCAAAATATGTTGGATGAACTGGATTCCAACACGAACTGTTAGGCTACTTTCAAATTAGCGTTTTTAAATTCCGGCATTGAGCTCCGTCATAGGGGCTCAATACCGGATAAAAACACTTCAGTTTTGTCCCCATTCATTGTCAATGGGGACAAAACTGAACTGAAGAGAACGGAATGCTCCTAGAAGCCTTCTGTTCCGTCTTCAGACCAGAGAACAAACCTGTCTCCCTGCAATTTCCCCTCCTTCCAGCAGGTGGCGCTGTGGGTAAACTTACCCTTCTGCCGCGCCGTCCTCCTCCAGTTCAGTGCCGTCCTGCTCCTGCTATGTAAGTATGTATGTGTAAGTGTATGTATGTGTGTATTTGTATGTGTAAGTGTATGTAGTGTGTGTATGTATGTGACTGACATGTGTGGGGCCGGAGCACGGTTCCGGCCGCACACATGTACCTGCGACAGCCCGGATCCGGCGGCACCCTTCACCTGCCGGATCCGGGCTGCCGCTAGTGTGAAAGTAGCCTTACCAGTAAGTACTACATAGTACTTAGGAACTCTAAGGAAGAAAAATGTTCAGAACGTGTCTCCTCAAAATGCAGCATAATCTGCAGGCAGCAGGTTATAGAACAGGAGGAGCTAAGCAGCTTGATATATAGATTTGTAAAAAAAATAAAGTAAAAAAAGAAGAAGTTTAAATCTCTGCTTTTTTCAGTTGTAGGTGAGGAAGGTATTACTAGTTATTGATAGCATTCTCTGTGTAAGTGTGTATACATAGCTGTCAGTCACTGATAGCTGTTCACAGGGGTGGCCTTAAGTTCAGAAAGAGCAGAGAATTTAATGTATAGATTACAAGTTTTACAGAATATTTTCGCACAAAAGTATATATCAATCAGCTCAACTCCTCCTGATCTATAACATGCTGCCTGCAGACTGCACTGCATTTCATGTTGACAGGTTCTCTTTATCAAAAAAAGGAAGGCTGAACAGCACACCAAATGAGAAAAAGTGAGTAGCGGGTGCACGTCTCCAAGAGGGGTGGTGAACCCCCTCCAGTATAAACAAGCAGTTAAGCAAACAAAGAGTTGAGGGAGAAGGCACGTCCATACGTGAAGAACTTTATTCCGGATGCTACGTTTCGGCCTGTGTGGCCTTCGTCAAGCATCAATGTAGGGAGGAGATGGTAAGCTGCTGACTGCCCAATATAAATGTATCCTGCCCAACAGATATTGCTGTTATACAGTAGCACTTTCCCCAAATACCACCAGTTATCAAAAAATGCCTAACTCTAAAGTTATTGCCCTACCATTGTACCCAGCTGCTGTAGGTTACATCCTGCATTGAAAGATGTAGGAAACGTCATTGGTAAGAACAAGGAGTGTGGTTAGTGTCAAATGCCCTGCTGATGTCAGAACATATCTCATTGCCCTAAGGCATAATGGGACAGCAGACACATGACAAACCAAGAAGTAGGAATTAAGCATGGGGAATAAGAGAAAACAGCAACTAAGGTCAATCTGAAAAATAATATCTATGTAAGGAGGAATGGGAGCTAGAGTAATTGATGAAAAAACACTTTACGGTGAAAAGTATTTTATGGAACAACCCTTTTAATGGTATATAGGAGCACAATATTATCTAGATTTTTATTTCATTGAATCCTCTGGAGTGCTGTCCTGGAGTGCTAAACATCAAAGTAGGGTTACATCATTTCTACGAGACAATGTATAAAGTACATTGGGAACCAACAAGCTAATCTATTCACATTTACTTAATTTCTCAGGTGTTCAAAGTTTTGTACTATATAGGTTTATACAGTACATGGATCATGATAACATAGGTGTCTTACATTTGCATGGTCCTTGATAGTCAAGATGAAGATGGCTTCCTTCCTTGGTGCCTTCAAGAAGGCATTTTTTTCCAAAAAGGTGACAGGCACTTGTGTAAGTTTTGTTATCTGTTCCACAGACCTGAAGACATAATAACATTATTTAATTGCAATAACAATGCAGCCATGAGGGAGGCTATCTTTGCCCTAGGTTGTTCTGTCTGTGACATAACAATTTCCATTGACTAGAATGGATTACAATCACATTGCATTTTATGACAAGGTCTTCCATCAGGGGCATCAATATAGGAAGCAAAGAGGCCATTGCCGCTGGGGTCCAAAGGCGTCTCTGCCATGTACGTAAGAAGAAACCAGTATTATGAATGGCACGTAATAGGTGCCATAAATACATGTATAAGTTTGCCTTATACATACTGCCACTGTCTGCAGTAACAACAGCTAGATTACTGACCAGCATTTTCAGAGTTTTACAGCTTTACTCTTTTTTTAGTTCTATGCAACTAAATCACCTTAATTTTTAGTTTCTTAAAGAGGTTGTCCGGGCTTTTTCTATTGATAACCTATCCTCTGATAAACGATCAGCTGTTTGATGAGACGGCGTGCGCAGTCCACACGTGCTGTCTCCTTTCTCTCTTCCTGCTCTCCGCTGTATGTCTATGTCAAATAACTTGCAACGCTCATAGGGTAGTGGAGACCACCCTGTTAAATAAATAAAGAGAGTCAGATATAAGAAAGCCGGTCCAAACTACGACCACTCATGTTTCTGGGCAATAAAGGGGCGTAGCAGATAGACATGGTTTCTGGCAACAGCACCAGTTATTTACTAGGGTGGTCTCCACTAGCCCATGAGCATTGCAAGATATTTCAAACTGGGCTTATGAGTTGAGAGAATCTATAGTGGTCCAGTGCATTTTTTTGAATTCACACTGGACCTGGGGCTTAACAAATCAGTTATTTTGTTGGATATATCTGTTATATCATTTTATTTATCTTTTATACATTGTACTCTATCTTGCATCTATGGTCCTCTGATGAACCTGGCAGGAGGAAATGCTTCGGGACATTATAGGGTGTACTAGGAAACTAACAGGGATAGGTTCCTGTGCAGGGTACATCCACCATCAGGGTGTTTCCCTGTATTCAGGGGTAGTGAGGGTCTCATTAGGGACAGTTTTTACCCGCCTCCCCGTTGTTTGAACCACCTTCTACTTAGTTTTTTTTTCTTTGCGTTTGGCCTATAGACATTTTTTGGTTTGTGAGGGCCCATTTTTGCTATCCCTATGATTCATGTTTTTATATATTTATATTAAAAGTTTTAGGGTTGATGCCCTCTGTGCCACAAAGGTGTACATAGCCTTTAAGTGGTCAGAATTAGAGTCATCTCTGATGCCAGCCATGGAAGGCGGGTATCAGCTGTGTATACACTTGCAGTGTATGGTGCCGGCTCAGCTCTGGAGTTCACTCTCTATACAGTCCTTAGCAACCAATGACATACATGTATGATCATTCACTAGGACTTTAAACATTTTTCTGAATTCACAACAAGTTGGTAAAAAGTAGATATTACTTACCAGATCGTTTCTGTTAGTGGGTGAACAGTAGGCTGGGTCTTGACAAGCACAGAAGGGGTTCCCATGTCCATCAGTTTTACATGTCTTCCCTCTTTTACAGTGAAAATTAATACACATGTCTGGAAATACAGATCTTGTTAGAAACTGAATGTCCTGCACACCTTTCAGGTTGGAGATCATTTCCCTCTTCTATGATTCCCATCTGACCCCTCATTGAAATCATTGACCACAGCCCATGCTGGACAGATAAAAGTTAAAAAAAATCAGGGTCCATTCAGATGTCAGTTCCCCTAACTCACTTGTTTTATGTGTAATATTAAGCTGCCTTAACCTACAACACTTAAAATATTTTTTAATTGCTCTCAATAGAGTTTTTTGGTTGCACTAACTGCATGTGGCTAATAACTGATGTTAATGTAATCAAAGAGTTGTCTCACAAAGGACATTTTTCACCTATCCATGTCTAATCACTGGGGGCTACATTGCTGTGACTCCCCCTCCCACCATAACTAGAACAGGGGTCCTCATCACCCTGTATCTCTTCACTGCACAACCATAATGAGGAAGAGTTTAAGTGGAGCAGTGGTCATGCCTGACCACTTGTGCTTCACTTAATGCCTATGGGGCTGATGAAAACAGCCATGTCCAGCAATCGTTTTTCTCCAGTGATGTGACATGTATCACCAGCGGCAGATTGGCCATGGACCCTACAGGGAAATTCCCTGGTGGACTGATGCCTAGGAGGGCCATCCAAGCCCTCCTCATGGCCATCAGCCGGGTACATAACGATCTGATTCTCTCTTACATACCTCGCCAGCAGTTGCAGGTGACATCCTGAATTCAACAGTATCGACGTTCTCAGGACTTTGATACAGTTGAATACTGTGGAGCAGGTGGCAGTATTTTGTGCTGCACTGTGTTATTTGGTTCAGCTGGGGAGGTATATATTGCTCTGCACTATGGTATTGCTGGCCCTGTCTACTTCTGTTGTCTCTGCCTAATTATGTTGCCCCGCCTTCTGTCAATTTGTACCCGTCTGCAACATAGGGCCACTTTTAGTTCCCAGTCCGCCCCTGTCTATCACCTATCCTGTCCCTTATGGAACAGCACCTTTAATTACAGAAATAAATACAACACCCCCAACCTTACAACATAACCTCATAACCTTATATTTCTGTGTCGTTGACCAAGTTTCCAAGACACATAGGGGACATTTATGAAGACAAGCGATTTAGACGCCGGTCTTCATTCCTCCTGTGCTGGTGGTTCGTCTGCCTAAGTTATGTAGAGGTGCCAGCCTCTATATAACTTAGGCCGACTTTACACTTGTCTAAATCTAGGCCAGCTCCCTATCTGGCGTAGATTTAGATTATTTTCTATGCCTAAAACAGGCGAACAGGCGTAGAAAATGATAAATGATGCGGGTCTGCTGGCCTGCCCTTATCTCACACCACTCCCCCTTTTTTAGACTTGGCGTGAACGGTGGAAAAGGGCAAAAAGTTGCAGATTGTGGCACAAATAACCAGAAAGTGGCATATATCTGTTTGTAAATAATCCTCTTAGTTTTTCTTGTAGACAATGAATAAAATAACACTTTTACACAATGGAGGAATGCTAAAATTTAGCAATTTTTGTTTCACAGATTTTGGAGAAATTTTAAACCCCCCCCCTCCAAAAAAAAAAAGTGATGCCTTTTCCCAGTTTCTAAATCTTAGATCACTTCTTAATCACCACTGTTAGTATTTTCAAATATTCTTGGTCTCCACATTTTTACAAATCTACCCCTTAAAGGTAATCTGTCGCCCTGATTTTGGACTATTAGCATCAATAATACATGATCAGTACTGCAGATATAGAGTCCAGTTAACTATTTTTTTATTTTCCTACTGTCCTCTGTTCCCCCGCTATCAGCACTCAGAGCTGCATGCGCACGTGTCCTCTCCATTATGTTAGCATAGCAATCTTGACTGTGTATTTCAGTGCAACACTGAGTGCTGACAGCAGGGTATCCAGAATCAGAAGGAAAATAAAAAATAACGGGACTCTGGACTCTATATTGGCAGTACTACTGTATTACTGTAGATAATAGTCTGGGGTTTTTATTTTTTTTTATTTTTTTATGCCTAAACCATCAGTTCTGTTCTATACAGAGCAGGGGTGTTCATAGAATTTTCTAGACTAAACTGTATCACGATAATATAAAACTAAAAACAGATATTAGCTGCTTACCAGTGGAGAGGTTCATATTATTAATCTGTGAACTTCCTTGCTCTTTCTGGCTAGAAATGTCAATATCCTAGATAAGAAAAAAAGACATTAGTTCATCTTGGAATGTAAAAAATGTTCTGTGCGTGGAAGATTAAAATTGTATTTTTTCAACTATTTACATCGGCATGTTGGCCTATATGGTGGCCACTACTGTTCTTGAGATATCTGGGAGAATTAAGAGTAGCTTTATCTGGGTTTCCATCATTTTGGTCAATAGCAGTCATTTCACTGGTGTAGTCAGGATCTGGCACATCACCCCTTAGTCTGTTATTTACAGTGCTATCTGACTTCTGGTTCTGCTGCTCTCTTGTGGCAGATTCCTCTTGTTTTTTTACAAGATCACCAAAAATTATTCTTGACTTGACACCATTTTCCTCTTTAATCAAATTCTTCCTTCTAATCTTTCTGCCATGTCTAAAAGTCTCCACATCATCATCATCAACACTTCCTTCTTCAATGTTAGTTGCATTCTCCAAGACCCTTATGTCAAGCACATCTTCCAAAGAGGGTTCTAAGAAGTGCTCATCATGGGTTTCATTATTGATGCTTTGTCTCATAGTATCCAGTTTGTGAGTGATGTTTAAAATATATTGCAAATCTTCATCATCATATATTTCCTCTAGGATATTTACATACCCTGTGTTGCCTTCTGCCACAGGTTTTACGTTTTCAGTGTTGAGTTTTATTGGAGAAGTTCCATGTTGCTTCAAAAGTTCATAAGAAGAAAGTCCATGAGTTTGCTGATCATTGCTTTCAGACTCCTGACTTTCTGATTCAGTTTCTTTTGGCATTTGGATATCCACTTCATCTATCACAATGTCTTCATGCCCTTCATTTCTATTTTCATTTTCATCTTTTGAAGTATTGGTTTGGTTATTTTTACTATCCAGGTGAGATGGTCCATGGTTATCAATGTCCTCACTGAACAGATTCAAAAAGGATTTTACTGAAAATGTGCCTGGCTTAATTTTAGAATCTTCAGTTTCCTCATCAGAGACTATTTTATGTTCACTACGTGTGATGCTTTCTATTGTAGGCTCCATTTCGCTGATTGCATATTGATCAATGATATCTTTATCTTTGTGTTCCTTCACCATCATGCTCTCATTGAACTAAATTAAATAGACAAAAAAGTCAGTAAATATTTTACAAAACAAGTTATCTAAACAGTTTTGCAACCATAAATTCTGTCTCAGTAGACTCCCTGCATCTTAACTTCCACCAATACAATTGATCCTAAGTTTCAGCTGACTGTACTCCTTTTATTATATTAAATTTTCCTGCAATGAAAAATTTCACTCTTTCATCTCCTGGGGTTTTGATTGAGACAGTTTTCATAAATGAAATCTGGAATTATAAAATCAAGCAAACACCCAGCAAATAGTGAGAATGCCAACCAGCACTTAAAGGGGACCTGTCATCTCTGAAACACCCCCTGAACTAGAGTAAGTGGTGTATAGTGTAAGTGATGCTGAATCCGATTATGAAAGTTTTATCTTCATACTCACTTCCAATCTGGCACTGTGCTCCCACAAAACTGCAGTAAAATGCATTGAGAGGACTCTTCTTTGAGTCCCCTCCATTATGTGAGTGAGCACTGGAGTCCAGTGAGTGCATTTTACTGCAGTTTTGTGGGAGCACAGCGTCGGAATGGAAGTGAGTAAGAAGATAAAACTTACATATTCGGATTCAGCATCACTTACACTGTACACCGCTTACTCTAGTTCAGGGGGTGTTTCGAAGATGACAGGTTCCCTTTAAAGAGGTTCTCTGGGAGACTTTTTACTTAATTCTAATGCCCACAGGCTGCATCGGTAAACAGAAGAAAGAGAACAGATAACTATAGAAGGTCTGGAACCACTAAGGCCATGCATTAAAGGGAACCTGTCAGCTTCAGAAGCCATCTCACGCCGCCAGCAATACCTTCAAGTAGCCGGCAGCGAGTTTCTAATGATGTTTTTTTTAGTGAATTCAGTGGAGGCAGAAGTATGGAAAATGATCCTTTATCCTCCGTCCGCGCTACTTCCCAGTCAGGCTTGAAGTCAAGGGGGCAGCAGCCTCCTTGCTTCAAGTCAAGTAAACCTCGCCCCCTTCCCTGCCCCTTCGCTGTGACTGACAGCGCTTATGCCCGACAGCTCGCTGGCTTTGCAGAACAGCCGGCTGTCAGTCACAGCGAAGGGGCAGGTAAAGGGGCGCGGTTTCCTTGACTTGAAGCAAGGAGGCCGCTGCCCCCTTGACTTCAAGCCTGACTGGGAAGTAGCGCGGACGAAGGATAAAGGATCGTTTTCCATACTTCTGCCTCCTCTGAATTCACTAAGAAAAACATCATTAGAAACTCGCTGCTGGCTACTTGAAGGTATTGCTGGCGGCGTGAGATGGCTTCTGCAGGTGACAGGTTCCCTTTAAATTCAGACAGTAATTTATCACTCGTTTATGGCATTGGGGTTTATGGCAGTTGGTAGATATTGAAGATCTATCCGCAGGATAGGACATCAGTATCAGATTGATTAAGGTCTGACTCCTGGCACCCCCCCCCCCCCCCGTCAACTCTTTGTGGAGGTGCCGCTCCTTCAAGATTACATCGTGCTGAAACACAATTATTCATTTGAAAGGGGCGAGCAGTTGTAATTACACCGCACTGCAGCTACAAGCAAGACGACACGCAGTGTAATCTTGAAGAGGAAGCTGCGCTCGTACGAGTGTGTGCCCTCCTCAAACAGCTGCTCATGGGGGTGCTGGGGGTTGGATCCTTGCCGATCTGACATAGCTGACCTATAGGTCATCAGCATCTACCCACTGCACAACCTCTTTAAGGCTTTACTGCTTTTGGAAAGAGTATATCGCCCCAAAGCACTCTCCACACTAGATGGACTGTCCATCCGCATCTAAGATATAAATGACATTCATTCATTTTTAGGTGAATAGTTACCTTTAATCCAAGCATCATGTCATTATCCACTGTTAATGATGCTCCCTACAAGAAAAAGCATAAAAATGAAATGTTCTTTTTCTATAACACATTTGGGGTTATTTATCAAACTGGTGTGAATTAAAACTGGCTTAGTTGCCCATAGCAACCAATCAGATTCCGCCTTTCATTTTTGACAGCTCCTTTGAAAAATGAAATGAGGAATCTGATTGGTTGCTATAATCAACTAAGCCAGTTCTACTTTACACCAGTTTGATAAATGACCCCCATTGGAATGAAAGATAGTCTGTCATGGCAGTACATACTGCAGTAATTATACCGCAAGCACTCAGAAGCTCTGTCTTCTGCTAATGACAGTGGCTGGAGCCTTAAAAGGAATGTCTGACCTCAGATATAATTTAGGTTTATCGTTTTGTTTTTTGTATCCATATAGGTTTAGAATTATGAACTGATTGCTGTCAATTTTTGGCCCCATTCAGACGACCGTATGGCTGCCGTGCCTGTTTTGTGGACCACAAACAGCGGATCTGCAAAACACAGGCATTGGCCATGAGTAATCTGTATCATGGTGCGGAGCTATTGACTTCCATGGGCGTCCTATCCGTGCCTCCGCACTGCAAAAGATAGGTCATGCCCTATCTTTTGCCATATGTTCCCATACGGTTGTCTGAATGGGGCCTTTCTGAGTGGGATAAAGCTGTAATTACCTTGTACCACCACTACTAAGTAGACAGTGTGCAGGCTGAAATTAAAAATCCATACAATACAAGCCATCCATCACTTTTTTCAGAGTAACTACAGCACGGAAACTCATCATTGAAACTATACAGCTCCATTGTGTAGTGGATGAAGCTGGTTACTTCAGTGCTGATCCTATTGAATTAATGGGAGCAGAGCTGCAGTTAAAAGCTCACTCCACTGTACAATGGACAGAACTGTTTAGTTTTGGAGCCAACTTCTGGCACCGGAGCTACCCTATAATGAGGATAGGTCATCAATATTAAAAGCCTGGAACACACCTTTAATACCACATACTAGCTGTATGTAATTCATTTAGCTGAATTCTATGTTTCACAAAACAATACAATATAGATACTTACAGATGATGTAAAATACACCCCAATAAGACAAGCCACCAGGACAAAATAATACATTGTTGCCACACCTGGGAAAGGAAATAAAATACATTAAAATAATATTACAAAATATCCACGCCTGAAATAATGAATGTAAAGGCTATCTACACCTTCTGAGGCAATTTTTTGTTTATAATTTCATTTTACTCATTTTAATCATGTTTTCAATTGGCCTTTATTAAAAATATTGAGATGTTCTGTCACAAAGAGTTAACTGTTTTTCTAGCTGTGTGACAGCTACTTTCATTTTGTGCCATTCATCTAATAAACCTTATCTCTAAACTACTAAGAGGTCATAAACACTTGAACTATAATGCGAATTGAGCTATAATGAGTGTTTGTCAGAGAGCAGAAATAAGGAACCCGTTAGCTCCCTGACTGACAGAAAAGAGAGAAAATCCAGAGGCTGCTACTACAGCATCTCAGCTATGTACAGAAAAAAGGGCTCCAATTTTTAATAAAGACCAATTGAAAACATGATATTCTGGTGTGCGTTTTTTTTTTGTGTGTGCATTTTTTCAGCCCATTTATGTAGGTGTGACTTTTTACGCATTAATTAGGTGCAAAAGCATTCTAATTTTTACTCCACTCCAAGGGTGCCATAGTACTGTTTATCAGCCTTGAGTGGTGCCGTGCGACAATATTAGCAAAAAAGTTGCATTGGCAGGCAGACTTACGGCTTTTCACAAACAGAAACGTGTATATGATTGTGATGTTTTAAATACTATGCAACTTTTGAACTCCTATGCAACTTTTAAACTACTCTGCGACTTTTTTGCTGCACTTTTACACTTAATTTGTGAGCCGACCAACGAGTAGTCTAATTGCACAGGGTCCATCTGAGCCCTTAGGCTGGGCTATTTGGCGACATGTATTGAAAAAGCCAAATTGGAATTTTGTGCAACTGTCATATCTCATATGTGATATCGCAGCCTGTCGCAGTGTGACACCATTGACTGTCATTACAAAAAATGTCGCACAACATTGATGTGACACATTTTGCAGTGTAGTTGTTCCCTTTTTGTCGCGCTTGTAGCCCTAGCATTACGAATACAAAGATGCATCACCCCATTCCTCACCTTCTGTGCAACTTTTTATAAATACTATGCAAAATAGTGACAGGCTGATTTACTACGCTCTGTAAAAAACAGACGAGCAGGATAAATGACCCCCATACAGTTTCTATTAAGCTTGTCTGCTGCAGTGAGGATAGAGACTATAATATACGAGTGCGTTCTCAGCACTCAGACCCTCACAAATCAAAATATTTGATATGTTTCTTTAATATATCAACAGTTTTATGAAAACTTTGTGGCCCTTTAATCATGAAATGAATTTTACTAATATTATCTGAAGTCTAGATTTTATTTAGTAATATGGTGTTTTGCTCACATGCATCCCTCAGATTTAGCACCTAGTTTTATCAGGTTTATATACTGTATGGCACTTCCATATTGGAGTTGATAAGAGACAACACAGTAAATAATGGCACTACTTAATGTAATCTCTACATTATTAGGTGGTAGGGAAAATATAAAAAATATATTACCTTAGTTGCTAAGATCCAGTGCTATAAGCTGGTTCCTGCCGATAGAAATCCAGCCAATTATGTACCCGGTCAGGTTATCAAATGGTCACAGTGGTGCAAGAATAACGGTCTAAAGCTCATTCTTTTTATAATTCTCTCGTTGGCTGGAAAGTAATTGAAGCCCAGTGGAGTTGAAATTATGCTGGCCTGTCACACAGAAACTGTTTACAGAGCAATGCTATGTTCCCAGACAAATGCTCCTCATGTGTTATAGAGTAAGGGCCCAATTTATGGTGAAGAAAAATTATTAAAGCTCTAACAAGGAATTAATGGAAATCCGCGCACAGGGACTATTAGCTGAAGTTAATGTTAGGTGAACACATTCAGAAATGATAAGTGCATTGGAAAAGGGTTTCAGGTTAGGCTAAAATGCTCTGTTCATATTATTTCCTGTTCAATGGAGAAAGTGGGAAATGTCAGGACACTGAAAATGTGAAGCTATCACATAGGCAACTGCCCCATAGTCCCATATGTCACCACCCATAGGCTAGTCCTACATTTAAAAAATGTCACTCAACAGTGTTTTTGTTTTTTCTTTTGCAAGATGCCTCTGCATTGAAAAGTTAAGTCAGCTATGCCTTTGAACACACGGCTAAGGCTTTGTTAGACTCACTCAGAGCCTGTGGATTTGTCTGTGCAGTGAGTTCCTAGGGGAGCCAGACCAGAAGATGGAAGTGGTACTGGGCGTGATGTGCCATGGTGTTGTTCCTCAGGCCGTCACTCCTTTGGATTAGTGCAGTCAAGGAAGGGAGCCCTGTGTTATCTCCGGGCACTCCCTGAGGTCATGGGCTTCCTGGATAATGGTAGCTTAGGGGTGACCTTGATGTTAATGTCCATGTCGGCGCTAGGCAGGGCACATGATGGAAACCAATGAGATTAACCAAACAAAAGTCTGTCTTTACTGTGTGCAGAATAGGAGTCGTAATACATCCCACAATTATCTGTACACAGGTCAAATTCCTCCCAGATGTTCGTGCATAAGCTGAGCAAGCAGTTTGTAGCAATAACCCTCTAATTACTTCTCTACATAAAGTTTCTGTATGTGTTATCTCTGGCTCTCAATTACAATATGGCAACCATGGCTGTAGACTAATCTGGGGGTGCACAGAATGTCTTAACGTTATCTCTTTGCAGCAGCAGAAGGGTCTCAAATGCATCAGGTTGTGTTACCTTGGTGACACTGACACTGTGGCCATTCAAATCCTCTTTCAAAACATCATCTCTTTCATCAAGTGGAGCTCTTGGTGTTGTAAAAAGCTCTAGGGCTTGAAGATGGAGTTTGGGCGAGAGGAGCACATCGTGTCTGCCCCCTACCTCCACCCTTCTCACAACTACTTTAACTGGAGTCTTCTGGAACCAAAGAAGGGGCCAGCCCCCACACTAAGCTCCAGGGAGGGCTGGGCAAGAATTGTTAGTTATGGCCATGCCTAGCTCATGCTGGAACATAGTGAGTACAAGGTGCATTACATTAACATTACAAACAGTTCAAACACACCTATTTTCCACTCAATCACAAGAAAGACATTTCTCCATCCTGGATTCTGGACTTTTACACCATACATTGGCCATTGCACTCTACACTGCCTGCCTTGCACCCATCCCAACACCTAACATCAAGGGCACACCAGCTACCATGAGGCAGAATCAGGGTGTGCCCTGAGGGAAGAAAGGGTGCCACCTCACAACATTGTGAGGACCGCTGTTATAATTGACTAGGACAGCCAGAGCCACCCATCCTCCACTCCAGATCCTCCCAGGTCACTGCAAATGTATTAAGATTTCAAAATAGCCAATTGCAACAAATTTATCAAAAAGGCACATGTGTCATGACAAAGTTGAAGTGCACTGTGCTGGCCCACAGGCGAGATGCGAGGTGACAAGGGAAGAGAGGGTATGAGTGATGGTTGTCTGAGGTCTCCTAGGAATATTTTTTCTCTCTTGTTTTTCTCTAATTTTTTTCACATTTTCTATTCCTGAAGGAAGGGAAAACACAAATGCAAATAAATGATATAAATGATGCGTCTTTTTTATATGAGGTCCACCTAACTAGTTTTCCATTGACCATTTTTTTCAAAGTGCATCAGCAATTGTATATTCCAAAAGATTAACACTGCAGCAATTCAGTGGTTGCACTGTAGGCGCTGCAACGATAAACTCAAAGACCACAGAGGAACAGGAAAACTATGGCACGGGAGCGGAAGGATTTTATTTTAACACATAAACTGCTGATTTGAACAGTGCTTCCCGGACTGATAAAATGTCACATACATGTGGCATTAAGCAGGACTATTAGCCAGTTCTGTTTCAAAATGAAAGTCATATCTTACTTCAGTGTAAGTGGTCATAGGGCAAAACAGCAGGATATTTTCATTTGGGCACCTTATCACGTAAAAAATAAACATGAGACACGGTTATCCATTTCAAAATCATTTATTAAAACCAAATTTTTGAAGAGATAAATTGTGATCCAGAAGAAGGCAAAAACTTGGACACATTTGGCCAGTTTGTGTCACAGGGAAAAAAAATCTTTCTTGACCCAGAGAAAGGGCTATCGGTCGGAAGACCCTGGATCAAGGCCATTGATTATTCCACCTAGTTGGGGTCTACCTACCTATATATCTTACTTACCTATTGTGAAGGATGGCAATATATTGAATTGTGCCCTTGTGACCTCCATACTGGATGCACACATGGAGAGGAAGACTGTTGTGATCTCTGTTAACTCTTGGTTTCTCCTTCTGGGACACTGGTCTGGGGCTTGTATCTTGAAAGCTTCTTGCCTTAACTATCAGCCTGGCATCCACCGGCATGCCACGCAGATAGGAAGACTGTTGTAATCGTCTTAGTGTGGTTAGTGATTGAACCTGCTTGGTCGCTGCATCATAACTTTTGGTGATGCTATGGCTGCTCTGTGTTCAGTCCAGGAAGTTGTGTTCCTACAGAAGCACAGAAAAGCATAGCAACTGTATAAGATTAATAGACAAAATCCGCACTGTGGTGTATCATATCTGCCTATTGACAGCATATCCATACCAAAAATGTCACGTCCGAAAATAGCGGAGCTCGCTTACTTGGGTATTTTCTGAAGCTCCACTAAAGTGAAAGGAGAGAGCAGCACAACGTCGGCCACCTACCCCTTTCCTGGCTGTGTGTGATAGGGTCCCGTTCTTGAGACAGCAGAAGGTCTCAGAGGTTGGAACCCAGAGCTAAGACACTGTAACCTGGGGATGTGCCCTTTAATAACAGAGGACACATCACCCTCTAAGCAGATCCTGGAATGTCACCTTCATTATGTGGTAGGGCTGGTAGGACATACGCACGTGCTCTACCAGTCCCGGCTGCTATGGCATGGCCACATGGCAGGGGCTGGCTGGCAAATTTTAGCCTGGGGGGCAAGCACACAACACTGGCCCATGTTTAGCGGCCCACCTTAACCTGTTTAACTCCGCCTACCATATAAAGGCGGTATAGGTAAATGGGCTTTAAATCATTAAAAGGCGGCAGCCGGTTGTGTTTTCGTGTTGGGATCACAAGCACATGTGCAATCCCAGACACAGAACATTACTGAGTCCGTAGCAACAGCCTGATGATTAGAGGGGCTAGATTTACCAACTCCTGAGCTGAAGAGACTCCATAATGGGATCTGATCAGGAAGCTGCTTCTTTACTGTACAAAAAAGTTTTGCGTGCAGGACTTTTCTGTCCGGTCTTTTTGACAGAATCTGTGACAGTGGCCCGAACTCAGATGTGAATGAATGGTATTAGATTGAAGTATAGTATCAGATGCACGTATAACACACAAATTCAGGGCAAGAACCAAGATCACTACATACATGCAGCACCAGAACCAAACCTATAAGTTAAACACAGCACCAGAACCATGTTCTCTGCATGAATACAGCACCAGAACCAAACCTAAAAGTCAAATACTGCACCAGAACCAAGTTCACTATATATATATATATATATATATATATATATATATATATATACAGCACAAGAACCAAACCCATAAGTCAAATACAGTACCAGAACCAAGTTCACTACATAAATACAGCACCAGAACCGTGTGCAGTACATTTATACATAGCCAGATTTTAAAAGTATTGATACCATCTGAGTAGTCAGGTCAGTCCTCGCCATATGAAACTACAGCTCCCAGTATGGCCTGAACAGCAGTAAAGGGATGCTGGGAGTTGTTGTTGATACCACCTATCATCAGCTATAGATCATCCAGGTGACTACAGCTCTCATCATACATAGTCAGTAGCAGAATAATCACTTCCATCTAGTGACTTACAGGTGTCGTCTCCTCCTGAGTTCTTCTCCATCTGGTTCAGACCACCATGATGACATCTCCCGGCCACAATTCAGATTTTCCACGTTAACCCCTGCTCAGAGGCAGCTGGAGCGAAAATACAACATGTAACTGTTGTGTTTTCGCTCCGGCTGCCTCTCAGCAGGGCTTACCATGCAACGGCCGGATTCGCGGCCCGCCCCCATTACAGTGAATTTGGGCCGGAGCGCGGTTCCGGCCCTACACGTGTACCTGCGGCAGCGCGGATCCGGAGGGACCCTTCACCCGCCGGATCCGGGCTGCCTCTAGTGTAGAAGTAGCCTTAGGCCATTATTTCATGATTTTTGACAGCTGCTGCACCACGGAGGAGCCGCTCTCACCGTCCTCCACCCCAGCGAGAGAGGACCCCACCTGCCCCTCCAACACCACCAGCCCAGCTACCAGAGGTAGAAGGTAGGTAAAAAAAAAGTGTAATGGGTGGACCTTCTGTCTTCAAAATATGAGCTAAATGTATGTTTTATCTTCTTTAGCTCCAACCGACAGGGAGCAGTTTTCCCTTGGACCATGGGAAGACCACCCCGTATGGGTGTCCAGTAAGTACTACAAAAGGCTCAGTCAGTACAGAATACATGTCACAGAATAAGTCGCTCCAGTACATTAAAGTTTAGATTTTTTTGTGGGACAACCACTGTAACTCGATTATACAAACTAAGTACATAACTGTTTCCACCCCTACAGACATCCCCACTGACTTCGAAGTGGAGACTGGATTACGGCGCCTTGTCTCCAGGCTCCACGCTGCCTCCCAGCTCATTCGTGGCCTGCAGCTGGAGCTGCAAGAGCTGCAGGACATGATGGCCCGACGTCGGCAAAGGCCGGTGTAATCTTATTTTTTTTGTTCCTTTCTTTTGTTTATTATATTATTTATTTGTTAAAAAGAAGTTTTTATTTATTACTAAAATATTCTTGAAAAACCTGTGTTTTGAGTGTTTTGTTAAACCTTTAACACCTTCCTGATCCTGACATGATCCTGAGTGTGAAGAAGACGGAGTTTTTTTCCCATGGTCATTTTCCCATATTAATGAACACAGCGGTGTCTGCCGGCCGAAGTATTACTACATAACACACACTCCAATTCACTGATTACAATTGACAGAAAAATAAAAAAGGCTTGGCTTGTTTGGGCAACAAGCCTGTACATTGTACCTTAACATAGGCAGTGAAAATTATATATGAGCTTTTTATGGCTGCCCCGGCCAGTAGTAGGGGACAGGGTATATCAGCATAGAGTGATAGGTAAAATAAATACAACAGACTGCAGTGGTGTATAACAATGTCCGCTAATATAACTTGTATGGGAGGCAGAGGCAGTGTGAAAAAAAATATATATATTTTTTAAATATATATAACACATATATTTTTTTTGGGGGGGGGGACTAAAGGCTGAGGCTCCAAAACAAACTTAACAATACTAAATAGAACTATTAGTAACGTTAACTAACAACAGCTACTCTCCTAAGCGTAGAAAATGGAGGTAGACAACAGTGTTTGGGGAGACTTCGGGTTCGCACAGCCCATGACATGACACAATTATGGCCCAGCTGACAGCAACAGTGGGAAGACACTCAGACTATTCTGCCCTGCAAGGCCTGATCTAATCACCACCAGCATCAGCAAGAGGAGTATGAAATTCAGATGTAATCCAGCCTTTATTCATTTTTATAAAGGTATTTTTTTGAACACTGCCCGGTGACAGATTTGTCCTTTTGGGTATCACCCCCCCCCCCCAGCGGCACTAAAAACCCTCTCTGACATGACACTTGAGGCTGGGCAGGAAAGAAGCCCTAGTGCATAGTGGGACAGTTCTGGCCACTGTTGTAATCTGCCTGCCCAGAAGTCCAGGGGGTCTGAGAAGAGGCTTTGTGAGCCAGACTGCAGGTACACCTGAACCTGGTGAGGTGGGTGATCTGGGCCTGCTCACTTGGCTGTAGCTGTTGGGAGCCTGCAGAGAAAAATTCCTCCATCATACTAATTAGGCTTAACTGGCTGCTGCTGGTTGTGGCAGAAGGTGGATTACTTGGCCGGACCTCCTTCTCAGACATGCTGGCAGCAGGCTGGGGCTGGCTAAAAGCTGTGGCCAGGTTACCACATAGCTTCTCCCGCAATGATACTAATTTCTCTTCCCTTTCCTGGGGAGGAAAACAATCCTCCATGTTGGATTGATACCGCGGGTCCAGAAGCATCGCCAGCCAGTATTCGTCAGTCTGCCTTATGTTTATGATACGCCTGTCAGTGCGTAAGCATGTGAGCATACAGCTCGCCATCCTGCCCAGCGTGCCTGAGAGGCCACTTCTTTCCATCTCAGCCTCTCTCTGAGAAACTGCTGTGTCCCTGAAAGTCTCATCATCCTCATCCTCCAGCTGTGTCTCCTCCTCCTCCTCCTGGTCATCATCACCCTCATTTAAATCCTCCTCCTCTTCCCCCTCCTCTAACTGAAGCTCCTCATCCTCCTCCTGCTCCACAAGGGAACTTTGGCGTTGGGACTCCCCTACAGTGACAGCATGGCGGGTAGACAAATGGCCAGGATTTCCTTCCCCCATTGCCCCCTGCTGCATGTGCGTGAGTGTCTTTTCCAGCACAAATATTATTGAAATTATGTCGTTCACACTGCAGCTGTCCCGGCTGACCAATTTGGTGGATTCTTCTAAGGGCCTTAGAACAGTGCAGGCATCTTGGACCAGCCTCCACTGATGGAAGTCAAAGCCGCACCTGCTCCCTATGCTGGAATATTCTGGCTGCTGCTGGACAAAATCATCCACTGCTCTACGCTGCTCTAGGAGTCGCTGCAACATATGAAGAGTGGAATTCCACCGGGTCGCCACGTCACCTATTAAGTCACTGGCTTACCGAGCCTGAGCCAATCAGAGCAAGCCCTGCCCACTAGGTCAGGTGACCGCTTTCTTCCCGGGCTTTTGCGCACGATAAACGAACTAACAGTAAAAGTTCGCTAATGAATTGAAATCGTACTCAACAGCGGATACAGTAACTTATACGTAGCAATAGTGTATAATTTATAGGACAAACTACGTAGCGAATGCGTACAAAGCCAAAGCGAATCACCTAATATTCGGATTAGCTTCGCAGTTAAAAAATCCCAAGATTCGATACGAATCAACGAATCGACGAATCGATTTGCTCATCTCTAGTTGGGAGTATGTAGCTTCACAGTCTACAAATGGCAGCACTGATTACCTCCGCTCTGTACCCTTACTGAAGGCTAATAGCAATTCAATCATAACTTCTAATAGAAAAATAAAGGAATGGTACAACATAAGAATAGATGCTCCAGAATTGTTATTACATGGGGAATGCATGAAGCTATTAAAATGGGAATGTCAGGAGTGGTGAAATGTCCTCTTTAAAAACACATCTTTTCAGGTAGGGTTATCATGTTCGGTAAGCTGACTCTTTTCCTAGTAACCACCCTTTTCCAACCCTTATTGTGAACTGAGCACCTTCTTCTGACAGTAATCTCCACACCCAATGCACTAGCTCATGCAGCTTGGCCTGCACAACTCTATTTAGTACATAGGTGGCTGTATCACTTTGTAAAACAACCAACTTTTTGTGTCACTCCCATTCCCTCATAGATTGCAAACTATTGGGAGCAGAGTTCTCACTCCTGGTGTTTTGTGATGTCTTTTGATTTGTACATGAACCCTCTGAATTATAAAGAGCTGCAAAATAAATAAAGAATAATATTATTATTATTATTATTATTATTAATTAGGACTGCATTGGTTAGGTGGTCTTCATTGTTAATGGCCATGTGGCAACTGCCAAACTGAGCATCCATTAACATTTAAAGGGGTTGTCCCACAGAAAATTCACCAGTTTTAAAACCAGCACCTTCTGAATAATTTTGTTGTTTCATGTAATTAAAAATTTAGAATAAACAAAAATCACAGAAAAAGATAAAAAAAAAACTGCACAATATAATGAATATGAGGATGTGCATGGCTGCATTTATAAAAGAAAAATCACAGAAAATAAAGCACTAACACAATAGAGGCAAACATATATGGACTAAGCCCTCACTCTGATATGATAAAATATGAGACTCTCACCCAATATATTTTGATCAAATCTGTGTATGCCTACCATCGCCAAGGTGGACTCAGTCATGCAGAACCTACTCTAAACCTTTCTATGCCATTGGGTATCTACATTCAGAGAGTAGACCCTGCACATATAGTGATTTTTCAGGTGTGTTCCTTGGTTTTCATGATGCTATTTGATCACTAATGTTCTCACAAAACAGCTGTAGTTATACAGAGAATAAATTACTCACATGTAAACTCTATTTACTAATTAGGTGACTTCTGAAGGCAGTTGGTCACACTGGAATTTATTTAGGGGTATCAGAGTACAGGAGGCTGAATATAACTGCAGGCCACACTTTTCAGATTTTTATTATTAAACGTTTTGAAAACCATGTATGATTTTCTATTCACTTCACACATACAGTACTTGCAAAGTAGCAAGTACTGTATGTGTGAAGTGAATAGAAAATCATACATGTTGGTGTAAAATCCCCATCGCATATATTTAAGTTTGTGGGTGTGTGAGGAATGTGGAAGTATGATCAATGCTAGTTATGATCTAAGCCCAGCCATTTGCTATCAGCTAGCAGATGGAGTAACCACCACAGGGATCCTGCCTTCAAAGCAGGCCAGATGTGTACAATTCACACCACATCCAGCCAGCACGGAGGCAAAGTCACCCTACAGGAAAAACCCTTAGAGGGGGGGTCAGTTTGGTAGCCAGAACAAACGTATATCACAAACATAATGGAGTCAGGAGTTCATAAGGGATTATGAATTGCCCATCCATCACAGGCATAAACCAGTCCGTCAGGGGACAAGACGGATATGCCCATGGCCATAAACTAGTGATAATATGTCAGGAAGCGGAGATATGGAGATCTCCAAGCAGGAACCTGATAACTGTGTCATGTTTGGTCCCCACCTGTAGCCAGAACCCAGGTGTATCCGTTGGTACCAGAACCATTTCCCTGTGACCTTCCGGTCTGGAGCTATGGGCCATGATGGGTTTTGTGGGTGAACTCCTTCCGGAGGGAGGGGAGTGGCCCTATGTGACTATAGCCAGACCTTACAGCAACCCAGAACTCATCTTAACGGACTACTCATCCACTTGGTAACAGACTATTGCTCTGTTTACCTCTGTTTGTACCATGCCACCTGTATTTGCACATAAGGCCACTGTATCTATTCTCTGTGTATATAGCGTATATCTAGTGTGCCCAATTAAAGCAATTAAATATATAACTTATCTTGTGCTGTTCTTGTATCTCAATCGCGAATCCCCACGTCCGTGTTCGGCATAGTTATAGCTACCTGGGGGTGGTTCTTGCCCCAATATAATCCCGTTAGCGGACCGGGTTTATATTAAACAAGTAACTGGTGGCAGTCTACCTCGCTGAGAAAGCTCTGTTTCACTGGGGCAGTGAAAAGGCTCTCTCAGCTTGTCAGGGTTGAGAGCGAGAGTGCGGTTACGCCGGAGGTACGTGGACCACTACCGCTCACCCCCCTGCCTCCCTGTGCCTGCGTGGACAGGAGGTGTAATCTGTACCAAGTGGACCTTATGTGCTCCTAGGGATGCGTCATGTCTTGGTAACCAGTGACTTCACCACATTACGTAGGCTTGACGTCAGGCGGGGCTGCGAGGTGCGGGTTTCGTCACAGGGTGTAACATGATAAAATGTGGAAATGTTCAAGGGGTAGGAATACTATTTCAAAGCATTGTAGGTGTCCATTGTAATATTCAGGCTTGAGATTTGTCTGACATGGCGATTATTTAGGTAGGTGATGGTGCCTCTGTCATAGTCCCTCATCTTGCAACAGTGTCTGTAAAACTGTATTTCACTGTCTTGTTCCACTGATGCTTTCTGGAAGCAATATTCTTGAGTTTGACTATCTCTCTGGAGTGTTGGTTTCACAGAAGAACTTGATTTGGTTCTTAAATATCCATCTGGAGTGTTGGTCTCACAGGGGAATTGTATCTGGTTCCTAAATAGCCGTCTGGAGTGTTGTTCTCAAAGGGGAATTAGATACGGTTCCTAGAAATGGGTGCTCTGCATGTGCTTACTCACTCTCCCACTAGACAGGAATGCCCACTACTGGCAGGAAGTAAGCCCATCCCACTCATATCAAAAGGGGAGGAACAGGGTGGTTAGCCCAGTTCCTGACAATCATTGCCAACCATTCCTACTCTTTCTAGAATAAATGGCCAAAACATTAAAATACTTAACAATAACAAAACACAACAAACTTTTGCAGATAACCCCAGGTCTGGGATTCTACACATGGGATAATATAATTAAACAATGCAGTCCTAATTGGATAATCTGTGCCCACTGTGACTCGGTACTCAGCCACAATGCGTTTGAAGTTGCAGCCATGCAATAGTAAAATATATTTACTAAGTGTGATTAAATATAAGATTACACATACAAATCACATACAGAATAATAAAAGTAAATAAACATCACTAGTCTAAATATGCAATATTGGGTAGGGCTCCACTTGGCCATGCTATAACACATGGCTTTCTACCACATTATACCACGTGACCGACACCCCAGGTTGTACAAGAGATAGGACAAATCAATAATTACATCCTACCTAGGATGAAATTCCAAGTGGAGCCCCCCTAATGTATGTGTTTAACCAGGGTACATCTCGGCCTCACCCCTGGTGTGCATATCCTGAGATGTGTCTCTGAGATTACTATTCAGGAATGTGATCTTTTCAGCACAATGGGGGATGGGTACTACATTACAAGGAATATCCTTACTAAAAGTAATATAAAAGTGGCAGAATTAAAGGGGACAGAACCAATCAGTACTTAAAAATACCCTTATAATACACCAGCCATGTTGGCAACTGTTGCTGCATCTATGAGAAACAAATGTGTGCCAAGCTCAAAAGTAAAAAGGCCAAGTTGGGATAAACATTTCTTGAACAGATATTGCATTGACTTATAGGATAGATGTCTTCCAACAAATGACACCAGAAGCACAGCTTTCTTTAGACTCCTTACACCTACTAGACATGCACTATAAGGAGAAATAGTACACACAGATGCCCGGCAAAGGCCTCTTGCCCAACTAGACTATTGCCCTTCTGCTATGCACTGATACATAGTAACATAGTAACATAGTTTATAAGGCCAAAAAAGACATCTGTCCATCCAGTTCGGCCTGTTTTCCTACAAGTTGATCCAGAGGAAGGCAAAAAAACCCTGTGAGATAGAAGCCAATTTTCCCCACTTTAGGGAAAAAAATTCCTTCCCGACTCCAATCAGGCAATCAGAATTACTCCCTGGATCAACGACCCCTCTCTAGTAACTATAACCTGTAACATTATTACCCTCCAGAAATACATCCAGGCCCCTCTTGAACTCTTTTAGTGAACTTATCATCACCACCTCCTCAGGCAGAGAGTTCCATAGTCTCACTGCTCTTACCATAAAGAATCCTCTTGTATGTTTGTGTACAAACCTTCTTTCCTCCAGACGCAGAGGATGTCCCCTCGTCACAGTCACAGTCACAGTCCTGGGGATAAATAGATCATGGGAGAGATCTCTGTACTGACCTCTGATATATTTATACATAGTTATTAGATCTCCCCTCAGTCGTCTTTTTTCTAAAGTGAATAAGCCTAATTTTGATAATCTTTCTGGGTACTGTAGTCCACCCATTCCAGTTATTACATTAGTTGCCCTCCTCTGAACCCTCTCCAGCTCTGCTATGTCTGCCTTGTTCACAGGAGCCCAGAACTGTACACAGTACTCCATGTGTGGTCTGACTAGTGATTTGTAAAGTGGCAGGACTATGTTCTCATCACGGGCATCTATGCCTCTTTTGATGCAACCCATTATCTTATTGGCCTTGGCAGCAGCTGTCTGACACTGGTTTCTACAGCTTAGATTGCTGTTTACTAAAATTCCTAGGTCCTTTTCCATGTCAGAGTTACCTAATATTTTACAATTTAGTATGTACTGGTGACTTGCATTATTCCTTCCCATATGCATACCCTTACATTTGTCAGTGTTAAACCTCATGTGCCACTTCTCTGCCCAAGCCTCCAGTCTATCCAGATCCATCTGTAGCAGTGTACTGTCCTCTTCTGTGTTAATTACTTTACACAGTTTAGTGTCATCTGCAAAAATTGATATTTTACTGTGCAAGCTTTCTACAAGATCATTAATAAATATATTGAAGAGAATAGGGCCCAATACTGACCCCTGTGGTACCCCACTAGTGACAGTGACCCAATCTGAATATGTGCCGTTAATAACCACCCTCTGTTTTCTATCACTGAGCCAGTTACTTACCCACATACAGACATTTTCTCCCAGGCCAAGCATTCTCATTTTATATACTAACCTTTTATGTGGTACCGTGTCAAATGCTTTGGAGAAGTCCAGATATACGACATCCATTGATTCACCACGGTCCAGTCTAGAACTTACCTCCTCATAGAAACTGATTAAATTGGTTTGACATGACCGATCCCTCATGAAGCCATGCTGATATGGAGTTATTTGCTTATTTTCATTGAGGTACTCCAAGATAGCATCTCTTAGAAAACCCTCAAACAGTTTACCCACGACAGACGTTAAACTTACCAGCCTATAGTTCCCGGGCTCTGTTTTTGGACCCTTTTTGAATATTGGCACCACATTTGCTATGCGCCAATCCTGTGGAACACTCCCTGTCAGTATAGAGTCCTTAAATATCAGAAATAAGGGTCTGGAGATGACATTACTTAATTCTCTTAGGATACGGGGGTGTATGCCATCCGGTCCTGGCGATTTGTCTATTTTAATCTTTTTAAGACGCCGTTCTACTTCTTCCTGGGTCAGACAGGGCATTTTTAATGGGGACTTTACTTTTATATTCTGCATTTCATCTGACAGTTTATTTTCCTCAGTGAATACAGTGGAGAAAAAGATGTTTAGTAGCTTCGCTTTCTCCTCATCGCTCTCGGCTACTCCCCCCTCATTACTCTGTAAGGGGCCGACACCTTCAGGTTTATACTTTTTAGTATTTATATAATTAAAGAACATTTTAGGGTTAGTTTTACTCTCTTTGGCGATTAATCTCTCGGTCTCTAGTTTGGCTGCTTTTATTTGTCTTTTACATATTCTATTTTTTTCCTTATAGTTTTTCAATGCTTCCTCACTCCCCTCCTGTTTTAGTGAATTAAATGCTTTCTGTTTGTCATTTATTGCTTTCTTTACAGCTCTATTTATCCACATTGGTTTTTTCTTGTTCCTTAACCTTTTATTCCCATAAGGTATGTACCTCTCACAATTAGTTATTAGGATGCTTTTAAAAATCTCCCATTTTGTGGCTGTATTTTTATTTTTGAGGACTTTGTCCCAGTTAGTTAGGCCTATGGCCTCTCTTAGTTGACTAAATTTAGCTTTTTTGAAGTTTGGTATTTTTGTTCCTCCCTGAAGAAACGCTCTTTTGAATGACAGTTGGAAGGTTATTATATTATGGTCACTATTTCCCAGGTGTCCCCCGACCTGCACATCTGTTATTCTGTCAGGTCTATTGGTTAATACTAAGTCCAGTATGGCCGTCCCTCTAGTCGGGTCCAGAACCAGTTGGGAAAGGTAATTGTCTTTGGTTATTGCCAAGAACCTGTTTCCTTTATGAGATATACAGCTTTCAGTTTGCCAGTCTATATCTGGGTAGTTGAAATCCCCCATAATAATGACCTCATTATGTTTTGCCGCCTCGTCTATTTCATTTAGAAGTAGATTTTCTGTGGACTCTGGTATATTAGGTGGTTTATAATAAAGTCCTATTAGTTATTATCCTATTTATTATTGTTTTTGGTTCCATTTATTTCTACCCACAGTGACTCCACATGTTCATGTCCCTCACTTATATCTTCCCGCGGTGTGGGCTTTAGACAGGACTTTACATAAAGGCAGACCCCTCCCCCTCTCCGGTTTTGGCGATCCTTTCTAAATAGACTGTAACCCTGTACGTTAACTGCCCAGTCATAGCTATCATCCAGCCATGTCTCAGTTACTCCCACTATGTCATAGTCCTCCTCACTCATCACTAATTCCAGTTCACCAGTTTTATTAGTCAGTTAAAAGGTTTATATATATTTTTCCCCTACACCTTTCCTTCTGCACTGTTCTAGTTCCTCCTTCCATTCCTCCCCCAGTTCCATTACCTTGCCCCAGGTCTCTATCTGCACTATCTTCCCCATCTATAATGTAGTTACCCTCCCCCCAAGTCCCTAGTTTAAACACTCCTCCAGCCTTCTAGCCATCTTCTCCCCCAAAACAGCTGCCCCTTCCCCATTGAGGTGCAGCCCATCCCTACGGTAGAGCCTGTAGCCGACAGAGAAGTTGGCCCAGTTCTCCAAGAACCCAAATCCCTCCTTCCTACACTAGTTCTTGAGCCACTTGTTTACCTCCCTAATCTCCTGCTGCCTTTCTTGTGTGGCTCGTGGTACAGGCAGTATTTTCGGAAAACACTACCTTTGACGTCCTTGCCCTAAGCTTGTGCCTTAGATCCCTAAAATATTTTTTAAGGACGCCCCACCTACCTCTAACTTTGTCATTGGTTCCGATATGGACCATGACTGCTGGATCTTCTCCAGCCCCTCCCAGTAATCTATCAACCCGATCCGCGATGTGCCGAACTCGAGCGCCAGGAAGGCAACACACCATTCGCCTATCCCGGTCTTTGTGACAGATTGCCCTCTCTGTACCCCTAATAATTGAATCTCCATGATGAGTGGCAATCACCCTGAAACAGTTGTCTGTAGATGAGTAACTGGCTGAGCTATATTCCTAAGTTATGTATAAACACCTTTTTAAAAGGTCGAATATAGACTTACAGGATGCTTTCCTACAGGTGTTGCCAGAGGCTCAGCTTTCCTTTTATTTTGGAAAGAGAACTAATCTGCATGGCCTATAAGATGCCTTACGCACTAGGTGTTCTCCGTAAGAGAAATATTATCTCCCAGATCTGTTTAATAAGGATTCGAAGGGGAACCATCCTAGTGGACCAAAAGTGTGAGGCCCAGAGAACGAATAGCTGCAAAACAACCATAAATGCTAAATACTGATTTGAGATGAGTGAACCAGTCAAGATTATTTTTGGGTCCAGTTCGCTGAATTTTTGAAAAAGTTTGCTCCAATTTCCCTGAGAGTTGGTATATAACCTCCTAGGACTTTTTTTTTTAGAAAAACTTGTTCTCTTTTCGTTTATTATTTAGGATTTTTTCCTTTCTCCCTGCCCCTTCCCCAAACTCTGTCACGCAATGACAGCAATAGTAAATAATGTCTGTAGACCGAAAATAGCAAAGTTCGGGCCAAACTCGGTCTGGGCCGAACTGGTTTAGTCATCCTTAATACTGATCTAAGTTTAGTTTGAAAACACCTAGGGAACTATAAATCTGCACTGTATGTATTGGGGGGAATATCTATAGGGAGTGAAGAGGTTGTTGTATACATATTTTTTGGGGCCTAGTAGCTTCAAATTACACCTCTAGCCTAATTAAAGCTATAAGGTATAAACTATGATGGTACAAGCCTAAATTAGTAAACTTAAATTCCAAGATTAGTTTGTATTATATATAACCAAGCTATTTTAATCTTGCCATTTGACATTTCTTAAGGGAAACATTTTAAAGAAAACATAGTTGTAGAAAGACCATCCCACAGTGAGATGTGTTTGTTGGGTGGCTCCACATTTGTTTCTCCTGTTCCAGCTCAATGTCAATGACCGGTCTTTTCCTATACACAAATATGGAGACACCTGGCAGTCAACATGAGCTGAGAGTGGAAAAACCAACAGTAAGCCATCCAGCAGACACTTTTCCCTATGTCCAGTTTTTTGCAACAATATTTTTTCTAAAACTCAACTGCAGAGTTCTTTATAAAGAGGTGGCCTGCCTCTGCTGCCAGTAGTTAGGTTTTCATGAATCTACTGGTAAACCTTCTTTAAATCATACTATAAGGACACATACTGCATTATGTCCTTTTTGTACTGAGCTGTTATAGGACCTCCCTAATGAACTATGAAGCTTCTGCTGTACCTTCATATGTCTCGTGCCATGCTCTTTCAGAGCCTGTATGTATGAGAGAGTTTTTCCCTTAGAAGTAATGAATATCTCCATACACACAGAGTCAAATCTACATGATGCAGGCTCTGTGCACAAAGCTCTGCTGTGTCCATAAGGCGTATTAGCAGTTATTCCAAGGGGAAAGTAAAATATAAGGGCAGAGCAGTGACTAAGAACATGAGAAGAAGCTATATTTAATTTCAGACTGAGGGTGGCCTACTGGCCTATATTTATATCTGTGCTAGACAGAGTTTGTGACTATATTTTTGGGTTATGGTTTGGCTTCATACAGGGTTCAACATGATCTTCAGAATTTCTCCACCTCTTCCATACTCTATATATATCAATATTAAGTGGGAAACAGTTTATCCCTTGTGCCAAGAATCCATTGTGCAAACATGTATAAATTACACTCATGTTCAAACACCTCAGATACCTTCCCAGAAGTAGCACATGCTTAATAAAAATTAGAACATCAGGATGCAGTTATTTCTGTTTTTTTCATCCTGCATTCCAAAAGCTGTAGGTATTCTATCATTCCATTGGCATTGGAGAAGCAGCACAATGAAAATAACAAAGGTGCTGGATTTAGCACATAACTGAAGCCAACGATAGACCCTATCAACTATAATGGAGTCCACGCAGTTTCTGTTTGAGTGCCCCCTTTTTTAGAGGTGAAAAAGTCCTCTTTTTTGTCCACTTTATTTGGTGGAATCTGCAACAGAGGTCCTGAACGCAGTCTCCAATGCAAATGTGAACCAGCACATACGAATTATTAACTTTTATTAACTTTTTGACGGAAAACAATTGTTCATTGTTTTGTTACGAGTATATCCAAATGGGTAACCACATTCCTGGAGTTATCTCTCTACTCAGTGGAGCTCACAATTTAAATTCCCTGTCTCAAATGCCACATACAAATGTACAAAGGCAAATTTGGCAGAAACTTGGTTAATTAATAGAGTTGATCGAATCCTAAAATATTCGGGGATTCGGAATTCGGCCCGAATTTTCCGCGGGATTCGTGGGTTTGAGCCGAATCACGAATCCCATTAAAGTCTATGGGAGACCCGAATATTTTTGCAGGGGCCAAAGGTTCTGCACAGTCAAGTTTGCCCCAACATGTGAAAACCTCAGAAAAAGATGGAAACACCTTGGAAATGGATAGGAAACACCAGGGGCTGCATGTAGGGATGCCTCTGAGGCTCCCTAATTGCACCATTTTTTCTAAATCTGGCCAATAGTCTGGTGATGACCCCAAGGCAATTTTCAGGGACACGGTAATGGTGACCCACTTAAAAATGCTGCCTGACAACCTGGCGGTGAACCCCTGATTGTCTGTCTTTCAATAAGATTGCAGTGTAAAGCATGGTGGTGAGCCTCAGTATAACTTTTTGGATGGAGATTGCATGTGGTCACGTACTCCCTGGAACCCCATAGTCACCCCTTCTCTGATGTGCTACCCCAGAACATTCTCTGCCCCAATTTGCAAGACCTTTTGCAGTCTCAGTGTGCTGACAGTGGGGATTTACCAGTGTTGTCTGAGGAGGTGGTGGACAATGGCGAGACACAGGTGTCGGGGGGTGAGGTAGTTGAAAGTGAAGCAAGTTACTAGGGCTGGACACGTGGCACGAACTGGCGCTCTACGCCTTGGAGGTGCTGGCCTGCCCTGCCGCCAGCGTTTTGTATGAGCGGGTATTTAGTGCCGCTGGGGGCATAATTACTGATAAGCGCATCCGCCTGTCAACTGACAATGCTGACAGGTTGACGCTTATCAAAAAGAACAAGGCCTGGATTGCACCTGACTTCTCTACTCCACCAGAGGAAAGCGGCTTAACATGAAGGAACCTTAAATCTGGCTTTTAGGGTGTATTGAATACACTGTATTATCATGTACCCCTTCCTCTTCTCGTCCTCTTCCTCCATCATATGAAACTGCTTATTAGGCTGCCCTCGAAGTCCACCAGCTGGGCCCCAGGTTTCCTCCCTGACTGTGACGCTCCCCACTGTGATTGGACAGTGCTACAGCCAGGGAGAAGGAGACGCCCATTGAGAATCCCTGGCGTCTCCTCCTCCCTGTACCGATGCTATGCAATTTGCATAGCGCGTGCCGGATCTTCACAGGGGCGCAGCGGGCCAACGGAGCTGTGCCCCGAAAAAATTGTAAGTGCCCCCAACTCCCCGGCCCATGCCCTGTAAAAACTGCAAGTTAGTTAGCAGTGTGAGGACACATGAAAGGTCCTCTTTAAATTTTGGACAGTTTGATGGGCAGCAGCATGTCAACCTTAAATTTGGGACAGTTTGATGGGCAGCAGCGTGTCAACCTTAAATTTGGGACAGTTTGATGGGCAGCAGCGTGTCCACCTTAAATTTGGGTCAGTTTGATGGGCAGCAGCGTGTCAACCTTAAATTTGGGACAGTTTGATGAGCAGCAGCGTGTCACCCGTAAATTTTTTTAACGTCAGCTCGGCAGCAGCGTGTCAACCTTAAATTTGGGACAGTTTGATGGGCAGCAGTGTGTCATCCTTAAATTTGGGACAGTTTGATGAGCAGCAATGTGTCAACCTTAAATTTGGGACAGTTTGATGAGCAGCAGTGTGTTACCCGTAAATTTTTGGGACGTTCTGCTCGGAAACAGCGTGTGAACCTTAAATTTGGGACAGTTTGATGGGCAGCAGCGTGTCCACCTTAAATTTGAGTCAGTTTGATGGGCAACAGCGTGTCAACCTTAAATTTGGGACAGTTTGATGAGCAGCAGTGTGTCACCCGTAAATTTTTTTTAACGTCAGCTCAGCAGCAGCGTGTCAACCTTGAATTTGGGACAGTTTGATGGGCAGCAGCGTGTCAACCTTAAATTTGGGACAGTTTGATGAGCAGCAGCGTGTCAACCTTAAATTTGGGACAGTTTGATGAGCAGCAGCGTGTCAACCTTAAATTTGGGACAGTTTGATCAGCATCAGCGCGTCAACCTTAATTTTTAATATAAAGAAAAGAGCCAGCACTCAATTGCAGATATGCGTCGTCACGGAAATGGACCTAGTCCCAAATAGTAGAATAGATAATCCCAGCAGACGCTTCTTGATTTCTCAATAGTATGCTTTTTATTTCTCATAAGGTATATATATCCATAAACAGAGGAAGCGTTTCGGCACGTCCTGCCTTTATCAGCTGATAAAGGCAGGACGTGCCGAAACGCGTCCTCTGTTTATGGATATACGTATATACCTTATGAGAAATAAAAAGCATACTATTGAGAAATCAAGAAGCGTCTGCTGGGATTATCTATTCAACCTTAATTTTTAAGATGGTCAACTCAGCAGCAGCGTGTCACCCATAATTTTTAACACGGTCAGCTCAGCAGCAGCACGTCACCACTATTGCTTTTGCGTGTCAGCAGCAGGCCATCAATCATCATTTTTCAAGGGTGTGTCTGATGCACTCCCTTATGTGTAATAAAGGGGGTATTAAAGTGCCTGTTCCTTGTAATTTTTAGCAGCCCTTTCCCTTAGTGCATAGGCTTTATGAGTGTCGAAGTCCCACAATTATACCACAATGTGAATGAGGCCCTCCTTTATATGATATACCGGTTGTATGGGAGTGCCTCATCCGTGTAATTTTTGGCAGCACTTGCACTTAACGTACAAGTAAATCTGTTTCCTAACAATATTTCCTGTAAAATTGATGTTATCTTGGGTTTTGGGGGGGTATTTTTGTCATTCCATAAAAGTGGCGTAATAGTCGGCCATCATTGTTAATAGCAGCGACTTCGGTGTCCAAGATGCATCCAGACATCCTCTCCATGCTGTTCCCTAACCATTTCTGTGGTGTTTCCACCATTTTCTGACGTTTCCCTATGGACCAGACACCCACCCCTCATCCGAGCAGGGGGTGCCTGGTCTTCTCCCATTGACTTCCATTATACTCGGGTGCTCGGCCGAGCACTCGAGCACCACCTAGTGTTCGGCCAGAGCACCCAAACATCGAGGTGCTCGATCATCACTACTGATGTCCATGAGTCGGCGCTCAGGTGTATTGCAGTATCTGATGTGGGCCACGTGATGCTGGCCACGTCACGTGACACATCCTCTGGGCCTATTTAAACAGGCAGCCTGCTGGCCACAGGTTGCCTGTGATTGGTCTTTTTACCTTCACCAGCATTTTTGATTACCATTACGACTTCTGTTATCTGTCCTCGGCTTTGAACTTGACCTCGTCCTCGTGTTATCCCCTTGTACTACGTTACCTCTCGGCTTCTGACCTTGGTTCGTGTTTTGACTCTGCTCCTACATCATCCCTCGGTATTGACTTGACTTCCTGACTTTTGACCTCGCTTGGCGGTATTCTCTTCCCATGTGTTCTTTCTTTGTCTGTTGATTTCTCCCGTTGTTTCCCTCCCTGTAAGCCCCAGCACATATGTAAGCTAGGGACTGCCGTCCAGTTGTGCACCATCAGTTAGGACGGACCGAGGCAGGGGCAGGGATTATACGATGAACCTGATAAACCGGCTATGGCAGAGAGTCAATTAAGGTTTCTCCGTCAGGGTAACCGACCAGTTGAAGAATATTGCACCGAGTCTCGGAGGTGGTGCATTTCTTCTGGATGGAATGATCCAGCTCTTAAAAGTCAATTAGTCAGATTAGGACTTTCGGAAGGCTTGAAGGATATGTTAGTGAGCTATCCCTCCCCTGACACTTTAGAGCAGACTATGACCTTAAACATTAGACTGGACCGACGTATCCGAGAAAGACAGAGAGAACATCAGACATTTCCATAAGTGGTAGTTCAACCCGACTCTCCGCCCCCGAGATCCCTGGTAGAAGATCGTCAAGAGGAACCAATGCAGCTCGGAATTACCATGAGGAAGCAAAGACGTCTGAGGGGTGCCTGCTTCTACTGCGGCGAGACGGATCATTGGTTATAACAATGTCCTAAACTTCCTCCCTCCAGGAGATCTCCACGTCCTGACTCCCAGAAGGATAAGGTACTCCCCAAGGTGGTAAGAGATAAATTATTGTTACCTGTGGTCATTTCTTTTGGCACTTGCAATGGTTCTGGGAAGGCATTTATTGATTCGGGATCAGCCTCTAACTTTATTGACCACAATTTTGCCTTGACTCTAGGTGTGCCAATTTTACCTTTGAATAATTCTGTACATATTATTGCCATTGATTCCACTCCCTTAGTTAGTAGGATGTTGGAATATTGTACCCCTAAATAACCTTGACTGTGGGAGTTCTACATACTAAACTTTGTTCTTTCTTGATTTTAAAGAATTTCCCCATAGAAATAGTTCTTGGCATGCCATGGCTACAAATTCACAACCCGGTCATTAACTGGTCCACGGGTGAATTAGAGAAGTGGGGAATAAATTGTGATTCCTGTTGTCTACCTGTTATGCAAGCATATCAGTGCATATTTTGCTGATGTATTTTCCATGTCCGAGGCAGACTTCCTTCCCCCTCATAGACCTTATGATTGCGCTATCGACCTTATTCAGGGATCCAAATACCCTAAGGGTTGTATTTACAATTTGTCTGCTCCTGAACGGCAGTCTATGAGTCATTACCTGAAGGAAAGTCCACACAAAGGTCATATTAGACCCTCTGTGTCCCCTATAGGGACGTGTTTTTTCTTTGTGGGTAAAAAGGACAGTGGTTTGAGACCATGTATTGATTACAGGGAGTTAAATAAAATTACCATTAAAAACCAGTACCCTTTACTTTTGATCCCAGACTTAATCCCAGGTTTAATCAAATACTGTTAGCTCGCTGATTCACTAAACTTGATCTTAGGGGGGCTTACAGTCTTATCCGAATTAAGGAAGGAGATGAGTGGAAGACGGCCTTTAATACCCCTGAGGGTCACTATGAATATTTAGTAATGC
Source organism: Rhinella marina (assembly GCA_900303285.1). Taxonomy (NCBI): domain Eukaryota; kingdom Metazoa; phylum Chordata; class Amphibia; order Anura; family Bufonidae; genus Rhinella; species Rhinella marina. Next base: position 198,717 of record ONZH01021251.1, on the reverse strand, counting down.
CATTTGGGTTAAAAAATGCTCCAGCGGTCTTCCAAAATTTCGTTAATGATATTTTTAGACAGTTTATTGGGAAATCCATGATTGTCTATTTAGATGATATCCTGATATACTCACCTGACTGGGATTCGCATGTCTTACACACTAGACAGGTATTAGAAGTTCTTCAAGAGAACCAATTATTCATTAAAGGGGAGAAATGCATTTTTGGAGTACAGAAAATAGCATTTTGGGTTTGGGTCCTTTACGATGGATCCCGGAAGGTGCAGGCCTTTTGTGGTTGAGGTGGACGCCTCTGAGGATGGGGTGGGGGCAGTGCTCTCCCAGGGGTCACCCACTTTCACTAACCTTAGGGCTCATGCACAAGGCCGTTGCCTGGCCGTGGCTGTATTCTGGCCCGCATACGGTGGGTCCGCAATACACGGGCATTGGCCATGTGCAGCCCGCATCATGGATCGCGGACCCATTCGCTTCAATGGGTCCGCAATCCGGGAGATGCGGAGCGGAGGCACGGATCGAACACCACGGATGCACTACGGTGTGCTTCCGTGGTGTTTCTGGCCGTGCCTCCACACCGCAAAAAAGTAGCGCAAGCACTACTTTTTTTGCTGTGTGGACCCTCGGATGCGGATCGCGGACCCCATTCAAGTGAATGGGTTCGTGATCCGCATGCCGTGGCCCCACGGTCAGTGCCCATGCATTGCGGACCGCAGTTTGCGGCCCGCAGCACAAGCACGGCTGGCACACGCTCATGTGCATGAGCCCTTAGTAAAAGGTAAGTTGTGCACTGTCGCTTAGGACCGTGCAAGTAGGCAGGAACAGTGGTGTGAGTTTGAGCTCAGGGCTGCACTATTCCCTGAACCTTGACATTGTTATTTTATCCCTTTCCAATCCTGTTTTCAGTTACAAGCACTCCTGTCTTTCTGACACACTTCTACAAAACTGTTTGCATAAAGCCATGAAGACAAGCATTTGCTTTCTCATTCATTTTAGGGTTCTGACTGCTGAGGCCACATTCACATCTCCTATGTGTACTCCTGTAGTCTGTTCTGGCAGTAGTGTTTGACCAGCTGAAAACCAACATTTATGCTGGAAACTTGCCGAATCCCTGTCTGATCCCACTATAGTCAATGGGGATCTGGCTGTGTGCAGTGGTGTTTGGCTATGCTGGATATGGTGTACTTTGGTAGGCTGTTCCTCTGCCAAACAGGCTACTGGAGTTCACTAGCACAAAGGTTAACCTACCCTAAAAGTAAGAACCTTCTTTTTCTGTATTGTTTTTTGTGCTTAAAGGGATTCTGTCACCACCATTTTGCATATTAAGTTATTTATACCACTGGATTTCTCTTATTATAAGGATCCCCAAATGGTTATTGTTATAGGGCCCAGATGAAGATTTGTGGTGTAAAAATCCTTTTTTATCTACTGTCAATCACTTACATTAAGGGGCCCAAGGGGAGTTGACCATGGTTGCTGGAGCCCGGGCTCGGCGATTCCGTTGGAGCCCCGGACCGCCCACCTAATTAATATTCACTTCACTGAGTGAAGCTCCAATGCGGCAATTGATGTACTGCGCCTGCGCAGCCCCGGACGGCACACCTAATTAATATTCACTTCACTGAGTCAGTGAAGCTCCGGCGGCGGCTGTAATCCCGCGCAGGCGCAGTGCCGCGTCGGAGCTTCACTGACTCAGTGAAGTGAATATTAATTAGGTGTGCCGTCCGGGGCTGCGCAGGCGCAGTACATCAATTGCCGCGTCGGAGCTTCACTCAGTGAAGTGAATATTAATTAGGTGGGCGGTCCGGGGCTCCAACGGAATCGCCGAGCCCGGGCTCCAGCAACCATGGGCAACTCCCCTTGGGCCCCTTAATGTAAGTGATTGACAGTAGATAAAAAAGGATTTTTACACCACAAATCTTCATCTGGGCCCTATAACAATAACCATTTGGGGATCCTTATGATAAGAGAAATCCAGTGGTATAAATAACTTAATATGCAAAATGGTGGTGACAGAATCCCTTTAATGTGCTTCAATCTATCTTTGGTCTTATCAAGTTGACAATTTAGGGGCTTTGGAACCAATTACCAGTTTCCCATAAAGTTACAATTTCAACATAGAATGGTCTCACCAGAACCAATTATTATTGTATGCTGAGGGACCACTGTACTGCATTCTAGGCAATAAGTAATACTACTTTCCATAATGATTTTGAGTTAGAGACTTGGTACTGCTTTGGGTGTAAACCACTGACTGGTTTATATGTGCATATAGTGACATCACGTTCTGTCTTCTAATGTTCCATTTCCTTTGTACCATTGCGCCGCCAGCGGTAAACACCTATTACCCTTTTTGGCGTTCTCAATTACATGATACATTGAAAAATACAGCAATTATCGGCCTGCAAATACACGCAGCTCCTCCACCAGGAAGCTCAAATAAAAGCTTCCAGTCCCCACTGAACATAAAGACATTAATCTACAGAATTTTTACAGCTATGGTATAATCAGAATTCTCAGAAATAAGGACTCCACTCATATGTATAATATCCATACAAATACTACTGTCTGCTTTGAATCCAGAGATAATTGATACTTACACGCTGTGGTTTCTTGCTTACAAAACATGCAGAAATAACAGCTCTACTCATGGAAATTCTAACGTGGAAGACGGACATATAGACCAAATAAGGACATCCTTCCACTTTTCCCACTACTCATACAGACGTGTATTAAGAAAGCACTGTTGTGTTTTTCTCTTTTTTTCCCTATTGGTCTTTAGGTAGCAATTTTTATTAATGAGTTAACCTGCAGTAAATAGAGTATGCAACCATTTGCCTAAAAGTATTTTCCAAGCATAGTATTTTTATTCTGGGAACTGTTTATGTGATAAAATACAAATAAATCTCTCATAACTCATCTCTTTAATTTCCACCTTACTAAAGGCCCCCATTAGTGTATTTTTTAGGGGGCAGGTTGGGTCAGTCACCAGGACATTCACTGTTAAACCAGGCACAGTGCCTTGTAGGACTATAAAAGAAAGGGATGCAAATGAGTTCTTAACAACATCTGTCTCTAATGCCATTAGATGTAAGACAGCTATCCTGTAAGTCGATATTCAACCCTTTAACTAGGCCTTGAGACGTGACTCGGATATTAAATAAGCCAGCACCTCATCTGCAGACAGCTGTTTTGGGTTATTGCCCCTCATCAGTGCAGAGCAGAGAGTACCGGCTCAACTGGGTGAGAGACCTAAGTCAGGATTTGGAGGGTACTATCTCTCCTTAGGGAGAGAGAACCTCAATCAGTGTGAGGAGACTTATAGGCCATACATGCACCTCTAGAATTCTGGGAAGAAAGGGATACAAATGAGCTCTTAGCAAGCTCTCCCTCTAATGCCACCAGATGTAAGGCAGCTATCCTGTAAGTCAATATTCTACCCTTTAACTAGCCCTTCAGACATGACTTGGATATGAAATAAGCCAGCAACTCATCTCCAGACAGCTGTTTCAGGATTATTGCCCCCTCATCAGTGCTGAGCAGAGAGTACTGGCTTAACTGCGTGAGAGGCCAAGTCTGGATTTGGGGGGTACTAGCTCTCCTTGGAGAGAGCACCTTAATCAGGGTGAGGAGTCTTATAGGCCTTTCATGCTCCTCTGGAATTCTGGGAATAAAGGGATGCAAATGAGCTCTTAACAAGCTCTGCCTCTAATGTTACCAGATGTAAGGCAGCTATCCTATAAGTCAGTGTTCAACCCTTTCAGTCCCGGAGGTTTTTTCGGCTTTGCGTTTTTTGTTTTGCGCTCCATGCCTTCAACCAGCCATAATTGTTTTATTTTTCTGTTCACATAGCTGTATGAGGGCTTGTTTTTTGTGGGACAAGTTGTACTTTCCAACGCCACCATTTAATATTGCATATGGTGTAGTGGGAAGCGGGAAAAAAATTCCAAATCGGGTGAAATTGCAAAAAAAACGCTATTCCGCTACAGTTCTACAGGTTTTTTATTTACAGCGTTCAATGTTCATTAAAACTGACCAGTTAGTTTCATTCTACTGGCCAGTACGAATCCGGCGATACCTAATATGTATAGTTTTTCCTGTGTTTTGATAGTGATAAAATAATTATAAAGTTTTATAAAATTATAAACCTTTTTTTTTTGTTGTTGTCATATCTTGACCCCTATAACTTTTTGGTATTTATGAGTACGGAGATGTATGGGGGCTCATTTTTTGCGGGGCGATCTGAAGTTTTTATTGATACCATTCTGGGGTGTGTATGACTTTTTGATCACTTTTTATTTAATTTTTTTTAGAAAAAAAAAGCGACAGAAAAAACAGCGAATCGCCATTTGGACGCTTTTTTCTGCCACACAATTCGCCGTATTGGAATTTTTTTTTATATTTTAAAAGTACGGGCGTTTTTGGTCATGGTGATACCCATGATGTCTATATTTATTGTTATTTAGGTATTTATTTTTTAATTATACGGAAAGGGGGGTGATTTAAACTTTTATATATTTTTTATTTTTTATATTTTTTTTACATTTTTTTATTTTTTTGTGATTATTTTAAAGCTCAAATATGAAAGCGCAAATAGATTTTGTTTTTTATTTTTTTGTTATGAGCAATGAGGGTTTTTTAATTTTGAATTAATTACCAAATTTGCTCATTTCTTATCCTGGCCTGCCATCTAGTGGCCAGAATAAGAATTGCACTTTGAAAGCTGTAAACATCATCAGCGAGGTTTGCAGCTTTCAGATCGTGTACAGACACCCCTATTGGCCACACGGGGTGTCTGTACACCATCCGGAAGCGTACACTTCCGGGTTTAGACGCAACTAGATGCCGTGATCACGGCATCTAAAGGCCTAAGAAGACGCCGCCGATGACGGTAAGTACCCGCAAGTCTCTGCTGTTAGAAACAGCAGAGAGTTGCCGGCCATGACGCCCGCCGCACGTGCGAGCGGGCGCCATGTGTCCGCATCGCCCCAGCGCCGTACATGTACGGTGTTGGGGCTGTAAGGGTTAAACAGGCCTGGAGACATGACTTGGATAATAAATAAGTCAGCACCTCATTTGCAGACAGCTGTTTCAGGGTGATTGCCCCTCATCAGTTCAGAACAGAGAGTGCTGGCTTCACTGGTGGGAGCCACAACAAAGAAAAATCAAGGAAGCAAAGAAATATAAAAATATAATGGTTTTATTAATACAAAATCACCATAAAATATCCAAGAATATATCTTATTGCCATGCTGGACATAATGGGAACAAAATTTAATGGGAACAAAATCCCAAACATACAGAGTACACATAGGGTACAATCCATCCATATCATCTCAACAGGTCATATAATCGAAATAATCGAACATATAGTTAACATAGTGTAAGAGTAGCAGCAGAACACAGATTAAATGATCTGCTAATAAACAATAGATATCTTATCTATGGTCCTAACTGATAATAGTGACCAATAGACGATATATATGTTATATTATACCGTATTAGGAATTGACTTTGGGTGCTATCAACTAGCACGTCAGCATATTCTTAGGTTGCCCCCCACAGCCACTACTGTTGTATCCAGTATCTACTCTGCAGAGGTGAGAAGGTATAATTATAACCAAGCTGCCCCATTCACTTCCATGATACGGCTTCCTCCTATTCAAGTGAAAAGGACGGAGCCACCTCATTGAAGTGAATGGGATGACTGAGATGTAATTACACCTGTCGGACCCACACCGATCTGATATTGAAGACCTATCCTTATGATACATCATCAATATAAAAAAAAAAACAGACAACCCCTTTTTAGATAACATCACAGGCTTTCTTCAGTCTCACTCCGTCCTCACCACGCCCGTTTTCGTAGACTTGACAAGGGCATTATAAAATACAGAATGCGAGCAGAAAAGTCTCAAATGTGGATTTACAATTTTTTACACAAAAAGTGGCATAAGGGAATGATAATCATATCTATCTGGATAATATTTATAATAATGTCCCACTATTTAAGTAGCAATGTGCCACAAAAATTGAAAACGTTCTTTCCAAAAACAGTTTTGGGAAAACAATTCTTAACAACATAAGCTGTAAGATAGATTATATAAATAATCTTTATTATAATTGCAGATCTTATAAAAACATACTCATCCTTGAAATTACAACTGCATGTGTGTGGAAAAAAATGCCATGCAATCCCACCATGCCACAAATCCAAAATATTTTCCTCAAATTAATGAAAAAGATGATGTTTGCCTTTGGATATGTTAAAAAAGATTTACAAAGGACATCTTTTACCCTTGCAGTGTGCTCCCTGCTCTAAGACACAAAAAATATATTCAAAACATTGAAATAAATATATGATTTTATGAATTATATTTTTTTCTTCTGGGGTACCTCTGGTTCCTTAGATCTCCTCTTCTAATTATCTGCATGTCTGGATTATTCCTCTGATCATCTCTTGACTACTGCTGCCATTTCCCTCCAGTATAATTTACCCACGCTTGTACGTTATAGTGGTTGTTACTCTTCACAACACTACAAGGTGAGAGCAATATCTACCAGTTCCACTGACCTCCATTGTTTATCCAGTTCAGGTCATACCACCCTATGTAGTGCTTGGCGCTTTGTTTTGTATTCTTTCTGTCAGAATATCAGTAGTGAGACCACTGATTGGCTGCAGTTGTCACAGCAAGTGCTTAGATGGTATGTGACCCCCTACCCAGAAGAAAATGGAGATTGCCAGGAACCAGCACCAGCTTAAATGGGTGAGTATGTGTTGTTTTATTATTTTAAACTGGAGTGGAGAAATCCTTTAAATTGTCACTATATATTCATTTTCTATTGATGGGGCTTGACATATTGTTATGTATGTTTTTTTATCTTTTTATCCTTTTCTCAGAGAAATTGCATTTGTGTCTTCGGTCTTTTAATCATAACTCATTTTCTGACTTTTTTGTGATATACTGCATGAGCTGCATGATTTGTCGGAAATGAACATGGTTATTTTTTCTAGACCTATATTTTGTGCATAACATGACATTTAAATGATACCCTGACTTGACCCACAGCATATATTACGTAGCAAACTACCGTGTCGTGTACTTTGTATCACAGTAACTTCGTGCGTGGGGTTACAATGTTTATCCTTACATACAGAATATGGGCAGAGGACAGAGAGACTCAAAATAAGGCTAGAGCTGGTCATGGTCATCTAATTTAGAGGAAGTTAGAACAGTTATTTTGTAACCACAAGTTTCATAGCGGATATTCACCTCTTAGAATGGAAGTGGAAGTGTGGGTGTAATGTTGGAGACACCTTGTGAGGTCACACTTTTCTAACAGCTGATTGGCTAGGGAACTTTCATACACGGTTTTAAATCCTTCAAAAATGTCCAAATCACAATAACAAAGAAATATACCAAACTGGGATCACAGCAAAAGCTTATTGCTGCCACATTCAACAGCTTGTGAAACAGGTAAGTATCTTCATCTTACTTTTCCTGTAGTAGAATTTCTGTCATAAATACTTATAAAACACATCAGACTTCTTTATTGAAAATTCAGGACTGAAGGAGTATTTTTATCTCATAAAGTGATAGTAGATCGTTAAAATATGCCATCACTTTATAATTGTTTCTGGTCTCACCTCTGGAACCCTCACTAATCCTGAAAATGATGGGGCTGTGGCACTGATACAATAGCTCCTTCGCAGTCTGTGCCTCCACAGTGGAGTCCTGACCACCCACTGTTCAAGGAAGCTGCAGCACATCTCCAATCAAGTACATGGGGCCCAATGCAGTTCCCTGCACAGCCAGGTGGCCAGGATCCCCAATGATTCTAAGAATGAAGGGGCCATAGCTCTGATTCGATGTGGCAACTCCATCATTGTTTTTCCTTGCATAGTGATGTTCACTGCCATATGGCTGCGCCATGAACTGCAACTAACCCTATTCACTTGAATGAACAAGAGTGCTGCTGTGCAGGGGAAGATTGGGAGCGGGGCACAGCACTGAATCAGCAATGTAGTCCCCTCATCCTCAGGACCACTGAGGGTCCCAGAGGTTGAACCCCCACAATTAAGGGATAACATAGCTAAGCGAAATGCCATCATTTTATAAGATGGGAGTGCCCCTTTTTTAATTTAAATTTTAATTTAAAAAAATGCAGCTTTAATTTATTATACAGTTTTAATATTAGCAAAACTCTCATAATTTTGAATTCAATATATGCAATCACAGCGATTTCTATAAAGTAGTGAAATTACGTCAATTTTAAGTTATCCAGAATTACAAAAAAAAGGTCTGCTTCTAGACTTCGGCCACTTTTATCTACGGGATGTAGTTGGTATTACAGCTTAGGCCCCATTCACACTAGCGGCAGCACGGATCCGGCGGGTGTCAGACACTATGAGGTGGAGGAGGGGGGCTTACTTACCTGTCCCAGCAGCTCCCAACCTGTCCCAACTGCGGACCTGACCAGCGAAGAGGAGGAGGACGGTGCGCACAAGGGCAAGTTTCCCCACAGCGCCCCCTGCTGGAGGGAGGGGAAAGTGCAAGGGGACGGATCCGTCATTAACTCCATTAAAAGTCAATGGAGGACGGATCCGTCTTCCATTGTGTCACACCGAATGGATCTGTCCCCATTGACTTGCATTGGGGGTCATTCCGGATCCATCTTGGTGCGGATGCCCAGACCGGAGAGCAAACCGCAGCATCTTGTGGTTTGCTCTCCGGTCTGGAGACTAAAGAGAACTGAACGGAATGCATTTAGGAGCATTCTGTTCTCTTCAGTTCAGTCTTGTCCTCATTGCAATGAATGGGGACAAAACTGAAGCGTTTTTTTCCGGTATTGAGCCCCTATGGCGGAGCTCAATACCGGAAAATTAAAACGCCAGTGTGAAAGTAGCCTTAGCTCTATGTAATTTATAGGCTATGGACAACTTTGTGGGTAATTTGATTATTATTGCATTGTACTCATTGTGAGCTAAAACTACTTTTTCAATTGGTCTTTATTAAAACAAATGCAGCCCCTTTCTCTGTACAGGGCTGAGATTATGTGAGAAGGCTCTGTTTTTACACTGCGTTCATTCAGGGAACTCTGCTGGCCTTTCATGTAAAGCTTATCGTTGATCTCCTTAGAGCACAGAAACACTCATTATAGCTCACGTTTTATCTTACTAATACTAATACGGCTTAAATAGGTGTTTATGAGCTGTTAGTGGTTCAGAGATAAGGGCTAGACATGGCTGTCAGATGATGGCTCAAAGTGAAAGTATGTTGCTCACAGCTAGGCTAAAACTTAACCTGTAATGACAAAACCTGCTGAAATTTTTTAATAAGGACCAAATCAAAAAATGATTCTTATCCCAAAATACAATCATAAAAAATTGCCCCAGAAGGTGTTCATAGCCTTTAAAAAGGATGTCTCACTTCAGTAAATGGAATTTATCATGTAGAGAAAGTTAATACAAGCCACTTACTAATGTATTGTGATTGTCCATATTGCCTCCTTTGCTGGCTTGATTTATTTCCATGGTTATGACCACTCTGCAATCCATCACTGGCGGTCATGTATGCACACTATAGGAAAAACAGCAGCCTCTCTGGTGTCCAGTACCATGAGGGCTTGCATAGGCACATATGCGCAGCAGTTCCCATCTCACAGTTGTATCTGCGCTGCAGCGGTGGCCATAACCTCTGGAACCAAGCAGTGTATAATGTGATGGAAAAATCAATCAAACCAGTAAAGGAGGCAATATGGATAATATCACAATAAGTGCCTTGTATTAACTTTATCTACATGATAAACGGTATTTGCTTAAGTGAGACAACCCCTTTAATGGTGTTTAGCTGCAATACCAGGCACAGTCCAAGAACAACAGTGGTTCTATTTCTGGAAAATAAGAGACCCTTATTTGTTATCCTGGTCACAACTAAACTCTCTTAAGATAATATTGTGCCATTAGTTCTACTTTGCACTACTTTGGGGTCATTTATCAAAGACCAGGGCCCTGATTTATCACACCTTTACTCCAGAATTCTGTCTTCAAAAAGTCGCACGATAGGGCTTTTGCGACTTTTTTGCGCATTTTTTTGCGACTTTTTGCATGTGTACACCACTCACTCCAGTTTGTAATATGGGTGGAAAAGTGGGTGTGGTTAGCCATGTTAATGAGTTTCACTCCAGATTTATCATTGCGACTTTTAAAAAAAAGTCGCAAAATAGTCGCAATCTCACTCCAGGAGGAGGGTGGAGTAGGAAAAGTGGAGTAGCTTCTCTAGACAGAAGTGTTAGGTTTAAGGACAAGCCACATTTATCAAACAACCTGTGACGTTTGATAAATGTGGCACAAAGTACTCCAACATAGATGCAAGCAAAACTGACTTCAAATATTCTCCTAATGATAAATTCCCCCCCAGGTCTTGTCATAAATTAGGCGCATCCTCCCGCAGTTTGTACACCTAGATTGATCTTAATTGGAGTAGATGTCAATTATCATTTACACCAGTAAACTGACATAAAATATAGTGAATGTGACCTCCACCCCACTACCCACCCCCCTTTCAGAAAGTTGTGAGGGCTGTGTGGAAACACCACTTGTGCAATAGCTTTCAAAAAGTATTTGCAATTTTTTTTATGCCTGATTTACTATGACCCCTATATTTAGGCCTCATGCACACGACCGTATGAAAAAACTGATCCGCAGAAAATACGGATGACATCTGTGTGCATTCCGTATTTTGCGGAAAGGAACAGCTGGCCCCTAATAGAACAGTACTATCCTTTTCCGTAATGCGGACAATAGGACATGTTCTATTTTTTTGTGGAACAGAAATACGGACATACGGAAACGGAATGCATACGGAGTACCTTCCGTTTTTTTTGCGGACCCATTGAAATGAATGGTTCCGCATACGTCCGCAAAAAAAACGGAACGGGCATGGAAAGAAAATACGTTCGTGTGCATGAGCCCTTAATCAATGTATTCAGCAAATAATCATACTGCTTTGATGTTTGTCTCATGTTGCTGTAGACCTTCCCTTTATGATCTAGAACACATACACATGTACTCAGCATGGTGGCTCAGTATTTAGCACTGGTGCCTTGCAGCACTTGTGTCCTGACTTTGAACATCTGCATAGAGTTTGTGTGTTCTCCCTGTGTTTGCTTGGGTTTCCTCCCACAGTACTAAAAATATAGCCAAATTGGCTTCCTAAAAAATTGACCCTAGCATGTATTGGTTGTGTACTTATATGGCAGCCACTGAATTCCCAGGGAGTCGCCACACAACTATCCCTGCTCTATGTGAGCCAAGTGCATTATAGCTGTTTGCCATACATTTATACAAGTCTTACACAACAAACATAATTTATAATAGTGTTTTGACTTTGCAGATACATTGGTTCATTGTCTTTGATGCTGAGTTAGAGTATACAGTGATCCCTCAAGATACAATGGCCTTAGGATACAATAGTTTCAATATATAATGGTCTTTCCTGACCCATCGTAAGTTGAAACCAGACTCAACATACAGTACAATGCCTCAGACTCAGATCCAACCAATCCAGGCCACTTCCCTGGTAAAATATCTGTATTAGTTGCTAGTTCGCAGCCATTCCTGACTGTTATATGTAAGGACATGTTTAATTTGTCTTAGTTATCTGCTTATTTTTTTCTTAAATCTTAATTTTCTCTTATCTTGGATGACATTTTGGGGCTTTGGAACCAATTACTCAATGTACAATGGTTTCAACATACAATGGTTTTCCTGGAACCAATATTGTAACTTGAGGGAGCACTGTAGTATACTGAGCTATAGGATGTCCCAAAAATATTCCTGCTTGTTCATTATCTCCAAAGTCAGTAATCTGGTGATATGCGTTTAGTAAGTAAATTCTTTATAGTGCTATAGTGCCAATTATATCTCAAAATGCAGTACAAAACACAACTAAACCTAGGGGTGTGACTGCTTACATGAAATGGGTATCCTCACTTCACAATATTGATGACATTTTCTTAGGTCATCAGTATCAGTTCAGACAAATAGTAGGAAAGGGGGCACACTCACAATACTGTGGAGTGCAAGCATGGTTTTAAACCAAGAAACAATATAAGCAACAAACAAGAAACGTATATACACAGCAAACAATGTATATACACAGCATACAAGGTGCCTATCAAATCAAGTGAATAATTTCACTAATAATCAAAAATGTAATAATGCTTAATCTGTAACATACATCAATGATTATGATGAGGAATTGCAATCAATGATATTTAATAATGCATCGTGCTACTCCACCTGAACTATTGAAATCATAGTTCAACATTTACACCAAACTCCTCCATCTCTGTGCAGGCTGCCATGAAGCCATTTCTTTTTGTTTTTTCACCACCTCCACCGTAACCCAAAAACATTGGATTTATTACCAAGAAGAAAAGCAGGAAGTTAAAATTTTAAAAAATCCTGCATTCAGACACCGACCCCATGCAAGGCATCACTCTAGGCACTGGACCTCTAATGCCTAGTAGCAAATATGGTCCTGGGTCCCAGTGGTCGGACTCCCGGCCACATACATTTATCACCTATCCTGTGCATAGGTGATATTTACTTTTCATGGCACACTACTTTAAGAAAAACATTTTCTTCATACCTTTTAGCTATGAACCAAATATTTTTGTCTTTCAAAACTAAGGATATATAAACAGTCCTAAATAAAGAATCCAGCTTAAACCACAAATTATAATGTTACAACAATTAGGTGGGTGCCACAAAGAGATGATGAAAGACAAGTTCTCTAAAATCTTAACAACTAGGTTCTTAAATGCACGTTAGATGGTGTGGTAAACGGTATCTTCCTGGATATTCAGAGACAGCTTGTATTTAGCAAGAAACAAACAAAAATAACTGAGAGTATATTAATGGCTTAGTATCAGAAACTTCACAAAAAAAACCCTTGTTTCAATGGAAACCCAATGGTATCATTGCAAAGTGCCTGAACTTCAAGGGGTTGTTCCATGAAGGCAATCACTTTTTAAAATTGGGCCCAATTTTTTCACCCTGGCAATCTGCTTGTATGTGACTGTGGGGGCTCTTTTTCAAGCTACATTGTAAAGCTAAGGTCATGATCTTGGTTTTGTTTTGAAACTAAGAATGTGACTGTAGTCACATTCTAGCTAGACTATGAGAAGCGTGGCTACATGTACTGTACTTGCAACCCTCACATCAGCCTGTGTGGGTGAGGAAAGAGAGGGCCGGAGAGAGATGAGCAAGTGCATACTTGCTCTCTAATTGTTACATATGATAGAGGGGTCTTTTTTTTTTTGTTACAGAAAAGGGGTAAGAAGATGAGTATTGCACATCTAATCATTACTCTATATCTAATTAACAGATGCTTCAGTCAATTCAAAAAATAACTTTTCTCCTGTTCAGTATACAATATCTAATAATTGAAAAGAATTAATAAAAAGATATGACATTTATTAAAACACTAAAAAAGTACCACAAATGCTGTACCAAAAAAAGAATTAAAAAAGCAATAAAAATTGTACAAATGAAAACGACCTCATTCCTCAAAAAACAAGTGCGTCAGAAAAATAAAAATGTTCTGGGTCGTAGAATTCTGCAACACAAAAATAAATTAGTTTGATTAAAACTTATTTTTATTGTGTAACATAATGAAAAACTATGTTTGGTATTAATGTAATCAAACTGACCAGCGGAATAAAGTTATCATGCTACCCAAATAGCAATGTTAAAACTTTAGTTTTTTATCTCATCTACCTTTTAGGCCTTGTTCACACTTCAGTTTTTTGATCAGTTATTTCCATCAGTTATTGTGAGCCAAAACCAGGTGCAAATCAAAAACACAGAATAGGTGCAGATCTTTTCATTATACCTTATGTCGGTGGAGCCTCCACTCCTGGTTTTGGCTCACAATAACTGATGGAAATAACTGATGAAATAACTGATGTGTGAACAAGCCCTTAATAAATTAGGTGCATCTCATGTCAGCGTAAGGAGATCAAGACTGACCTATGTTGAAAAATCAACCCCCCCCCTCTAAAAGTTTACACCATCTTAACGATTTGTAAATCTGCCACCCACATTGTGCTTTCCCATCACATGTTCATATGACTTCATGGATTTTTTTTAAAGTGGATCATACAGAGTACTTTAGATACCTAGGGGCACATTTGTTAAGACCGGAATTTTAGACACTGGTCTTATCAATTTCCCAACGCTGGCTGAGGATCGCCAACGTTATAAAGAGGTGCAGGCTTCTCCATAACTTCGTCGCATCCAGCACTGCTTCCTAGCTGTCTTACACTTAGACCTTTTTCTTCACTTGAAACAGGTGCAGAAAATGGTAAATGAGACGGACCTACCGGCCCATCCTCTGCCCATGCCGGGCCCACTTTTTTAGACCTGGTATGAGCGGGGAGAAGTTGTAGATTGCGGTGGAACTAACCTAATTGAGTCATATTTCTGCTTGATAAATGACCCCCCTTGTGATCAGTTTAGATGTCAACGACATTACTGATAATTCAACTGTTTCAAATGTTCTGTTAACATACTGCCACCTGCTTTATGTACCGATCTTGTCATTAATCTTATTTTTTTCAGTTACATTTAATTAATATACAACCTTTTTTTTTCTAGGTTTACACAAAAACACACAGCATCAATGAAGAACATCCTTTTATGTGTTTGCCTCATCAGTCTGGCCATAGGCTATCCAGTACGTAGAAATACATTAATAAAATCACAAAATAATACATTCATCTTGCAAAAAAGCATTTAATTGACATTACAACACTCTTTTTCCAAACAGATTCCAGATTCAGATTCAGATACCTCTGAAAATGTTGAGGTAAGTCGTTCTAGAAAAGGTTACAAGTAGCATTTTATAATTTACCATTTTACATTTATATTTCATTACGTGATCTGCAAACTTACAGAGAACCTGTCACCAGTCTGACATGTCTGTTTTACTAAATAATTACATTCCACGTGAATAACTTATCTGCGGCATCTTTTCATTTGACTGTTTGTCGTATAATTTCTCTAATATTCCTAATAGGAGTTTATGAATAAATTGGAAACTGAGCGTTACTAGTTTCGGGTGTGTTCTTGCACAGTCTGACAATGTACGATCGGTGAGACTGTAGGGACACACCTCCTTGACAAGGGAATGGTATCACAGAGTTGTCAAATTATCCATAAATTTCTAATAGGAATAATTAGTTTTGAGCAAATCGAAGTCCACAAACTGGACTTCAATCCAAATTTCAGAGAAAATTCAATTCACTGTGAAGCCAAATTTCCTTGTGCTTCATGGTAGCAAATCAATTTTCCCTGAATGGCGGTTAAAAAAAAAAATCTTGTTACCTCATCCATTTGCTTGCGATGGGCCGGCCGCCACCATCTTGATTGAAAATCTCGCACAAAATCCCGTGCATGGTAATGTATGACGTCACTACGCTGGCCGACGTGATGACATCATTACAGACCGCGCAAGATTTTGCTCTAGATCTTCAATCAAGATGGTGGTGGCCGGCCCGTCATGAGCAAATGGAAGAGGTAAGTATGATTTAATTTATTTATTTTTCAATTTTACACTGTGTTATCACTGTTAGATGCCACGATCATCTATGAACGAGGCATGTGAGGGATACAATGAAGGGGAGCGCACAATCGCCACTCCCTGTCATATTGCACCCACTACTTACAAGAAAATGCGCTTTGTGACTAAATAATTATTCACAAAGAAAATGTATTTGTAAAATTTGGCGAAGCAGCAGAATGAAATTTTTTAATACTTTGCTCATCTCTAGGAATAATATAGGAATGGCACAATGCAGCATTTTAATGAAAGATGCTCCAGAGTTCTCATTTCATGGGGATTGCAAATGGTTACTAAAACAATCAGCATAGGTGACAGGTCCTCTTTAATGAACTCTACAGCAAATGGCTACCTATGAACAAAATGGTGACTTCAAATTAGGGAACAGATTTATCAAAACTGGAGTAAAAGAAAACTGTCTTAGTTGCCCATAGCAACCAATAATATTTCACCTTTCATTTTTCAGAGTTCGTTTGGAAAATGATAGGTGAAATCTGATTGGTTGCTATGGGCAACTAAGCCAGTTCTACTTTACACCAGTTTGATAAATCTCCCTGTGTTTATTAATTTCATAAAATATCTTTATAGTAGTCAGAGCTTCCAGATACAAATTCTCTGCATAAACATGTAACTGCCTGCGGCCTCTGCAATGGGGTTGGGGGGGGGTAGCTAACTGCATATGATCTCAATAATAAAACAGTATACAGCACCCTCTAGTGGTGGAGCTAGAATTTTAACAAATTCTAGAGCTGTGTGAATGGGGCAGAGGGTTTGTAGTTTGGTGTAAGAAAAGTTAAGATCTGGCTGCTGTAATTATATACTTTAAAATGAATCAGTAGATTTTTGGACCTAAAAGTGGAAGGTGTAAATGGGAGGAGTCCTGCTTTATAGGCTTTAAGATCTCAATGTGTATCTTATGGATTCATATGTTTGTATATTATTATCCTTGCTGACTGAAATAACAAAATTATTTAGCCCCACAAATGTACAAAATATGCAGTATATTGTTATTAAAGGGTTTGTCTTACCTTATACATTGCTGCCATATCACTAGGAGTCCCCAAAGTGAATGAGAGCATACTGCACATGCGCTACCACCCTCCATTAATTTCTATGGGACTCCCAAAAATAGCTGAGCCAGATCGGTTGGCTATTTTCAGAACTACCATATAAGTGAATGAATAGCACATTGCGGACGTCAGTCAATTCACAGGTCCCGTTGCAGAGGTGGGACCCGCATCTATCTAACATGGTTTGCATATTCTAGCAAGGTGACACAACCCCTTTAACTATAGCTCTAAACAATACTAGTGATTGTTTAGGTGAATATCTAGAATGAAATGCTTTTATCAAGCAAAAAGTTCCTCATATTTGGTGACTGAAAAATAAAATACACTAAGGGGGTTGTACAGAAACAAAAAAATGACTACTTTTTTTCCAAAACAGTGCTACACCTGTCCAGAGGTTGTAGGAGATATTACACCTCAATGAAGCAATATCAGAAACGACTGATAGGTACTGTGCTGTTTCTGGAAGAAAGCAGTCATGGTTTCCTAAGCCTATGCAATCTCTATGTGTAGAGTCATTAAAACTGGCATTTCGTATGCCAGTGAGGAAAAAATATGCCTCTCAATAGATTTGGCACATTTTGGACTATTCCAAAATCAGAAAATGAAATGCCAAAATTTGCATCCTTTTCTGGATTTTCTATCTAAAAGTTTAAGCCTTGCCCTCCTGTAAACTGTGTCTACTTTTTACATTCCTGGGACTCAGTTTACCCCCAAAATGGGTTGTAAACTGATTAGTAAATGTTGGCCAAAATGTTCAGCCATGATTTCATAATACAAGATTTCATGCTTTTTTTCTATTGTACATTTTTTTTACTATCTGTCTACAATCCAAACAGCTGTAGTATAATCTGTCATTTTCGTGTATTATTACAGGTGAACAGCAAGTCATCAGAATCTAATTTGCAAAGCTCAGAACAACAGGTATGTTAAATGTTAAAGGTGTGATAGTACATAAAATAGTATTATTTTCTACCAGAGAAGGCTCCTTTAAGTGGGGCAATAATTGCCTGAATGACCGATTTGTGTGAACAGTGATTACTCAGCTCACCGATCCCTACTGCTACCTTTTCTTATGGGGCCCTGATGGTCTACTTCCTGGTTCTGGTTCAACATGCAGAAAATGCCTGAAGATGCCTACTCAGCCAATCACTGTGCAGTGGCAGGTCACCATTGCAGTCATTACCTGGCTGAGCAAGCATCTGCTGCCATTTTCTGTGTGTCAAGCCAGGACCAGGTAGTGGTGGCAGGTGAGGACCTGGTAAGCATTGTAATGGCAGTGATGGTGGGATGAGTAATGATTCTTTTTTTTAACCCATTCTGCTACATATATGCTGGCCAACACCTTTTAACACCTTTAACAATAGATCACAGATAAGTAATCACATTTTGTGTTGATATATCATAGAAAAGGTGTATTCTGTAGGATATATCAAGTATCTAAGTGGTCATCCCACCAATGGGACCTTATCTACTGAGAGAACAGATGTGAGCTTGACTCCCTTATTGTATCATACAAAATGGTGGTAGAGGCCGAGAGCATAAGAAAGGGAGTGCAGTTCAAGTACATGTGTTGATCCTCTCATTGAAGTTGATGGGATGTGCAGGGATGTGGCCAGTTGTTTGCATAATTCCCATTTATTATCATAGAGAGCTGCTGCCTACATTAAAGGGAGTCTGTCACCTCCATATGCCCATATAAAGCACTTAAATAGCCCCATAGCAGAGGTAATCATAAATGTAATGGTACCTTTGTCGCTTTCTTTTGATCTTTAGAAGTTGGAAAAACGTAGTTTAAATCGTATGCAAATGATCCGTTGGAAGTGCCCGGAGGCGGTGTTTACTGGCGTGGAGCCCGGGCTCCTGTGCTTTTTTACATATTTTCCCTGCCCCAGCCACTGCCTCTGCCCGCCCTGCACCTGACTCGGGTCCTCCTTCTGTGCCGGCGAGACCCCGTGCCTGCGCAGTCTCTCGCCGGGCCGGGGCATGCGCACTGCATGTTTCAGGTTTCGCGCCGTCCACTGCATGCGCAGTGACTTTGCGATGCCGTGCCCAAAATGGGCATTGCAGTGTGCATGCCCCCGCCTGGCGAGAGACTGCGCAGGCGCGGGATCTCGCCGGCACAGAAGGAGGACCCGAGTCAGGTGCAGGGCGGGCAGAGGCAGTGGCTGGGGCAGGGAAAATATGTAAAAAAAGCACAGGAGCCCGGGCTCCACGCCAGTAAACGCCGCCTCCGGGCACTTCCAACAGATCATTGGCATATTATTTAAACTACGTTTTTCCAACTTCTAAAGATCAAAAGAAAGCGACAAAGGTACCATTACATTTATGATTACATCTGCTATGGGGCTATTTAAGTGCTTTATATGGGCATATGAAGGTGACAGACTCCCTTTAATGTATGAATACACTCTAAGTTATTCAGAACTCTCGATACTATTTTGTGCTTCTAATATGTCTTAATGCATTTCTTAGTATGATTCAAGTGAAGAAGTTGCTCACCATCAGAATGGGGAGGTTAGTGGAGGACAACATGAAGACAATGGTGACCACGATGACATTCTACCTGCTATTGATAGCATAGATATTGAGGAACAACTCTCAAGTGTTTATGATGGAGATGACGCAGATAAGCGTGACGATAAGAGTGCAGCCCTGAAAGAGGAACATGTGGAAGATGCATTTAAAGAAAGCACTGAACATCCTAATAGTAGTGACAAAGATGATGAATATGATGATGAATCTGGAAGTCATGAGAACAAGTTTGACAAGTTTCTTGTAAGTAAATACCTTAATGAACCCCTCATATGAGAGCTTGATATTTGCTTTCTCAATGATGGCTCATTTGTCTGCAGCTTATAAGTTCTCCACCTGGTTGGGTCTGCAATAAATTTATGTTTATTCATAGCAATCAACCTGAGTAGGCAAAGCTGCATTCAGAATGACCTAATGATGAAACAGGAGGTGGATTTCAGACTACCTCATACTCTATGTAGCCATTGTACTGTAGTCACAGAGCTGAGCAAAGAAGTCATATCTATACGCACAGGTAATATTATTATAGGCAGGATTTAGAATGACAGATAAGACAGGATCCACCATTCACAATAGGTGATGTCAAAGCTATCTAGAAAACTCTCCCATAGAAGTCAATGAGGTCCCATCCTGACCATTGTGTATATGGCCCAACTTTAGATATCAGTCATCTGAGCTATTCTTCCCACCTTCCCTCTTATCCGAGCACAATAAGATAAATATACTTTTGTTCTTAAAAGGGAGAGAGGAGTAAAGGTAGATTTACATGTACCAATAATCAGACAGATTATTGTGATTGACCATTCCTGCGAATGCTCATTCTCGATAATCTGGCCATCTAAATGTGCTGCTGATCACCAGATGAATAAGTAAAATGCTTGTTAATCAGGTGACCCTGTCATTCATGCAGGCATATCATTGTTCCTACGGTAGGCAGCAGATCATGCTGTCTAAACAGTGATCTGCTGCTCAGAAACAATGATTCTGTAGGGGGACAAGGAATTGCAGGTAAATGCAGTAGTCTCCTTCACTGAGCAAGCAGCTAAATGTTGGGAAGAAGCGCTCCCTTCCCGACGATCAGCTGTTCCATCAGCCCGTGTAAACCTGCCTTAAAGGGAACCTGTCATCTCCGAAACATCCCCTGAACTAGAGTAAACGGTGTATAGTGTAAGTGATGCTGAATCCGAATATGTAATTTTTATCTTCGTACTCACTTGCATTCTGACGCTGCTCTCCCACAAACCAGCAGTAAAATGCACTCACTGGACTCCAGTGCTCACTCACATAATGGAGAGGACTCAAAGAAGAGTCCAGTGAGTGCATTTTACTGCAAGTTTGTGGGAGCACAGCATCGGAATGGAAGTGAGTATGAAGATAAAACTTTCATAATCGGATTCAGCATCACTTACACTATACACCGCTTACTCTAGTTCAGGGGGTGTTTCGGAGATGAC
Source organism: Rhinella marina (assembly GCA_900303285.1). Lineage (NCBI taxonomy): Eukaryota > Metazoa > Chordata > Amphibia > Anura > Bufonidae > Rhinella > Rhinella marina. Next base: position 178,038 of record ONZH01021251.1, on the reverse strand, counting down.
AGGTCCCCTTTAAGCCACTGTCAGACACCTCTGGCAGTAGCTTATCTCCCATGAGCACAAAAAGATCAATCATCCTGAAATTCAACATACTCGACCCTTCTCCCATCACCCTCATAAATATTAGATGGTCAATCAGCAGGCTGGCCAACATCCGTCTAATGTGTATGGCCACCTTAAGCTGTACAGAAGGTCTGAGAAAGCACACCTCATGTTTCATTAGTATCTCAGGATTCTTCTTCATGTGCCAGTTGTTTTTTCACTACTTTTCTGTGTGCTCAGAATGGCTGTATCAGAGTAAGTTCACAAAGAAGTCAGGAAATATTGAAGTGGTCTTAAAGGGGTTGTCCGGGTTCAGAGCTGAAACTGGACATATCCCCATCTTCCCCATTCAGCCTCTCTGACAAGAACATCAGGTATCGCCAACCTGTACATAAGTGATAACTTCAAAACTTTCATAGCCCCTGGGTGTTGTCTGGGTTCAGAGCTGAACCCATACATATCACTGTTTTCACCCAGGCCCTCTGATATGAGCATCGGAGTATTTCATGCTTCGATGCTCTCCCTTGCCCTGCTCTGAATCCAGCAGGGCAAGGGCTTTTTTTAGAGATCCAGTGATGTACCAGGCTTTCCATGGATAAGCTAGGCAGAGGCTTCTGCCTAGTAGTGAGCCCAGTGATATCACCGGCATTAATGAGCAGGCTTTAGCACTGTCCTAGCCTGTGTGGGGGTTCGCTCTGGTGGACACTTGGTAGCTGTGCAGGAAGCAGGGACACAGACAGGTGACAGTCCAAATCAAGTGTTTTTATTTCACACTTTCTTAAATAAACACAAGCATAGCCTTAACACTTCAGCTTAAATAAACAGAACCCTGCTCGGCTGAGCCAATACATACTACAAAACACAATTCCCTAACTATACGTGGGACTGGCTACCAGGCCCACGGGTATAAATCTCAGGTATTGGGTGGCACATGCAATACCTTCAGACGTTCAGTAGGCAGCTTCTCCAGGTATGGACACACTTCTCAGCTCTACACTGGGATTTAAATCAGGCCCTAATGACCCATGTGATCATCAGCTGTGGGCTGTTGGAAGCCCAGGACCGGAGCCCCGGGTGGAGTGAGCATCCCACTGCCAACCTCACTCACTCCAGTATAAGCAGGCCCAGTACTTATTTTACAAACCTGTCTATGTTAGCTATGGCTAACACATACAACACAGGCTATCAATCCTGCTTATGCTGTGTCTGAGTTAACCTGTTGGATTCCAGAGACACACCCAAGGCTTACCACACAGCACTTAACCATTTCAGGGGCAGATATCGGTTTTCCCAAACCATGCCCTTCTTACACCTGTTAAATGGCTAGGGTAGCACTAAAGCCCGTCCATCAGTGCCGGTAACGCCTGTCACCTGAAACATTGCTAGGCGAAAGCCTCCATCTAGCAGTCAGAAATGTAAACAAAAAAGTCCTTGCCCTATGAAACAACGCATGGCAAGGGAGAGCATCGGAGCATGAAATGCTGTGATGCTCATATCAGAGGGCCTGGGTGAAAATGGTAATATGTCCAGGTTCAGCTCTTTAAAGAGGCTCTAAAAGTTTTGAAGTTATCATCTATGTACAGGATTGACAGTACCTGATTGCTGGATGTCTGAATGCTCAGGGATCCCTAGAATGGGGGTCTCATTTCCCCAATCTGATGGAGCAGCAGTCAGGCATGCGCCCTGCTGCTTCATTCATTCTCTATGAGACAACCAGAAATAGCCGAGCGCAACCTCTGTTACATGTACATAGGGATTGCGTGGCATATTAACTGTCCTAATAGTAGGCTTAGAAGTACTTTGTCATGATTTATTTGAGTAGCGGGTACTTGACTTAGAAGAAAAGCCAGTATAGCCCACTTGAGATATAAAACTATTAGCATATAAAAACAACTGTGTACATTCTGTGTATAGTTTTTGGATGACCATTTTCTGTTATATCATTCAGGAAGCTCCAAAAAGTAAGGATGACTTGGACACTGCCACTAAAGTACATAAAGGGCCTTGGACACACTCAAAAGAGACAATGAAGGCAAGTAAAGAAGATCCTGCAAGGATCCAAGATGAAAAGATTCAACAGAGTATATCTCAAAAGGATAATGATGATGATGATGATGATGACCATCAATCAAATGAAAATGACCATGTAGACAATGATGATGCTGCGGAAGATGAGAATGGTGACTATGAAGACAATGTAACTATCAGTGCTGGAAACAGTAAAGAGGATAACCAGGACTGTGGAAATGAGAGTAAAGAAAATGAAGATATCAACAGCAAACCTAAGAAAAGTAAGAAGTACAGCTTTGAAAAGGACAGTGAAGAAATGCAAAGTGATGACTCAAACATATTAAATCATAACAGTGATTCCATTACAAACACCGATGGCAACTTAAGTAAGTCTTCTGGACGAAATAAAAATGTAATGAAAAAGACAGACAAGCAGATCACTACTAATAAAGGTAAAGGTCATGCCGTGACAAAAAGTAATGGCAGAAAGATCCAGCTTCAAGCTGAAAGACAGAACAGTAAGTCTAAGGAGCAAAGCCAAATGTTAAATGCCTATAAAAGCCCAGATAACCACAATTCTGAAGTAGTACATAGTATTGAAAATGCATTGCACGGCAAACAAGATGACTCACAAATATCCAATAGTCAATCACATGAAGATATGAATTCAAAAGTAGATCCTGACTCAAAAGAAGATAGTCATTCAAAGGAAGATGCTCACTCAAAAGAGGAAGTTCATTCTCCAGAAGACATTTACTCAGCAGAAGATTCTGAGGAAGACATAAACTCACAAGAGGACTCAATTGAAGACACTCCTTCAAAAGAAGACTCTCACTCAAAAGACATAGACTCAAGGGAAGATACACATTCACCTGACGATAAGCACTTAACTAGCAGTAAACATTACAGCACTCCAAATGAGGATCTAGCTGAGTCTAAGCAGTCAACTGAAGATGTAACACAATCAAAAGAATATATTAGTCAATCAGAAGAAGATGAGCATAATTCAAAGGAAAGTGGCAGCCACAGTAAATCCAAAGAAACGCTGCAATCAAAACACAATGAAAAAGCAATGGAAAAAATGAGTAAAGGTGCATCTGTGGAAGATAACAAGGAGTCCAAGTCTACACAAGATAAAAGTGAATCCATAGAAGACGATGATGGTGAACAAAACTCTAAAGAAGATTCTGAAGACACAGATTCGATAGAAAATGAAAGGAAATTACGTGGCACTGCCGCTGAGCCAGAGCAGGACAGAAGCAGTGAATCAACAGAAGTCAGTCATTCTTTCAAATCGATGTCCAATGTGTTAGGAAATAGTTCTTTGGAGGACAGCAGATCTTCCAGTAAGTCATCAGAGGTCAGCACTAATTCGAAACAGGACACCGAAGAGGATCGTGACTCATCAGATAGTGAAGACAAAGAAAGCACATCAGCAGAAGATAGTGAAAGTCAATCTAGACAAAGTGATGAATCAGTTGAGGAGAGGCAGGACAGTAAGTCCAGTGAGTCCAGTGAGTCTCAAGATGTCAGTAAAGAATCTTTACATTCTCAATTTTATAGCAGAAGGTTAATGTTTGGTGTTTACCAACGTAAAGCCATTGGAAATGATAATGACTGCCAAGATGGATACTAGGCCCAGGGACTTAACCTAGCTTATATAACATATAACCAGCATCTGCTTAAGAGGGATATGTTTTTTTGATTGTTACCTAGAGCTGGAAGACAGTATGCCAACCGCTGACATGAATGTATTGTTAGTTGTCTTCAATTTCTGAACATTAATAGATTGTACAGAATAACAACTATGTGATAAAAGTTATAATCCTTCCCTGCAGGACGAGACAGCAGAAGAAATATAAGCTAGGTATTCATTGTATCCAAAATGATACCTCAAAATAGTCTATTTACTATTAGTAAGAACCCACAAAGCACTGGAAGAGCTTTTTTTACCATGAATAGTCATATACTGTATCTTAATTGGACCTTTTTATTTAAACATTTTTGTTATTATAAATGTTATATCTTAAGGTGCATAAGCAGGGTCAAGTATGTTGCAAATATGAACTGTCCATATGTCCCCAACCCTTCTGTATACAGTTTACCAATTTGGCACTAAACCCTTAAGAGAATCTATTATCATAGACAGGCTTGAAAGTTCATCTTCAACTGTGACGATGTCCATGAGAGGAGCTATAGGGGTTGCACACGCAGCAGTCGCTCCTAGGCCCTAATGACTAGGTGGGTGGCAAAGGTACTTCTGCAAAATGGAAAAACACAAATAATATAAGTAAGACATGGTAGGTGGGGAGTTGTTTTGCATTGGGCCCAAGAGCTGCAAGCTACACCTTGATTGTTTGACATAGATGTTTTAATAGTATAAGAAGACAAATATTAAATATAATGAACCAATAGACCAGGACTAGGGTTAGTAGTCATTCTTTCATATGCAATCATCTCCAGTAACTGATCCTCTTCAGCAATTTTTTAAAATCTTAATATTATAAAAATATATTAAAGAGGGTTCTCTGGAATTTACATATTCATGACCTATCCTCAGGATAGGTAATCAATATAAGAATACCAGGGGGCTGACTCCCGGAACCCCTGCCGTTCGATTGTTTGAGGAACCTGCGGTGCAAACTGGAGCTCCAGTGAGCTCTGTGGCCTCCCCACAGCTTACCAAGCACAGTGCTGGCCACTGGATATTGGTTGTGTCTGGTATTGTAGCTTGAATGGGGCTGAGCTGCGCCTAGCCCATAGGACCAATGAACATGACTTCACATGTTCTAGGAAGAGGCCTAAGCACTGACAAAGCGCTGTGGCCTCTTCATGCAGCTGATCAATGAGGATTGGATTCGGATCCCCATCTCTCAGGTATTGATGATCTACTCCATCCAATATATAAATCCTGGAAAACCCCTTTAAGAATATTTATTATATTAAATTACACTTTTGATAAATTAAAAGTTGGGCAAACTGAAAAGTCCAACAATTATCTGTTCTCTTACCGTACGTAAGCTCATAAAAGCTATGGGTAGCCATTTGGCAAACTTCAAAGGTATTTCAACAAGTTATTGGTGAACTTCATGCCAATTGATGAGTGAGGTGTTTCATGAGTTCTCAGCAATGTCTATATGTAAAACATGAAAACTAATTTCAAACAGCACCACCCTTGTACATAGGAAGTATCTGTCATTGCATCTCAGCCCCATGCCCTTGAATGGAGCTAACCAATGCAGCCCATAGTTGGGCCGCTTCTGGATAAAACGTAAACCTGCTTTCAAAATTCATACAACTCCATAACTTTAATCCATGTCGACATTCAACCAAATGTAATGTTTTATATATCATGAAAGCAGTTGAGTATACAATAAATGTTTGTTAAAGGCAGCATGATGGTTCAGTAGTCAGAACTGGTTCCTTGCAGGACCAAAGTTCTAGGTTTGAATCCAACTAAGGGCCACATCTGTATGGAGTTTTTATGTTCTCCCTGTGTTTATGTGGGTTTCCTCCCACACACCAAAGATATATGGGGACGGGAGGTAGGGGAGCTATTCAAAATTGTCCCTACATTCATCATATCAAGATTCTCTGCGCAAAACTAAATGTATTCATGTTGTTTAGTGCATTTTACTCAAAAGTCTAGCCTAATCTATGGAGGAACTGTAGTTACACTGCTCACCACTACAATGTGGACGGCTAGCAGGTAAACAATGAAGAGAATGCAGCACTCACACAGGCATTGTGTTCTCTTCAAACAGCTGATCGGCATGGGTGCTGGGAGTCAATATGATATTGATGACCAAGCCTGAGGATAGGTCATCAATATAGGAAACTGCCAACCATTTTAAGGAAACAGTGGTGCATCGGTCCACTCGACAGTCTCCATAAACCTGGCCACATGGGACTGGTGCTTAGTCCCTTCTTGCCATGGAAACAGCAAGATGGAACAATCCCTTTGTCATTTCCCTTTGTCAATTCATGCCCTTACTCACCAAGCCACACACCCTGGCCCAGTGACAAACAAGTGTCTAAGGAACCTTGTAAATGTAGTGCATGCACATGCTCTATAATTCTGTCTCATCTGAGCCACAATTCTGGCACATTTCCATTAGTAAATCCGGCACAATATAATTTTTCCTTCTTAACTAACCGGCTTCATTCTCAGAAATAATTCTTGGTCAATAATTATTGATGTAATTTGCAATTTCCACAGTCAATGTGTGATTATTATAATAAGTATTCTGCACTGTCATGCCATTTTTACCTGATTTCTTTTACCTGCATTTATTGCAGTGCTGTATAATCTATAGGTTCATTCGAAATCACTTTCAACTGTTTTATTTTCATCTGTAATATAAGAATGAAAAATCAATATTATCTTGGCCAATTTTACATTATTTTATTGTATCATTATGTAATGCTCAATCTGTTGGTGGTTTAAAGGGGTTGTTGGATCCTGGCTGCTTGCTCCCCTGCTGCAGCGCTCGGGTCCCCCATTGTGAACATCCAGGTTTGATGCCGGAAGTGACGTGCCCCCCTTGCATCACATGACCGATTGACATAACTCAATGGGGGCAGATCACCATATCAAACCAGATGTTGACATCGGGGAACCAGAGCTCTGTAGCTGCTGTAGTGGAGTTGGGGCAGGGAGCAGCTAAGTATGCTTTCCTCTGCAGGCCCGGCCACAAGCGGGGGTCTATAGAAAGATGCGCAGCAGGTTTTCAGGCTCTGTTCACACTAGCATTATGGCTTCCATTCATTTTAGGGCCATGAATACTATGACAGATGCATTTTCTAATATATCCCAATGAATCTTGATGGGCCCATCAATATAGCTTATGTCAAGGTTCTGGTGCTTCTAAGAAAAGGCTGGAGAGGACACAATTCTTTACAGAAAGGTTAAAAATACCAGAAAGTGAATAGTGCCAATGTGAATACTGTACATAAAGTCAAATATGGTTATGTTACCAAAGCAGAAATCATCATAATAATAATAATACTATGCCACTGACACCAGTGTCAATGCCACTGATTGAATCATCAAATATTTGGTACAATAAGTGTTTCATATGTTGTAATTGTTTGTATGTATTAGTCGATATTGTTGTGATGATGTTAACTATTTTATTTAATTGCATACTGAAATAAAAGTATATAAACTATGTTCTGTCTATTCTGTTATGACCACTGTTCTCCTTGTCCCCAGCTGAAAGGGGTTATCCCAAGATTAAAGTGTAACTGTCATTTTTTTTACTTGCTAGTTCATTAGAGCTAGGCATGTATACCCAAGTTAGTCTGTCAATGATTGCCAAAAGATCTGTAATTACCTTATAATAACAGCTTTCATAAATGTCCCCTGTCCCTTTCTATTGGTCTCTTAAAAAACATTGCTAGGGCTTTTCTGTCTTCCCTTTAGTGTAAACAGAAAACAGACAATGCACACTATATGCCTGTATTAGGCTTCAGAATGAGGAGGCGTGTCTCTCAGAAATCCAATCTAATTGGCTGGCAGGAAGCTGCTGGCTATAGCAAGTGCCTGTGTGAAATGAGGGAAGGCAGTTTTGGCCTCAGAGAATTGGCAGAGGAGCCATCTTGAGAAGATCCTCATATTGTAGGGTTCAAAACAGCCATAACTAAGGGAAAAGCTCAATGAAAACAGTGATATGTGAAGAAACTAAAGATTGCTTTATGCATAATGCTGCGGTAGCAGTAACATATGGAAAAATGATTTTTCTATGAAAACATGACAGTTACACTTAAATGTAATAAATGAAAATCAGACATCATATAGTACATGACAATCTCTTTCGAACAAAGCTAGAGCCAGCTTGTACCTCACATGGATACAGAGTTTTCCCAGATTGCTCTGATTACTCTGCTAAATTTATTTCAAGCTGGCAGCTCAGGGGGCGTGTCCTGTCTGTTGCAACTAGTGGTATTTGAAATATGGAGCTGAGCATGTACTTTCAGAGAGGTAGACAGAAAAATTTGAAAAAAGAGAACAGCAGGTAGCGCTATACAGATAGACGTCATTGAATATCTCAATAGCTATAGTAAATTTGTAATTATACGCAATTACAAAAGTAATCAGATCCAGGTGCTGGTTTTAAAACTGTAGAATATTATTTGTGGTGGTACATCTCCTTGTCAGATGACTAAGGGTGGAGCTGCACTCTGCTCCAGGGCCTGTTATTCTCAGCCATTTCCTTACAATCTGTACCTGGATGAGCCAGAAATAAGACAAACAGCAAAGCTATAAAGACTGACACCACTACTAATTGTAATAAAATGTCATCTTTATTAAAGAGGTTGTCCGCGTTCAGAGCTGAACCCGGACATATCCCCATTTTCACCCAGGCAGTCCCGTTATGAGCATCGTAACATTTCATGCTCCGATGTTCTCCAGTGCCCTGCAGGGTACAGGTATCTGGGTGTTATGTTGCATTTATATGTATAAAAGGCAGCTTGTGAAATCATCTATTACTTATGACTGATGCAGGGTCTACACAGAACTCATAGGCACAAATTAAAACCACTCATGGACAGCAACATTGTAATAACGAAGCATTCAATCTTCGAGACCAAAAAACCTTACAACATTCTTAATTTCTTATCCAGTAAGTATTTCTTTCAAAGCTGACCCGCTGAAGCCGACCTACATCCAGATGATGGCTGCAGTGACCCACCGGGATCAGCTGCAATGGTGGTTGGAAGCTCCGGCATACCATACATTTTCCATTTAGAGAAATTATAGTCATCAATCAATGGTCATCCATCTAGTACATGAACAGGCTTGGTCCCCCCACTTCATGACATTCATAATACCGTAATAATACTGGGGCAAATGAGCTTAGGTTATCGCAATGATACAACCCTTTAATTGTGTATTGCATATCACATAAAGGTTGTTTAATATAACAAATTATATAAATTATAATTCAGTATTTCCATCAGTTGTGTAATTATCTTTCACACTGAGTTTGCACAGGAAGGGTTATAATGGTGGTAACATTGTTAGACCCTATTGATGTTCTCTCTTGACTGTTCTTCATAGAAAGCCTGGGTGACTGAGCACTTGATTTGATGAATACGGCAAAAAGAATGATTAGGCTGTTTGGAAAGTAGCCTAGTGAGTAATGTGATGCTGGGAAGCACACAATTGGAGTGACTAGTATATTCACTGGGGTGTTGTAACTGTATTATACTGTACCCGCAATTACGACTCATTTGGATTGGTTGATGGAATGATTCCACAGAGGTTAAATCTGCGCTCTTACCTGCACTAAACCTGTGTATGTCCAGCCAAACAAGCACTGCATGCAGCATTGGATGATCGGGTATGTTTAAAAAGTCCTGGATTTGGTATTCTGGAATACAATTGTAATGTATTTTGAGTTTTTCAGTCATCAGAGTTGTTTTTAGAAAATACGTTAGCCAGCTAGTTCTTCTGGCAGTTTTGGTGAAATTTGTGGCACGGTTAAGGCTTTTGACAGTAACTATAGGACAATCCTTAGTTAATGTTACAGTATATAGAACTTCAGGGTCCTACAGGGACATTGATTTATAGTTCTGTGCCTGGAAAAGGATGTTTTTATAGCATAATAAACAATAATATTCCAGAAAATTATTAAATACAAGCACTGTACTAAAATCTAACAACTCACAACTAGATCATTTGAAAACTAACTTACATAGTTATGTAAATCAACTGTCTTATTTCTATTAACTGTGGGATGTAGTGTATCTTCTTTGTATAATCAACTATATAGTGCATGACCTGGTATATTCTCATCCATTTATGGCAATGCACTTAATTAGGCTGCATATCTGTAATCCAGATGACATGCAAAAATCCATTGTAATCAATCTGCTTAGTGACTATTTTTGGCTTGAAGAAGGCTTATAAGAAGCTGAAATGTTGCCCTTATGGATATGATGGGAATGGACTAAAGACTAAAGAAGATGTTAGCCTTTTTTGATTATTTTTTATTCATGGAATTGCAGTGGTTTGACCCTAACCACTAAAAACTGTATGTATCTTGAATAAACAGATTATGCATTGGTGCTGTCTTCATTTTTGCCATTTTTGAGAATCAATGACTATCCATGGTGCCCCAAAGTTTACTTACATGTATCATCATTTTCAGTTTCTAAACAGTGTTATGTACATACTTTGGTAAGGACTTCGCCAGAGGGGGTCACCATGTCACATGTAGCCAACTTTTCCTGTGTCTGTACGTGGTCCATGTGCCCTGCCCTAGCAATGCATATAATAAATAACCAATTACTATCCAGTTCTGAGATACATTGTATTTACCTATTGATGTTTGAACATTTGTAGAAAACTAGACTTTTAGTTGTCAGTTTTTCTAATGTAAGAATTTAGGATTGGACAAAATACATATTTCAACGGCTTTATGATCATGCCAAGTGGTCATGTAATTGGTTCCATTGCCCTATAATAGTCTTCAGAGTACCACACATATAGTTGTTGTGTATATCCAAGGATAGTCCCAGTAATTATAGACTTCTCTGCACTAGTTTTTAAAGTGACAAAAGTTCAACTTTACTATGATTACATTGACCATATCTTTGATGTTCTATATGAGAGATGTAATTATCAAAATCATTTCTGGTTTCATAGAAAAACATTAACATATGACGGCCCACGTAGAGGTTTCAATATGATACTTAAGTATACAGGGGCATACATAGGATGTCAAGTAGGTAAGATCAGTGTGTCTACATTAATAACACCATTTTAGCCAGTAAAGTTTCCTCCACAGTGCCAGTAGACTGATCCCTATGAAGAGGGCCAGCTCAGTACTCCCATACAATACTGCTATCAGAGGGTAATGGTTTTACTACAGCTTTAACGCGTTAGAGGATATATCACTGGTGTTCTAAGATAGTAAAAACTAAAATAGAGAGGGCGGCTGCAGCAGCTCACAATTTCAGATGGCACACCAACGTATTTGAGTTTTAGCATGCATATTTTTATTTCATTCAGCCGTAAACAGTGCAGACATCAGAACAGCAAAGTTTCAGGCCTATATATTGAAGTGCCCTTTTTCTACCAAGTTAGGAGCACTGTGGACAAGTTCTGGCTGCCTTGTGAGAGACAGAGAGGGAGGCTGGAGCAGTTAATTGCACAGTTGCCAACAGTTCCAAATTTGCTAGGATTATCCAAATTTTCAGAGACAATCCCACAAACCCCACACAGAATTGGGCCTTACCTGCCTGGTTTGTGATATGTCCAGGGTTGCGGGTTTTACATGTCTCAATTTTACCAACAGATATTTGGAAATGTGTAACAATTCATAATACTTATCAGTACTTCTCTGTAATGTGCTTCTGAGTGAGAGAGTTAGGGACCAAAATCTCTAATCCCTATGTGTACTCTATGGGGAGACATCATTACCACAAGTCATCAACCACCAGTTTAGGGACAGCTGAATATTATACATATAGCCTGCAGAGGGAAGACTTCTAAAAAATGCAATATACATGTCATATAGTGACCAGATATAGTGCTATCACTCATGTATATGCAATAGGCCTGGTAAGGGAGCAGGGTAGAGGCACAGAGCTGCAATGCTGGTGGTAGTAGTTACTCATGGTGTTGGTCCTCACTCTAGCACTCCCTGAGCCCTGCAGTAATAGGAGGGGTGTACCCCTTTTTACCCTCAGGGCACAACATGGACTTGGAGGCTTCTGCCTTGTGTTAGCTAGTCTAACTAACATCTTCCAGTAGATGTCAGATGGTGGGGTGCAACACAGGAGAACAGACTAGGGCCGGTGGATGCAGGGATGAGGGAGGTAATGACCAGGCCATCTTGCTTATACCAAATGACAGTCCATTACTGAAGATAAGTGGCATAGTGTAAGTACAAGTGGTAGACACAGTCAGTACTTAGGTATAACAAAGGGCGGTTTTCTCCCAAAGACTGTGTATAAGGGGTAGGCAGTATGATGGTCCCCTCTAAATCTCTCACTAAGTAACCCATAAAATCTTCCCAATTGACCAAAGGCATGCAAGTCCTTTGATCTATATTTCTGCACTCAACTATGTACAGTACAGTCCTACAACAGATGACCAGTTCATTTTAGGAGTGTGGTGGGTGCTAGAAACAATTAACTCTAACCATGTGCAGTAAAATCCAAAGCCGTAAGCTTGCGTTACCTTTATTGTTCATGAACTGGTCCTCAAGCTTCTGTAAAAGTCAGTTCTGTTCTCCCTTAGAGGCTAGCTCTTAGCACAGTTGCTTTTCTGGACTCTTCAGTCATATGGATGGTGTCTACCTATAGTAGTATTTTTTCTTGCTTTAGCTGGTCTGGCTTACACACCAACAGCAGCCTACACCTCTTTCCTCTTGGCTGACTTGCCATCAACAACTCTCTACCAGGGGAAATTGAGTCCAGATCAACAAATGGCAACTGTTACTAAGGACTGCCAGTTAATTTCCCTTCTATATACAGTCTTTTGGATTACATAGTACATAGCAAAGTATAGCTATAGCAGCAAACTATAGTGTATATTAACATTTACCATTTGGCAGCTTTAGCAGTGAATCACCAGGTTACTGCATGCACACATGGATTATTCTAAAAAGTTATTTGAAATTACAGGTATATTTTATATTTTAAAGATGACCTGTAACATCTCCTGAGATGTCTTAGTAACTACTTCCATCCTCTTGAAATTATTTTGGAGAATCCATTCTTATAACTCCCTGTTTTGCCATTCCTTTTTTTATTCCTGCTAGAAGTTATAAATGAAATAGTAGCAGTCTGAAATGAAGGTTCACATGAGGGCTACCACCAACTGGAAACACCCTGCTGGACCTACGGTGAAATTTGGTAGTAATTTATTAATAACTTCTAGCAGCAATAAGAAAGGAATGGCACATCATAGAGTCACAAGAATAGATGTGTCAGAAGCATACTGTCAGAAGCATACAGAATTTCACCACGTAATCACTAGAGGTCATCAGTTCTTGTGTCTTGTTGTTTCCTTCTCCCGCCACTAGAGGTCAGCAGTTTTACTCATTGTGCCAGAGACTTTGCCCTTAAGAAACATGGTGGAAAGAAGATTGTCGGGGAGCCATCTTGTTTCCTGTTTTTGGCCTTTAAATAGGCTCTCAGCTGTTTCTGAAGTTGCTTGAGTATTGTTTGTACTTCAGCTCCTGTTGAATGAACTTCCCTTCATCTAGCTACCTACTTGAACTTACCCGTTCATACATCAGCATCGTATCTTCAGTCTTCTACAGTCGCTCCTGATCTTCTCCGGCCTGTGGATTCCCGTCTCCATCAGATTATAACAAGATGTTCTGGAATTGTCATCACAAGAAGGATGCAAGGAGTCTCTAAAACAGTCATTTGAGAAGAGATTACAGGTCCCCTGGCTGTCTACAACTAGAGGAAGCTCACTGCATAAGGACTTATGATGTTCATTTTGCAGTCAATAACACAGTATAAAGACATTGGCGGTCAGCCCCTCTGTGGTCTCTAGTGGTCCGGCAAAGACTAAGGAATGAAAGAGGAAATACCTCACCCCCTTGTGTATACCCAATGTACTGTATGCAGAGCAATTTAGAAGGGAAAGTTTCTAAGAAAAACAAAAATGCATCTTCTCCATTAAAGAGGTCCTTTCATGGGTCCACACACTGCTAAATAATTAACAGGTTTTGGAGGGCATGGGCTGGGGAGTTGGGGGTACTTACTATTTCTTCAGGGCGCAGCTCCGTTGGCCCGCTGCGCCCCTGTGAAGATCCGGCGCATGCTATGCAAATGCATAGCATCGGAACAGGGAGGAAGAGACGCCAGGGATTCTCAATGGGCGTCTCGTTCTACCTGGCTGTAGCGCTGTCTAATCGCAGCAGAGAGCGTCACAGCCAGGGAGGAAACCTTCCCCGGCCCATGCCCTCCAAAACCTGCTACTTATTTAGCAGTGTGTGGACCCATGAAAGGTCCTCTTTAATTGTATTTTTAATTCAATTAGGGTGGGTTCACATCAGCGTTATGCTTTCCGTTTGTGTTTTCCGTTATAACATGGTTATAACGGAAAATAACGGAAACCATAAGACGGAAGTCAAAACGGAAGCCTTTAGAGGCATTCCGTTTTGATCCGTCATAATAGAAGCCTATGAGAATCATAACGGATCCGTTTGGTTCCCGTTATGCAAGACGGAAAACAAAGTCCTGTCGACAGGACTTTTTTTTCCGTTCTACATAACGGAACTCAGACGGATCCGTTATGATTCTCATAGGCTTCTATTATGACGGATCAAAACGAAATGCCTCTAAAGGCTTCCGTTTTGACTTCCGTCTTATGGTTTCCGTTATTTTCCGTTATAACCATGTTATAACGGAAAACACAAACGGAAAGCATAACGCTGATGTGAACCCACCCTTATATATACATGTGTATGTATAACATTTTATTGATAAAAAAATATTTTTTATTCCTCTTTCAAGAATGAAGACCTTTTTCATTTATGGATATGTCCTTGGTTTAACTCTTGCATCACCAGTAAGTAAAAATATTAATAGTAAGCTACTAAACATTACCATTTCTATTGCCAGATCAATTCTGCCCAGGAACAGCTCCTACATTAAAGAATGTCTGTCACCATAATGGTCTGAAACAATCATTCTAAATATATTTGGCAAAATTTGACAGTAATTTTTTTTCCAGTAACTTTCTGCTATCCTAAATTATACCTGTCTAAAAAAAAAATGCTGATGCTGAATACTTATAGGGGGGTCTACCATGGTCCAGCCCTCTTTTTTAACACAAAGGTCGTATTGAAATTGGAAAAACCCTCCAGAAAATGCCACATTTTTGTAGATTTCAAGTTTATGCCTGAAGTAAATATAGTTGGCCCAAAACTCAGGGGACACAAGTGTATTTTAACCCTTTAGTAACATAACTAATTTTAGCCTTAGGGACCTATAACATTTTATCACCTCTGGGTTCAAGCAGTCTTTTTAAAAAAAAAAATCCTTCAATTTAGCTATATGAGTCTTTGAGTTGTAGTTATTTAGGAACCATTTGAGGGTAATGTAGTGCATTAAATAACTTTTACTTTAATTTTTAAGGGGGAAAATACAAAATAGCAATTTTAACATTATTTGTGGGATTTATTTTTATAGTGTTCACAGTGTGATATAAGTAATATGATAGCTTATTCTGTGGGTCAGTACGATTTTGATGATGCCAAATTTATATAGGTATATGTATATAATATATTATATTATATATTATAATTTATAATATAATAATCTTAGTGTCGCTGCGTTCCAAGACATATAACATTTTTATAGAACATAACTGTGAAATATAAACCTTACTGATGTTTGTGTGTGGGGTACAAGTGTTTGATGTGATATATTTGACACCATAAGGCTTGTTCACATGGCGGTGTCAGTATTGCGGCCCGCATACGGCAGGTCCACAATACATGGGAACCGGTCGTGTGCACCTCGCATCACGGATCGCTGACCCATTCATTGGAATGGATCTACAATCCCAGAGATGAGGTGCGGTGTGGAACGGGGGCACGGATTGGAATCCCATGGGAGCACTACAGAGTGCTTCTGAGGTGTTTCTGTCTGTTCCTCTGCACCGCAAAAAAATTAGAACTTGTTTTTTTGCAGTGCGGACAGTTGGATGCAGATCGCGGACCCCATTGAAGTGAATGCGTCCGCGATCCGTATGTAGAAGCCCCACAGTCGTCAATTTGTGGTCCGCAGCACGGGCACGGCCAGCCAACGGCTATGTGAACAAGCCCTAAGTCAGATTCTCAAACAAGACCAGACCCAATCTCTAGGTGCTACACTGCCCAAGATATGAAGAAGCTTCAGCTACTCCCTTCACCCTGCTGCCCATGCTCTACTTGGGCTGAACTGTTAGGTTCTTTACTGAAAGGTTGTTTACTGGCCATCTTATGCAAAATCACTGTGACCAGTAGTGACTCAATTACAACATCACATATTACACTGATCAGTGCAATGCATTCTGTGGGCATCTTTATCTTGACCTATCAAAAAAAACAAAAGTCACATATGGGGTCATTTATTAACCTGAAAAACACCTACATTAGTCGTATATCAGGCGCAGATTGCGGTCAGTTGCGCCTAAATCTGAGACTTTCCCCCGCTGACGCCAGGTCTAAAAAAGTGGGCATGGAGTGGAAAAAAGTCTGAATGTAAGCCAGCTAGAAAGGTGTCTTACATTTAGAACTGGGGTTGGATGTGCCGAAGTTATGGAGAGGCCAGTGCCAGCTCAGGGGCTTTATTTAGACCAGCTTTTAAAACACTGGTCATAATAAATGACCTCCATAGTTCTATTATACTTATTATAATGAGGATTACCTTGCGGATCACATTTTCCCCTTACGGCAGCAGTAAAGCGCTAATTGATTACTTATGTAAATAGTTTTACCTCTGCGTTGACTGATATAGAAGGACAATATTTTGTAGTTTATTTTCACTGGCACAGTACTGCAGAAAGGAAAAGCAGCCAAAAATTCTAATAAAAAATGTGTTTTTCATGAATATTGAGTTTAAACAAAATATCTGTTTCTGATAGACACGTCCTTTTAAAAAGACATAAATTCAACATAATATGGTACAGATATAACCTGAATGGCAATATTTTAGTCTACCATTGTGACAAGTAACATATATCTGTATATATTTATTTTTCAGATCACCAGATTTGAAGTATGCAAAGAAGGCCTGAGGTGGAATGACAATACTCAGAATAATGAAGAGGATCAGGAAAAAACTGCACACATACAAATACAGCCACATAGTGCAGAAACACCAAAAATGGATCCCCCAATCCAGTCAACATTAAATTACACAGTCACTGGTACACAAGCAAAGAGGGATGAGTCAGGAATTAAAATAAGAAAGAATCCCATAATCAAATACCAATGTAAAAGAGATCTGGGTCATATGATGCAACTACAAAGGCGAACCAGTGGAAAGAAACATAAGCCATACAAAATCATTAAAAGTCACAATGCTGATAACAGATCGAGAAAAATTCAAGTAGATGATCTTTTCAAACACAAACTGGTAAAAGGAAGCATCCTAAAACAATTACAGAAAAGAAGCACTGACTATGAAGACACTCATAATGATTCACCGGATATTTCTTATGATTGGGATGCTCAAGAAGACTTCAATGAGAATGATGATTCGCAAGAACTGAAGGAGTCTGGAGGCTTAACCAAAGATACAGAAGATTTTGCCTCAAATCTCATGAATGAAAAGAGTGACTCAAGTGAATCAGATTACATTAGATCAAGTGAGTCAAGTAAACCTAGAGGTTCCTCAGAATTGAGCAGCCCTGTGGGGGCAAATGAGTCTAGCCACAATACTAAATCAAATGAATCCATCAGTGAAGTCATTAAGAATCCAATTGCTTTGAATGAAGCGAGTGACTCTCAAGAATCATCTGAGCCGAATGTTCAAAACAGTGTCTTCACTACTCCAGTCTCCATCAATGAGACCGTCAATGGACTTAGTGAATCTAGGATTTCAAATGAGACATGGAGTCAATCCAATGAACACAATGAATCTAAAGTCTATTAATTCTACTTCCAATGAATCAAATATTTTAAGCAATTCTAACACCACTAGTCTTTCGACAGAGTCCACCACACACTCAGATTACAGCATAGAAAAAAGCAGTCAATATATAGAAGGCACCACAATCACAGATGGCATTGAAGACCATGAAATACATAGTTGTCTTATTAACGGTATCATTAGTGTCTCTTTAAATGAGAAGGGTTAGAAAACAAAGCATCAACACTTGTTACATTAGAGCAATCATGTGACTCATGCAATACCACTTTGTATTAAACTACAGTAAGTTCATGCCAATAAAAGCATTTCACAAAATTTAGATTTTTTCTGTTAAACTCTTTTTTTTGTAGCTTACACAGTGTTCTGCCTAGAAGACAGATTGCCACTCACATTAAATGACCCTTTACACTGGCTGACAATCATTCAGATAATCATAATGAGTGTCCATAGGAATGCTTGTTACCGATTATCTTCCAGTGTAAAGGTGCCACCGATTACTCAATAAATGAGTGAAATGTTTATTCATCGGGATGTATGATAATTTGTGCAGACACCAAAATCATTGTTTGCCAGCAGCAGATCATGCCGTCTTAACAGCCTCTGCTGCTGGCGAACAATGATTCTGTATGGGGACGACATACTGTAGAGGAGATCACTGCATGTAAATTGTAGAGGAAAGTGCCCAGCAAATATATATATATATATATATATATATATATATATATATACTTATATAATGCCCCCTGTAGTATGCCCCATTGAAGAGGGAAGTATGAAGTGTGCAGCTGTATGGTATATAGTATTTCACTACACCACTCCCCCTATACATCGAGCATTAACCCATGCATCCTTTCCATGATGCCTGCTCATAGCCATTATCCCTTTCACCCTGCTACATCCCTGCAATATTAACCTAAGGCTACAGTATTCTCCTTGTCAGTGACGTCATGCGATATAACCTAGCGCTGAAGGCGCTCACTGTATCTAGGGCTTATATTCGGAGTAGGGCTTATATTTTAAGCCTACTCAAAAAACCCTGCACATTAGCGCTAGGGCTTATTTTCGGGGTAGGGCTTTTTTTTGTCATTTTTTCCACACCTGCCTTAAAGGGGTATTCCAGTAAAGTAAATTAATTTTTGAAAAACTGCATTAAGGCTGCAAGCAGTGACCCAACCAGAACCATACCTATACATATAACCAGAGCTTAAATTTACCTTGCAATCCATTTGTCTAGCTCATGTGTGAGCCTGCAGCACACTGAGAGTATCATGGCGCCTAATCTTCCCTCACAAAACTACAATCCCCACAATGCCTAGCTTTCTTGCTGTGAGTTTGTGCTTGTTCATGAGTGTTGATGTTTACTGATTGGCTGCCTGATATTCCAGTCCAGACACACCCCTCTACTCAGTAATCACCAGCACACTAACATTTAGCTAGAGAACTGATAGCAACACACTG
The DNA here is from genome assembly GCA_900303285.1 of Rhinella marina. Taxonomy (NCBI): domain Eukaryota; kingdom Metazoa; phylum Chordata; class Amphibia; order Anura; family Bufonidae; genus Rhinella; species Rhinella marina. Next base: position 158,919 of record ONZH01021251.1, on the reverse strand, counting down.
AACATGCTCGACCTAACAAAGGCTCAGAACTACAGGTCGATGCCATGGTAACTTATGAGGAAACACAGTGGGTAGCAGAGGAAGAAAACTGCTTTATAACTACTGAACGGTAAACATGTGAAATTGACATGATATTAGGTAATTATTGAAGATTAATTAGTCTAAAGCATAAGTTATATTTATGGTAGCCAGAATACCCTTTTAATCTATTTTTTGCACAGTGCTGTGTGTATCTAATAATAATAATAATAATAATTATATTTATTTATATAGCTCCACCATATTCCGCAGTGCTTTACAAATTCATAGGGTTCACGTACAAACAAAAGTAATTGGCTAAGATACAACTGAAACAAAAGGAGTCAGGGCCCTGCTCGTAAGAGTTTACAATCTATGAGGATTTGGGGGTGACACATAAGGTAGTTGATTGTGATAAGTAGGATTTGAGCCACAATTGTACTGAAAGGAGTGGTGCCGGCTGATCTCCTTCAAGTTTGGGACTGTTAGAGGATCAAGTTTAGGCTAGAGGAGTTGGTGGGGGAGAGGTTTAGTCGGGGAAAGGTCATTTTAGGGAGCTTGGTAAGCCTGCCTGAAAAGGTGTGTTTTTAGGGCACGTTTGAAGATAGGAAAGTTCAGAACTGACCTAATATTCCGGGGCAGAGTATTCCAGAGAGTAGGGGCAGCTCGGGAAAAGTCTTGAAGACGGGAGTGAGAGGTACGAATTATGGAGGATATTAATCTTAGGTCGCTAACAGAACGGAGAGCACGAGAGCAGGAGATGTATGGAGGTGCAGCACTGTGGAGAGCTTTGTGGGTGAGGGTGAGAAGTTTGAACTGTATTCTGTGGTGGATGGGCAACCAGTGAAGTGACTGGCATAGACTAGTAGGAAAAAAACACAATGCAGCAGCACTCTCCATTAAATCCAGGGATGCAGGTACCAACATGCATGCTGAGCCCACTCTATACCTCACCTGGTGCCTCACAGCTTCCAATACATATACTGAAAGCAGGCTACAGCTTTATACTTACTCTGATTAAAATCAGCCTATAGGGCAGACAGGCTTATCAGGAGTGCAAGACTGGCTGGAGTAGCCACACCTCCAGATCAGTACAACTGCAAAAAAAGGAGATCAGTCAGCACATCCAATGTGCAGGTGCATGCTGCCATGGCTAGAGACACAAAGGAAAAAAACACAATGCAGCAGCACTCTGCAAACACAAATAATGTACAATAATGCCATAGTCATATAAAACATTCTAGTGCCAGTGCTACGCTTATTTTGCAAAATTGAGATTCTTGGCAAATCATTTTGTACAAAATTATTTGGGCCCGTCTGCCAAGCGTCAAGGCGATCTCTTTAAGATGGGAACCTAACACTAATTCCTACCTGTTAGGTGCCATAATGGCCACCATAAAATTCAGGGAGTGTTGGTTACACATGCATGCTGGGTCCACTCTGCCTCTGCCATTTTTGGTGCCTAAAAGGCCTCCGTTAAATCCAGAATCCCCCTGATAAGCCTGTCTGCCCCATCGGATGTGCTGACTGACCCCCTTTTTTGCAGTTGGCATAGACTAGTAGCATCAGTGTAACGGGAGGACATATAGATGAGCCTGGCTGCAGCATTTAGGACAGACTGAAGGGGGGAGAGTTTAGAGAGTGGGAGGCCGAATAATAGTGCGTTGCAGTAGTCAAGACGAGAATGAATCAACACAACAAGAGTTTTTACAGTTTCAACTGTAAGAAAATTCTGGCGATATTCTTGAGGTGCAGACGACAAGAGCATGTAAGTGTTTGAATATGGGGAACAAAGGAAAGATCAGAGTCAAATGTGGCCCCAAGACAGATGGCACGTTGCACAGGAGTTATGAAATTGAAATATCACGTTTAGGTGGGTTAGCAGATGGGGGAAAGACAAGAAGTTCAGTTTTAGAGAGGTTTAGTTTTAGATACAGAGAGGACATGATGTTATAGACAGCTGCCAGACATTTACTGGTGTTTTGGAGTAAAGCAGGGTTGATTTCAGGGGATGAAGTGTATAGTTGGGTTTCGTCAGCATAGAGATGGTACCGGAAGCCAAATCTACTGATTCGATGGTGGCTGTATAGAGGGAGAAGAGTAGAGGACCTAGTACTGAGCCCTGAGGAACGCTAACATCAAGAGGGAGAGGAGAAGAAGAAGAGCCAGCAAATGATACACTAAAGGAGCGGCCAGAGAGATAGGAAGAAAACCAAGAGAGAGCAGTGTCTTTGAGGCCAATTGAGTGGAGCATGTTGAGGAGGAGTTTATGGTCTACTGTATCAAACGCTGCAGAGAGATCCAGAAGAATCAGTAGAGAATGATCACCATTTCTTTTTGCTGTTAGGAGATCGTTAGACACTTTAGTAAGAGCAGTTTTTGTAGAGTGAAGAGGGCGAAAGGCACATTGTAAGGGGTCAAGAAGAGAGTTTGCAGAGAGATAGCTTATTAAGCGACAGTAGACAAGACGTTCAAGGAGTTTAGAGATGAAGGGGAGGTTAGAAACAGGTCAGTAGTTAGCAGCACAGGTCGGGTCAAGAGATGTTTTTTTTTTTAGTAGTGGGGTTATAACAGAGTGTTTGAAAGAGGAGGGAAATATACCACAAGAGAGAGAGATATATATATATACAGATATACAGGTATCTATATATAGGTATATATAGATATATATACAGAGAGAGAGGATATACATAATCCACAGCCCAACACTGCTCCTGTGAATACTCTAGAAGTAGTGTAAACATGTAAAACAACAGACAGAATGGTTTTATAACCTCATGGGGGCACATTATATTATAAATATATTTCTAATTTTAAAAAAAATATAATAATATAATAAAATACAACTAATGAAAAAAGACTCCACCCATGTAAACACAAACCATCTCCCTATCCGGCCTGTAATCTCAGATTAATAATAAAATAATGAAAATTGAGACTAATAACTAGAGATGAGCGAATCGAATCCCACGAAGTGTAATTCAAGCCGAATTCCCTCGTGCTTTGTGTCAGCGAATCGATTTAACCTGAAATAGTGTAAAAAACAAAAAAATCCATACTTACCTCCTCCATTTGCTCGCGACGGGCCGCCAGCCGCCATCTTGATTGAAGATATTGTCCGAAATCCCGTGCGTGGTGACATATGATGTCACCTCAACCAGACGCAAGATGGAGGCGGCCGGCCCGTCACGAGCAAATGGAGGAGGTAAGTATGATTTTATTTTTTTTATGTATGATTTTTAATGTTAATTTTACACTTTTTTTGCACTCATGTATGAACGGGGCATCTGAGGTGTACAATGACAGGGGGCTGCGCTATCGCAGGTCCCTGTCATTGCACCCACTACTTACAAAAAAATGCGCTTCGTGGCAAAGTAATTAGTCACAAAGCGAATTTCTTTTTGTAAAATTCAGCGAATCAGCAGAATCAAACTTTTGATAAGTTTGCTCATCTCTACTAATAACACAAATAGAAAATTCATTCTAATTCTTTATCTAAACAGGATATATTTTATATACTGTATATTTAACTTTTCATAGATGTAATACCTAATAAAGCAAAAAAAAAAAAAAGAATATAACATATATGAACCAATATAAAGTGACTGCTATACCCCCTCTGCCTACACTGCCACAGGATGGATTAAACATTGGTGGTTCCTCTACATGTGACCTCCACTCCCCCCACCCCCCAGAATGGAGAGGGCAAGTAGACACAGGTAACAACATCATCAACTGTTCATCTCATCACTGGAGGGACGTCACAGCCTGACAATCAGCTAGACAGATTAAAACATAAGAAAATAAAGACATTTCAACAGAAAGCAAATATTTTAACAATATTCCTATTAATATAAGTAGTTAATTTGTAGATTTGCCAGAATCATATGAAAGGAAACCCATAGCAACAGAATACATATACAAATGAGAGTGTGCTGTTTATATCACTTTGATGAAATGGAGTGTTTTCCCAGAACCTGAATATTTAGAACACAAGATCAAAAATTATTCCTTTAGTGTATAAACTTGGTTCTTAAAGCGTTCCTTACTTAAAATAGTTTTGGAGGGAGAACAAGATGAAAGATTTTTTATTGCGCTCTGTTATACTGTGGAACATCATTATATGTTGGCATTGCTGACCAAACCCTTCCAGTAAACTTAGACCTTCAATTATATGGAACGAAACAAACATGCTGGCATTGTAGGGACATTTTTTGTAAACTGTGTGGCCATAGCAAGTATTGACATTACAGGTTCTTATGGTGGGGACATGCTTGATGACGTCACTTCTGTGGTTTGATTGGCTAGAGATGAACAAAGAAGGAGTTTATATTGCAATATGTCCAACAAACCCAACAAACTAAATCTGTGCTCTTCACTCTTAGCTTCAGAACACTTTGAAAAAGGTAAGAAGGACTCAGTCCCTTTCAAACTTCATTCACTTATCTTCTATTTCCCTTTTACGTGTTACATATTTTAGCTTTATGTAATTTTTTTTTTTACCATGAAGTGGACAAGAAGAAATAATACGAAATATGTGGCTTAAATTGACCTTCCATTCCTGATTTCCCCAACTGTATTGACGTTTTACAATGTCCTGACCTTTTAAAGTGCTGTAGCTGCAATTTTTTGATTCCTTTTATTAAAACACAAATTAAGGGTTTTTTTTTTACTGTGATTTTGGATGTTATTAAAATGTTAATGGCATTCTGAAGAAAAATCTTTCAGGGCTTCTATTGACCTAGGGCCTTTAAGATGTTTTCAAGCCACTCAAGGAGGTTGAGACTAGTAAGGCTGAGTTCACACTTCAGTTATTCGACCACTTATTTCCATAAGTTATTGTGAGTCAAAATCAGTAGTAAAGCCTCCACAGAGATCAGGTATAATGGAAAGATCTGCACCTGTTCTGTGTTTTTTAACCCAGACCTAGTTTTGGCTCACAATAATTGATGGAAATAATTGATCAAATAACAAATTTTGAACTCAGCCTTATCATTATTTTTGCCAACGCCAAGAGGTGTTAGGAGTATAGTAACTGGGTACAAGCTTAATTTTCATACTTGTTATTCAAACTAAAACAAGATATTTGACCTAAAACTTTAAGTGGAAATACACCCAAACTTGTTCTTTTGAAATGTCTTAGATATGAGTCGAACAATAACATCAATGCAGTCCATAAGCTGGGACTAGCATAATTTTTAGAAGGCTGGCCCTGAAGAGAACTTTAATACCTAGTAATGTCTGACACAACACTTTAAACACATGGCCAGACAAATCAATGGACATTTGTGTAGAAAATTACATAGTAAGTTTTCATTGAGTGGTGCACCTTGGAGGGTCTACAGTTTAAGAAATCAGGTACACACCTAAAGACTGGATGATCTGAACAAATCTCTGTGGTATATCAATATATACATTTAGATTGGGATTTCAAATTAGAGATGTATACATATAGATGTATTATAGTTAATATCATTTTCATATACAAATGCAGTAGAAATTTGCCATAGCTTATTTTGAAGTTAATTTAAGTAATCAAGTGGAAAGGCTTTTTGCAGCAATGCAGAGCAGAATTACAATGGTCTGCTAACCTGTTCCATCCACATGGTGTCTGGTATATGCTTGTGCTTATCCTACTATATACTTTGTAACGCACAAAATGAATTTTAATGGAATGTATTACAATTCAACTGTAGCTGCTCTTCATAATTTATAAATACTATAGGTTAAAAAAGGCATAATTGTCATCTGAAAATTAATACTGAGTCAGTGATAAACCTATTAAGTCATCATGGGCTCAAGTGCCAGTGAACACTTTAATAATAATTCAAAAAACGTTTTATCCAGTGTAACATATGATAAAATAAAGACTTTTCCTGTAAGTAAAAGCTCCACCCTTTCTTTTCTTGTTCCTAAATGTATTCCAATGTCATATTTTTAGCAGCTGAAACGTTAATTTTTTTCCTAATTCAATATCATCAATTTTGGATATTTTGCTTCAATTTATATAGTTTATTGTAACAGTATTCAAAGAGATGTGATTTACATTTCATTTATGTCTTAAAATGGATTCTGAACACGTAATACATGGATTATCTATATAATTAAATATGCATAGAATGCCACCTGTACGTGAACAGAGATAATTTTACTCCTTTTGCGTCATGAAGTTTTTGTGATCAATGGGATTTTGTTCTATACAAAGTAACACGTTAGCCTTTGAAAAAAACTTGACATTGCAACATGCAGTGCAGTGTGCAGGCACCATGTTATAGAGCAGAAGAAGCTGAGCAGATTGATATATAGGGGGAGATTTATCAAACTGGTATCAAGTAGAACTGGTTAAGTTGCCCATAGCAACCAATCAGATTCCACCTTTCATCTTCCAAAGGAGTTGTGAAAAATAAAAGGTGGAATCTGATTGGTTGCTATGGACAACTAAGCCAGTTCTACTTTACACCAGTTTGATAAATCTCCCCCATAGTTTTGAGGGAAAAGATTCAGTAAACTTGAAATGTATTAATTTAAATTTATATTTTTTGGGCAGGGCCTACAGAGAGGTTAAGCAGTACCAGGTTAAAATAGGCCCCCCTGCCAGTGCAGGTTAAGGGTACAATTCCTCTAATCATCCGAGTCAGCAGAACTTGATGCTCGATACAAACTTGAGTTTGCATCTTACCTCCTTACAAGACCCTTAGGCTGCCCCCATGCCCCAATATACATTAGTGAATTGTTTGGAGAACTGCAGGTTTGGCCGACAGTCTAATGCACATGGGAAGCTCCCAACTCTCTCTCGACAGATGATGTAGAGGAGAGAAGAATCAGGTGAAGTGAATATTTGTCCCCAATCCATTTGTTCTCGGGAGTTGAGCCACCTGCAGAAGTTTTTGGCAGGGACTTTCTCCTACAGCATCTACTCATTTAATACACATGGGGGCAGATTTATCATGCCTTCATTCCAGAGTTATGGCTTTAAAAAGTCACAAAATAGTGATTTTGTGACTTTTTGCACCACTCACTCCAGTATTACAATGTGGGTTTAAAAGTGGATGTGGTTAGCTATGTTAATGACTTTTACGCCACATTTATCATTAAGACTTTTTTTTTTTTAAGTTGCAATCTCATTCCAGGAGTAGGGTGGAGAAGGAAAATAGAGTAGCTTTTCTAGACAAAACTGTTAGGTTTAAGGACAAGACAAATCAAACATCATAAGACATGTGTTAAATATGGCAATGAGATAAGTGGTTCAGCCAACAGCTATCACTCCCAATCCCCTGGTACACATGCCCGCTCAGCTTAGCTGAAAGCATGTGTTCTCAGTACCCAAACTCCTTTATATCTAATAAATCGGAATCATCACAAAGTTTGTGCATTTCTTTTTCATTCACAGGAAAATGAAGGCAGCTCTCATATTTATCTTTCTCTGGGGTCTCAGCAGTGCATTTTATGTGAGTATGAAACCTAAAATGGTAGATTGTATCATTATCTCAAAATCCAACAGAGGTTGTACCAAGATAGAACCATATTTCACATCCATAGAGTAAGGTATAAGCATCTAACAAGTGAGGGTTCGACAACTAGGACCTCAACAATTATGAAAATGGGAGTCCCAATCTCCCAAATCGAGTGGTGGTTGAGCATGCTTACTGCCACCTAATTCTTTCTGTATGGGAAACTAAATAACTGACCATTATTGAAGAAAAATAATATTATATTCAAGCGATTGTAGATGGGAATTTACTTTATTGTGGATCGATACTTGCTTCATAAAGTACCAAGTCTCTGACAGGACGCTTCACCTCCAATCAGTGCTGTTCTCTAGACACAGGGGTCAGATTGTTGTAGTTCCTCTGGCTGCCTCCAACATTCACTAGACTGTGATTATGTTTCCAAGAGACTTCAGTAGAGTCTGTGAAGAAAGGTGGTTATTATTTTATCCCTATGCTATGTGGGGAAGTCATGTGGGCATCTAATTTTTAAAATGATTTTCCAATTAGTTAAGACAGGCCTGATACCAGGCAGTACAGACTATGTTGCAGTCAGGGCACCAAGGCTCAGCCACTTAGTCATCTTCATTAATATTCACTTCAGTGCAGTGAATAATAATGCGGCTGCCTGGTCTGGCCAGTGGCCTACCACCAATGGAGGCAGACCACACAGCTGCTATGGGGCCCATGGGGAAGGGGGGCCCAGGTTAGGGAGGAACATCTGCCATGACCTGTGAATACATAATCACAGGTCCTTCAACCCCCAACAGCGATGAGAAGAACTGCAAGATAAGCACTCTATTGAGTCTAGTATGGAGTGGTAAAAGGAGGTCCTCCCCTTTTTCTCCCATTCCCTTCAAAAAGGCTACATTATACATATATATATATATATATATATATATATATATATATATACACACTGCACATATTATACGGTATAATAGATGAATGGGTACAGATCGTATATCCAGCACTGTGCTGATATGTAAGGTACGAGGTATAATAGATGCAGTGTGTACTGATATATAGCATACACAGACGGTGTACTGATATGTGAGGTATGAGGTATAATAGATGCATTGTGTACAGATATATGGTATATACAGCAGTGTATTGATATGTGAGGTATGAGGTATAATAGATGTAGTTTGTATAGATATATGGTATATACAGCAGTATACTGATATGTGAGGTATGAGGCGTAATAGATGCACTGTGTACAGCTATAAAGTATATACAGCAGTGTGCTGATATGTGAGGTACAAGGTATAATAGACATAGTGGCTATAGATATGTAATATATACAGCGGTGTACTGATATGTGACGTATGAGGTATAATAGATGCACTGTGTGGATGGGGCATGGGAGCCCAATTTAGATTCTTGCTATGGGGACCAGTGGTTTCTATGTACGCCCCTGTGTCTGACCCTTTCCTCTCTCCCAGCAAAATTTTTTGCAAAAGTAACAAAGTAATTAAAGATAACGAGCAAAAACCATCACAATAAATGTATTTTTGTAACATACTTACATCTAATACCATTAATAGTATATGTAAAAAACAGGTTAACAATGCCTCTGACTTCTGACTAGATTTTTTTAGACTAAAAGAAAAATCTGTCCTGGTCATGTAATGGAGACACAAATGCTAAGCTTGTTATATAGCTCTGAAGAATATTGGAAAATTCTGTAGATGATTAGTAGTTCTATTTGCTGAAACTATATATACTACTTTAACTAGTTCAAGGCCAAGCCCTTTACCTCAAATCCTGTCCAGACACATTTTCTGTTCTTTTTTTAAGAACATGCATCTTAAATATTTTTTGTGCCATTTTTGGGAATACATATAGCTTTATTTTTGTAATTTTTTATTTTTTTGTTTTATTTTTCGTATATGGGAAAACGTTTAAAAAATGAAATGTCTTAACAGCACAAAGTTTTTCAGCTAAACTACTTTTTAAACGGTATCCCCTTTCCCTTATGATTGTTTTGATATAAGGCAGAGATATTGTTTGTTGTCGTTGTCTGTTGTCGTTGTTGCAGTGTGGCAGGGCCAAAAGCTGCTGTTTTATTAATATTATGTTTTTATATTTTTTTTATGTATTTTGTCTTTATTCATTTAGGAGAGCATTATGACATTACTTTTTTTTTCCTATTCCTAAATTCTTCTGCGCCTCTAGATGACACATTAGTCCCAGTTACAGGAAGAATACATCCACCAGAGACTTTACAAGAATGTTGAGCCTCACTTCAGAGACTCTGAATCTTCTGAAACCCAGCAGCTCGTGTATATACCCAGGACCCATCAATCTCATGATCATTAGATCCTGATCTGTGTACACAGTGCTTATTGAGCACTATATACAGTGATAAGGAAGGCGGGGATGGTAAAAAATGTCTTTGCCTTCTCAATGATAAGTAAAATGGGTTCCCCGCTACCACAGGTGCATGATCTCTGTGTAGCTGCTACCCCTGCAAGGACATTCAGAAACGTCCTTGCAAGGTTAAATGCAGAATGCCTCAATGTATGTCACCTACAGGTGGTCCAAAACTGATTAAGAAAAAAAAACAATCATACAAACAGACATTTACTTGAAAGATGTGTAAAGCTTACATATTACATAGACAAAAGGAATTTTAGTTAATATTTGCACATTGCTTTCTGTTCAAGATAAACCGCTTCCAACGGAAATGGAAAGGGGATGATTCTGAAGAAAAAGGGGTAAGTGATTTGTCTTTTTTCCAAAGCTATCATTAAAACTTAAGTTTATATTATATAAGTTTCCATTAAACCTCATGAAAATGACTTTGTGCACAGTTCATAATATGGTACACAAAGCAGGATCATATTGCACATTATATTGCAGATGGTACAGCATGATTTTGGTAACCATTTGAAATATGGGAAAAGTCATCCTGACCTCAGTTTGTATGTTGTCATCTGATGAGAACCCCTCCCTATATATGAGTGCAGATAAGCTAAGAGTACTGTATATAGTCTGTGACCAACCCTTTAACATTCCTACAGTATATCGAAAAACACAAGTAGCAGCATTGTGTAAAAGGTGGATGCCTTGACTGATGACTATGATTGTGATGGATTATGTTATTTTAAAGCCTGTATTCCAAGTGTATGTGTGGGATTACAGCTATATATGCTTTGGCAGAGAATACCTACAATTACATAATTATAGAGGAACACCACATGAACGTCCTGTCGCACAGTAAATTATCATTAAAGTGAATACATAGCCTGGTAAAAATGTGATGGTGCTTATTTTGTAGGCATGCAAAATCTATTTTCAAAGACAAGCCTTTTTGATAGACTAGACCTTTATTTCACCCCAAACATTGCTTTCCTTACTATATAACTTGTGAATGCTATATGGTTAGATAACTATCCCTTTCTCTACATAGCCAGCTGATGATTGTGTCGTAATCACTGAAATATGTCATAAAATTGATCATTCTGTCTACATAAAACCAGGCATAGACAGAAAGCAGCAATGAACCTTGAGCACATACTCGGATACATGCAGAATACATTTACCAAGAGAAACACGGATTTAGGCCTCATTTACACAACTGTATTTTTGGTCTGCATTTTTTGCGGATAGGATGCCCATCCATTCATTTCAATAGGTCAGCAGAAAATGCGGACAGCACACTGTGTGCTGTCCGTATCCATATGTCCGCTCAGTAGCCCTGCAAAAAAGATAGCACATGTCCTATTCTTGTCAATTTTGCGGATACATTTGTTCAATGTATCCGCAAAAAAAAGGATGCAACACGGATGTCACACGAACGTTATCCATATTTTTTGCAGATCCGCGTTTTGCAGATCACAAAACACATACAGTCATGTGAATACTCCCTTACTGGCTAAAAGCCTGCCATACAGGCTTAGCACTGCATTAAGATGTGTTTAAATCAGTCCCGGAGGTTTTTTCGGTTATGCATTTTTGTTTTGCGCTCCCTGCCTTCAAACAGCCATAACTGTTTTATTTTTCTGTTCACATAGCTGTATGAGGGCTTGTTTTTTGCGGGACAAGTTGTACTTTCCAACGCCACCATTTAATATTGCATATGGTGTGGTGGGAAGCGGGAAAAAAATTCCAAATTGGGTGAAATCGCAAAAAAAAAACGCTATTCCGCTACAGTTCTACGGGTTTCTTATTTACAGCGTTCGATGTTCATTAAAACTGACCAGTTACTTTCATTCTACTGGTCAGTACGAATCCGGCAATACCTAATATGTATAGTTTTTCCTGCGTTTTGATAGTGATAAAATAATTAGAAAGTTGCCCTTTTTTTTTTCCTTGTCATATCTTGACCCCTATAACTTTTTGGTATTTATGTGTACGGAGCTGTATGGGGGCTCATTTTTTGCGGGGCGATCTGAAGTTTTTATTGATACCATTCTGGGGGTGTGTATGACTTTTTGATCACTTTTTATTTAAATTTTTTTGGAAAAAAAAAAGCGACAAAAAACGGCAAATCGCCATTTGGACGCTTTTTTCCGCCACACAATTCGCCGTATTGGAATTTTTTTTATATTTTAAAAGTACGGGCGTTTTCGGTCACGGTGATACCCATGATGTCTATATTTATTGTTATTTAGGTATTTATTTTTTACTTATACGGAAAGGGGGTGATTTGAACTTTTATATATTTTTTATATATTTTTTAACTTTTTTTAATTTTTTGTGCTTATTTTAAAGCTCAAATATGAGCTGATATATTGTGTTTTTTTTTTCTTTATGAGCAATCATGGATTTACTAGCTTGAGATAAATCCAAGAATTTCTCATTTCTTATCCTGGCCTGCCATCTAGTGGCCAGAATAAGAATTGCACTTTGAAAGCCGTAAACCTCATTAGCGAGGTTTACAGCTTTCAGATCATGTACAGACACCCCGATTGGCCACACGGGGTGTCTGTACACCACCCGTAAGCGTATGCTTCCGGGTAAAGACGCAACTAGATGCCGTGATCACGTGTGATCACGGCATCTAAAGGCCCAGCAAGACGCCGGCGATCGGGTAAGTAGCAGCAAGTCTCTGCTGTTAGAAACAGCAGAGACTTGCCGGCCATGACGCCCGCCGCACTTGCGAGCGGGCGCCATGTGCCCGCATCGCCCCAGCGCCGTACATGGCCCTGGGAGTCTAAGGGTTAAGACACTTTATGAGCCCTCATGAAAATGGAGTCTGGTGTACCATCAAAAGGGCAATGCTGCGCCAACCTGTACAAAAATTTCATCTTAATTTTGGCGCTACGTTAGACAATAAATACGTAGTGTAAAATTAGACAATGGGGGAGATATATCAAAACTGGTGTAATGAAAACTAGCTAGTCCATAGCAACCAATCAGAATCTGCCATTCATTTTTCAGAGCTCCTTTGGAAAATGAAAGGTGGAATCTGATTGGTTGCTATGGACAACTAAGTCATTTTTCTTTATACCAGTTTTGATAAATCTTCCCCATTGTATCTAAAGATTCATCAAATGTATCGTACAGAGTGAGCCACTTTGATATATTTGGTGCATCTTTAGACTCTCTGGTCTATGTTTATACTAAGTTTAAATATTACACAAGATTAACAAAATCTGCCCCATTTTGTTTTGAGCTACATTACTTAATAGGCTCTCTACTATTTGTTTTGTACACTAACTTAGTATAGTATATTGCTACATTGCTATAGTATGCTATACTACTTTCAACACTGTTACTCAACATGAGGGTAACCTCTCTGATTATTTAGCCACTCACAATCTGTAGCTCTACTGGCAGAGAAGAAAGAGACATCCCATTGCGCCTCTCTGGTGCCTGCCTCTATCTTTTGCCATAGTACCAAGAAAAGAGGATTCCTTAATGATGATTGCACAATAATCATAAACATTGCCTCCAGTGTTAATCTGTGGATGCAATGAAGGTCCGTTTTTGGAATACCCCATAAAAAGATCAAACTTTGTGTGACAGATATGTCATTGTAACACACAACTAAAAAGTGGAACAAATATGACCTCACAACGTTGCTGATGATATGCAATTCTCTAATATATTATATAAAGTGGCTACAAGTGGGAGCTTTCTTTTCAAAATGCTGCAAAAAGTAATCCATCAGAATTTACGGTTAGTTAAACACACTCAGTTACTCACATTTACAATGTTTTCTTTTTCATTCTTCAGGCACTAAGAAATAGATATAGCAATATCTTTTTCAGAAATGTTTTCTTCCAGGCACCTCCAAAATACATAACTCATGCTAAGGTAAGAACATGCTCTCCTAGGTATCTTATTTCAGCAGCGTTGTATTAATGTAAATAAGCTGCTCGACCTTTCTTTCCCTAATATCTGCCTTCAGCATACCAAGGTTGCCAACCGTCCAGAAATTTCTGGACAGTCCGTAAACAAAGGCAACTTTTTTCCTGTGTCTGTAAAAAAGAATAGTTATGTCTGTGATTTTTTTGAGGCTGGTGGTAGTTGACTAAATTATTTTGGTGGTAGTTATCATCAGTATCATCAGTTATCAACTGTTAGAGGTATATTGAGCTATAGACACATATTACTTGTAATTATTATCATTCATTAAGGTTTTCCTATTTGTCAGTAAAAAAATGCTGGCTGTCTGTGATTTTGGGTTGTCCAGAAAAAAGAAAAATTCTGGTTGGAGGATATTCCAATACACAATACATGCTCAGCAGGTGCCTCTGAAATTGATCAGTTTGGGCAACATTTATCTAATGTGTATGGCCACTTTTAACCTCTTCCTGCACCTGAGCGTAATTGTATGTCCAAGGTGCAGGAGGGATGATTCCTCCTGGTTTTGTATACAGCTGACACCCAGCAGTAATGACCTGCATCAGAGATAACACCATACCAGTCATTTAACTCCTCAGATGTCATTGTCACTAGTGACAGCAGCATCTGAGGGATTGGATAGAGAGAGGAGGCTCCCTCTGTACTTCAATCTGAGCCCTTGCACCAAAATTGCAGGGTTCTAATTGGGTACTACAACAGCCTGAGGCCTTATAAAGGCTTCCAGGCCTGCCACAGCAAACTGCCTGTTAAGCTCTGCCTGCAGCAGTGCTTGAACGGAACCCATCACATTGAATATGGTGTTTGAGCTGTAGGTAAGATATTATAGAGAAGGAGGAGCTGAGCAGATTGATAGTTTGATGGAAAAAGATTCAGCATAAGGTTGTCAATTACTGATAGGACCGCCTCCTTGACTTCAAAGCCCATAATGAGTAGGAATTTAAAGCTCAGACACCATGCTTAATATGATAGGTTCCCTTTAATAGGAAGCCTGTCAAAATCCCATAGACTATTATAGTACTCTATTGCAGTCTATAGTACAAGCTATCAGAAAATTACCAGAGTTCCAAAGTTCCAATACCTAAGATGACTAAATATTAAAGGAAAAAAGTTTTAAAATGATAAACAGTAATATAAAAAAAATTCCAATCACCCCTTTCCCAATTTTACATATAAAATAGTAAACAATAAAGATAAATAAGATAAACAATAAAAAAATAATAGCCAATTTGCTGTTTTTTGGTCACATTGCCCCTCCGCTCCAAAAAATAAAATTTAATAAAAAATGATCAAAGTTATATGTACCCAAAATGCTAACAATAAATAACTACTGCTTTTCCTACATACCGTAGAACAAGCTGTTACACTGCTATGTAGAAGGAAATATAAAAAAGTTATGGTTGTTAGAATGTGGCAATGCAAGGATTTTATTTAAAGGTTTTTATTTTAAAAAATAGTAAAACATAAAAAAATATACATTTAGTATAGCTCTAATTGCACTGGCAAAACCCAAAAGAAAACAAGCACTCATAGGTCTATATCAACAGAAAAAACAACTCTTGAACGACAGAGAAGAAAAAACGAAAAAACTAATGAAAATTGGCCTGGTCCTGAAGGGGTTAATATCATAACAACCAAGTGTTGTGAATTCAGGGCATAGGATAGCGGCACGGTCTTAACAGACCCTGATCTATGTACGAATCTCCCCACAGAGGGCTGTTTTCCCCTGTAACTGGGACTCCTTTGGAAAAAGAGCAAATCACAAAATAAAGTGTCCGTGTCGCCCAGAGGTCTTTAAAGGGCATCTGCATACCTACCAACCATCCTGAATACAGCGGGACAGTCCCAGATTGCAGAGGCTGTCCCGCTGTCCCAGTATGGGTGATGTATGTCCCGGTGTATGGCAGCTGTCCCTGCGTCCATTGCGCGCTGCACAATTTGTCCCTCTTTCTCCAATTCCAAAGTTGGGAGATATGCATCTGTCAGAAGATTTGTACTTATGATTCTGGCTGACCTGTTACCTGTACACTTGGCAGCTGAAGACATCTGTGTTCTTCCCATGTTCAAAAGATGTTTTAATATATGCAAACGAGCCTTTAGGAGCAACAGGGAGCTGAAGTTACTCCTAGAGGCTCTGGTCTCTCTGCAATTGCCACTCCCCCTGCACTTTGGTTGACAGGGCCAGGCATTGTAAAAGTCATTGCTCCTGACTTCTCCTAAAGTCAATCAAAGTGCAGAGGGTGCGGCAGTTGCAGAGAGAGCTGAGCTTCTAGGAGTAACGCCCCCATCCCCTGTTGCTCCTAGAGGCTCATTTGCATATATTAAACATCATTTTTCTCAGCAATGTGGGCACATATGTACATGGGACCAACACAGATGTCTTCAGCTGCCAAGTGCACATGTAACAGGTCAGCCAGTGTCATAGGTACAAATCTACTGGCTGATGACCTTTAATGACCTATCATTTAAGGCATTTATATGTGCCATAAACACATTTAAAAAATAATTTAAAAAAATAATAACATACAAATGAAGAAAATACCCACACCAACCAAAACCATTGGCACAAAGCAACTCAGAATAGAGAACTCAGTTGCAAATGCTTATTTTGGTGTCAGTTTGCATATTTAAAGATGACTTTTTAATTTTTTTGCAGTTTTACCCAAATAAAACTAAAAATATATATTAATTTCTTTAATAAAAAGCCCTAGGTGTCACTTTAAAAATGTTGCAAAAATTATGTCTTTTTAATGAAAAAACAAACAATATCACATGATGTGCTTTATATTTTAGGCAAGTGATTCTTCAGAGGAAAATGAAGATAGCTCTGATGAGGTAAGAAAATTCCCATAACCAACAGTTTTTCATTTTAGGATATATCTAATATTCAAATAAACATGTTAAGACACACTTTCATGATGAAGCTGCATTATTTAAGCAAAGTGGAGTCTGCACTATTCATTAGATGGTTGGTGCTATTGAAAGACTCTGTAGTCAGTGTCAGAGTTTAAAATTTTGCTGCACTCACTATGATGCAATTTAAGGGTCAATTTATTGCACACATGATATCCAAGGTTCTGAACCAGAGATTCTAGACATATGTATAATAACTTGAAATATCCACAATCTAAGACACCGGACGTTTTGATCCAACAGGACCTTCTACAGTGGTATTATCTGTGGTGTGACCCAGTGCCCAATTTCCACACCACAGATAATACCGCTGAAGAAGGTCCTGTTGGACTGAAACGTTTGGAGTCTTAGATTGTGGATATTTCAATTCATTTTTCATAATGTATGTCTGGATCAAAACCTTGGATGTCATGTGTACAATAAATTGACACTTTAATTGCATCATACTATCTGAGTGTGGTGAATTTTTGAACAATGAAGCTGTATTATGTTTCTAGAATAAAATTATTTGTTTATATAGTATGTTGTCATAGCCACTTATAATATTCTCTTTCCCACAGTTTTTTATTCATATTCTCATGAAAGTAAAAATAATGTCTAAAGTAAAATAATGTCTAAAAATAAAATCATACACATTTACACTTTTTAAAATCATTTTTATTTTTTCAGTACATAGTTACTTGCCATTCATCATGTTCATTTTCAGATACACACCTAAAAGTAAACCTACACCTACACCTAAATGTAAATAAACATAACCAAATTAAATACGAGTCAAAAATGTTAGACATTGGAAAATGATCCAATGTCACATGTCTGTGAGTGGTAAAAGTATGTGAACCTTTGCTTTCAGTATCTCACGTGACCCCCTTGTACAGTAATAACTAGCAACTAAACATTTCCGGTAATTGTTGATTAGTTCTGCACATCGGTTGGGAGGAATTTAGCCAACTCTTCTGTACAAAACAGCTTCATCTCTGTTATGTTGAGAGGTTTCCTCCCATGAACGGCTCATTTCAGGTTCTTCCATAACATTTTTAAGGAAGAATTTGACTTGGCCACTCCAAAACGTTAACGTTATTCTTCTTTAACCATTCTGTGGTAGAACGACTTGTGTGCTTAGGGTTGTTTTCTTGCTACATGACCCATGTTCTTTTGAGATTAAGCTCACAGACTGATGTCCTCACATTTTTGTTTACAATTTGCTGATATAATTCAGAATCCATTGTTCCATCAATGATGGCAAGCAATCCTGGGCCAGATACAGCAAAACAGGCCTAAACTATGATATTATCACCACCATGTTTCACAGATGGGATGAGTTTTTTATGCTGGAATGGAATGTTTTCCTTTCGCTAAACATAAAGCTTCTCATTTAAACTAAAAAGTTCTAATTGGTCTCATCCGTCCACAAAACATTGTTCCAATAACATGTGATCAGTGATATGCAGTGATTATACACTACCAGTTTTGTAATCCCAGAAAACCTATTTAACACCTATACTAACCTCTACTTGGCATCTTAAAATTAAACATTTAAAACATTTTACATATAAAAGCAGCTGAGGTTTTAACTGTATTAATTCATTTACTCCCACCCATGATAAAACTGTTTTTTTAATTTACTCAATTTGTATGCCCAGGATACAAAATGGACGTGCGCAATCTTCCAGCATACAAAACAATGAAGTGTGCAATCTTGTATCCTGTTTTTAAATCTTGTGGTTTTAAGACTCATTTAAGAATCCTTTCCCAGCAATGTATTCTTGTTTCTAAACCGCCATAGAGGGTGACCTCAAACACAACAAAAGGCAGAGAGATACACTGCCCTGGCTGTATAGATTCCAGATGACTCTGCTAAGCCAATATGAAATGCTTATCTCTGGTGTAATATTAAACACTCAATAAATACTAGTGCAAATATAATTGTAAAAGAAGAAATAAAAGGACATGGTTAAAAAAAGGCAAAATAGCAACAGGTGGATATTGAAATTGGGGGGTACTATCTCTGGTTGGGGAGAGCGCCTTAATTGACATGAGGAAACCTATAGGTCATACGTGCTCCTCTGGAATTCTGGGAAAAAGGGATGCAAATGAGCTCGTAACAAGCTCTGCCTCTAATGCCACCAGATGTAAGGCAGCTATCCTATAAGTCAGTGTTCTACCCTTTAGCCAGGCCTTGAGACATGACTCGGATATTAAATAAGCCAGTACCTCATCTGCAGACAGCTGATTCGAGGTGATTGCCCCTTATCAATGCAGAGCAGAGAGTACTGGCTCAACTGGGTGAGAGGCATAAATCAGGATTTGGGGGGTACTATCTCTCCTTAGGGAGAGTGCGCCTTAGTCAGTGTGAAGAGAATTATAGGCCATACATGCTCCTCTGGAATTCTGGGAGGAAAGGGATGCAAATGAGCTCTTAAGCCCTGCCTCTAATACCACCAGATGTAAGGTAGCTATCCTATAAGTGGAAACGGAACGATATGCTATGACATTTTTTCTGCACATATATATCATGTTGTATCACTGTTTACCAGTTTTGTTGAAGGGGTTTTCCAATGTTTTAATTACGGTAGTTTTTTTCTGGTATTATATCACTTATTTGACATATTTGATTATAGCAGGAGGAATCAGCGGATGCTGGCAAAAATGGAAACAATGCTGCATCAGAAGAAGCAGGAGCAGAGGAAGAGGAAGAGTCTGAAGGTGCTGAAGAGGAGAACGAAGGAACCTCTGCTCCAGAGGTAGTAACAGCCTATTAACCCCTTCATGCCCAGCGTTAGAGTTATGGCTGTTTGAAGGCAGGGAGCGCAAAACGAAAATGCAGAACCGAAAAAAGCTCCGGGGGTGAAGGGGTTAAAGGGGTTGTCTCATCTTGCTGTTCCTAAGGTGAGATGTGACTAAGTCTCGGCCACCAGGTGCTTGCAGTGCTTGCTGTTTCAGTAGCTCCCATTGTAGTGCATGGAAACAGCAGAGCTGGCTGTGCCACTCTTCTTCTGTAGCTCTCATGCACTGCAATGGGAGTCACTGAAACAGCGGATCATCAGACCACTTCTCTGTTTCCCAGCCACCTGGTGGTCAGGCTCTGATCTCATCTTAATAACGAAGAGATGAGACAACCTGTACAAGCAATAAGTGGGAGAAGTGCCTGTAATAACCAATCACGTTGCTGGTTTCATTTACCGTACCAATAAGCTTTTAAAAGATAAGAGAAAGTGTCTGACAGTGAAAGCTTATATTTATGCACATTTGTATACTGTTTATACCAATGTTATAGACTCATTAATGGTACATTCACACAACAGTGAAAAACGGCCATCACACGGCTGTTTTCAGTACCATTGCAGTCTATGGGGGAGCTTTATCAAAACAGGCACAAAGGAAAAGTGGCTTAGTTGCCCCTAGCAACTAATCAGATTCATCATTTCATTTTACAAAGGAGCTCTGAAAAATGAAAGGTGGAATCTGATTGGTTGCTATGGGCAACTAAGCCAGTTTCCTTACCACCAGTTTTGATAAATCTCCTCCTATGGGTCTGTTTACATGGGTGTTTTTTTAATGAACACTAATAGACAGCCCCCATTACAATGCAAGGCGGCCATTTTCAAAGGACATTTTTCAGAAAGGTATTGGTTAAAGACTGTCTTTTTTCACAGTTGTGTGAATGTACCCTAAGATCAATGACAACAACTACAAACAAAGTATGTGGATTACATACATGCAAAGTCAGCTTTGACAAGACTATCATACTGTACACTCTTTGCTGTATACACAGTTCCCCGTCAGTTCATCCCTTATATTGATGTATTAAAGAGGGCCTGTCTGCTCCCCTGACATGTCTGTTTTAGAAAATATTTCCATTCTCCATAATATAACAGTTGTGGAGCATCTTTTTGTAGATATCTACATTGTGCTGTTCCCCAGTTATTCCCCATAATATATTTACGGATAAATTGACAACAGTATATTACGAGTGGGAGGTGTCTTTGACTCTGGTAAGCCTGTAGTAGAAAGGTAGATTATGCAAGTGATTGTTGGGGAGGGAAGTGTTCCTTCCCAGCAATCGCCTGCTCCTCAGCAGAGGAGACTGCTGCTATTATATGCAGCACTCTCCTCCACAGTATGGAGAGGAGCAATCACTAATACCATTGCTCTTCCCCATACTGAATCATTGTTTGCTGGCAAAAATACAACCCCTATAATAGAAGTGTTTGATGATGCAATACAATTCCGAAAAAAAGCTCAAAACTCAAACACAAATAGCTCAAAATATAAATACAAGTTTATTATAGACATATCCCAATACACAATAAAAGTACCATAACCAGCGGATGGGACGTACATAAAATACACATAATATGTAAGGCAGTGGTGAGTGTGCACAAAGAAGGAAGCCAGGAGGAAGCCAATTGTGGCGAAACGTACATTGGGGTTGGAGTCACACTGGTCAGTACTTTTTTTATGTACAGTCTGTCATTTTCTGATATTGTTGTTTGGGAGTGTTGTAATGTTTTTACTACCCTGTGAGATAGTTCTCCTGTTTACCCATATATCATGGTGATATTTACACTAATGCACCTTACTATCTTTTATCCTGTTACGACATTATTATGAGATTTGTTAAGGCCCCTTTCACACGAGCGGGAGACTCGGACGTCTCCCGCATCGTGTGCAGTGTCCTGACCTCCCGGCACTGAATGGGAGTTACATAGCATTATACTGATTTATGATGCTATCTAACCCTTACAGTTCTGGAATGTGTTGGATAATGCTGACAGTGTTATCTAACACATTCCAGAACTGTAAGGGTTACATAGCATCATAAATCAGTATAATGCTATGTAACTCCCATTCAGTGCCGGGAGGTCAGGACACTGCACACGATGCGGGAGACGTCCGAGTCTCCCGCTCGTGTGAAAGGGGCCTAACAGTTGGTAGCACCACACCCGTGAGGCATATATAGTGACTGTGACTGGGTTTATTTTTTACCATTCCAGTGTTTCCAATTGTTTAATTGTTTGTCGGCAGGAGAGTGTGATTAGACACCACGATCTGCCATCATCAAAAGATGATTTTTAAACCTGCTGAAAGATTGGGAAAGTATATATCCTGATACTGTAAACAGGGGAAGGAAAATGTTAACAGGATAAACCGGTACTGTATATGGGATTGAAATATGCAGTGTGTAGCGGACTTTGGGGACGTGAAAAAAATGTCATTATTAAACCAGAGAACCCCTTTTAGGGGTTGTTCACATATCAGTTATTTGATCAGTTATTTCCATCAGTTATTGTGAGCCAAGACCAGGTGCAGATCTTTTCATTATACCTGATCTCTGTTTAGTGTCCACTCCTGGTTTTGGCTGACAATAACTGATGGAAATAACTGATCAAATAACTGATATGTGAACAACCCCTAAGTGAGAAAAACCATGCAAGCTATATTTTTTTAGTAACAGAATCCGCTTTTACTGTAGGTATAAATCAGTAGTTAGAGATTAATAAAATAATTGGAACCATATTGCAATTAGTTGTTAAAATTAGACTTTGGCACTTCTTAATTTTGCAGTGTGGAGGAGGTGGGTTTACATCAAGTTTTACCCATCCTTTTAACGTATAAAAAAGTATACATTAAATGGATGCCTCAAACTGATGTGACTGTAAAAAAAAAAAAAAAAGTATACTGTATGTTTATTTTACTGGCCTGTGCAGGATAACTACAACGCGATGTGCTGCGTTTTTGTATCCTTTTTTTTTGTAATGTATACGTCAAACGGAGGCAAAAACATGATGTGAACCCACCCTAAATGATGGCTCTCCAACTTGCTAGACCAGATTGTGCAGTGGGATTTTACTTTTTATTGTTTTCTTCCTTGTTAATAGGTAGAAGATAGTACTGCAAGCCAGAATGAGACAACTACTGATAACGGAGAGCAGTCGAGCACGGCCCAGGAAAGCAGTACTGAAGTACAACCTACACAAGTCGCTACCGTTGAATCTGCAACTCAGCAACTTGAAGAAACAGCTAGCATTCCCAATGAGCTCCCTAACCGTAATGACTATGATAACTTAGGTACTGAGGAAGGTAGCAATGCAAGCGCTGCGCCAGTATATGAACCAGAAAGCAACGGGTATTATGATGAACATGGTTATTATTATCATGAGAATGAAGTGGACCCTAGAGGAGTCAAAGGAGATACTTATGGAAGGTATGAGGACGATTATCACTACAGGAACCACCTGTATCAAATCTACGCCCAACAATACTATCAGCATTATCAATAGACAAACCAATGGAAGTGAACACATTTCATGATGAGTTTTATGATGTGTTAATATGTTCTTTTTAATTATTGAATTGCTATAGTTTTAGCATTTCGGAAAGATCCTAAGCTTTCATCATACACCAACAGTACTCTGTTTATTATATTAATAACTAGCCATTGGATCAGTCTAGTCTGATTGCCCAACTCAGGTATCTCCCTTTTCTTTCTTTTTACTATTACTGGTTCCTATCAATGGAAGATTATTTCAGAGCTAGAAAGCCATGATTTCATATAAAAATGTATATGCATTTTTACATGTGTAACATTGATAGAAAACTTCAGTATATTGACTTTTTTCTTATAAAATAATAATAGGATTGTTATAATATTTTCATATTTGGGTTACAGTGAATAAACACATTCTGCAAATTCTTTCCATATTATGAAGGCATCTTGGTGAATCACATATTGGTAAATCAATGGCAAATGAACCACTTGATATTTCTGTGGTGAACCATTCTGGGCCGTAACTATTAGCAAGCACATCAAATGACATCTGTTACTTATCTGTTAACTTTAAGCTCAGAGTGACTTTGCCTTTACCTCCTCGAAACCTAATGATGTGCTATATGAACAATTTACATTTGCTGCTTCAAGTACATTCTATAAAATATGTAATAATAATAATAATAATAATGATAATAATAAAAAGTTATCTGTATTCAAAAGTTGTGTTTCAATCAAAATCTTTAAGGAAGAAATCTTGGAGCAAATATGGTTGAATTTAATTCCATTTCAGAGGAGCAAAATGATGTCCCATATATTAAAATTACATATAATTATGCTTTTTTTATTTACCTTTTGAATCCATGGAGAATAAGTGATAATTCAACTAAATATGAACTGAAAATATAAATATATTGTGACTTATTATATTTTGAAGAATAAAAGTTTGGCATAGGTTTCAGTGTTCTGTATGTATGTCACCATGTCTTCTATATTACATATCAATTCTTAACAGACAAATCCTTTTATAGAACAATTACGATGAACAAATTAAGAGAAGACATCTAGTAGTTATGGTTAGAGATGCAAAGTTTTGAAAAATTTGATTCGGCAGATCTGATGCCACACCACTGGCACAGGCAGGAAAGCATCTTGATTAGAGATGAGCGAACATGCTCGTCCGAGCTTGGTGCTCGTTCGAGCATTAGGGTACTCGTAACTGCTCGATGCTCGGACGAGTATCTCGCCATGCTCGAGGAAATGGCAACTTCCGCATCGTGCTTTTTTGGCGCCTAAAAACACAGCCAATCACAAGCCAGGAGACTCTGCGTACCACCCAGCATCACGTGGGGCCCTTACATGTCGATAGCAGGGGTTGGCTGGCCTGATCAGGTGACCCTGGAATATACTACCGACTGGCCGCGGTGCTCGTCTCAGATGCCGTCTGGATATCGTTAGGGATAGAGCTGCTGCCTTTCAGGGACAGTGTTAGGGCCTGAATTTAGTTCTCAGTTAGGCAGGGATCACCCACAAAGAACCCAACAGCCCTTCTAAGGGCTAGAAGACATTTTATTTATTTATTTTTTGTCACTTGGCTGGCTGGCACTAGTAGTGCAGCTATCGCTATATCTAACCCTGTTTTTTTTTTTTGTTCTATCTCAGTGATACAAATCCATTGCACACAGCACTGTGGAACCATTCTGTGTGTCACAGTTCAGCACTGACTCACTCCAATCCATATATACTGTCCAGGTGACACTTTCTGTATGTCACAGAATACAACCAAGTCATTTGCTACCAATATCATCTACCGCTTGATCCAGAAAATTCTCTGTGTGACATTTGTCTGGGTCACAGACTAAATAGCCACCGTTAACAGGGTGTCAGTCAGTTCTACCATATTTCCTGCACGTCACGTTCCCAAAAAAACAAAATATAAAAAAAAAAAATTATTATTTGAGTTGTTTTAGCTCAGTGATACAAATCCATTTTACTCAGCTTTGTGTAACCTTTCTGTGTGTCACAGTTCAGCACATTCGCTCCCATCCGTATATACTGTCCAGGTGACACTTTCTGTACGTCACACAATACAACCAAGTCATTTGCTACCAATATCATCTACAGATTGATCCAGAAAACTCTCTGTGTGACATTTGTCTGGGTCGCAGACTAAATAGCCACCGTTAACAGGGTGTCAGTCAGTTCTACCATATTTCCTGCACGTCACGTTCCCAAAAAAACAAAATATAAAAAAAAAATTATTATTTTGTTGTTTTAGCTCAGTGATACAAATCCATTTTACTCAGCTGCGTGTAACCTTTCTGTGTGACGCAGTTCAGCATACTCACTCCAAACGGTATATACTGTCCAGGTGACACTGTCTGTACGTCACACAATACAACCAAGTCATTTGCTACCAATATCATCTACCGCTTGATCCAGAAAATTCTCTGTGTGACATTTGTCTGGGTCGCAGACTAAATAGCCACCGTTAACAGGGTGTCAGTCAGTCCTACCATAGTTCCTGCACGTTACATTCCCAAAAAAACAAAATTGTAAAAAAAATATAAAAAAAAACAAATATAAAAAAAAAATTATTTTTTTAATTGTTTTAGCTCAGTGATACAAATCCATTTTACTCAGCTACGTGTAACCTTTCTGTGTGTCACAGTTCAGCACATTCGCTCCCATCCGTATATACTGTCCAGGTGACACTTTCTGTACGTCACACAATACAACCAAGTCATTTGCTACCAATATCATCTACCGCTTGATCCAGAAAACTCTCTGTGCGACATTTCTCTGGGTCGCAGACTAAATAGCCACCGTTAACAGGGTGTCAGTCAGTCCTACCATAGTTCCTGCACGTTACGTTCCCAAAAAAACAAAATTGTAAAAAAAATATAAAAAAACAAATATAAAAAAAAAATTATTATTTCAGTTGTTTTAGCTCAGTGATACAAATCCATTTTACTCAGCTGCGTGTAACCTTTCTGTGTGTCACAGTTCAAAACATTCGCTCCCATCCGTATATACTGTCCAGGTGACACTTTCTGTACGTCACACAATACAACCAAGTCATTTGCTACCAATATCATCAACCGCTTGTTCCAGAAAACTCTCTGTGCGACATTTCTCTGGGTCGCAGACTAAATAGCCACCGTTAACAGGGTGTCAGTCAGTCCTACCATAGTTCCTGCACGTTACGTTCCCAAAAAACAAAATTGTAAAAAAAATATAAAAAAACAAATATAAAAAAAAATATTATTTCAGTTGTTTTAGCTCAGTGATACAAATCCATTTTACTCAGCTGCGTGTAACCTTTCTGTGTGTCACAGTTCAACACATTCGCTCCCATCCGTATATACTGTCCAGGTGACACTTTCTGTACGTCACACAATACAACCAAGTCATTTGCTACCAATATCATCAACCGCTTGTTCCAGAAAATTCTCTGTGTGACATTTGTCTGGGTCACAGACTAAATAGCCACCGTTAACAGGGTGTCAGTCAGTTCTACCATATTTCCTGCACGTCACGTTCCCAAAAAAACAAAATATAAAAAAAAAAAATTATCATTTCAGTTGTTTTAGCTCAGTGATACAAATCCATTTTACTCAGCTGCGTGTAACCTTTCTGTGTGTCACAGTTCAGCACATTCGCTCCCATCCGTATATACTGTCCAGTTGACACTTTCTGTACGTCACTTAATTCTACCAGACTGAACAAGTTTGTGGGTTTCAGTACACCAGACCCGTTTAATTTTTTTTTTATATCATACACTTATATACAAACAATGTTGAACCCCAGGGCTAAGGGTCGAGGACGAGGGCGTGGGCGTGGGCATTCAATTACTGCAGGGGGCAGAGGCCGTGGTCCTGGGCAGGGTGAGACAGTACCTGCTGATGAGGGAGCTGTGGAACGCACTAGCTTCATGTCTCAACTTACAGGGACACGTGGTAGAGGACTGTTGAAACCACAACAGTGCGAACAGCTGATCTCGTGGATTGCGGACAATGCTTCAAGTAATTTGTCCACCAGTCAGTCTTCCACGCAGTCCACCCACGTTACCCAAGGGAGCACTCCTCTGGCTCCTCCACCTCAACCTCCTTCCCCCCAGTCTGCCCCCTCCCAGGAAAATTTGGAATGTGATCCGGCATACTCTCAGGAACTGTTTTCTGGACCCTTCCCAGAGTCACAAACCACTTCTCAGGTTGCTGCTGACCTCGTTCCCGATGCCCAAGTTTTCCAACTGTCGCAGTCTGTGGGTGATGATGATGACAATGTTGAGTTAGTGGAAGAAGTTTGTAAAGAGGTGTCAGACGATGAGGAGACACGGTTGTCAGACAGTGGTGAAGTTGTTGTTAGGGGAGGAATTCCGAGGGGGGAGCAGACTGAGGAATCGGAGGATGACGAGGTGACTGACCCAATCTGGGTTGATATGCCGAGTGAAGACAGTGCTTCTGAGGCGGAGGCGAGTGCTGCACCAGAACAGGTTGTAAGAGGCAGTGGTGTGGCCAGAGGGAGAAGCAGGGCCAGAGCTGGTGCATCAGCAGCAACTGTTTCACGTAGTGAAGCTCCCGTGGCGAGGCCTAGATGTTCGCAAGTCTGGAGGTTCTTTAAAGAAAGTGAGGATGACCGACGGACTGTGGTGTGCAACCTGTGCCACACCAGGATCAGCAGGGGTGCCACCACTACTAGCCTAACCACCACCAGCATGCGCAGGCATATGAGTGCTAAACACCCCACTCAATGGAATCAAGGCCGTTCACCACCTCCTGCGGGTCACACCACTGCTCCTTCCCCTGTGTCACTCGCTGCCTCTGCTAGTCAACCCCCTGCGTCACTCGCTGCCTCTGCTAGTCAACCCCCTGCCCAGGACCCCGGCACGAGCGCCTCCCGCCGGCAAACCACACCTTCGCCTCAACGATCCTCCACAGTGTCCACCAACGTGTCCCAGCACAGCGTTCAGCTGTCTTTACAGCAGACGCTGGAGCGCAAGAGGAAATACAGTTCCACCCACCCACATGCCCAAGCCCTCAACGTCCACATCTCCAAATTGCTTAGCCTGGAGATGCTGCCCTATAGGCTGGTAGAGACCGAGGCCTTTCGAAATCTCATGGCGGTGGCTGCCCCTCGGTATTCGGTCCCGAGCCGCCACTATTTTTCCCGATGTGCTGTCCCAGCCCTACACCAGCACGTGTCACAGAACATCATCCGTGCCCTGACCAACGCTGTTTCTGAGAAGGTCCACCTAACCACGGACACGTGGACAAGTGCTGCCGGGCAGGGACACTATATCTCACTGACGGCACATTGGGTTAACTTGGTGGAGGCTGGGACCGAGAATGACCCTGGGGCCGCTCATGTACTGCCCACACCGAGGATTGCGGGGCCTACCTCGGTCACGGTCTCTCAGACCTACTATGCCTCCTCCTCCGACCCCTCCTCCTCCTCCACCGAATTACCATCCGTGGGCACGGCGCCTTCAGTCGGTAGCTCTAGGCGCAGCAGCAGTGCCGTGGGTAAGCGCCAGCAGGCGGTGCTCAAACTGCTGAGCTTAGGTGACAAAAGGCACACCGCCCAAGAGCTGTTACAGGGCATCACGGCGCAGACCGATCTGTGGCTGGCACTGCTGAACCTTAAGCCAGGCATGGTTGTGTGTGACAACGGGCGTAACCTGGTGGCGGCTCTGCAACTCGGCAGACTGACACATGTGCCATGCCTGGCCCACGTGTTCAATCTCATAGTTCAGCGGTTCCTCAAGACATACCCCAATCTGTCTGATTTGCTCACCAAGGTGCGCCGCATCTGTGCGCATTTCCGCAAGTCGACCACAGATGCTGCCACTCTCAGGGCAGCGCAGCGCCACCTACAACTGCCCGCTCACCGACTGTTGTGCGACGTGCCCACGCGATGGAATTCCACATTAAACATGTTATCCAGAGTTTACCAGCAGCGCAGAGCGATTGTAGACTGCCAGATGTCATCTTCCACCAGAACTGGTAGTCAGGTCTCTCAGATTCCTCAAGTCTACAATGAGGAGTGGACGTGGATGTCTGATATCTGCCAGTTGTTGAGCAACTTTGAGGAGTCAACACTGATGGTCAGCGGCGATGCCGCCATTATCAGCCTCACCATCCCGCTGCTTTGCCTGTTGAAAAACTCACTGCTCAGCATCAAGTCGGATGCTTTGCACTTGTCACAAGAGACAGTGGAGGAAGATACGTCGCTTGATAGCCAGAGCACCTTCCGTTCTGTTTCTCAGCACGTATCGGAGGAGGGGGATGAGGATGAGGAGGAAGAGGAGGAGAATGTCGGCGAGACAGTAGAGGGTACCAGTGCTCAGTCCTTAACTCTTGAGCGTGTATGGGCTGAAGAGGAGGAATTGGAGGAGGAGGAGGAGGAGGAAATGGAGAGTCAGGCCAGTGAGGAGAGGGAATTCTTACGTGTTGGGACTCTGGCGCACATGGCAGACTTCATGTTAGGCTGCCTATCCCGTGACCCTCGCGTTAGAAGAATCTTTTCAAACTGGGTGTTCACTCTCCTGGACCCACGGTACAAGCAGAACCTTTCCACTCTCATCCCTGCAGAGGAAAGGAGTATGAGAGTGAATAGATATCAACAGGCCCTGGTGCACAAGCTAAAACAATTCTTCCCATCTGACGCCGCTAGCGGCAAAGGGCATAGTTCTGTGAGCCAAGTAGCGGGGGAGAGGAGGCGAGCAGGCAGCTTGACCAGCACTGGCAGGGGAACGCTCTCCAAGGCCTTTGCCACTTTTATGTCACCCCAGCAAGACACTGTTACCTGTCCCCAGTCTAGGCAGAGTAGGGGGGAGCTGTACAGAAACATGGTGAGGGAGTACCTAGCTGACCATACCAACGTCCGTAGCGATCACTCTGCTCCATACAACTACTGGGTTTCAAAGCTGGACACGTGGCCTGAACTGGCGCTGTACGCCTTGGAGGTGCTGGCCTGCCCTGCCGCTAGCGTGCTGTCAGAGCGGGTATTCAGTGCAGCTGGTGGCGTCATTACCGATAAGCGTACACGCCTGTCAACTGACAGCGCTGACAGGCTGACGCTTATTAAAATGAACAAAGCCTGGATTTCACCGGAATTCAAATCTCCTCCAGGGGAAAGCAGCTAAAGAATGAAATAACTTATGTATCCGATTCCTCTTCTCTACTCCTCCTCCTACTCCGCCTCCTCCTACATATCGTCTTTGCCTAACGCTGACCCAAAAAACGCCATTGTTTAGAGGTCCAACTGGCACTCTTTTAGCACAATTTTTCAGGAGGGCCCCCTTCAGGCCCTTTAATCAAGCAATTTTTCCAGAGGTCCACCTACAGGCCCTCTCTCCAAACAATTTTTCCAGAGGTCCACCTACAGGACCTCTGTCCAAACAATTTTTCCGGAGGTCCACCTACAGGCCCTGTGTCCAAACAATTTTTCCGGAGTTCCACCTACAGGCCCTCTCTCCAAACAATTTTTCCGGAGGTCCACCTACAGGCCCTCTCTCCAAACTATTTTTCCAGAGGTCCACCTACAGGCCCTCTGTCCAAACAATTTTTCCGGAGTTCCACCTACAGGCCCTCTGTCCAAACAATTTTTCCGGAGGTCCACCTACAGGCCCTCTGTCCAAACAATTTTTCCGGAGGTCCACCTACAGGCCCTCTCTCCAAACAATTTTTCCGGAGGTCCACCTACAGGCCCTCTCTCCAAACAATTTTTCCGGAGGTCCACCTACAGGCCCTCTCTCCAAACAATTTTTCCGGAGGTCCACCTACAGGCCCTCTCTCCAATTCCAGTTTCCAGTTTTATTTGCGCAAACTGCATACATTTTTATTTTTGGGATAGGTGTGAAAAATAATATTACTTGCGAATCTATATTGCCCAACATCGGATACGGTAGCAAGTAGAAGACCAAACACATGCTGCCCACAGGGTTCCGCAAATTCCTGGTCCACCCGCAAATTCCTTGTCCACAATGTCAAGGAGGTCGTGGTGGTTCTGTTGATGAGCAACAAGTCCTTCTGTACTGAAATCGCCGACAAAGTCTCCATCTAAGAACCTACAGACCATTGTGGAGAGAGCGGCACAGCTCGCCATCAAAGTGACGAACCCCTAAGCCAGACTGCGCAGAGAAGATAACAAATAAATATCTCTGTGGTTATTTTTGCTAAATAAAAGTTAAATAAACCCCCCAAAAAATTCATCTGTTCCTGTGCCTGATCCACCCAAGTTGAATCTGTCCCATCCTGAGAAATTCCCCCCCAAGGAGTCCCCACTGTAACTTGCTTCCCATACAACTACTTCACCCCCCGACACCTGTGTCTCGCCATTGTCCACCACCTCCTCAGACAACACTGGTAAATCCCCACTGTCAGCACACGGAAACAGAAAAAGGTCTTGCGAATTGGGGCAGATAATGTTCTGGGCTAGCACATCAGGGAAGGGGTGACTATGGGGTTCCAGGGAGTACGTGACCACATGCAATATCCATTTAAAAGTCATGCGCTACTTGATGTAGCTCATAATTGACAATTGTACCGGTTGATGCTAAATTTTTAAGTTGGGGTCCTGCGTCGTCATTCTGACTACACCCGGCTGTTGTCACCCCCACACACACTAGCCCAGGGGGCACTCCTCTGGCTCTTCCAGCGAAACCTCCTTGCCCCAGCCTGCCACCCACCTACAGGCCCACTCTACAAACAATTTACCCGGATAGGGGACATATGCGGTATTAAACTGAGAAGAATTGATACCATATCAACAGTTTTCCCAAATCCATCTGGCTGTTGTCACCACCACACACACTAGCCCAGGGGGCACTCCTCTGGCTCTTCCAGAGAAACCTCCTTCCCCCCCACCTACATGCCCTCTCTCCAAACAATTTTCCCAGGTAGAGGGACGTATTAGATATTGTACTGATTCTGAATTGCCTCCTGCAATAGACAGGAATTGAACCCAGATCAACTGCTTGGGAAGCAGCTATGCTCACCACTATACCACCAGCAGGCACAGCAACTGATAAGAACAGATACTAAACTTGATTTTAGCTGCAGTGCCAGCATGAGCAATGGTGTCACCTGCAGGCGGTGATGGACCTTCGTTGCACCTAGTTGGGTGCTTCCCTAACATGTGATGGGTATTTGCCTCGCCTTTCTTGGTCTGGGTGAGCACAATTGCCATGAGGGTAACCACCAGGCTGTTGCCTGAGGATTTGGGGTAATGGTGGGATTAAGCAGCCTCAGAGGCATCCATGCATGCTGCCCCTGCTGTTTCCTGTCCATTTCCGTGGTGTTTCCATCATTTTCTGAGGTTTCCAGGTTTTCACCCAGCCTTCCCTAGGCAGAGCCTTGGTCCCCTGCAAAAAATGCTCGAGTCTCCCATTGACTTCAATGGGGTTCGTTATTCGAAACGAGCACTCGAGCATCGGGAAAAGTTCGACTCGAATAACGAGCACCCGAGCATTTTAGTGCTCGCTCATCTCTAATCTTGATGGCAAACTCAGCCAGTTGCAGCCACACTTCAAGCTTGCATGTCCAGTAGTCCAGGGGATCTTGGATCATGGCTGACAGAGTGCACTCCAAGTGTGTCACCACCTGCTGGTTGAGGTTCTGATACATGTCATGCTGCTGGGCAGTTTCTTCAGAAGACGGCTGAAGAAAACTGCTCATCAGAGCCACAAGACTTAAGTTGCTGCTTATGGAGCGGGTGCTGCTCCTGCCCCCTACCACCAGTCATGGCAGTGGAGTGTGAGAGCTGAGGGTCCCCTCCAGTCAGACTGGAGATATATTACACCTGCTATTAATACTGAGGCACACTAACTGTATCACTAAGATATCAGATTAACTCTGAATGTTGGTGCACTAGAACGTGATGCACACGGCGATATATTACACCTGTCTTTAATACTGAGGCACACTAACTGTATCACTAAAATAACGGATTAACCTTGAATGTTGGTGCACTTGAACATGATGCACATGGCGATACACTCTCCTTCTCCAATATTCATCAATTAATCATTTTCAGCAATGCTGTCCCTACCGCATGAGCACTTGTCACATCTTTCCCTATACTCAGCTCACAGGACAATGGTGGAGACCCCGCAGGATGAGGGTGAGGGCTGTGACATCACAGGGGATGGCTATCTGTGGATTGGCTGGCTGCAGAGCATTATGGGGGAATCTCGATGTCCCAGATTTCTTACTTTCACTTTGTAACACATGCAGCCGCCATTTTTTTAAAACTAATTTGTTACCACGAAGCACAAGGAAAATCTGACTAAATCAATTTCTGACTAACCAAACCGCTATATTATGGTACTTAACCCTTTCACGCATTTGGACGTAACTGTACACATCCAAATTGCAAGTGACTTACTGTATTTGGACATACAGCCACGTCCAATTTGATTACCGGGACTGTGTCACTATAAAGTATCACAGCCCCAGAGTCTCCCCTCTCACGGAGAGCAGAGACACAGGGGAAGCCGACAAGGGACCAATCAGAGTGGTCCCTCACCAGCAAACGCTCTGATTGGTTAGTCTCTGCAGACTAACCAATCGGAGCGCTTTAGTGTCAACATGCCGGTTTCAGGCTGCGAAACTACTCTGGGGATCACAGCCTGAAAACAGACATGACTGCTACTGTGCCCCCATGCTCCTGATAAATGTAAGTGCCGCCCACATGTGGTCATTGTCCCCCATTGTCCCCCAGATGCCCCGTGCTGCCATGTCCTCACTGCCGGCTTTGATGGCAGCAGCTCAGGATCGGAGCCACTGCCATCAGCAGAGAGTGTGAGCTGTAATTACAGCTCACACTCTGCTACGGCCGATATCGGTAATGGCACCGATCTCGGCAGTTTAACCGCATAAATGCCACGGTCAGAAGTCACCCATAGCATTCATGGGGATGCCACCTCTGCTGCAGTGGCAGTGGCCCGATGGTTGCCATGGCAACCGGACGTCTTACAAAGGAGTCCGGGCTGCCATGTACCTAAAGGAGATCAGACCCTGAGGGTTGGATCAGCCTTACTGTAAGTTTAGCACTGACTATACAGTGCATTGCAATAAATGACTATTGCAATGCACTGTATAGCCATCAGGCCCACTGGATCTTCAAGATCCAGATAGGTCTTGATAAATAAAAAAAAAAAGTGTAATAAAAAAGTGAAAAATAAAAAAATAAATTAAAATGCAAGTAAAAATAAAATAAAAATTGTCTTTTCTCATATCCATTCATGTCCTAAAAAAATGAAATAAATAAAAAAAAAACTACACATAATTGGTATCACTGCGTCCGTAACGACCTGATCTATAGAAGTATCAGATCATTAATCCTTCCTGGTGAATGCTGTAAAAAATAATGTATAAAAAAATGACTGAATTGCTGTTTTTGTCACCTCACATCCACAAAAAAATAAATAACAAGTGAACAAAAAGACATACTGTATGTACCCCAAAATGATACCAATTAAAACTATAGCCCGTCCCGCAAAAAACAAGCCCCCACACAGCTGCATTGGTGAAAAAATATAAATGTTATGGACTTTACTATATGGCGATGCAAAATATCATTTATTTATCATTTATAACACAAAAGTAATTTTATGCTGAAAAAGTAGTAAAACATAAAAAACTACATATATTTGGTATCGCCATAACCGTATCAGCCCACAGAATAAAATAATCATATAATACTTCCTATAAGAAGAACCCCATAAAAAATAAAAATAAAAAACACTGATAGAATTGCCATTTTTGCCTACTTGACCTCCACAAAATATGGTGTAAAAAGTGATCAAAAAGACATATGTACCCCAAAATGATACCAATAAAAATTACAGCCTGTCCTGCAAAAAAAACAAGTCTCCACACGCAACATTGGTGAAAACATACAAATGTTATGGGCCCTAAACTAATTTCAGCAAATTACATGTTAGAAAATACCAATGCTGCTTTTACCCTTCTAAATGCTGCCCTGCCCCCAAACAGCAGTTTATGACCACATATGAGGCGTTGCCGTATTCAGAAAAAATTTATTACAAATTGTGGGGTGCATTTTCTCCTGTTATCCCTTGTGAAAGTGAAAAATTTGGGGCTAAAGCAACTTTATGTTAGAAATAAAAGTTAATTTTTCATTTTCACAGGCATGTGTTTCTAAATTCTATGAAACGATTGTTGGGTCAAAGCATTCACTTCATCACTAGATTTATTCCTTGAGGGGAGTAGTTTCCAAAATGGGGTCACTTTTTGGGGTTTTCTTTCTGGGAGCACCTCAAGGTCTCTTCAAATGTGACATGGGGCCTGAAAACCATTCCAGCAAAATTTGTCCTCCATTAAAGGGGTTTACCGAGTTATATTGTTTAAATGCTGGCCGTAACGGGGTAGTGGTGAGTAGGTGTAATTACACCTCACCGCCCCATTCATTTCTATGAGAAGAATCGCTTCCATAGACTTGTATGGAAGCAATTCTTCCCATAGAAATGAATGGGGCGGTGAGGTGTAATTACACCTACTCACCACTACCCTGTTACGGCCAGCATTTAAACAATGAAGAGGAGGCAGCGCTGATACGGCGCACGCCTCCTCTTCAAACAGCTGATCGGCGGGGGTGCCGGGTGTCGGACCCCGCCAATCTAATATTGATGACCTATCCTGAGGATAGGTCATCAATATATATAACTTGGAAAACCCCTTTAACAATATGGCGCTCCTTTCCTTCTGCGCCCTGCCGTGTGTCGATACAGCAGGTTACGAGCACATATGGTATGTTTCTGTAAACTTCAGAATCAGGGTAATAAATATTGAGGTTTCTTTGGCTGTTAACCCTTGCTGGAAAATTGGATTTAAACGGATAATCTGCCCAAAAAAATGAAATTTGAAAATCTCCCCTCCATTTTGCTTTAATTCTTGTGGAACACCTAAATGGTTAATAAATATTGTAAAATTAGTTTTGAATAGCTTGAGGGGTGTAATTTCTAAAATGTCTTAATTTATGGGTGGTTTCTACTGTGTAAGCCCCACAAAGTGACTTCATAACTGAAATGGTCCTTAAAAAAGTGGGTTTTGGAACTTTTCTTAAAAATGTAAAAAAGTGCTTCTAAACTTCTAAGCCTTCTAACTTAAAGCCTAAAAAAATAAAATTACATTTGCAAAATAATGCCAACATAAAGTAGACATATGGGAAATGTAAAGTGATAACTGTTTATGAAGTATCACTATCCGTCTTAAAAGCAAAGAAATTCTAATTTTGAAAATAGCGAATTTTTCCCAAATTTCTGCAAATTTGGGATTTTTTATGCATTAAGGTAAAAAAGTATGAACTCAAATTCACCACTAACATGAAGTGCATTGTGTCACGAGAAAACAATCTCAGAATGGCTTAGATAAGTAAAAGTGTTCCAAAGTTATTACTACATAAAGTGACACGTTAGATTTGAAAAATGGGGCTCCGGCATTTGGTCAATGTGTTCAATAGGCTTAGAAATAAAAAATTTGGAAAGAAGGAAAAAAATATAGCAAACCAAATCAACACAGTTATTATATGACAAAGAGGACACAGAGGATTTTTTTTTTAGTATCAGACCACTGCAAATCTACCAAGACCCGGCCGTCCCTCTAAACTTTCATCTCATACAAGGAGAAGACTGATCAGAGATGCAGCCAAGAGGCCCATGATCACTCTGGATGAACTGCAGAGATCTACAGCTGAGGTGGGAGAGTCTGTCCATAGGACAACAATCAGTCGAACACTTCACAAATCTGGCCTTTATGGAAGAGTGGCAAGAAGAAAGCCATTTCACAAAGATATCCATAAAAAGTCTCATTTACAGTTTGCCACAAGCCCCCTGGGAGACACACCAAACATGTGGAAGAAGGTGCTCTGGTCAGATGAAACCAAAATCCAACTTTTTGGAAACAATGCAAAACAATATGTTTGGCGTAAAAGCAACACAGCTCATCACCCTGAACACACCATCCCCACTGTCAAACATGGTGGTGGCAGCATCATGGTTTGGGCCTGCTTTTCATCAGCAGGGACAGGGAAGATGGCTAAAATTGATGGGAAGATGGATGAAGCCAAATACAGGAACATTCTGGATGAAAACCTGTTGGAGTCTGCAAAAGACCTGAGACTAGGACGGAGATTTATCTTCCAACAAGACAATGATCCCAAACATAAAGCAAAATCTACAATGGAATGGTTCAAAAATAAACGTATCCAGGTCTTAGAATGGCCAAGTCAAAGTCCAAACCTGAATCCAATTGAGAATATGTGGAAAGAGCTGAGAACTGCTGTTCACAAACGCTCTCCATCCAACCTCAAAGTGCTCAAGCTGTTTTGCAAGGAAGAATGGGCAAGAATTTCAGTCTCTAGATGTGCAAAACTGATAGAGACATACCCCAAGCGACTTGCAACTGTAATCGCAGCAAAAGGTGGCGCAACAAAGTATTAATGCAAGGGGGCCGAATAATTTTGCACGCCCCACTTTTCAGTTTTATTATTAAAAAAAAAAGTTTAAATGACCCAATAAATTTTGTTCCACTTCACAATTGTGACCCACTTGTGGTTGATTCTTCACCAAAAATTTAAAATGTTATATCTTGTTGTTTGAAGCCTGAAATCTGGCAAAAGGTTGAAAAGTTCCAGGGGGCCGAATACTTTCGCAAGGCACTGTACACATATATCACAGAACTTCTGTCACAGAGCTTCTTTCCTTCTATCTTATTCTGCTCCCAAGCCAAATAAATCACATGACAGGTTGACTTTAAGATTTAACAGGGGGTTATGCCATGATTGATGTAAAAAATTTAAATCAGACATCATACAGAACATGACAATCTCTTTCTAACAAAGCTACCGTAGAACTGGCCCTGTACCTTACATAGATCCAGAACTCCCCCTCATTCATTGGTCCAATTGCTCTGCTACATGAATTTCCAACTGGCAACTCAGGGGGCATGTCCTTACTTGGGGGGGGGGGGCTTTTATGCAGAAGCTCACTCCCTATAATTGTCATAGGTGTTACAATCTGTGGATGTATATTAATGTATATATGTATATGTAATGTATATATATTAAAATATATTTTTATGTTGGCACAATTCATTTAATGCTCAATATAACTCTTTGTAGAGTGACACATTGTTTATTGAGCAGGTAAAATATTTTTTGCCCCTTGGTCACCCAATTTGAGAAGGACCTTGAATCTTGGCATCGTGGAGATTTCTCATGGTTTGGAAGGATCAGCATTTTGAAAATGAATATTCTACCCAAACTCCTCTACCTCCTGCAGACCATCCCCATCCGAATACCGTGTTTCTTCTGGAACAGGATTCGTAAATGCTTCCTGAAGTTTATTTGGTCTCCAGGTAGGCCTAGGATAAAATGGGATGTTCTTATCCACCCAAAGGATGAAGGTGGGGTTGGTCTCCCGGACTGTAAGCTGAACTATCAGGCTGCGGCCTATGCTCGACTTTTGGATGCCTGTCGTAGTTATTCCCAGAAACCGTGGGTTTCCATAGCCAGAGGTCTATCCCCTACTGCTTTGTCGGTTATCCCTTGGTTACAGATGGTATCACCTTCCACACATTCTACGCGCTCCTTCACCTTCTCCCACACTTTTTCTCCTTGGGGACTATATGTGTGGAGTCCTCCTTTATAGACGCCAGGGGGCCCTTGACCCCAATAACAGATCATCCTCTGTTCCCTCCCGGTACCTCTGCTAGACCATTCCTGACAGGGACAAAGCTCGCACCTCTTCGTTTTTGTCATGTTCTTTCTGGTGTCTCTTTGCAGTCCCTGCCCTCCATTCTGGGTAACACTCCCCCTTCTTCAAAACACTAGTTTGAATATACCCAGCTACAGCATTTTTTGTCACCCTCCGCACATCCCATAAACTTGACAGGAGCTTAACAGCAGGAAAAAGCTTGCCTCACTCCTTCTGCAATCTTTCGTGACATCTCCTTTTTATATAAGCTGCTTCTGGAACAGAAAACATCTCTACCCCTCTCATTTTGCTCAAAATGGGAGAGGGATTTAAACCTATCTGTGTCACCCACTCATTGGCGTAGATGTTTTACATTTACCCATAAATCGCTATTGGCCACAAAAGCACAGGAGACCTGTTACAAGAGGGTACCCTCCTTATTACATAAATGGTTTACATCAGTCTCAAATAAGTGTTGGCGCTGTGGGTCCGCAGAGGGCACTCTACTACATGTATGGTGGCATTGCTCAAGTCTACGGCCTTTCTGGGACTCAATCCATACAAATATCAAAAAAATCACCGGCTTCCCAAGGCCTAACTCTCCGGAAGCATTCTTTCTATTTATTTTTTACCTTAATGTCCCAGCCTATAAGAAATCACTTTTGAAATATCTTATACAAGCTGCCAAAGCAGTGATCCCACGTCATTGGAAGTCACCAATACCCCCGACTCTAGAAGAATGGTTTGAGGAGGTCATGTCTTTCCAGAGAATGGAAGAACTGATTGCCCATACTCCCCAGAAATATTCTCTTTTCCTCAAGATTTGGGATGCCATGGGAGGCTTTTCGGAGCTCAGGTTCTTACAGAAATGCTTAAGCACTGTCCTGTTGACCCGCATGTGAACCTTTGGCCTTCGGGTTCACTTCTCCATCTTTCATACTCTCACCTTACCCTCTTCATTTCTTTCTGATATTAATTTTTTTTTCTTTCTTCTCTCTCTCACTGGTTCTCCCCCCCCCCCTCTTATTTATGTTGTTTCCATTACCACTGCTTCTCTTAGCTTTTCTCCATGTGAGTAGTTCCATAAATGCATAACTACCCTGATATTTAGAGTCTTCTCAATCAGACTCGTCACACTGTTGGTTTCTTTTGATATTGTCTTCTTTACTCGTTTGTTTCACAAATTGCATTCACCTTGTCTGTGCATATTTGAAAAATTCTCTATAGAACCCAATAAATACTTGAATTTGAAAAAAAAATTTTTTTTTTGCCTAATAACACATTTTTTTTTTCCACCCCAAAGTTGGGGGAAAATGTCGGTGCGTTTCATGGGGCAAATAATAATGAGCACTTCCATTACGGAAGTTCTCATTAATACAGTAGGATGACTGGGGAGTGGTGAATACAGAGCTCCTTGTGATTGCTATGTACTCACTGCTTCCTGGTCTTCTTATTCAAGCTCCACACACTGTGCTGTGACCTACGTTCAGTGTGAGGATCTAGGTGCTCTCTGTGACACTATGCAAGGTCAGGTCACAGCACAGAACAGCGGCGTCCGGAACTGAAGAGGTGAGCTGATTTTTTTTGTGCTTGTGTCTGATTTGAGGTCTGATTAACATATGGGTCTGATCTGAGGTCTGAATGGGAGTCTTCTTAAAATTGGGGTCGATCTGAAGTCTGATTGGGAGTCTTATTAACATTGGGAGACTGATCTGAGGTCTGATTGGGTGTCTTAACATTGAGGATCTGATTTGAGGTCTGATTGGGCACCTTATTAACATTGGGGTCTGATCTGAGGTCTGATTAACATTAGGGGTCTGATCTGAGGTATGATTGGGGTCTTATTAACATTGGGGGACTGTTCTGAGTAATGTCTGGTCTGATTAACATTGGCGGTTCTGACTGGGGCTCTGAGCTGAGGTCTGATTAACATTGGAGGTCTGAGCTGAGGTCTGATGAAAAATATTTAATGTTTTCTTATTTCCTCCTCTAAAACCTAGGTGTGTCTTATGGGCAGATGTGTCTTATAGGGTGACAAATATGGTATTTGATCTGCAAATCAAGAATATACCTAGAGACACACATACATAGATCTATCTAGAAATAGTACCTTGCCTTTACTGTGCTGACCCTGATGCTCACTAGACATGTACCTGCTTTCCCTACCTCCGAATGATGTCCAGCTTTCTTAACTGTCACCTTCATGCACTGTGCTGGAAGACAAATTAAGTAAAGTTGCTTCATTAATATACTATGGAACTACTGTATATGACAGTATTTAGGGATAGCAGAGACACACACCACATATGCAGGTAAGATCCAGTTGAGCTCGTAAGTTTACAAACCTCAGGCACAAATGATTTACGACTTTTAGAAAACACCATTCATTCACTCAGTGTTGGTGAGATATGGAGTAAAAGGCAGGTAGATGACGTCGGCAAAGGAAGGCAATGATCAGGCTAGCTTGGTGAAACAAGAAACAGTTCTTTACTGAAGAGAACTGTGACAAAGTGCAAATACACATACTTTTTTAGAAGTACATGTAAGCACATTTTGTCCTGAGACTGTAAATATGGAGTCGGCAGACCATATGCTCCGAGTCACTCTATTAATATATCTGTGTTTCCTCTCTCTAATCTAGCCAAATTTTAATTATGGTGCACCTCTCGCCAGCGCAGAACAGATTAAGCCCAGCGTATAAAAAAATGCCAGCCTTTATAAATGTACCCCTTTGGCTAGAAATGCTGCCTTTGTTTTTTACACCACCCCCTTGCTTAAGTGAGTTTGTGACTTTTTTGTTACTTTTTGAAAAAGTTGCATTGATAAACCTGAACTGAAAATAATGAACACATAAACCATATGAAGCAAGCCCAGGAGGAGCAGAGCAGAGGATGGGAGTAGTAGTGGCTCTGGCTGAAACAGTTATTCACAGTGGCAATCTTCACATCGATGATCAGCTAAACACCCTTTCTTCACTTGGAGCATACGCTGATGTTGGGGCTTCTGCCTGATGGTAATTGTGGTGCCCTTAGTATTAGGAATCTTGCACAGATCGAAGGCAGGAAACGAATTGAAGTTAACGAAGTGGAATTCGATCCGAATTTCAGGAAAAATGTGATATTTCACAAATCTGAATTTCCTGGTGATTCATGGTAACAAATCACATTTTTTCTAAAATGGCTGCTGCACTTGGTACAAAGTGAAAGTAAGCAGCCCGGGTAATGAGAGATCACCCATAATGCTGTGCAGCCAGCCAATCAGCAGATAGACAGTCCCAGGGATGTCACAGCCCCTATAAAAAGCCTTATTCTGCTGTTTTTCTGGGAACTTAGTGCAGGGAGAGATGTAACAGGCACTAGAGACAGTGATTAAGAAAGCCTTTATTTGTAAAAATTTCAGTAGGTACAGTTCAGGGACAGCACAGGAACAGTATATGGAGATAATAGGGAGATCATAGTGATACTTTATCTACACTATAGTGAGAGCATAGGGAGAGTGCAGGGACTAATTGAACAGTGTCCCTCTTGGTTAATAGATAAGCTATTTATTACACCTTGATTCACAAATTGGCGTGAAAAAGCTGTCTAATACTAATGCTTTTGTGGTGTCAACATTGTTTTATAGATAAGAAATTCTATAATGCCTTGATGCACTAATTGGGGTGAAAAAGCTGTCTAATACTACTTCCATTGTGGTGTCCACATTGTTTTATACATATGTAATTCTATAACAACTAAATTCTCTAATTGGGGTTGAAAAGCAGTTTAATACTACTGCTATTGTGGTGTCCACATTGTTTTATACATACCTAATTCTATAATGCCTTTATTTTGCAATTGTGGTGAGATAGCACTCTGTTTTTGACCCCTAACTGACCAAATAAGTGAAGTATGAACTGATTCTATGAGTGATGCCTGTCACCTGTCATACTCACACACAGTAACAGTTTCACTACCACAGTGGCCTCTCTATGCATGTTTCTGTTATACACAGTGATGTACACCAATATACACACTCCCTGCAGCCGGGAAATAGCTGATTTATAACGCACTTCATCACAAATTCATTCGGATCGATTCAACTTTTTGGGGAAAATTTGGAGAAGCATCCGTATCGAATTTTTGAAAACTTCGATCTTCTCTAATTAGAACATTAAATAAAATGATGCAACAAAAACAATTTGCAAGTCCCCTATTCTGGGCTACTGCACATAGCTAACCACCCCCATTCTTCTATCCACATTTTCAAAACTACAGTGATTGGTGTAAAATCACAAAAAGTCCCACAGTTTTGCTCAAGCAAGCCCAAAAAAATCACAAAAGCCTGTTTTTGAGATTTCCTGAACCCCGAACTATTGAGTTTATAGCTTGTTAAATTCTCCCAATTCTTAGGTCTTGAGAAGCTCTTGTACATTTCATCCAGGCTGTACTAACTTCACTGGTTACCTAAGTATGAGTAAAACAAAAGTATTAAAATCACATAAAATAATGCACTAAAACAATACAAGCAAGCATTATACTATATATGGACTAAGCCCTCACTCTGATATAATAA
This sequence comes from Rhinella marina, assembly GCA_900303285.1. Taxonomy (NCBI): domain Eukaryota; kingdom Metazoa; phylum Chordata; class Amphibia; order Anura; family Bufonidae; genus Rhinella; species Rhinella marina. Next base: position 115,640 of record ONZH01021251.1, on the reverse strand, counting down.
CATCTGAGACTCTCAGCCAATATATTTTGATCAAAACACATCTGTGCCTGCCTACCCGTGTCAAGGTCTCAGTCAGGCAGGTCCTACTCTAAACCTACCTATGCCGTTATACATCTATATTCAGGAGAGCAGACCCTGCACATATAGTGTGCTGCTCCTAGTCTACTCTATGTGCATCAGCAATCAATGAGAGAAGGAGCACACACAGCTAAATGTACCATGTAATCAAGGTCGCCTGTGGGATAGGCTGGGCAAAAATGCACAAAAATGCTACTCCCAAAATAGAAGCACATTCACACCTGAAGGTACCACTCCTTTAAGACTAATCAGAAATCACGGAAAAAGATACAAAACATCTTGCACAATATGATAATGAATAGGCAGATGTACGGACTGGGAATTTAAAGTGGCCCTGGAAAATATCTAAAAGTGGCCCCAATGTTGAAGGTGGGTCCAAATTGACAGATGGTAGGGCAACACAAGTAGATGGGGCCAATACAAGATGGCAGGGTCAGTAACACCATAGTGCAGCACAGAATACAATCCTACAGAATCAAATACCACAGTGCTGCACAAAATATCTCCACAGAAGCTGTCCCTCTATGGTGGCCATTAATAGCTGCCATGTTCTGTCCTTCTCTTCCAATTGCTTCTAATATGGAGTAAGGGGATTAGGAGATGAGATGTGGGCCACAACACCAATACTATCCATGCATCTTCTGATTACTCCTTAATAACCTGCACTCATAACCTTCCAATCCTTTACATCAATCACATACGTGAGAAAGTACGCTTGCCCCTGAAATGTTGCAAGTGATGTGCACCACGCCTTGTCCATCTATGTGGTGAGCCAAGCTGCAATGTATGTCCTGCTGCTGCTATGAATGGACTATAGAATGTTATGCAACATCTAATGGACTGGTATGAATATACTGCCTCATTGACTATTGTATATGGAAATATTGGGCCATAACACCAAGCCAGCTCTACCTTCAGTATGCTGCCTGGTATTAATGATCCCTATAATTCCCCCAGTAGTATGTACCCAGAGAAACAGTGAGGGGGACTCCGGTGGCCCTATGGGCATCAGCCCACCGGGAGAATTCTCTGCGGGGCCTATGGCTATTCTGCCCATGCCTGTGTATTGGGCACACTTGAACTTTCCAACATGACAATGATTCCTAACATAAAGCCAAGTAAACTGTTCGGTGCCCCATAGATATAGCTGATTGCTATCGCTGAGGGTCCCTGCAGCAGAACAAGCTATAGTAATAAGCCTATCACCAGGGGAACACTAAGGAATTGTTCAAAGTGCATACCTCCTTTAAACAATTAATTATTACTTATAAAAAATATTTTTTATAACATATTTTGTAAAATCATTTGAAGGATGATTCACAAATGCAATATCTTGACTATATTGTAAATTTCAAGCACTTGCTTGGTAATTATGTTGTTTATATTGTAATTTGCACTTCTAAACTGATGCCAGGAAAATAGAATAAAAATTCCTACACCGTTTGTTTGTGATAGTGGTTAGTACCCTTAAAATACTAAACTATAATTAAACTTTTCAGGAAATGATCTTCGGCATATCTGGGAATTCATTTCAAAAGGGAAAAAATGTTGTTACATATTTCATAGACTTTAATTAATAAAATGTGACTCAAATTATGCAAATGCCCAGACTTCACACTCTTGGCCTGCATATTCATCTCTATTCCCACCCTAATGATAGATAGTAAATTATTGCACTTTCCATTGTTCTGTGGTGTTCTCAAGCAAACCTCAAGCATCCCTCTATGTATCACTGTGGTTAGCAGTTCTTGTAATTTCCAGCTCATCTCCTTCTGCAGTGTCTCCGAAATTCTCATGTGAACGAAACTTCTGTATTTGATATTAGCAGAACACTTTTAGGTTTAAAAATATTCCACTCATTTCTTCTGTGCTGGTTGTGAAATCCCCTATTTTTAAATATGCTGGTTTGTTTTCTTCTTAATTGTTGCCACCACGGATATATTTTATGTATGAAATAATCCAGTCACATTTCTGTACGCTCATGACTCCTGGGACACAAAATCTGATTGGCTGTCCAGATGTTTAAATTTCTGAAATAACCAACATTCACTCTACAAGTGCAGAGGGGATGACAAGATAATAGATGGCAGGTAAAATATTGCTATATGTATTTGTATTCTGTTGTATGTTACATATTTGTTTAAACTTTACTATTGAATTTTATATATTGAGTATTAATTTGATTCACAATTGACATTGTAATAGCACTAGCAAGATGCATCTTCAAAATGTCCAAGTATACACAAAAGAAGTCAAATCTCTGCAAATCAGCAAATCTCATTTTACTTGTAAAGGATGTTAATATTATTTTGTTATATATTAGTCCTCTGCCCCTTTCCAATGTTACAATATTTTTTGTGTACTCTACCAATTTTGCCGATTTTATTGTTCTGTAGTACCATAGATACTTTAAAAAGATGGAATGAGGCATTCCAGTAAGATAATCATTGTCTTTAAATTTCCCGAACATTTTGACACTGTCGTATTCCAAGACCACTGATTAAGGAATTTTTAAACCTTCATTTTTTACAAGGTTCTACCAAATAAAAATTTAGCTCCTTCTTCTGCTGGGCTGCACTTGAATGTATAGCTGTGGCCACAATCAAATGTTGCTTATTCAGTCCACAGTATAGAAGGTTAAATGAGGTAAGGAAAGCTCAATATCTACAGTAGTGGGGCAATCAGCTGCCTAACAGAGAGAGCATTATTACAAATTATTAAGTGGCTTTAGGAGAACCTGTCATGTTGAACATGGTACCTGAGATGGAGGCAGCATGTTCTAGAGCAGGAGGGGTCAAGAAGATTGATATATAGCTTAGTAGAAAAACAATCATTATGATATATTTTATGCATTTAAATCCCTTCTCTTTCCACGCTTAGGAGTCCAGAGGGCAGTCCTGCTCAGTGATTGACAGCTATTTTTTGTATGTAGACTCATACAGGGGATCACTGATAGGACCACCCGCTGGACTCCTAAGCATTGAAAAAGCAGAGATTTAAATGAATGAATCACAAGTTAAGGTCCTTTTACACGGGCCGATTATCGGCCGAAAATTCGTTCCTAGGAACGCTAGTGCCGATAATCGGCCCGTGTAAAAGTGGCCCTAATCAGCCGACGAACGAGCAAAACGCTCGTTCGTCGGCTGATTGGATCTTTTGTAAAAACCAAAAGATCCGATCTGTCGGGCGCACATCGCCCTGTGTAAACAGGCGATGTGCGCCTGACAGCATGGAGCTTCCAGGCCGCACGAGCGATACAGCGATCACTCGTGCGGCCCGGCGCTCGATTCATCGGGCCGTGTAAAGGCTCCCTGAACGAGCGCCGATGTCGCTGATCGGCGCTCGTTCAGGGAGACTTTATCGGCCCGTCTAAAAGGGCCTTTACACTGAATCGTCTCTCATCAAACCATATATTCATCTAGTTAGCTTATCATGCTTTATAACATGCTGCCTGCAGTTTCCACAGCACTTCTAAGGTCACAGGTTCACTTTAATTTTTTTTTTAAATTTATTTATTAAATAACTCTTTAAAAAAAGAAGACTGGCCAACCCCAGTGCAAGATGATTCACAAAGTGGCTTCTTTTTCATGCAGTGGAATAATAACAATAATAATAAATTTAAAAAATGGTTGGCATAGGCTTTGAAATAGGAAAACATTACTCTAAGGCCCCATTCAGATGGCCGTATTATTGCGGGTTGTGCGAATGGGGCCTAACATTACATTTTCTGTTTTCATATTTTAGGAATATTTTTCCTAAACTTTCCCTTTTACTCAAAAATAAGTACAGAATGTAGATTAAATTATGTATAATATTTTGCTGTGAGTTATGGGTTATCTTCTATGATTTGGGTATCACACAGAAGATAATAAGTTTGGTAAGACATTTAAATAGTTTTTTTTATTCTATTAGCCTGTTATTATTTTATTGCTGTACTAGCTGAAGGACCCGGCTTCGCCCGGGTATATTTAATTTATTTCTTTTACTGTTTGTGTGTGTTTGTTGTTAAAAGATATCGAGAGTGCCCTCTACAGTGCCTGCCCCTTTAACAGTGACCTCTACAGCAGCCCGCCCCTTTAACAGTGACCTCTACAGCGGCCAGACCCTTTAACAGTGACCTCTACAGCGGCCCGCCCCTTTAACAGTGACCTCTACAGCAGCCCGCCCCTTTAACAGTGATCTCTACAGCTGCCCGCCCCTTAAACAGTGACCTCTACAGCAGCCCGCCCCTTTAACAGTGACCTCTACAGCAGCCCGCCCCTTTAACAGTGATCTCTACAGCAGCCTGCCCCTTCAACAGTGACCTCTACAGCGGCCTGCCCCTTTAACAGTGACCTCTACAGCTGCCCACCCCTTTAACAGTGAACTCTACAGAAGCTCACCCCTTTAACTGTGACCTCCACAGCAGCTAGAGTGGCCACTGTCTGCACCCCAGAAAGCCAGACCTCACCAGCCATTCCCCCAAACGTGAAACAGTGCCCCCAGTTCCCATGAAGACATGAGGCCACGCCCCCCCTGGCTCCGTGAAGACATGGAGGAGAAGCTGTTTGAGTGTGAGCTACTGAAAGGGTGGACATCCCTGTGTCTGTCCAGGCACTGCGTCGGACGGAGAACAGGTAGCCAGAAAACTGGACTGTCCAGCCTAAAGCCGGACATCTGGCCACCCTAACATCAGCCTGCCCCTAGGGTGGCCAGATGTCTTGTTTTAGGCTGGACGGTCTGGCTTTCAGACTCCCTGTCCTCTGTCATGCGCAGGGCCTGGATGGACACAGCAGCAGCACTCTCAGCAGCAGCACTGTGCAGTCTGAGCAATGAGCTGCAGGGAGAAAGTCACCCTCCCCCCACCCCTGCAGCTGACAGAAAACATAAGTTATAGTTATGGAAAATGGGAATACCCATTTACCATTGTTATCCACAGTGCTCTGCAAGCAGTGAACTGGCTAGGTTGTCATAGAAACCTGATGTGTGCCTGTGAGCTTCTATTGGCTGATAAGGGTCATGTGACCAGGCTACTATTGGCTAATGCATTTTTTGGGAATATATCAGGAATGGTACGTCCTGGAGAGCTGAAAACTGTTCTAAAACCTTCCCGGACACCTGATGTACCTGTGTGCCAAATTTTGTGATTGTAGCTGCAGCGGTGCGGATTCCTTTAGCGGACATACACACACACACACACACACACACATACACTCAGCTTTATATATTAGATTACTCACTGGATGATATTTATCAAAACTGGTGTAAAGTAGAACTGGCTTAGTTGCCCATAGCAACCAATCAGAGTTCACATTTCATTTTTCAGAGATCCTTTCGAAAATGAAAGGTGGAATCTGATTGGCTGCTATGGGCAACTAAGTGAGTTTTCCTTTATGCCAGCATACCTCTCAACTTTTGAAAAAAAATTGGGACAAAATGTGCAGTGAGAATCACGTGATGCAGCAATTTTTTTAATACTAGGCCACACCTCTAACTCCTTGCCCAAAGCATAACTATGCACACCCAGTCCCCTTAATGCCCCCACATAGTAATTATCCCTCCTTTGTGCCAGCACACAGTAGTTATGCTCGCATTGTGCCCTAAACAGTAGTTATGCCCACATTGTGCCCTAAACAGTAGTTATGCCCATATGTATCCCTTCACAGTAGTTATGCCCACATTGTGCCCCTTCACAGTAGCTATGCCCACATTGTGCACCTCACACTAATTATGCCCATATTGTGCCCCACACCGTAGTCATGGCCACATGTGCACGCTTCACAGTAGTTATGCCCAGATATGCCCCCTTCACAGTAGCTATGCCCAGATATGCCCCCTTCACAGTAGTTATGCCCACATTATGCACCCTTCACAGTTATAATGCCCACATGTGCCCCTCAGAGTAGTTATTCTCAGATGTGCCCCCTTCACAGTTACTATGCCCAGATATGTGCCCCTTTACAGTAGTTATGACCAGATATGTGCCCCCTCACAGTAGTTATGGCCATATATGCGTCCTTTCACAGTAGGTATGCCCAGCTTTGCGCCCCCTCACAGTAGTTCTGCCTACATATGTGCACCGTCACAGTAGTTATTCCAGATATATGCCCCCTCACAGTAGTTATGGACAGGTATGTGCCCCCTTCAAAGGAAGTAAAAAAAAAAAGGTAACCTGGTTCCTTCCGATGATCACAGTTCAGCTGCCGGTGCTCCCCAGCAGGATACTGTTACACATTGTGCTGCTGTGATCCCCAGCCTGCACACAGACAGCTCTCTGCTTCACCATTACAACCAGCTGTCTCTGCGTCCTATGAACACAGACACAGCTGAAAGCCGGACATACCTCAGCTGTTCTGGGACCGCGGGAAAGCCACTGAAATCTGGGACTGTCTCGCTGAATCCTGGACAATTGGGAGGTATGCACCTGTTTTGATAAATCTTACCCACTGTATTCTCCTGACTACAAGTTCTACTGAACTGGACATAAGAAGGGTTCGCCTTAAACTGTAGTCCTCCTTTTTAATCTATCTAAAAAAGACAAAATAAAAAGAATTATATGATATAATTGATGTAGAAAATATAGGATAAATACAAGGTACGAGTATCACATAAGTAATAAGGCTTTGTAGAAATAAATCAAAACATAGAATAACAATTTTTAAAAAATGTGCGTAGTCTTTTTATGCATCACCATTTAATTATTGTGTTTTGTCTATAGTGATATTCAAAATGAAGTTTTTTCTGGTATGGATCTGTCTTATTTCAGAAGCGTTTCCATTTGCAGTAAGTATGTTGGTACTGCTAGTTATCAGATGGCAAGTATATTTTCCTCTACTGTATATCTAGTACAGCACAGACTGTTTAGCAGTTATGTAAGAGTAACTCTTAAAGTGTACCTGCACTTTGAAAAAACTGTTGATATGTCATAAAGACATCTCAAAGGTTTTAATCAGGGGGTCTAAGTGCTGAGACCACCACTGATCACTAGAACGAGGAGAGAGAAGCACTCATATAGTACTTTGTTTCTCCTTGCTGCAGGAGACAATTAAGACAGCCAATACATAGACTACGTATTTACTGCAGAGATGAGAAGAGGGCACTGTGTGAGTACTTCTCTCTCCTCCTTCCAGCGATCACTCAGCACTCAGACATCCACCAATCAAGACCTTTAACATATCAAAAGTTTTGTCAAAGTACAGGGATGCTTAAAATATCCCCTGAAGAAGCCTTGATCCACTGAAAGGTCAATGTGTAGGTAAACCTTTAGGCTAGTGCTATTTTAAAATGCAGCATCAAGTCATATACGTATATGCAATGTAACAACAAAATGTGTGTAACTTGCTGTTCCATTGAAGGTGCACTAGTATTTTAGGCTGTGATTTGGTTGTGATTCACATGTAATTTAGGATTTGAGATAACCCCAATAGATAAAAAAAAATTGCTGGCATGTCACAAATGAATTGCAATTAGTGTTTAGTGAATCGAAGTTCACGAAGTGAAATTCTATTTGGCAATAAGCAGAATTTTCTTGTGCTTTGTGGTAACAAATTTTCTCTTATCCATTTGTGCACGAAGAGTCCACTGCGGCCATCTTGATTGAAGATCCCGCACAGCGTGATGACACCACCACGCCAGCCAGTGTGATGACGTAATCACACACCGTGCGCAATTTCGCGCTGGATCTCCAATCAAGATGGCCGCAGCGGACTCTTTGAGAGTAAATGGATAAAGTGAGTATTTTTATTTGATTTTTTTTAACAGATTAACTCCTGAAAGCCCTCAATGGTCAACTCATATGCCGCAATCAACAATGAACGAGGCATCTGAGGGGTTCAAATAAATTTCTTTGTAATAACATTTTTTATTTTAAAATATTAAATTTAGAAACATACAAGCATGTATTAGACAGTGTAGAAATTATTTTATAAGGAAAAATAATTGCATACAGATATATAAGAGTATGGCACATAAAATATACATTGTATCCAGCGGTACATTATTAAGTTATAACCTTTTTATATAGGGTAGAACAAAGATAAATCAGGACCGAAGTCTTTATTAGTTACATTTAATACTAAACAAAGAAGAGATATAGTTTAGAACCACGGTGAAAAGGTTAAAGTTAAAGTGTATAAGAAAATGAGTAAAATGAAATGTAAGCCTATACGTTCTGATAATGGTCAAAAGAAAATAGAACAAATAGATAAAAGGGGAGAAACCGGGTAGGGAAAGTTTAAGGGTATGGGACTCCAATTCAATATCCCAGCTAAGAGAAGATAATAAAAAAAAGTAACAAAAGCTAGAAGGATCTTACAAAAACTTGGTAATAAAGTCAGATTTGATAAAAGAGTTCCAAGGATCTCATATTTTGGTGTAAACGTGTAACTTGTTGGATCTCAACAATCTTAATTTCTCATAGTTATGTATAAAATGCATTTCCTTCAACTGTGGAAAGACAAATCATCTCCGTCAAATAAATTTCTTTGTGGAGTTTGGCAAAGCAGCCAACGCAAAGTTTTGAGAACTTCACTCATCTCTAGTTGCAATCGTACAGAACTTTCATATAGTCAGGTCTAGTTCACACTTCAGTGATTTGGTCAGTGTTTGAGCCAAAACCGGGTGTGGGGCAAAAACACTGAACAGGAGCAGATCTTTTCCTTATATCTTATCTCTGTGGAGGCTCCACTCCTGGTTTTGGCTGGCAATTACTGATGGAAATCACTGACCAAATCACTGAAGTGTGAACTAGGCTCAGTTTTTTGGTCAGTGATTTCCATCAGTAATTTTGAGCCAAAACCAGGATTGGAGTCTCCACAGACATAAGGTATAAGGGAAAGATCTACACCTGTTCTGTGTTTAGAGCTGCACCTGGTTTTGGCTCAAAATCACTGATGGAAATCTCTAACCAAACACTGACTGTGTGAATGAGGCTTAAAACACAGAACAGGAGCAAATCTTTGACCACGTTCACAAATATTACCTACAATGTTGTAATGCAACCTTGTTATCTTCATGTTAATGGACCAAAGTGGAACCCAGCCATAATCCACTGAAAGCGCAAGAAATAACAATTTTTTCTAAATACAATTGTAGGATAAACTTTTTTTTTTAATAAATAAATGTTTTTATTAGTATCATTAGGCGAGGTGTAGGTGGTTGTTTGTAGGCTTCAATGGCAATAGCAGATATGGGGGTGTTACCATTGGTATGTCAGGGACTGGCACACAGGTTAAAGGAGGATGGACACAGTGGCTGAACAAAGCTTTGCGGTTATTAATGGTATTGCAAATAGGCTTAAAGGGAGTCTTTCACCTGTTTTTCATCTATATAACTAACAGCACTGCCCCACAGAAGATTGCATACACATCCCAGACATACCTGTGTGCACTGTGTGTCTGTATTCCATGTCCAGAAAAAGCACTTTTATTCTGCTGGAAAACAGCTCCCAAGTGACCAGTTCTTCTGCTGCAAGTGCCCAAAGCAAACCAGACTGAAGAGGGGAGGGCTGCTTTAGCTGCTCATATCTTGGGTTTGGTAGCAGATAGAAAAATAGTTCTGACCTTCTATGAAAGCTTTCAAATGATACCAAAGCATTATATCTAATGTATCAGAAGATATAGCTGTTAGAAATTGAGTCAGGAGAGAAAGCTGTTTTTAGTTTCACTTTCAGCCGGGCACTTGGGAGCCGTTTTCCTGCAGAACAAAAGTGCTTTTCCTGGACATGTAATACAGACACAAAGTGCACATAGGTATGTCTGGGATGTGTCTGCAATCTTCTGTGGGGCACTGCTGTTAGTTATATAGGTGAAAAACAGGTGAAAGACTCACTTTAATGCTTGGTGGTTAACAGTTACACAACAGGATGGCGGCTTTTCGTCAGGGCTCAAGTAACAGAGTTCCACTGTTCTGGTTGTTCTCCATCCACAATGCCCTGAAAACACCACGCCTTCAATTGACTGGAGTATCCCAGGAGTCTTCCGCACTGACTCAGAGGTGGTGCTTCTCAGACCTCACAGGAGCCATGATACTGCACATAAACATTAAATGAGCATGGTAAACTCAATTAACCCTTGCCAACTCCCCAACGTCCAACATTGCCTTTAACCCCTTCACGCTATTTGACGTGTATACTCGTCATGGAGCACTGCTATTTAGTGCTCCATGACGAGTATACATGTCATGGCATTAAACTGTCACCATGTCTGCTGACATGGTGACAGCGCTGAGACCCCGGTTGTTACATACAGCCAGGAGTCTCAGCTAGCTGGCACAGACCCCGATCCCCCCTCCTCCTTCCCCACATTACTATTTTCAAAACTACCCCCCCCCACCAATGTCAGCCGTTTAACCCCTTCCTGTCACGACAGGGAAACAAGGGATAGTGTGCCCTGTCTGAACCCCACCTCTTTCTCTGCCTACTTACAGTAGATGCCCTAGGCGACAAAACCGTAACTTGGAGACGGTCCCTATGCTGAGTACGTGCACAGGGTAGGGAAGGGAACACAGGGAAAGACGAACACAGACAGAAACAAACACAATAGCAGAATCGTCAGCAAGCCAAGTCAAGAACAGGAGGTCACGTCAAATACCGAGGGGAATCACAAAAGCGTAGTCTAAGTCCAAAGCCAAAATCCAATACACCAATAATCCAAAAGCAAGGTCCAACACACAGCACTGATCTCAGAAGACTAATCACAGGCATCTGAGTGAGGCAGTTGCCATCTTTAAATAGCCCGCCCAGGATCATGTGATGTGGCCAGCATCACATGACCTGAGGCGGAGCAAGCTGTCCAAACAATATGTAAAGTAGCCATGTGGTGTGATCAGCACCACATGGCTAAACCCAAACAGAGAATTAACTCATGAAGTGCTGGCTGACAAGACCAGCACTTCAATTCCCTATTGCTCGTCTCTAGGGGGCGGAGAGGTCCGGCGACGTCGTGCAGAGGGAGCGCGACGCCGACCTCGCGTGACACTTCCATGCCGCGGTCCGATGGTGTGGCCAGAAGAGAGGGAGGAAGCTCCCTCCCCCTCCCATCGGGACGCTGCTCTGCTGTGGCAGCGTCCCGATGGTTACCATGGCAACCAGACGCTTTCACAAGCATACGGCTTGCCATGGTATAGCTAAGCCTGATCAAGCTCCTGCTAAAGGCAGGAGCCTGAACAGGCTTACTATGAATGAAAATACACTGCAGTACACTATACAGTGTACTGCAGTGTATTATAGAGCCACCAGACCCACTGGATCTTCAAGAACCAAGTGGGTCTGAGTACAAAAAAAGTGTAAAAAAAAAGAAAAAGTTAAAAAAAAGTTTAAAAAAAAAATCCCATTTTTTTCCCCATATACGCACATTTTTAATTGGTTAAAAATGAAGAAAATAAAATACCTTAAACATATTAGGTATCACCGCGTCCGTAACAACCAGCTCTATAAAAATATCACATGACCCAACCCCTCAGGTGAACACCGTAAAAAAATAAAAATAAAAACAGTGTCAAAAAAGCTATTTTTTTGTCACCTACCATCACAAAAAGTACAACACCAAGCCATCAAATAGTACCAATCTAACCGTCACCTCATTCTGCAAAAAATTAGCCCCTACCTGAGACAATCACCAAAAAAATAAAAAAAACTACAGTTCTCAGACAATGGAGACACTAAAACGTGATTTTTTTTGTTTCAAAAATGATATTATTGTGTAAAACTTAAATAAATAAATAACGTATACATGTTATGTATCGCTGCGTCCGACCTGCGACCTGCTCTACAAAAATATCACATGAACTAACCCCTCAGGTGAACACAGTAAAAAATAAAAACGGTGTCAAAAAAGGCATTTTTTGTCACTTTACATCACAAAAAGTGTAATACCAAGCGATCAAAAAGGCGTATGCCCCCCAAAATAGTACCAATCTAACGTCACCTCATCCCGCAAAAAATGAGCCCCCACCTGAGACAATCGCCAAAAAAATAAAAAAAACTATAGCTCTCAGACTATGAAGACGCTAAAACATGATTTTTTTGTTTCAAAAATGATATTATTGTGTAAAACTTAAATAAATAAAAATAAGTGTACATGTTAGGTATCACCGCGTCCGTAACAACCTGCTCTACAAAAATCTCACATGACCTAACCCCTCAGATGAACGCAGTAAAAATGAATAAATAAAAACTGTGCCAAAATTACCAATTTTTGGGTCACCTTGCCCCAAAAAGTGTAATAATGAATGATCAAAAAATCATATGTACCCAAAAATGGTACCAGTAAAAATGTCAACTCTTCCTGCAAAGAATGAGCCCCTACACACGACGATCGTCAGAAAAATAAAAAAGATATGGCATTCAGAAAATGGAGACACAAAAACATATTTTTTTTCAAAAATGCTTTATTATGTAAAACTGAAACAAACAAAGTACACATATTTGATATCATTGCGTCCGTAACAATCTGCTCTATAAAAGTAGCACATGATCTAACCTGTCAGATGAACACTGTAAAAAACAAAAAATAAAAACTGTGCCAGAACAGCCATTTTTGGTTACCTTGCCTCACAAAAAGCATAATATAAAGCGATCAAAAATCATATGTACCCCTTAGTTTCCAAAATGCGGGCACTTTTTGTTTGTTTCTACTGTAGGGGTGCATCAGGGGGGCTTCAAATGGGACATGGTGTCTAAAAACCAGTCCAGCAAAATTTGCCCTCCAAAAACCATCTGGCGCATCTTTTCTTCTGCGCCCTGCTGTGAGCCCATACAGTAGTTTACAACCACATGTGGGGTATTTCTGTAAATCGCAGAATCAGGGTAATAGTTTTTGAGTTTTGTTTGGCTATTAACCCTTTAAATCTTGTGGAATACATAAAGGGTTAACAAAGTTTGTAAAATCAGTTTTGAAAACCTTGAGGGGTGTAGTTTCCAAAAAGGGGTCGTTTATGGTGGTTTCTATTATGTAAGCCCCACAAAGTGACTTCAGAACTGAACTGGTCCTTAAAAAATGGTTTTGGAAAATTTCTTAAAAATTTTAAGAATTGCTTCTAAAATTCTAAGCCTTCTAACGTCCCCAAAAAATAAAATTGCAAAAATCTACAAAATGATGGCAACATAAAGTAGACAAATGGGAAATGTAAAGTAATAACTATTTTGTGAGGAATCACTATCTTCCTTAAAAGAAGAGAAATTCAAATTTTGAAAATTACAAATTTTTCTAAATTTTCTGTAAATTTAGGGTTTTTTTTAATAAATAAAGGTGATTTATATTGACTCAAATTTACCACTGTCATGAAGTACAATATGTCACAAGAAAACAATCTCAGAATGGCTTGTATAAGTAAAAGTGTTCCAAAGTTATTACCACATAAAGTGACACATGACAGATTTCCAAAATTTGGCCTGGTCCTTAAGATGAAAAATGGCTGTCATGAAGGGGTTAATACACGCTTGTACAGTATTATTATTATTTATTATTCTTTATTATTCACCATTTATTCCATGGTGCTGTACATATGAAAAGGATATAAATGCATAATACAAAAACTAGTACAATAAGCAAGAACAAGATGAGTTACAACTTGTACAGAAGGGTAGAGATCCCTGCCCGAGAGAGCTTGCAATTTACAATCATACTGTATAGTGTTTTTTTAGTGACCTCCATTCACTGTACTGCAGTAGTGGATTTTTGGTGTGAAAGCAACAACTGATCTATAGCTCATTCATTCATGATTGTGAACCTAGTTATTATTCTAAGGAAAATGTATCTTCTAATAACATTTCTTCTTTGCTTTCTTTATATGAAGACACGTTCTCCTGAAGTCAACGATACAGAGGGTTGCTGTGGGCAAAAAACAAAGGTAAATAATAAACCATATTATAGTTTGTACTATTATATTACTAAAGGCCCATTTACACACGCCAACTGAGCAGGCAATTATCAGGAGCAAACTATTTGTTCTGCTTGTCAGAGGATGTGAGAGCTGCATGTACATGCAGTAATCACTGTGATCTCTCATCCTCATACACATTCATTGTTTCTGAACAGCAGATCCCTATATATACAGTACAAACTGCTGCCCACAAACAGTGATTTAGGTGACCTCATCAGCAATGCTTTCACTCGATGAATAAGTGTTTGCTGGTTCATCAGGTGATTGGGAGCATTACATGAGGCTGATTATTGAGAATGAACATTAAGGGCCCTTGCACACGACCGAATGCCCTCCGAGACATACGGTCAGTGAGTGGGCCAAATGTCCCGGAGTGGCATTGATTGTGCGCACGGGAGCGCACAGCATCATAGATTACAATGATGCTGTGTACGTTGGGCCGCCCGCGGGACTATTGTCTTGCACTTATATGATCTTATGAGTGCAGGACAATAGTCCCGCGGGCTGCCCGATGTGCACAGCATTATTGTAATCTATGATGCTGTACACTCCTGTGCACACGATCAATGCTGCTCCGGGACATATGGCCCGCTCACTGACCATATGTCTCGGAGCGCATACAGTCGTGTGCAATGGCCCTAAGGGCCCGTTCCCACGACCTGCAATTTTGCGGAATAGATACGGCCACATTCATTTCAATGGCCTGCATTAGATCTCGAAGGGCCACGTCTCCATGAAAAAATATAGAACATGTCCTATTCTTGTCCACAACTGCGGACTGTAAAGTAGAACTGGCTTAGTTGCCCAGGATAGGCCATCAATATCAAAATCTTGGCCAGCCTCATTAAAAGTAAGAAGAAAGACATGCTTTCTCATCAAATGTACTACATGGATGAACATCTCAAACTGTGCAAAACAAGGACTGGATACAAAGATGTCTTTCCTATTCAGGCTGCACTGTGTGAATAAATCATTCTGCTAATGTGTTGAATTTCTTTTATTCATTTGTTTTTACATTTGTTTATTTTTTTTCTTCCTTGTGTTTAGCTAATTTACAAAGGTCATGATTCCAGCAGTGGTATAAATATCTATGTATTTGAATACACGCCACAAAGCAAAGAAGCCAAGGTAAATATATGCTGTAGTTATAAGCAAATGGAAAATGCCTGGCGTGCCTTGCCTCACATATTGAGATACTTGCTGTGCAGGAAAAAACAGTGAAGGAATGCAGTGCTAAACTAGTAGGAACAACCCCCACCATTATAAATCAAATAGCCTACCTGAGCAAGAAAAGCTATCATTTTATGAGATGGGAGTAATATAAGTTATGTTGTCTACATACAGTAAATTTGTAACTCTTTTTCTTTTATTTGTGCACCAAACAACATCCATGTCTGTAAGAAAACTAGTAAGACCCAGAAATCCAAAATGTTATATACACATATTAGTAAATTGTATTGGCGCAGCTCTTAGAGCAAGGACCAACATGAGTTCTCCAAACTTCATAACTTAACTGCTCCTCCCCTAAATAAAGCTTTCTGGGGTCAATTAAAAGCTTTGATAACTTAGAGTCTGAAGTATTTTTAACCAAAATTTTACATTTTATATGATCTTACTTAAGGATAAAATAGTTGAAGATACAGCAACAAAGAATGATTTGCAAAGTAGCAGAAATGCTCAAAAAGATACAAAAAATGGAGAAAACCATGAAGGCACAATCATTCAGACCATCAAACCTACAAGCATAAATAACAGAAATAAGGATCCTGACACAGAGACTGGTATCAGAGTCAGTACCCATATGCCTGATTTGAAGGTTGATACTATTAATAGTACAGAAAGTGCAACTCAAAATGACATTGAAATGTATGAGAATACGGATCTACTCTCAAATGCCACTGAGGGACTTCAATCAGAAATGTCACACACTAGAGATGTGCAGAAAACCAATGGACATAGTAATAAAGACATCAACTATGGTACTGAAGGTAGCGCACTTCTAGATATTCCAGGCTACTATGATACTAATACTGGTACCCAAGGGCCACAAGTGTATTTAACACCAAGTATTAATGATTTCAGAAGTAATCCAGGATGCTCTGGGTCTGAGAGACAGTGCAAGAATCCCACCAAATCAACAGAAAGTATTTTTGTCACACAGCCAACAATACATAAGGACTATTCCAAAAGGAGGAACAGGCCTGACTATGGACACAGGGACAGAAATACCATGAACCGTACAGTCAAACCAGCAAAAACAAGGGATCATAAAAGTGAGAAACAAACTAACAAAAAAGTCATTCCAATAAGCCACATTATTGAAAAAATATTCCAAAACAGGTATGGACAAAGAAGAAAGACTGGTGGCAGCAGACACAGTTCATCAGAAAGCAGAAGTGACAGTAGCCAGGAATTTGATTAAATCTTGGGATAATTGAATATATAGAGTGCTAGAAGGCCTTACTTCATATGGTGGGCACTGGCCATTAATTATACTTTTCTTTAAAATAAAAATATTTAAGTGGGTTTTCAACTAATACCTGTATGACATACATATCAATCAGACAAGTCATATTAGTGGGGGTACACCAGCTGGGACGTCTATTGACCTGATGTCCATCTAGGGGTGGCCACTGTCTAATAGCAAAACACTATCCATAATTCCTATTAACACCACTGGGAAGGTAAAGAACATTGGTGGGAAGCAACTTTCCCATTCCCCATGGTTGTCTCATTCTTCAAAGAGGTGGGGTCCCAACTTTCAAACATATCATAAAAATGTCTCTATAGAGAAACCTTTTGAAATCTTGGCCAACAATCTACGTATGTGCAGCCTAAGAACTCCCCTATGGCTACAACATGTCTGATCCTTTGTCGTCCTGGAGATTAGCATTTGCTGATTCTAGGGGTGGTTTATTCCTTTTTCCCTATTAAAATATATATCCATGCTTAGTCATTCCAATTATGCATGTATATGTGGGATTTTAGAAAAATAACTGTTCTGAAGATAGATATGTTATGCATATAGATATCATTACTCTCCTATGTGTTATACGTAATAGCAGGGGTGTACACAGATCTCATAGGGCCCCATAGCAAAACTTAGTGTGGGGCCCATGCACTACCCAGTTTCTAAGTATGCCTGCGTCAGTCACTCCTAGGCAGTGGAGAATGACCCAGATTTCTGATGAATTTACCATTTTTTTCTTATTAATACAAATTGTAATAAAGATGCCTT
Organism: Rhinella marina; assembly: GCA_900303285.1. Lineage (NCBI taxonomy): Eukaryota > Metazoa > Chordata > Amphibia > Anura > Bufonidae > Rhinella > Rhinella marina. The sequence continues at coordinate 98,464 of ONZH01021251.1, read as the reverse complement.
TGAACTCACTATTTCTGACTTTTACTGGAACAGGTTCTTCAAATTTATTGTGCTCATTCAGAGCACTATATTTCTCATTGTAATTACAGCAGAAAACTGGCAAAAATAAATCGATAAATCTCTTGGTTCCCTTTTATTACAAAGCTGTCTTGCCTGCATCCACCACTAGGTGGTGCTCCGTGCATTGGAATTCATGCAATTACCAAGCTATATTCATCTGTTTGTATCGAACTCCTTCTAGTGGTAGCTGCTTGATAATGCAGTGTTTTCACACAGGTAAGAGAAGCTCAGTGACCCCTATCCCACAGGTCCTGTAGAAGTTGCATGGTCTGCTTACATTGCGTGTATGCTACTGTGTAATAGGCTTTTTTAGCTTTGGGTCAAAGCTTTTATCACATAGTTTCATAAAATATGGCTTATACATTGATGAGTGAAAGCAACCACAGTTACTTCTTGCACTTGTTCCCCAACCCTGTTCTTCAAGCCCCCTACACATCTGACCTTGCCACTTCTCCCCTATATGAGGTGAGAGACCCACACAATCTGAGTACTGGCCAAGACTCACTAAGTGATTAGACTACTATGATAAACCTATTAATACAACAGCAGCTACTTAAATGGTAACTTAAATGTATTTAGTAATCAAATTCAATCTCGTTATATTACATTTTGCTATTTCATGTTTTCAACACCCACATACAATTCTATGGCTTAAAGGGGTTGTTCACTCCCCAGAGGCCTTTTGGGCAGACCCACTCCACGTAGATAGACCTGCAGAAGAAAGCATATTTACCCATACCTCCCAACTTTGGAAATGGACAAAGAGGGACAAATTGTGCGCCACGCCTCTAACTCCACCCAAAACATAACTATACACCTAATCCCACTCAGTCCCCTTACTGCCGCACATAGTAATTATTCCCCAGTTATGTGCCCCCAGTAATATGAACAGCTGTGCCTCCAGTAATATTCCCAGTTATGTGCCCCCAGTAATATGCCCAGTTATGTTCCCCTAGTAATATGCCCAGTTATGTGCCCCCAGTAATATGCCCAGTTATGTGCCATCAGTAATATGCCCTGTTATGTGCCCCCAGTAATATGACCAGCTGTGCCCCCCCCAGTAATATGCCCACATTGTGCCCCCCTGTAATATGCCCACATCTTGCTCCCCTGTTATACACCCACATTGTGCTCCACAGTAATGTTGTGCTCCCACTAATGTGCCCACATTGTGCTCCCCAGTTTATGTTGTGCCCCCAGTAATATGCCCACATTGTGCTCTGCAGTTTATGTTGTGCTCCCAGTAATATGCCCACATTTGTGCTCCCCAGAAAGTTGAAAAAAATAAACACCATAATACTTACCTTCTTCCTAGCAGCATCACCAGCAGGACATCTTTTTCTCTAGTCTCGAGGGGGCGGAGCCAAGGCTGACTGACGGCCGGCCCCGCCCCCCACCCAGACCGAAGGTATGGAGAGCCGCCTGGAGGTACGGAGAGCCTGCAGGGAGGATGGGAGGGAGAACGGATGAAGCAGCGAGCCAATGCCGGCTCTTTGCTTCATCACCATTCAGGCAACTGTCTCTGCAGGACAGCCACTGTAATCGGGACAGTCTCGCTGGATGCGGGATGGTTGGGAGGTATGTATTTACCTACTCCCCACCTCTTGGTTCCAGCTCTTTTGCTCCCTTGCTGCCACTCCCTGTGTCAACATTTAGTTTGACATGGGCCACGGGCCCACTGCAGCCAATGACTGACACAGTGGTGACATGTCCTCCATGCATCATGTCACTGGGTTCTGTGACACTTGGGAGACACATCACCGCTGCAGTCAGTTGTTGACCGCAGTGAACTTGTAACCCATGTCAAACCAGTTGTTGACAAGAGGTGACTAGAGACAGGCAGCAACAGGGGACAAAAGGAGCCAGAACCCATCAGCAGGAAGCAGGGAAATATGCTTCCCTTTGCAGGTTCAGCCATGCTTGGTTCTGCCCTGAAGGCCCCTGGGGTTCACATGTTCTGCTATCCTATGATAATTACACTTTTAAGAGGTATTCTGGCTAAAAAAAGTTATTCCCTGTCAACTAGGGGATAACTGTTATATCGCTGGAGGTCTGACTCCTGGGACCCCCCACCAATCACACGTCTCAGGCAACTGTATGACTAGAGCAGCAGGACCAGCATGCCCACTAATACACAATTCAAAGTCTATGGGATTGCGGGAGATAACGAAGTACGGTTCTATGGACTTTAAATGGTGTGGTGATGTGCATGCTCAATCATCACTCCATTCCCCTGTTCTCGTGATCTGTGAGGGTCCCAGTAGTCGGACCCCCATTATCTATGCAGTGGATAGGGGATAACTTTAGAGTTGAGTGAACGTGCTCGTAACGAGCACTGTACTGATCGGATCCCCTGCGCTCGCATGGGCGCAGCCATCCGGATCCGTCCTCCTCACCCGACGGATCCGGATGCCTGCACCCATGCGAGCGCAGGGGATCCGAGCAGTACAGTGCTCGTTACGAGCACGTTCGCTCAACTCTAGATAACGTGTAATAAACACAGGCAACACAAAGACACCTATGACCATTTGGGACAGTTCGGATGCTATCTCAGCACTGCAGATTGGAGAAGATCCCGTAACAGAACAGGGCTTCCCTCCTCAAGAATAATATGTACCACAGTATATCTTTTTTCACAAAACTAGTCTGTGCTTCAAAATGTACAACAAGCCACTGAAATACTTTCTTCAAGAATATATACCTAAAAGGAAGTGAACCAATAACAAACTATGGAGGAGATTTATCAAAACTGGTGTAGAATAGAACTGGCTTAGTTGCCCATAGCAACCAATCAGATTCCACCTTATATTTTTCAGAGCTCCTTTGGAAAATTAAAGGTGGAATCTGATTGGTTGTTATGGATAACTAAACCAGTTTTCCTTTACACCAGTTTTGATAACTCTCCCACTATGTTTTAGTTAATTTAATTAACTGAACTTTATATATCTTTTAATCATAACTATTGCATATCTCCCAACCGTCCCAGATCCAGCGGGACAGTCCCATATTTTTTTTTTTTTTTTTTTTTTAATTTTTTTTTTTTATTTATACTTCAAAGAATGTAACACACATTTTGTGCAATTTCGAGCAGAAAACAGAATCAGGTTACTACACACTTCAGGGTAATAAAACATATCATGAACCCAAGACAAACAGGAACCAAATATAACTTATGTCTCCATGCGGCCATACAAGTAAATACCATCCCTCCCTCAGGTGTATTAGATGACCCGAGTACTACATCATGTTTGCCCCTGACGTAACCGTCCCAGTGACCCTTTTAAGTCTTCAGTATAGTACCAGGAGGTGTGCAAGAAGGGAGTCATGACCACTGTGATTTCGTCTTGTGACAAAGCAGTGATAATAAAGTATTTCCATCTCTTAAAAAATCTTTTCGTGAATGTTTGTTTTTTAGACTCTGCTTCAAGTCTCTCCAAGTACATATATTGACGGAGCTGTGTTATCACTTCAACCGTGGATGGCATACTGGGTGACAACCAATGTTGTAGCAACGCCCTTTTGGCTGCCATTAGGGTAATATGAACCAATGCTGGAAACATGGCGCCTCTATCTGTGGCAGACTCCATAGGGGCTGGCGAGTGAAACAACAGTGTCAGTGGGGTAAACTGTAGGGGTTTCTGCCATAGTTTCTGTATTAGTTGTATTACATCTTTCCAGTATAGCTGCACTTTCGGACACGCCCATATACAGTGGAATAGGTCAACTAGGTCTTTTTGACATTTTGGGCATTTCGTTATTCTGTCAGGTTTGGAGTCTGATCTCGGAATCGTGAAAGCATATATGACTGCATGCATCAGCCTAAATTGAGTCCCTCTCCAGATTTCACTTATGATATGTTTCCTCACCAGCTGTGCCCCCTCCAACATTCTGGCTGAGACATCCGCTGTTTTTCGAATGTCTACCCAGTAGGAGAAAGACATAGGCTGCGATAAGTCTGCACTTTTTGCCACTAATGACCTATAGAGCCCAGAGATGGTATTTCTGGCCCCCTGCCCTCCAATCCATTTATCAAAAAGATTATCCGTGATCTCGGCTGAGTAATCTCGCAGATGTTTCTGACAGTAGGCTCTTATTTGAGCGTATTGGAAGACCTGGGGCCCTGCTAGCGAGTATCTCTGGACAATCTCCTCTTGTGAGAGGAGTCGTGGTTGGGAGGCATGCAGTATGTCTTTAAGCAAGAGTATCCCTCGACTTCTCCACTGTTGGAAAAATTTATTCTGCTGCCCTGCAGGGAAGTCGGGTAGGCTCCACAGGGGCATATACTTCGATACTTTGAAAGAGAGCTTGAACTCCTTTCTCAAGGCTTTCCAGGCTGCGATTGTGTCCCTCAGGACAACCGATTGTTTTGCATGGGATGGCAAAGCACTATAGGGGGTATGTAGTACTGCAGGGAGAGTATATGGAGAAGCCAGTTCCAGCTCCAGTCTGGTATTAGAGTAGTGTCTCATATTATGTAGCCAATCTGCTACATGACGTCCTATGCATGCTAGATTATAATATCTGATGTTTGGAAAGTTGAGTCCCCCTTTTTCTATCGGCTTCATTAGTTTTTTCAAAGCTATTCGTGGGCGTTTCCCCATCCAGAGGAATTTCACGAAGGCTGAACATAGGGTCTGGACATCTTTGTGTTTGAGTAGTACAGGGATTGTCTGAAGGGGGTAAAGCAATTTGGAAAAGCTCATCATCTTTATCAGATGTACTCTCCCTACAAGATTGATTGGCAATGGTTCCCACCTTTTAAGTTCTTCTATTATTTTTTTAATTAATGGTGGGTAGTTTAATGCGTATAAAGTATCAGGGGTTCTCCCTATTTTAATGCCTAGGTACGTCAGGTAGGTGTTAGAGACCTGAAAACCTGTGGCCCTTAACCGTGCCGTGTCCACCACAGAAAAGGGTGTCAGGCCCATGATTTCACATTTAGATCTGTTTAACTTGAAGCCTGAAAAGGAGCCGAAATGGGTTATATGGTCTATCACCCCTCCGATGTCAGTCAGGGGATCTTTCATGAATAACAATATGTCATCTGCGAAGAATGCTGCCTTCACCACCTGTTTTCCTACCGGGAGCCCAGTGTACAGGATTCCCCCCTCTAACTGACGAAGAAGAGGCTCTAATGCTATGTTAAATAGCAGGGGAGATAGGGGGCAACCCTGCCTTGTTCCTCTCTGGAGGGTTATCCGTTGAGATCGGAATCCTGGTATGCAAATCTGTGCTGTGGATGTGGAGTATAGTTCCCCCAGGAACACGCGGAATGTTCCCCGTATGCCCATTTTATCCAGAACCAGGTTCAGCCATCGCCAGCGCACCTTGTCGAATGCTTTTTCAGCGTCAAGCGCCACCAGTGCTCCCTTGGTGTCTGGCGACGGCTGAACCCTTGCCCAGTCCAACACCGAAAGGGTCTTCCTAATATTTGTGACTGCTGCTCTGCCTTTGATGAATCCTACTTGACTGGTCCCTATCAATAGTGGGAGGGCTTGGGCTAAGCGGTTCGCTAATATTTTAGTAAGGATCTTTAGGTCCTGATTAATGAGGGATATGGGTCGGTAAGATCCAGGCTGGTCCGCATTTTCCCTGGTTTTGGAAGCAAGCGTATGTAGGACAGGTTAGAATTCCCTGACGGGGGCGTACCCTGCATTAGGGCTTGTAGATATGCAGTTAGAGGTTGCGCTATGTTATATTTCAAGACTTTGTAAAAGTCAGCCGTAAACCCGTCCGGTCCCGGTGCCTTTCCCCCTTGTAGGGCCCCTATGGTGGTCAGGACTTCCTCCTTAGTTATATCCCTATTGAGGAGCGCTAGGTCCTCCTGGGAAATCACTGGCATGTCAATGCCACTCAGATATGTAGCCCCTTCGGTTTCATCAAAAGGATCCCCATCAGAGTACAGGTTAGTATAGAACTGATGGAATATTTGTAAGATTTGTACAGGATCACTATGTAGATTTCCCGCCGCATCTCTTACCGCCGGTATGTGGACCGTCCGTTTCTGTCCCTTTGCGAGATTGGCCAATATTCTGCCTGACTTATTTCCATGCCTGAACAGCCTAGAGTCTTGATAAGACCGGTTCAATTGTTCCCTTCTGTCCAGAATATGTTCATATGCCTCCCTAGCGGATTTCCACTCCGCTAGTGAGCTCTGAGTAGGATTGGTTTGATGTCTAGTGTATGCTGCTCTCAAGGAGTTGCTCAATGCTTGCAGTTGGGCTTGTAGGCGTTGTTTAGTGGATTTTACATAAGCCATGATCTTTCCCCTGATCACCGCCTTTCCAGCTTCCCAGAATAGGGACGGGTTCTCCTCATGTTCAGCGTTATGATATCCATATTCTGTCCACCACCCCTGCAGCTGTTCTATAAATGACTCATTTCTGGCCATGTTAGATGGGAAACGCCACATAAAGTCCGTGCCCCCCCTTCGAACATCCTCGAGATCTAGCAGAAGCGGTGCATGGTCAGAGATGAGCATGGGGCTTATCTCAGTGTGAGAAGCTCTACCTACCAGTGGGCTGTTAAGCAGAACATAGTCGATTCGTGACCAAGATTGCCCGGAGTGGGAATAATGAGTGTACTCCCTACTATCCGGGTGCTGGCTTCTCCATATATCTGTTAGGGACAAGTCTGTAATGAAATCCTTTAGGACACTATTCTGCCTAATTGGACCCTGCAGCTGAACTAACCCCTTTCTGTCCTCCTGTGAGTCATGAATAAGGTTCAGGTCCCCAGCTATTAAGATATTACGATAGGGATCAGCCTGTAGAGTGGTATGGAGCTCTGAGAAAAACTGTGCCTGGTTAGCATTGGGGCCATAGACGTTATATACGCTCAACTCTCCCGCCGGCGTATCCAGTACTACATGTAGCACTCTCCCCTCCTGGTCCGATACATGACTTTTGATGCAGTGGGCCATGTGTTTAGAAATCAACAATAATACACCCCCTTTTCTGCCAGCGGCCGGGGATCCCAGCACCTCACCTACCCAAAGTTTTTTCAGTCTGAAATAGTCCTCCTTGTGGAGGTGCGTCTCTTGAAGAAACGCAATGTCCGCCTTCAGGCGCTTCAGATGGGTAAGAATCTTGGTGCGTTTTTGCGGGGACCTTAGTCCTTTTACGTTCCAAGAGACTATTCGCATATTACGCGGTGTTGTGGGCTATAAGTACTGTAGGTGTTAAAGTAATAATAAATAGAATCATCATTCTTTGGGAGGAATGGTGCCAGAATCCCGTGCCGGTTGTGCCCTGGAGACATTGTAAGATGACAGTAATAAAACCATTGAACAAAACGAGTAATGAACATAACAGAAATTCCCTCCCTCCTATCGTGGAGCATCATATAATGTCACCTCCTTTTTTCCAGCATGCGGAGTCCCACCAACCGATCCCGAGACCCCCCTAGGATGGGCAACCCCCCGCCACCCCCACCCATCCTCGACACAACATCATCTGTGTAAGTAATGTTTGCCTGATCAGTGGGGCGTATGACCCCCAACGCTGTCACCTGAACTGTAGTGTCCCACGTTCTCAAACAGTCAGCGAGTGTGTCACGAGTGGGCTTGCGCCTGGAATCAGACGCTCTGCGCGGCTTTCTAAGTGACATGTTTGACAGGCTTCCCTGTGGTTTGGGTGCTGTTCTCCACACCCCTTCCCCTCAGCTGTTGCCGCTTGGCAATTAGCTTTCTGCTATTTACCTCTTCCTCTCCCAGTATCCCTTGCGGGTTATATCTTCTACATCCCTGATTGAGAGTGGTGTGGATCTCGGCGGAGATCCAGTTGCTGAGTTCTACTTAAAGTTAAGTGTTTTCCCTTCCTTTGGTTATTCCCGTTTTGAGTCTCTTGTTCCTCCTTATGCTTGGAGGAACGGGTTACTCTCTTGTGTCACTAGACTGCAGGGTGATCTAGGGTATATTAAGATTAGGTTCCTGCGTATGGGCTTTCCTACCACCCGGGTTAGCTCATACTGGTAGCCAGCTAGGGCCTAGTCTTAGGGTCCCCTGCAGGAGGTGACCAGTTCCCTGGTTTTGTCTGTTCCCATCCTTCTTACGCTCGGTGTGGCCTTTCCCCCCACACCAGAGCGTGACATTATAACCCGCCAACAAACAAAAATTTATGTCATTTTTGTGCTGACATGGATGCTATTGCTGCACTGGCTGAACGGCTGCAGGGACTCTGCTTGGAGGTGGCTGACATCCGCAACCAGATTCAGAGACCACCGGCTGGTGGTTCTGGGGGTGCTGAGTGTCAGGCCTGTTTGGAGCCTAAGGTCCCCCTCCCGGATAGATTTTCTGGGGAATGTGATAATTTTGTTCTATTTAGGGAGGCGTGCAAATTGTATTTCAGACTGCGGCCACATTCTTCTGGTAATGAGGAACAGAAGGTTGGTGTGGTCATCTCGCTGCTTAAAGGGGATGCGCAGTCATGGGCCTTTTCTCTGCCGACCGGATCGCAGTCTCTCCGGTCAGTAGATGAATTTTTCAAGGCTTTAGGGATTATCTATGATGACCCGGATCGTATCTCCCTGGCTGAGACCCAGATACGTGACCTTTGTCAGGGTAAGCGGCCGGTTGAGACTTATTGCTCTGAGTTTCGGAGGTGGGCGACCAATACTGAATGGAACGATCCGGCTTTACGTAGCCAATTCTGTCAAGGTTTGTCTGAAAGGCTGAAGGACGCTTTGGCCTTTCAGGAAACTCCTGTGTCTTTGGAGGCCGCTATGTCTCTGGCTGTACGCATGGATAGGCGCCTGAGAGAGCGATCTAGGGGCCCCCGCTCTCAGGACATACTATCACATAGTGTACCGGCTTCTTATGACACTTTGGGTGAATATTCCCCTAGGTTGATGTCTGGGGATGAACCTATGCAATTAGGGGGAGCCACTCCTGTAGCCACCCGCAATCATCTTGGTAATAAAAAGGGTGTGTGTTTTTTCTGTGGTCAGAAAGGACACTTTATCAATGTATGTCCATGCTTTCTATCTCTAAAAGAGAGAAAAGAAAAGGGGGCGTTGAATTCTCATCTCACTCTTGGTGGAGTGGGTAGGGAGACTGAAAATGTGCATTTGTCTTCATCCTGCAGTACCCGTTTTCTCCTGACTGCCGAGGTGGCGCTAGAGTCAAAGGTTGTGAAAATTGAGGTGTTTATTGACAGCGGGGCAGGGGTGAACTTGATTGATGCTCAGTTTGTCCGTATGCATGGATTGTCACCAAGTTCTTTGGATAAGAGGATTTCTGTGTTTGCCATTGATTCTGCACCTCTCTCTCAGAAGTGTTTGTCTCAGATGGTGCATGATATCAAATTAAGAGTGGGTGAACTTCATCAGGAGCTTATTTCATGTTTTGTGTTGGAAGGTCTTCCTGCTCCTGTGGTTCTAGGTTTACCGTGGTTAAGCAAACATAATCCGTCCATTGACTGGCATACTAGACAAATTGTGGATTGGGGCGATTATTGTGTTGACAATTGCCTTAATACATCTTTTTCTGCTTTAACCACTAAGACTCTTCCTTCTTTTATATCGGATTTCTCTGATGTATTTTCTGAAGGTGGATGTCAGGATTTACCCCCTCACCGGGAATACGATTGTCCTATCAATCTTATCCCTGGAACAAAATTGCCTAAATCTCGGCTGTATAACCTTTCTGGACCTGAGAGAACGGCCATGAAGGAATATATTGCTGAGAGTTTGGCCAAAGGACATATTAGGCCTTCCAAATCTCCTGTGGCAGCAGGGTTCTTTTTTGTTAAAAAAAAGGACGGATCCCTTAGGCCATGTCTGGATTTCCGTGAACTCAATAGGATTACTGTCCGTGATCCGTACCCCCTTCCTTTGATTCCTGACTTGTTTAACCAGATTGTGGATGCCAAGGTGTTCTCCAAGTTGGACTTAAGGGGGGCATATAATCTGGTCAGGATCAAGGAAGGGGATGAATGGAAGACGGCCTTTAACACTCCTGAGGGCCACTTTGAGAACCTGGTCATGCCTTTTGGGTTGACCAATGCTCCTGCTGTCTTCCAGCATTTTGTTAATGACATTTTTCATCATCTTGTGGGGAGGTTTGTAGTCGTGTATTTGGATGACATACTAATCTATTCTCCAGATATTGTGACACATCAGGATCACGTGAGGCAGGTGTTACAGATCTTAAGAGATAATAAGTTGTATGCAAAATTAGAGAAATGTGCTTTTGCGGTACATGAGGTGCAATTCTTAGGATACCTGCTTTCATCTTCAGGTTTTCGTATGGATCCAGAGAAAGTCGGTGCTGTTCTGAACTGGGACCGACCTGAAAATCTGAAGGCTCTTATGCGATTTTTGGGGTTCACCAACTATTACCGAAAATTTATTAAGAACTATTCGACTATAGTTAAACCCTTAACTGACATGACTAAGAAGGGGACGGATGTCTCAGTGTGGTCTGAGGCAGCATTGCAAGCCTTCTCTGCTGTAAAGGAGTGCTTTTCCTCTGCCCCTATATTGGTGCAGCCAGATGTGTCACAACCTTTCATTGTGGAGGTTGACGCATCCGATGTGGGGGTAGGAGCTGTGTTATCACAGGGCCCGTCACCTGGTAAATGGCGCCCATGTGCTTTTTTTTCGAAAAAACTCTCTGCGGCGGAGAGAAATTATGATGTGGGTAACAGAGAGTTACTGGCCATTAAGTTGGCTTTTGAGGAATGGCGTCATTGGTTGGAAGGGGCGATTCATCCAATCACGGTATTCACTGATCACAAAAATCTGGCTTACCTGGAGTCGGCTAGACGACTTAATCCGAGGCAGGCCAGATGGTCTTTGTTCTTCACCAGATTCAATTTCATTGTCACATACCGTCCTGGGGTTAAGAATGTGAAGGCGGATGCCTTGTCACGTAGTTTTCCCGGAGGTGGTGATTTTGAAGATCCTAGCCCTATACTGTCTGAAGGAGTGGTGATATCCGCTCTTTACCCTGATCTTGAGGCTAAAGTGCTTGAGGCCCAGGGAGATGCGCCGGAGTCTTGCCCTTCCGGGAAGTTGTTTGTTCCTTCTGATTTGCGTTATAAGGTGTTTGAGGAGCATCATTCTTCGGTGCTTGCGGGACACCCTGGGAGTAAATCCACTGTCGACCTCATCTCTCGTAGATTCTGGTGGCCAGGTCTGCGTAAGTGTGTTGAGGAATATGTGTCAGCCTGTAGTGTCTGCGCACGCTCTAAGGTGACACATACTCGTCCCTCTGGACCCCTACTTCCATTACCCATCCCGTCCAGACCATGGACTCACCTATCCATGGACTTCATCACTGATCTGCCTGAGTCGTCTGGTAAGACAGTTATTCTGGTGGTTGTAGATCGTTTTAGTAAAATGGCGCACTTTATTGCATTACCCGGACTCCCCAATGCTAAAACTCTTGCACAAGTGTTTGTTGACAACATTGTGAAACTTCATGGCATTCCCACTGACGTGGTCTCTGATCGTGGGACTCAGTTTGTGTCCAGATTCTGGAGGGCGTTCTGTAATCGGCTCGGGGTACAACTGTCTTTCTCCTCCGCCTTTCATCCCCAGACGAATGGACAGACTGAGCGTACCAATCAGAATCTGGAGACTTATTTGAGATGCTTTGTCTCTGAGAACCAGGAAGAGTGGTCCTCGTTTTTGTCTCTGGCTGAGTTTGCCATAAATAATCGCAGACAGGACTCCACTGGTAAGTCACCATTTTTTGGTTTTTATGGCTTTCACCCGCAGTTTGGCACATTTTCTGGTTCTGATACTTCTGGTATTCCTGAGGAAGAACGTTTTTCGTCATCATTGTCTTCCATATGGCGAAAAATTCAAAATAACTTGATAAATATGGGTAACAAGTACAAACGTGTGGCTGACAGGAGACGCATGAATGGTCCGGACCTAAATGTGGGTGATTCTGTGTGGCTGTCTACTAGGAACATTAAGTTGAAAGTTCCTTCTTGGAAGCTGGGTCCAAGATTTATTGGCCCATATAAAATCACGGCCATTATTAATCCTGTAGCATTTCGTCTTGAACTTCCTCAGGCCCTGAAAATACATAATGTGTTTCACAGAGCTTTGTTGAAGAGGTATGTTGAACCTCTGGAGCCATCTCCCTTGCCACCCGTGCCTGTCTTGGTGGATGGTAATTTGGAATTTCAGATTGTCAAGATCATTGATTCTCGAGTTCTTCGTGGTACCCTTCAATATCTGGTTCATTGGAAGGGTTATGGTCCTGAGGAGAGGTCATGGGCACCGGCATCTGACGTGAATGCCGGTCGTTTGATAAAAGCCTTTCACAGGTGTCACCCTGATAAAGTTGGTCCTGGGTGCCCGGTGGTCACCCGTAAAAGGGGGGGTAATGTCACGAGTGGGCTTGCGCCTGGAATCAGACGCTCTGCGCGGCTTTCTAAGTGACATGTTTGACAGGCTTCCCTGTGGTTTGGGTGCTGTTCTCCACACCCCTTCCCCTCAGCTGTTGCCGCTTGGCAATTAGCTTTCTGCTATTTACCTCTTCCTCTCCCAGTATCCCTTGCGGGTTATATCTTCTACATCCCTGATTGAGAGTGGTGTGGATCTCGGCGGAGATCCAGTTGCTGAGTTCTACTTAAAGTTAAGTGTTTTCCCTTCCTTTGGTTATTCCCGTTTTGAGTCTCTTGTTCCTCCTTATGCTTGGAGGAACGGGTTACTCTCTTGTGTCACTAGACTGCAGGGTGATCTAGGGTATATTTAGATTAGGTTCCTGCGTATGGGCTTTCCTACCACCCGGGTTAGCTCATACTGGTAGCCAGCTAGGGCCTAGTCTTAGGGTCCCCTGCAGGAGGTGACCAGTTCCCTGGTTTTGTCTGTTCCCATCCTTCTTACGCTCGGTGTGGCCTTTCCCCCCACACCAGAGCGTGACAGAGTGGTGACGAGACATCTAGTCCTCCCTTTGTCCAGGCCTTGGTGTTCTCGGCGGTCTCTGCATTCGCGGGCTCGGGCTGCGTCTAAAGTCCCGTCGAGTAGGCGGCGGTGCCCTCGTCTGATGATTCGGGTCCTCTGGTTCGGATCCCGAAAGCCAAGCAGCTAGATCTATTTCAGCCTCTTGTGGGTTCGTGTAGGATCTTTGGCGGCCATCTTGATCAGTGACCCGCAGCACGGCCGGGTAAGTCAACTGGAAGCGTACTTTTTTCTGGAATAACTCCGTGCATATTCGACTAAAGGCCTTTCTTTTCCTGGAGACCTCTGCTGAATAGTCCGCAAAAAGCAGCACTGAAGCTCCATCTATAAGTAGTGGTTGTCTAAGGCGGCGGTAGGCCCTCATCACTGCGTCTTTATCCGCATAGTCTAAATAGCGCGCTATGACTTGTCGTGGTCTCTCAGGGCCTTGGGCCGATTTTTGTTGCTTGGCGCGTGGTGATCGTTCCGGGCCAATGCGATGGGCCCTTTCCACTTTGAAAGGTCCCTCCAGCTCCAGCATGACCGGGATCTGCACCGCGAAGATGTGCGCTAAGGTGCTGGGCGGCGTGCTTTCCGGAAGGCCTACCAGGCGTACATTGTTTCTCCGCGATCTATTCTCGAGGTCCTCTATCCGCTCATTGAGTCTGGAGGTATCTTGCAATAACTCCCGGACACGTACATGAGTTTCCGCTATGTCATCTTCTGCGGATGATATTCTGCGCTCTGCCTCGGTCAGCCTTTCCCCTTGGTTAGCTACTTCCTTCTGAAGTGACTGCAAGGCCTTAGAAATGGTGGCCGACAGCGTGTTTTGTATATCAGGGGAGATTTTCTTTGCCACTTCACTGGCCAGTTTTTTGTAATTAATATGCAAGGAGGACATTGAACCTGTGTCCGATTCATGTCTTTCGTCCTCCGATGCCTCCTCCAGATCTAGGGATGGTCGCGCTGGCGCCGACTTTTCCCGCCGCGTGATGGGTGACATGTTCTGTTGCCGTTTCGGTAGGCCAGGACTGTTGCTGTCTGCACAGATCTTCCGCAGGGGGTGTCAGAAGCTCACGGGCCGCTCCCAGTGCCCCAGGGGGTAGATATATTTGCAGGATGTAAAGTTTGCTGTGGTATCGGCGGGAGCTCCTCTCTCCTGCTTCTCTACATGCTGGCGCCGGAACCGGAAGTTATCGACAGTCCCATATTACAGTAGCTGTCCCACTCTCCTGGTACGAGAGAGGTATGTCCCGCTTTCTGGCAGCTGTCTCTGCGTCCATAATGAAGCAGAGAGCCAGCATGGTCTACCTGCTTCATTCTTCATTATTCCTCCTTCCCACTGACTCTCTGCACCTCTTGTCTGTGTGGGGGGCGGGGCCGGCCTGCAGTCAGCCTTGGCTCCACCCCCTCCACAGACCAGAGCAGCCGATGTCCTGCTGCTGATGCTGCTAGGAAGAAGGTAAGTATATGGTGTTTTTTTTTTTTTTTACTTTCTGTGAGGGGCACAATGAGGGCATGTTAGTCGGGGGCACAATGTGGGCATATTACTGGGGGGGCACAATGTGGGCATATTACTCGGGGGCACAGCTGAGCATATTACTGGGGGCACAATGTGGGCATATTACTGGGGACACAATGTGGGCATATTACTGGGGGCACAATGTGGGAATATTACTGAGGGGCACAATGTGGGCATATTACTGGGGGCACAATGTGAACATATTACTGAGTGCACAGCTGGGCATATTACTGTGGACACAATGTGGGCATATTACTGTGGGGAACAGCTGGGCATATTACTGTGAGCACAGCTGTGCATATTACTGGGGGCACAGTTGGGCATATTACTGGGGGCACAGCTGGGCATATTACTGGGGTCACAATGTGGGCATATTATTGGGAGCACAGCTGGGCATAATTCTGTGAACACACAATGTGGGCATAAATACTATGCGGTGGCATGAAGGGGGAATAAATACTATATGGGGGCATTAAGGGGGCTGGGTGGGATTAGGCGTATAGTTAGGTTTTGGGTGGAGTTAAAGGTGTGGCCAAGTGCAAGAAAAAAAAATTTCCAATGTGCATCTCTTTGGTGGTTTACAAAGTTGGGAGGTATGCTATTGCATGTGATTTCTGGATTTGTTCAATCATACAATATTTTTAAATCAGTTTGGAAAAATGGATGATGTGGTGCCATGAAAGAGTAAATAAATGTTGCTTTCCAATTAAACGATTTTCATAAATTTCTTTTTAGATATTGTTTTACTGATCCTACACTGTGCATGGTACATTATGCATACCTTATGCCTTTTCGATGCAACAGCACCCTTACAGGAACGTGTATGTGCTAAGTGTGTTTTTGAGTTCAAATGGATTATTTTTTAATGGATTTTTTTTATGGAAGAGCAAGTTTTATACATTTTTGAGTGCTGGGCTGGCCTTGAATTATGGACATGTTATGGCACTTAGTTGGAGTGAGAATTGTGCATTGAAATCAAGTATGAGGTCCAAATAGTTGGTTTTCTTAGTTGGTGTTCTGCCGTAGAAAAAAATATTTTTAATAATAGTCTGCCATCTAGTGGTCATTCAAAGAAATGTTTATCAGCAAAACAAAAGGAAAATCATGAAATTAGCAAATCAACATCATACAGCAGTTTGACATTATTAGTTGGCTCAGTGGTTAGCACATGTGCCAAGCAGAGCTTTGGTCTAGGGTTTAGGGTTCTGGGTAATTTTTTTTAGAGAATTTACATTTTCTACTTCTGATTGTATGTTTTTCTTCTGGCTACTTTAATTTCCCCCCACACTCCAAAGACTACTAATAGAGAAAAGCAAAATATTCAAATTTTGTTCCTGTGAATCCAGACGCCTATTTTTATTTATGACTAAAATATTTATGAATATTTCTCACTATTAACTCTTATCATGCTATTCCAATATATTACTTGTATGTCAACTATCTGTGCCATAAAAGTGCAATTAATGAGTGTAACAAGTATCAATACATACATGACGTGTATTAACTAATTAAAGGTAATGGTGTTTCCAACAGACAAATCTACCATATAGGTCCACATGAAAGTAATAAAATAGAGAAATAATACAGTAACTAATATACTTTCACCGGTCATTTGTGTTTTAGTGAGCCCTTCTGCAAATTATTAGTGTAACACTTTACTCAGAAGGCTTAATAGTCTTTCTACAGGATGGGATAATACTTTAATGTTCCCAACAATTCAACCTGCGTGAGATGAGCATGTCATCACTAGCCTAAGGAAATCTGGAGAAGGCTGCAGCGCTCACAGCAGCACCACTGCCTTCTCAAAAAGCAGATTGACGGGGGTCCCAGGTGTCAGGAAAATTGATGACAAATTGAAGAGATGTATAATACAAATGGTAACCAAAGAGCCCAGAACAACTTCCAAAGAGATTAGAGATGAACTCCAAGATCAAGGTACATGCAGCCCCATCTGCCAGATGAGACACCAGTATAACTAAATGACACATGGTAGATGGGGAATTGGTACAGATTTTGCAAGTGCCGGTGCCAGTATAAAATGCTCCCTCACCCTAATGCCAGTATATAATGCTCCTCACCACCCTTGTGCCAGTATATAATGCTCTCCTCCACCATAGTGCCAGTATATAATGCTCTCCCCCACCATAGTGCCTGTATATAATACTCTTACCCCTAACCTAGTGCCATTATAATAATGCTCTCCCCACCCTAGTGCCAGTATATAATGCTCTCCCCCATCCAAGTGCCAGTATATAATGCTCCCCCAGCCTAGTGCTAGTATATAAGGCTCCCTCCCACCTTAGTGCCACTATATAATGCTTCCCCCACCATAGTGCCAGTATATAATGCATTCCCCCAACAAAGTGCTGGATATAATGCTCCCCCTTCTAGTGCCAGTATATAATGCTCACCCACCCTAATTGCAGGATATAATACTCCTCCTCCCCACTCTAGTGCCAGTATATAATGCAAAGTCATACTGATAGGGAACTTAGATTATGATGCTAATGTCTGTAAATCACTGCGGAATATAGCAGCGCTATATAAGTGCATAACATAAATAAATAATGTACCCCCTGCAGTGTCGGTATATAATGCACCCCCCCCTCTCCTGTAGTGCCCGTATATAATGCACACCCTTCCTCCCTGTAGTGCCAATATATAATGCACCCCCTTCCTCCCTGTAGTGCCAGTATATAATGCACTCCCTGTACCGCCAGTATATAATGCATCCCCCTCCCCCTGTAGTGCCAGGTATACATGATGCCATTCCACTCCCTTCCTTGGTGCGCCCAGTACTGTCTTCCTTAGGGGAAAAAAAAACACTTCACTTACCTTCTGAGATGGATGCAGACCACAGCATGAGCTGTGGCCTGTGCTGCCACATCTTGGCACAGGCAGTCCACATGACATGACCGCTCCTGTGCTGAGTCTCGCACAATGATTTAACCATGTGAGACTCGATGCATGTGGTCGCGGTGATGTCATTGTGACCTCTTGTGCCACTTTACTGCCTCATAGGCTTCAGGCCCAGTGGCCTGAAGCCTATGAGACTGAATGGCCACAGATGCGGCCATAATATTGCCCCCTATTATGGGTAGCGAGGTGACGCCCTAGGAGGGTGCCTACCCTCACCTACCTCTCGTCCCGGCCCTGCCTCCAACAAGATATTGACTAGTAATGAGCGAAGCGAAGCATACAATTTAAGGCCTTCCTCATTGACTTCAAATACAGCTAAAATACACTTCAAAGGAGTAACATGCCACTTTTGAAACATTTTTTAAAAGAGCTGGTAAAAATATGCTCTCGTGCTGTAGGCCACACATTTTCCATAAAATTAAAGGGAAGCTGTTTGATTGCATTTTGAATATGTATAATGTCACATAAAATGTTTAAGTTACAAGCTAGGTAGAGTTGCCCATGTGAACATTGACTGAATCTTTAAGACATGTTAGCACTATATCAGAGATGAGTGAATCATTTCTAAAAAAAAAAAAAAAAAAAATTGCATGAAACAAATTTCACAAAAATTTGTCCACCAAACGAATCTGAAGCTTTTGCGATTCATTTTGGATGAATCGCATAAAAATGGCTCCCATTCCCATTTTACTGTGAATATTAAAGGGAGTCTGTCACCTGTTTTTCACCAGTATAACTAAGAGCACTGCCCCATAGAACATTGCAGACACATTCCAAGCATACCTGTGTGCACTTTGTGCCTTTATTCCATGTCCAGGAAAAGCACTTTAATTCTGCTGGAAAACAGCTCCCAAGTGCCCAAAGCAAACCAGACTGAAGAGGAGAGTGCTGCTTTAGTTGCTTATATCTTAGGATTGGTAACCACTAGAAATATGAACCGGACCTTTGAAAGATGGCGTTCCAACCTTTCAAACGATACCAGAATCATAGCATTATATCAGAAGATATAGCTGTTAGAAATCGAGTCAGGAGTGAAAGCTGTTTTTACTTTCACTTTCAGCTGGACACTTAGGAGCTGTTTTCCTGCAGAATAAAAGTGCCTGGACATGTAATACAGACACACAGTGCACACAGGTATGTCTGGGATGTGTATGCAATCTTCTGTGGGGCAGTGCTCTTAGTTATATTGGTGAAAATTAGGTGACAGACTCCCTTTAACCCCTTCTCGCCCAGCGCTGTAGTACAATGGCGCGCTGATCGGGCGGGTGCAGGAGCTGTCTCCGCCCGATCAGCTGCAGGGGAACAGCTGTTCCCAGTAGCCGGACCCCTGCTGTATGCGCCGGCATCGGTGAAAACACAGATGCCGGAGCATTAACCCTTGATGTGCGCACATGCGATCTGTGGAGCGGGAAGGGGAGTCCATTGGGTCCCCACGCTGCTGTGACGGGGATCCGATGGCTTGGATGGCAGCCCGATGCCTTCCTTAGGCATCGGGGCTGCCATCCCTGCGAGCCTGTGAGATCCAGCCCCCTGGATCTCACAGGAAGCAGGCTATAAGTGTATTACATTGAGTAATACACTTACAACCAATGCATTACAATACAAAAAAAAAAATGTATTCTGTTCAAAAATGTTTTCACAATGTAAACATTTTAAAGTATAAAAATAATAGACATATTGGGTGTCACCACGTCCAAAACAACCTGCTGTATAAAAATATTACATGAGATGGCCCCCCAGGTAAATGCTGTAAAAAAAAAAAATTTTTAAATATGCCAAAACAGCCATTTTTTCACCTTGCCTCACAAAAAGTGTAATATCATGCGATCAAAAAGGCGTATGTACCCCAAAATGGTACCAATCAAGCCATCATCTCATCCCGCAAAAAATGAGGCCCTACCTATGACAATCGCCAGAAAAATAAAAAAATGTTAGACATATTGGGTATCGCCACATCCATAACTTGGTCTATAAAAATATCACATTATATTCCCCCTTAGGTGAATGCTGTAAAAAGTTTTTTAAAAAAAACTATGACAAAACAGCCATTTATTGGTCACCTACCCCCACAAAAAGTGTAATAGCAGGCGATCAAAAAGACGTATTTAGCCCGAAATGGTACCAATCAAACCGTTATCTTATCCCTCAAAAAATGAGACCCTACCTAAGACAATCACCTGAAAAATAAAAAAAATATGGTTCTAAGAAAGTGCTAGCACAAAACCAAGATTTAATTCTATTCAAAAATGCATCTAAGGGCTCTTTCACACCACCGTTAGGGAGTCCGTTCAGGCTTTCCGTTATAACATCATTATAACAGAAAGAAACGGAATCCCTAGGACGGACATCAAAACGGACACCTTTAAGAGGCATTCCGTTTTGATCCGTCATAATAGAAGCCTATGGGAAAGCATAACGGATCCTTCTGGTTTCTGTTATGCTGGACGGAAAACAAAGTTCTGTCAACAGGACTTTATTTTCCGTCCAGCATAACGGAAACCAGAAGGATCCGTTATGCTTTCCCATAGGCTTCTATTATGACGGATCAAAACGGAATGCCTCTTAAAGGTGTCCGTTTTGATGTCCGTCCTAGGGATTCCGTTTCTTTCCGTTATAACGATGTTATAACGGAAAGCCTGAACGGAATCCCTAACGGTGGTGTGAAAGAGCCCGAATGTGTAAAATTGAACAAAAATAAAAATGTTAGACATATTGGGTATTGCCACGTCTGAAACAACCTGCTCTATAAAAGTATCACATGATTTGCCCCTTTAGGTGAATGCTGTAAAAAAATTTTTTTAAAAAACTATGCCAAAACAGCCATTTTTTGTCACCTTGCCTCACAAAAAGTGTAACACCAAGCGATCAAAAAGTCTTATGTACCCCAAAATGGTACCAATGAAACCGTCACCTCATCCCACAAAAAATAAGACCCCACATAAGACAATAACTCAAAAAATAAAAACCAATGGCACCCGCAAACCAACCCTTCAAATCTGCAATGCAAAATCCATATGACGCTCCTTACGTTCTGAGTCCTAACATGTGCCCCCACAGCAGTTTACCACCCCATATGGGGTGTTGCCGTAACAAATTATGGGGTGTTTTTTCTCCTGTTAGCCCTTGTGAAAATTTTCACAGCCAAGTGTTTACAAATTCTGTTAAACGCTTAGGGGCTCAAAGTGCTCAGTACACCCCTTAATATATTCTTTGAAGGGTGTAGTTTCCAAAATGGGGTCAATTTATGAGGGTTTCCACTGTAGGGGTACGTCAGGGTCTCTTCAAATACAAAATGATGCCTAAAAACCATTCTAGCAAAATCTGCCTCCAAAATCCATTTGTCGCTCCTTTCCTTCTACTGCCAACTACTGTCGACTACTGCCACGTGCCCATAGAGCAGTTTACCACCACATATGGGGTACTTCTGTAAACTGCAGAATCAGAGTAATGTATATTGAGGTTTATTTTGCTGTTAACCCTTGCTGTGTTGCAAGAAAAAATTGATTAACATAAAAATTCTGCATTAAAAAAAAATTTTAAATTTCGCCTCCATTTTCCTTTAATTATTGTAGAACACCCAAAGGGTTAACAAAGTTTGTAAGCTCAGTTTTAAATACTTTGAGGGATGTAGTTTCTAAATTGGGGTCATTTATAGGTGGTTTCCATTACGTAAGCCCCCCAAAATCACTTTATATCTGAATTGGTGCTTAAAAAATGGTTTTGGAAATTTTCTTCTAAACTTCTAAGCTTTCTAACCTCCTAAAAGAATAAAATGACATTTACAAAATGATGCCAACATAAAGAAGACATATAGGAAATGATGACTGATAACTATTTTATGAGGTATTACTATCTGTCTTAAAAAGTAGAGAAATTCAAATTTAGAAAATTGTGAATTTTTCAAACTTTTTGGTAAATTTGGGATTTTTTTTAAATAAAGGAAAAATATATTGACTCAAATTTACCACTGTCATGAAGTACAATGTGTCACGAGAAAACAGTCTCAGAATGGCTTGGATAAGTAAAAGTGTTCCAAAGTTATTACCACATAAAGTGACACATGTCAGATTTGCAAAAAAATGGCCTGGGCAGGAAGGTGAAAACTGGCCCAGGGTTGAAAGGGTTAATGGGGAAACCCATGAGGGAGGAAGAAGATGGTGGATCACATGACACTGGGATAAAGTGAGGGGAAGGGTTTTCCTTGGCTCAGAGGCTGACAGAAAGCTTTGATCAACCGGAACAAGATTTAGGAAGATCCTTTGCTGAGAATGTCATAGAACGCCATTCCATGTTCAGCCAATAGGGTCGGACTGGGGTTCCTTGGACCCAGCAGAAAAAATTATTTTTGGGGACCAACACCCATAAAGTATAGTAGGTTTTGATTCAAAGAAATAGACCCTAGTGGCTACATACTGGCTCTAAATGTAGCTTCAAATGGTTTTTTTTTCGCCCATTATGGTATTAGAGCATGGGTCCACCAGAGGATTCTCTTGTGGGCCATTCAAACGCTGCAAGCCTGTAATCTAAAACTAAACTAAAAACACTATAGGGAGGGAATAGGAAAATATAATTGGGTAGATTTTAGGGAATTTGATCAGAAAAAGCTCTGAGGGAGTGAGGGACTGGTCATCCAGTTACAGTGCCTTGCGAAAGTATTCGGCCCCTTGGAACTTTTCAGCCTTTTGCCACATTTCAGGCTTTAAACAAAAAGATATAACATTTTAAATTTTTGGTGAAGAATCAACAACAAGTGGGTCACAATTGTGAAGTGGAACGAAATTTATTGGATCATTTAAACTTTTTTCGTAATAATAAAACTGAAAAGTGGGGCGTGCAAAATTATTCGGCCCCCTTGCATTAATACTTTGTTGCGCCACCTTTTGCTGCAATTACAGCTACAAGTCACTTGGGGTATGTCTCTATCAGTTTTGCACATCTAGAGACTGAAATTCTTGCCCATTCTTCCTTGTTAAACAGCTGGAGCTCTTTGAGGTTGGATGGAGAGTGTTTGTGAACAGCAGTTTTCAGCTCTTTCCACATATTCTCAATTGGATTCAGGTCTGGACTTTGACTTGGCCATTCTAAGACCTGGATACGTTTATTTTTGAACCATTCCATTGTAGATTTTGCTTTATGTTTGGGATCATTGTCTTGTTGGAAGATAAATCTCCGTCCTAGTCTCAGGTCTTTTGCAGACTCCAACAAGTTTTCATCCAGAATGGTCCTGTATTTGGCTCCATCCATCTTCCCATCAATTTTAACCATCTTCCCTGTCCCTGCTGATGAAAAGCAGGCCCAAACCATGATGCTGTCACCACCATGTTTGACAGTGGGGATGGTGTGTTCAGGGTGATGAGCTGTGTTGCTTTTATGCCAAACATATCGTTTTGCATTGTTTCCAAAAAGTTGGATTTTGGTTTCATCTGACCAGAGCACCTTCTTCCACATGTTTTGTGTGTCTCCCAGGTGGCTTGTGGCAAACTGTAAACAAGACTTTTTATGGGTATCTTTGAGAAATGGCTTTCTTCTTGCCACTCTTCCATAAAGGCCAGATTTGTAAAGTGTTCGACTGATTGTTGTCCTATGGACAGACTCTCCCACCTCAGCTGTAGATCTCTGCAGTTCATCCAGAGTGATCATTGGCCTTTTGGCTGCATCTCTGATCTGTCTTCTCCTTGTTTGAGATGAAAGTTTAGAGGGACGGCTGGGTCTTGGTAGATTTGCAGTGGTCTGATACTCCTTCCATTTCAATATGATCGCTTGCACAGTGCTCCTTGGGATGTTTAAAGCTTGGGAAATCTTTTGGTATCCAAATCCGGCTTTAAACTTCTCCACAACAGTATCACGGACCTGCCTGGTGTGTTCCTTGGTCTTCATGATGCAGAACCCTGAGACTATCACAGTGCAGGTGCATTTATACAGAGACTTGATTACACACAGGTGGATTCTAATTATCTTCATCAGTCATTTAGGACAACATTGGATCATTCAGAGATCCTCAGTGAACTTCTGGAGTGAGTTTTCTGAACTGAAAGTAAATGGGCCGAATAATTTTGCACGCCCCACTTTTCAGTTTTATTATTACAAAAAGTTTAAATGATCCAATAAATTTCGTTCCACTTCACAATTGTGACCCACTTGTTGTTGATTCTTCACCAAAATTTTAAAATGTTATATCTTTTTGTTTGAAGCCTGAAATGTGACAAAAGGTTGAAACGTTCCAGGGGGCCGAATACTTTCGCAAGGCACTGTATGTGTTTCATACAGCTACTGGCAGCTAGTTCTGCATTATAAATCCCCTTCCAAACACTGAGAAATTGTCTAAATTTACCTTTTATAACTGGGCATATCAATGCATTATACCTGTGTTACTGAATGAGTTCCATATTACTGCAAGATACTGGGTAGTTACAACAAATGCAATGCTGCAATAATGCCATTCTATACCTGTGGTATTAAACTTGTTGCATAGTGCTGTATGATATTGGGTAGTTACAGCAAAAGCAATACTGCAATAATGCCATTTTCATAGCCGTTTTATTAAACAAATTGCATATTGCTGTAAGATAATGGTCAGTTACAGCAAATATTACTGCATCAGACCATGTATTTCAAAGATATTTCACTGCAAAAATTGCATTCTTATATCCATCTTGAAATCATAGTTTAACCCTTTCAGTACCGAGCCCCTTTTCACCTTAAATCCCAGGCCGATTTTTGCAAATCTGACATGTGTCACTTTATGTGGTAATAACTTTAGAACGCTTTTACTTATCCAAGCCATTCTGAGAATGTTTTCTCGTCACACATTGTACTTCATGACAGTCATAAATTTGAGTCAATATATTTCACCTTTATTTATGAAAAAATCCAAAATTTACCAAAAATTTAGAAAAATTTTCAAAATTTCAATTTCTCTGCTTTTAAAACAGAAAGTGATACCTCATAAAATATTTATTATTTAACATTCCCCATATGTCTACTTTATGTTGGCATCATTTTGTAAATGTCATTTTATTAGGAAGTTAGAGGGCTTAGAAGTTTAGAAGCAATTTTTCAAATTTTCAACATAATTTCCTAAACCATTTTTTGAGCACCAATTCAGTTATAAAGTGATTTTGTGGGGCTTACCTAATGGAAACCACCCATAAATTACCCCATTTTAGAAACTACACCCCTCAAATTATAAAAAACTGATGCTACAAACTTTCAAAATTTCACTTTTTTGGTAGATTATTCATGTTAATAATTTTTTCTTGCAACACAGCCAGGGTTAACAGCAAAATATACATTACTCTGATTCTACAGTTTACAGAAACACCCCATATGTGGTGGGAAACTGCTCTATGGGAAAGTGGCAGTGGTCAGAAGGAAAGGAGCGACATGGATTTTGGAGCCAGATTTTGCTAGAATGGTGTTTAGGTACCATTTTGTATTTGAAGAGACCCTGACATACCCCTACAGTGGAAACCCTCAAAAAGTGACCCCATTTTGGAAACTACACCCCTTAAAGAATATATTAAGGGGGTACTGACCACTTTGACCCCCTAAGGGTTTTATGGAATTTGGAAACACTTGGCTGTGAAAATAAAAAGTTTCATTTCTTCCAATAAAATGTTGCTTTAGCCCCAAATATTTCATTTTCACAAGGGGCAACAGGAGAAAAAGCACCACATAATTTGTTACCCATTTTCTCCTGAATACGGCAATACCCCATATGTGGTGGTAAACTCCTGTGGGGGCACATGGCAGGATTCAGAACAGAATGAGGCCTGTGAGATCCTGCCCCATGGATCTCACAGGCTTTCATAGAAGACAGCCCGATGCCTAAGGAAGGCATCGGGCTGCCTTCCCTGCCATCGGTCCCCGTCACAGCAGCGCAGGGACCCGATGGACATCTTAACCCTTTAGGATACTGCACATGCCGCGGTCAGCGCTGACTGCGGCAGTGCGAGGGTTAATGCACCAGCATTGGTGTTTTCACCAATGCTGGTGCATACAGCAGGGGTCTGGCTATCAGCCACTGCGCCTGCCTGATCAGAGCCACGTAGCAGTACGGCGCTGGGATTTTTGTCCCGGATTCCCGGGATCCTAAAGGTTAAAGACATTTTACCATGTTAATGTAATTTAGGATAAGTCCCAAATTAGACTTAATACTCAGTTGTCTGTGGTGTTCAAATTATGTTAAATTTCCCCCTTCATGGTAAGAGGGTGCGGCCACAGCACAAGAAATGCACGTCCAGTCTCATTGCTGATCATGCAGATCTCCTCTGGTTACACCCAGGGAGCTAATTTTATTAGAAATACATGTTGGTGTAATCACACCCCCCTTTGTCATCAATTTTAATATGTACAATCACAATCATACAAGTATACATTAAACAACAAATCAAAAGAATGATAATGGCAGCCAATGGGATACACATTACTTCATCTATCTGGGAAATTCCATATGCATATTTCAACTTCTGCTAAGTTCCTGTTTTCCTACAGACATATCAAGTGATTATGAGTCATTTTTATTTTTAAGCATATGTGACATCTAATGGAGATTAGAGATTATAAGATATAAGAGATATGTTTATAAGGAGATGGAGACCACCTAATAATGAAATATACAACGCTAGCACAATTGTGTTCACCAACTAACTAAATTTCTTTAACAACCACAACATTGCATTGTTATACCCATGATAGGGAATGCATTACCACATCAGACCCTGTAGTTCAAAGAGATTATACTGCAAAAATTGTATTGTTATACCAGAACACATTAATGCATCAGACCATGTTTTCTGAATAAGTGGAGTTTAAAGAACTGGAGTTTAAGACAAGGAACAAGAAATTAAGATTTGATAGATTTTCCTTGTCTATTGTTTGCTTGATTCTGGCAAGTTCTCCAATTACAGCAGACAGGGGTCTAAATCTAAACGTATATTTACTGTGTTCTTTCTTTACTGTTCATCCCCATTTAAACATGTGCTCCATGAAAAATGTTACTAAGTGTGTATCTTGTGCAATGTATGCATGCCTTGAAGAGCCATTTCAGGGTGAATTCACTTGCACTAGATGCAAGCATGTTGCGTATTAGGAAGGTCGAATATTAGCTTTAAATAGACAGCTTGCAATACTTAGGCCTCTGTGAGACACTGAAGGGGTTAATCATGGATGGTCGGTATATTTCGCCTGGGTTCAGCTATTATGCTTACTAGACTGAGGGAAGTTCATGTCTTCCACCAGGAGACATGGGAAACTAGGAAGTGATGTGGTCTCCAACAAAGTAGTTGCTGGAGACATTTGGATACAATGTGTTTGGGCCTGTTTTTTTGGGATGGATGACAGGAATGGCAGTAGGGCCATCCATCCCACTTCCTCCACTCCAGGTCTTAGTGTTTGGAGTCAGGCACCATAGGTGCAGAGGCTCCACTATTAGCAGGTCCATAAAGACTGCAAGCTCTGCAGACAGAGCTGAGGCTGGGTGTAGCTAGGATCGCTGAAGGCTGCTGGCCTCAGGAAATACTTGGAACCTATCAAAGGTAAAACTTATGGACTATGTGATATGTTTGTTCGTGCTGCTGTAGCTAGTGGCACGTATAGTGAGGAAACTAATTGGTGTTAGTTAGTGCTGGACAAGCAGGGTTTATTTTGTTATGCCTGAAGCAAAGGCTGTATTTTCTTTATTTTGAACTTGTAAATAAACACAGGCCAAGCCTGTATTTGGACTTTATCTTGTGTCTGGGACTCTGACTGCTGTTCACACCACAAACCCACACCCTACCGAGCTAACTTCCCCACACCTCTTTCACACTATCTGCAGCACAGATCCGGCAGGCGAAGGGTGCCGCTGGATCCTTACTGCCGCAGGGACATGTGTGGGGCCGGAACCGCGCTCTGGCCCCACACATGTCACACAGTATATACACAAAGACACACACACACAGACATATACACATACATACTTACATGCTCCCGGTGTCGAGGTATATGGGCTTAATGTAATGTATTCTATTGCAAATCCTGAGTTTCCCACGTCTTCAGGATGATGTGAATTCAATATCCCGGATAATGTGATGAGACAAGAACAAATGTGCCTTTATATACTTTTATACTTTTATACTCTGTAGTCTTTATAGAGCTTGCATAAAATGTATTCATATTTAGCTGATGCAACAGGTCTAAGATGGCGCCTATACTCTTATCTACACGTGGGCCTTATCTCTTTCTCAAGGCAGTGATGCAGGATGGCATGAGGCTCCTTGCCCAATCAAGACCACGTAGGAGTACAAGAAGATATATACATTATTAGTTATTTGCATGCTTACGCCCCTTCTCCTTTTTCTGTGAAGATATGTACCGTTATAATAAAAGAGGAACTATAGAGACAGCAGCCACGAGGCATGTCATAGATCTGATGCTGAACTATATATATTGTGTCAGTGTCTTTTCTTAGATAAGTGTACACTCATGCCTGTTTGATTCGGAGTGACTGATTGAACCCCAAAAAAGCAATATTAGTTGCTACCTCAACAGCTGGCGCCCAACGTGGGGCCCCCGAAAGGAGCATCAGGACTCGCTCGGTGTCCCAACCCTTGACCAACCACAGGACCCACTCCCTCCCGAACGGAGGCCTGATCGCCCTCACTAAGACCACGGTAAGTTGCATATACACTGTATGTGTTAATTTGCCTGTGGCTTGAGGGGGTAGTGGCAGCCTGGGGTTTAGGTTGTGTGGGACCTGAGTGAAACGTCACGTGACCAGACGCCTGGTGGTCTTCGCCGGGGGTTCTAGAACCTTTAGCTTTTCAAATGTTTGTAATAAGGTCACGCGGGGATTCAATCAGATCACGTTAGGGACCCAGACTGGCAGCGGAATCTGTGAGAACACGTTGGAGTAGTTGTTTAGGTGACGCCTGGGTATACCGACAAGTTACCCAGAGCGTGCGCCTAACACGTTAGAGTAGTTATCTAGGCGGTGCCTGGGTATACCGACAAGTTACCCGGAGCGTGCGCCTGGAGTAGGGATTTAGGCGGCGCCTGGGTATACCGACAAGTTACCCGTAGCGTGCGCCTGGGATTTTGGTGGCGCCTGGGTATACCGACAAGTTATCCGGAGCGCGAGCCTGGGGTATACCGACAAGTTACCCGAGTCTCAGACCAGTTAGTTAGTTGTTAGGTTGTTAGTGCGCTGAGTAGTAACCGTCGTGCCCATTGTTGCAACTCCCTCACGGGCGAAGTGATGATTGTAGTTTGAAGTTTGAAGCTTAGCCGCTTGAGTCGGCATGTAAATTGGGGAGATCGTAGTGGTTTCTCTCTCCCCGGGAAATCGTAGTGTGTTTCTCTTTCCCCTCCCCCCGTGATTTATTGGCTATTCGGAGGACGGTTAACTCAGGTTGGCAAAAACGGCCGCGCCAATAGGGCACTGTAAGATATGCTTCAAGTGTTCAAAAGACAGCACAGTCTCCCGGCTGGTGCTCAGAATGCTGTCAGTCTGGTGGAATAAAGAAGGCAAAAAGATATGTGAAGGATGTGAAAAGCTTGTTTAAGATAATTGGGATGCCTCCAGGAGGCAGATTACAGCCCAGTGAAGGTTTGATCGATGTAGCAAGAGCCTTCTATAGAACTGCTTCAAATCAGAAAAGGGAAAAAAAAAAAAAGATGGACTATGGAAAGTGTATTGAAGGGAAAGATAAGTTGGTTAGAAGGGTAATAGGCTGGTGCAGCAAAAATGGTTGATATGGTTTATGTAAGTGACTTATAGAAAGTTGTACTAGGTTGAGAAGAATAGCCATATTTCCAGTGCAAGATGGCGGATTTGGCTTCTAAAGAAAGAAGAGGGAAAAAAAAAAAAAAAAAAGGATCTTCTTCAGTTTTAGTTCAGCTTTATGTCTCCTGCAGTTTGCAGTTTTCGCAGCCCCCCCCTTTGGAATTTATGACTATGATAATCCACTTGTTATGTCTGTGTGGACCAGAAATCTGACCTTGTGTGTTGCCAGAGAACCGACTAGTAGATGAAGGTCACACAGCCAAGTTTACTGTGAGTGAAATCTGCTCTATTGATGTGATGATGAGGCCAAATTAAGGGTTAAGTTGAGAATGGAAGAAATCATCGCTCACAGGGAAGTGTTCGGGCATTAGGCCAAAAAGGAGTGAACACTGGACATTCGGCCTTGAATTTACAACATTATATTTTAGATGTCATGAAAACCAATGCGAACATCAGCGGTAAATTATTAAATATAAGAATTTAGTCTGGGCAGAAATGTATAATGAAAAGACAAATGGGGACCCTGCCACGCTTCCGATGCAGACACATCCCCCGCTATATCACTAGCCCCCCTCAGTCTCCCTCTTCAGAGGGGTGGACCTGTGAAGTACGTCAGTGCCAAAACCACGCCCGTGGCTCACCTCCTTGTATCCAGTTATTACACAAGATGGCACGCCCTACGTCCCATTTCCGTTCCAGCAGCCATCTTAACTAATCCCATTCCCACTCCGGTGGCCATCTTAACTCCTGCAACTTCCTTTCCAGGTAGCCATCTTAACTGAGGGAACTTCAGTCCCTGCCCAGCGGCCATCTTAGTTACTGGTATTCTCAATGACACGGCTACAAGTGGGAAACAATGCACATAGATGCAAGTAGAAGCACAACGAGTACTCGACTTAGTAAATGAAGGATATAAATATAACTGTAATCAATTAATATTGTTTAATTAGAAATCAGAAATTTTATAAATTAATAACTTTTGTTTTTCTCTTTCTAGCAGCTTGTAAATGTCCAAGAGTCGAGACAATAGTTTAACAATGTGTTGTAGGAGTGAACAACCGAAGACAATGGTATTACGTGCCAGCAATTGATTCACTTAATGTTTCTTTCTACCCCCTCCGTACAGGATGGTTTTCTGTGTGTATCCGTATCCAGGAAAGCTGTGTCTCTGAGAGTTGACTGATTCAGTGGAATGTGAATGAATGTAGCTTGAAGTTGTACTTGTGTGTGGACTGTGCGTGGATGCAGCAGAGAAAATGAAGGAATGTGTATGATGTACTACATTTGTTTTTCTTTATATGCGCATTGGGGATTTTTATTTTTCCTTGGTACCAAATATTTTGACCAAACTCTACATTTTATTTTTGAAAACAAGGCAATGAAACGTTTATGGGCCCTTCATGTTTTGTGTCTGTATTGTCAGATCTGTTTGTTTCTATGTTTGCTTTTTGTCGACTTGTTGTATGTCTAATGTACTAACATCAGAGATCTGTCCCAAGGAAAACCAAGATAAGACTGACTCAAAGAGGGAAGCTCACAGTGTGCGACTGAAAGGGGTGGACTAAGGGGGAGGGAGGAGGACAATGCTGACTTCACAGATACAAAGACAGCCCTTGTGCACATCTCCTAGTTACGAATACTCTGTTCATTCAAAAGAAAAAAAAAGTCCAATCATTTCCACATCCAGAAAAGTTGGGTACTGCTACAAAATGTGCAGAATACACAATATCACACATTTAGTAAACATCAAACATCGTTAGGTATCTCAAGAAGGTTGGTTATTAATAAAATATTAATGGTATTGTGTTTTATTTGGTTCAAAAAGGTTTACATTACACAAGATACCCGGGTATTGGTATTGATTAATGTATTGAAATATGCAGGATTATTTGTAAAAAAAATAAATAAATCATGAGAGTTTGTTTTGAAGTATCCTTTAATTAGACCAGATTTAGAGTCTCACAAAAGTCCATTTTGATTTGACAGAAGACCTCTTTGGTCTCATTGGTAAGTGTTATTTACATACAGTGTTGGACCGACAAAAGTTCTAAGGACATTTGTTTATTTGATCAATGATGAAGAGGAAACCACCTCAGCAACGGCTTATTCTAACATGAACTGAGTTTTTTGAGTTGACTTTTTGATTGTGTGGAACTGTTCCGGTGCATCTTTCCTGTGTGCAGCTAAAAAGAGCTGGGACTAACAACCTCGGGGAAAGTCCAGGAGCTGCTATGTCCAGTCTACAAGGTGTGGTAAGACACAGTTGTCAGTAACCCGTCACCCAACAACAAACAACTTCGACCATGGGTCTGCCATGCTGAACAAGGCCTTGCTGTTCGTACTATGGCTGTCCAGGGGTGGACCTTAATGGTAATCTGTGTGCCTAACCAGCAGAGCTGATGCAGACCAGTGAGGGTGGGAGGTCCTTGTGTCAAAGCTCCTCCCACAGTCAAGGTAACTGACTGTTTATCACCCACTGATAAGAGGCTCTAACATCTACACTGACACCTACACCTGCAACACCTTCACATACATAAGGAGGGGTCATAGACTGCACTTTATAATAACAAGCATTACGTGATGGACAATTGACTTTGCACCAAAAACTTTTGTTATTATCCAAGAAGATCGAAGAGAAGACGACCACGGAGAGACACTTCTTGTTAGTCCAACACACAGTTTTTGTTTTTTAGAAATTCAATGGTCCACAAGTAGGTTTCTGTCAAATGATTAGGATAAGCCCAAGTACATAGGGGGGTGCCTGTTGGGTTTCAGCCTTGGTAAAGACTACATTTTCCCCCATGTCCATCTAGACACTCTTGACAATTAGAAAATCAAAGATTAGGGAAAAATTCAGTCTTTAGGGGGGACTGTGAAGGTAGACCGGTAGAAATACTGAATTTTCCCCTCACAGTGTTATGTCATTTGTATATACATGTATTTAATGCTATACAAATATATATGTATCTCAGCTTTGTAAATGCTTATGCAGCTGTATAGAATGTCTATATCCTGGTATTGTGTCCAAGATGCTGCAGTGCAGTGTGTCACAAAGGAATTCAGGGATTACTGACCCATGGGACCAGTACTTCTCCTGGATGAGTGGGTGGCAAAGATGGTTGACTCGAATAGGGATAATCCTGGGAGTTGTGCTGCTGATATGTTTAGTAGTGGTATTGTGTGTTATTCCTTGCATCAAAAAAACAAAACAAAAACAAAACAGTATCAAAGGCCATGGATTCTGCGACAGAAGGACTGTATCCGGTCGTACCTCAAGAAACATGTGTTGATGCCAACTCACAGGAGGAGGACATGCCTACCCGATTGATAACACCTCCTCCATATCGCAAATCCATGTCGTTAGAGTAGGGACAGTGGTGGTCCTGACCCAGTAAAGTCCAGCTGCACAGGGTGATGTCCTGTCTAGCGGTCATTGGTCTCAAACTGGTGAAGAAATCCAACTCCCCCTCTCCCCTGGTAAGGCCACTTTTAGGTAGGGTCAGACGTGGAAAACATCAGTATTTAGGGGGGACTGTCGAGGTATATGGACTTAATGTAATGTATTCTATTGCAAATCCTGAGTTTCCCATGTCTTCAGGATGATGTGAATTCAATATCCCGGATAATGTGATGAGACAAGAACAAATGTGCCTTTATATACTTTTATACTTTTATACTCTGTAGTCTTTATAAAGCTTGCATAAAATGTATTCATATTTAGCTGATGCAACAGGTCTAAGATGGCGCCTGTACTCTTATCTACACGTGGGCCTTATCTCTTTCTCAAGGCAGTGATGCAGGATGGCATGAGGCTCCTTGCCCAATCAAGACCACGTAGGAGTACAAGAAGATATATACATTATTAGTTATTTGCATGCTTACGCCCCTTCTCCTTTTTCTGTGAAGATATGTACCGTTATAATAAAAGAGGAACTTCAGAGCTATAGAGACAGCAGCCACGAGTCATGTCATAGATCTGATGCTGAACTATATATATTGTGTCAGTGTCTTTTCTTAGATAAGTGTACACTCATGCCTGTTTGATTCGGAGTGACTGATTGAACCCCAAAAAAGCAATATTAGTTGCTACCTCAACACCGGCAGGTATCCACAGCGCAGGAGGAGCAGGACGGCGCACACATAGGAAGATTCCTCACAGTGCCCTCTGCTGGGCGCCGGGTGGAATCATCCTATGTGTGCGCCGTCCTGCTCCTCCTGCGCTGTGGAGACCTGCCGGGAGCATGTAAGTATGTATGTGTATATGTCTGTGTATGTTTATGTGTATGTCTGTATGTGTGTATGTATGTGTGCAGGTGACGGATCTGTCATGAACTCCATTGAAAGTCAATGGAGGACGGATTCGTTCAACATTGTGTCACACCAAACGGATCTGTCCCCATTGACTTTCATTGGGGGTCATGATGGATCCGTCTTGGTGCAGATGCCTGGACTAGAGAGCAAACCGCAGCATGCTATGGTTTGCTCTCCGGTCTGAAGACGGAACGGAATGCTTTTAGGAGCATTCCGTTGTCTTTAGTTCAGTTTTGTCCCCATTGACAATGAATGGGGACAAAACTGAAGTGTTTTATTCCGGTATTGAGCCCCTATGACGGAACTCAATACCGGAATTATAAAACGCTAGTGTGAAAGTAGCCTTAGGGGCATTGCAGACCTTGAGAGAGGGTTAGACCTCACTCTACAGGCACTGGCTGGTGTCAGTGAAATGGAGGTGGGTGGAGGAGGGCTAGATCAGGACTATCAGGTCAGTAGTTGGGTTAATGTAAGAAGGGGTAGAGGGAAAAGTGCCATGGAGGCTAGTCCTGAGCTGGAACGCCCTAGTAAATATGCCTGTTTGGCTGATATTAGGGATTAAAGCCCAGGGCCAGCAACACTGCAGCATGGCATTTCTCCTAGAAACCAGGAGGATGACTGTTGTAGGAAGGATAGGAAAAGGAGTGCAACAGAGGTCAGACAGATGCTGGTGATAGGGGATTCTATTATTAGGCAGACAGACAGGATCATCCAGTGTGTTGTCTTCCGGGTGCTCGGGTTTGGCATATTGTGGATCGGATTGACAGATTGCTGGGTGGGGCTGGGGAAGACCTGGCGGTCATGATACACATTGGCACCAATGACAAAGTCAGGGGGAGATATAAGGTCCTTAAAAATGATTTTAGGAACTAGGAGAGAAGCTCAAGTTCAGGACCTCCATGGTAGTGTTTTCAGAAATACTACCAGTGCCATGAGCATCACTAGAGAGACAACGGGAGCTCGGAATTAAATAAGTGGCTCAGAAGCTGGTACAAGAAGGAAGAGTTTGGGTTCATGGAGAACTGGGATAACTTCCCTTTTGGCTACAGGCTCTACAGTGGGGACAGGCTGTACCTTAATGGGGAGGGTGCAGCTTCTCTGGGGGAAAGAATGTTTAGATGGCTGGAGGTTAAACTAGGATCTGGGGGGAGGGAGGGGGGTCATACTAATAAGGTGGTAGATAGTGTAAATAGAGAGTGGGATATAGGAGGGGACAGTGGGGATTTAGTGGGGGCTTGGGTTAGTGAGAAAGTAGGGAGAAGACGGGGCAGAATTGTACACCAATGAAAAATAGAGCTGCTGGTAACATGAATCTGTTACATACAAACATCAACCAAAGTACCCAAAAAATACCAGATATTCACTTTACAGGTAATAATAAATTAAAATATATTTTCACAAATGCCAGAAGTCTAGCTAGCAAAATGAGGGAGCTGGAGGCTATGGTACTAGATAATAGAACAGATAGATCTAGTTGGTGTGGCTCAGACATGGTTGGACTCACCTGACTGGGCTGTTAATATTCAGGGTTTTACACTATTTAGGAAAGACAGTGTCAATAAAAAAGGCAGTGACGTGTGCTTGTATGTGAGGCGAGTGTGAAAGAGGCAATTGTGGGTGAGGATGGTGAGGATGTTTTACACCTTATGGGTGGAATTAAAAAGGGAAATAAACACTAAAACACTAAAACAAAGAAGATAGAAGTTCAACTGTATAACCAAATAGAGCAGGCTGCACAGGCTGGTACAGTGGTCATGATGTGAGATTTTAAGAGGTTCTGCCTCAACTGCAAAGGGGAGAAGATTCCTCAACTTGCTACAGGACAACTTTATGGGCCAGTTTGTAGAAGCTCCAACTAGGGGCAATGCTCTGTTGGATCTGGTAATTTCTGCTTGTTAGAAATGTTACTATTTGAAAAACACTTGGTAATAGTGACCACAATATAATTATATTCCTCCTGAACTATAAGAAGCAAAATCTGGCTGGTAGAGCAAAAACAATGAATTTTTAAAAAGCCAATGTCCCCGGGTTGAAGGCAGCATTTCAGGGCATAGACTGGGAGCAGCTACTGTCACATAATAATACTGGGGATACATGGGAGAGCTTTAAATCCACATTGAGTAATTGCACTAAAAAATGTATCCCTTTAGGTAACAAGTATAAACGGCTAAAATTAAACCCCCCATGGTTTATAAAAAAGTTTAGAAAAAGCTTAATAAAATCTGTAAAAAGGAGATAGCATCTTCAAAAATAGAAAACGAACAGTAGGTGGCAAAAGAGAGCAAAACAAATCCCCAAAAAGTCTTTAACCCCTTCGCGCCCGGAGCTTTTTTCGGTTCTGCATTTTCGTTTTGCGCTCCCTGCCTTCAAACAGCCATAACTCTTTTATTTTTCTGTTCACATAGCTGTATGAGGGCTTGTTTTTTGCGGGACAAGTTGTACTTTCCAACGCCACCATTTAATATTGCATACGGTGTAGTGGGAAGCGGGAAAAAAATTCCAAACCCGGTGAAATTGCAAAGAAAACGCTATTCCGCTACAGTTCTACGGGTTTCTTATTTACAGCGTTCGATGTGCATTAAAACTGATCCGTTACTTTCATTCTACTGGTCAGTACGAATCCGGCAATACCTAATATGTATAGTTTTTCCTGCGTTTTCATAGTGATAAAATAATTAGAATGTTGCCCTTTTTTTTTTTTTTTTTTCCTTGTCAAATCTTGACCCCTATAACTTTTTGGTATTTATGTGTACAGAGCTGTATGGGGGCTCATTTTTTGCGGGATGATCTGAAGTTTTTATTGATACCATTCTGGGGTGTGTATGACTTTTTGATCACTTTTTATTTAATTTTTTTTAGAAAAAAAAAGCGACAAAAAATGACAAATCGCCATTTGGACGCTTTTTTCCGCCACACAATTCGCCGTATTGGAATTTTTTTTTTTATATTTTAAAAGTACGGGCGTTTTCGGTCACGGTGATACCCATGATGTCTATATTTATTGTTATTTAGGTATTTATTTTTTACTTATACGGAAAGGGGGGTGATTTGAACTTTTACATCTTTTTTATTTTTTATATATTTTTTAACATTTTTTTTTAATTTTTTTTTTTACTATTAGAAAGCTCAAATATGGGCTTATAAATTGTGGCTTTTTTTTTTTCCTTTATGAGCAATTCTGGGTTTTATAGACTCAGAAATCCATCAATTGCTCATTTCTTATCCTGGCCTGCCATCTAGTGGCCAGAATAAGAATTGCACTTTGAAAACTGTAATCCTCACCAGCGAGGATTACAGTTTTCATATGGTGTACAGACACCCCGATTGGCCACACGGGGTGTCTGTACACCACCCGGAAGCGAACGCTTCCGGGTTTAGACGCAACTAGATGCCGTGATCACGTGTGATCACGGCATCTAGTCACCCCGGAAGACGCCGCCGATGGCGGTAAGTAGCGGCAAGTCTCTGCTGTTAGAAACAGCAGAGACTTGCCGGCCATGACGCCCGCCGCACCCGCGAGCGGGCGCCATGTGCCCGCATCGCCCCAGCGCCGTACATGTACAGCGCTGGTCGCGAAGGGGTTAAATATATAAATGCTAAAAAAAAACAAGGTCTGAGCAGGTAGTTCTCTTAAATAATGATATAGGGGGGTTAGTCACTGAAGATAAGGAAAAGGCACAGTTACTAAATGGGTTTTTATCTCTGTATATACAAAAGAAGAGAAAGGAACTGATATCTATGGTACTGGGGCTGTTAGTACATCCAGTAATATACTCAATTGGCTTACTGTAGATATGGTCTGAGATAAATTAAGTAAGGTAAATGTGAACTAGGCTGTGCCCTTGTTTATAATTTTTAAAGATTCTCTAGGTACTGGTACAGTGCAATTGGCACAAGGGAAATACGGTGCCCAGAGGCGTAGCTAGAGGTTCAGCACAGGGGGGGCGAAACATACTTGAGTGGGCCCCCCACTTATTGGCTTCCCAAACGCACGTTTCCAACTTCACAGGCACATACTACTAGTTGTGGTTATAATATTGTATTAGAAAGATTACTATATAAACTGCTAGATCATCTATGCTGCTAAGTACAGTACAATAGACTTTCTACATACCCTACTCTAAATACTCTACCACATAATGCAGTGAAA
This sequence comes from Rhinella marina, assembly GCA_900303285.1. Taxonomy (NCBI): domain Eukaryota; kingdom Metazoa; phylum Chordata; class Amphibia; order Anura; family Bufonidae; genus Rhinella; species Rhinella marina. Next base: position 60,841 of record ONZH01021251.1, on the reverse strand, counting down.
TATAGGAGTAATAGGAGTAAAAAACAAGAGGACTCCTATGTTAAAGGAAACCTGTCCACAGTTTTTACATCACTAAACTAACAGTCCCCTGCCCCATCAGACCTCAGATCATCAGAATGTGCCCCCCATCAGACCTCAGATCAGTGTATTGTGCCCCGTCAGACCTCAGATCAGCAGAATATGCCCCCATCAGACCTCACATCAGCCTACTGTGCCCCCATCAGACCTCAGATCAGCGTATTGTGCCCCATCAGACCTCACATCAGCCTACTGTGCCCCCATCAGACCTCACATCAGCGTATTGTGCCCCATCAGACCTCAGATCAGCGTATTGTACCCCATCAGACCTCAGATCAGCAGAATGTGCCCCCATTAGTCCTCACATCAGCCTACTGTGCCCCCATCAGACCTCAGATCAGCGTATTGTGCCCCCATCAGACCTCCGATCAACAGAATGTGCCCCCATCAGACCTCAGATCATCAGAATGTGCCCCCCATCAGACCTCAGATCAGTGTATTGTGCCCCATCAGACCTCAGATCAGCAGAATATGCCCCCATCAGACCTCACATCAGCCTACTGTGCCCCCATCAGACCTCAGATCAGCGTATTGTGCCCCATCAGACCTCACATCAGCCTACTGTGCCCCCATCAGACCTCACATCAGCGTATTGTGCCCCATCAGACCTCAGATCAGCGTATTGTACCCCATCAGACCTCAGATCAGCAGAATGTGCCCCCATTAGTCCTCACATCAGCCTACTGTGCCCCCATCAGACCTCAGATCAGCGTATTGTGCCCCCATCAGACCTCCGATCAACAGAATGTGCCCCCATCAGACCTCAGATCAGCGTATTGTGCCACATCAGACCTCAGATCAGCATATTGTGCCCCCATCAGACCTCAGATCAGCAGAATGTGCCCCCATCAGACCTCAGATCAGCGTATTGTGCCCCATCAGACCTCAGATCAGCGTACTGTGCCCCCATCAGACCTCAGATCAGCGTACTGTGCCCCCACCAGACCTCAGATCAGCGTATTGTGCCCCCATCAGACCTCAGATCAGCGTATTGTGCCCCCCATCAGACCTCACATCAGCGTATTGTGCCCCCATCAGATCTCAGATCAGCTTAATGTGCTCCCATCAGACCTCAGATCAGCGTATTGTGCCCCCATCAGACCTCATATCAGCAGACTGTGCCCCCATCAGACCTCATATCAGCCTACTGTGCCCCTATCAGACCTCAGATCAGCGTATTGTGCCCCCATCAGACCTCAGATCAGCAGACTGTGCCCCCATCAGACCTCATATCAGCAGACTGTGCCCCCATCAGACCTCATATCAGCAGACTGTGCCCCCATCAGACCTCATATCAGCCTACTGTGCCTCTATCAGACCTCAGATCAGCATATTGTGCCCCCATCAGACCTCATATCAGCAGACTGTGCCCCCATCAGACCTCATATCAGCCTACTGTGCCCCTATCAGACCTCAGATCAGCTTAATGTGCTCCCATCAGACCTCAGATCAGCGTATTGTGCCCCCATCAGACCTCATATCAGCAGACTGTGCCCCCATCAGACCTCATATCAGCCTACTGTGCCCCTATCAGACCTCAGATCAGCGTATTGTGCCCCCATCAGACCTCAGATCAGCAGACTGTGCCCCCATCAGACCTCATATCAGCAGACTGTGCCCCCATCAGACCTCATATCAGCAGACTGTGCCCCCATCAGACCTCATATCAGCCTACTGTGCCTCTATCAGACCTCAGATCAGCATATTGTGCCCCCATCAGACCTCATATCAGCAGACTGTGCCCCCATCAGACCTCATATCAGCCTACTGTGCCCCTATCAGACCTCAGATCAGCGTATTGTGCCCCCATCAGACCTCAGATCAGCAGACTGTGCCCCCATCAGACCTCATATCAGCAGACTGTGCCCCCATCAGACCTCATATCAGCCTACTGTGCCCCTATCAGACCTCAGATCAGCATATTGTGCCCCCATCAGACCTCAGATCAGCATATTGTGCCCCCATCAGACCTCATATCAGCAGACTGTGCCCCCATCAGACCTCATATCAGCCTACTGTGCCCCTATCAGACCTCAGATCAGCGTATTGTGCCCCCATCAGACCTCAGATCAGCAGACTGTGCCCCCATCAGACCTCATATCAGCAGACTGTGCCCCCATCAGACCTCATATCAGCCTACTGTGCCCCTATCAGACCTCAGATCAGCCCACCCAGCCACATAGGATTAAAATAAAAAACTTTACTTACCTGTTCTGCGCTGCGGCTGCCCTCCGGTCCGCGCTCCGCTCTCTTCCCTGGCCCGCGCACACTATGACCTGACGCTGCGTGCATGGGCCATACAAAAAATAAGGTGGAAAACTGTTCCATGTTAAATGCCCTCAAAAGGCAAGGAGGCACTCCCTCCGACTGGAGAAAAAAAAAGTTCAGTCTCCACAAGCGTCAAAGCTTCTTTAATGTAAGAACTGTGAATCTGTGGAATAGACTTTCTTAGGATGTGGTCACAGCAGGAACAGTGGACAGTTTTAAAAAGGGCTTACTGTAGATGAATTCTTAAATGTAAATGACATTAATGCTTATGAAAATGTGTAGAAATCTCTCTTTCTGGGATTCAAGTCCCCACCTATCCCTTGGTTGAACTTGATGGACTCATGACTTTTTTCAACCGTATTAACTATGTAACTATGTAACATGTATTTCAAAGACATTTCACTGCAACTATTTCATTCTGATACCCCTGTTAGTGATCACATAGTTAAAAGATATTTTACCACAAACTTTGGATTGTTATAACCATTTTATTGAATTCATTACTGCATCAGACTGTGTAGTTTAAACACCTTTTACTGCAAAAACTGCATTATTACCAAAGTATATTGTCAATACTAGTGTGCAGTGTGTTTGTAGAAACGTAAGTGTGCCTAAATTACAGAAAAAAACATTTAACATAATAAAATATCTGGAAAATGGAAGAGTAGAAAATGAAAGGCCCAAATCTAATCAACCAAGAGTCAGAATGGGTAGTAGATACGATTGTGTGTTGGATGGCAACTAAAAGATCGGGGTGCTGAGGAGGTAACCTCAGAGGAGGAGGGTGGTGGCCGCAGCGGGGGCAGATCAAAGGAAATATACGGCCAGAACCTCCCAAAATACCGCCAGGCCTAGATCTGCTAATATTATGGTCAGCTCAGGACCTGGTTATGCTGCTGATACTGTGGATGCAGACTCTAAATGTGTCATACCTAAGCCAAGCTCAGCTGCTGCTAGCTCTGTGCGATTATCACCCATCTGGTAATTTTTCTCCACAGTGTCAAAAGCCACCCGTCTAGTACTGTTGCATGGAGGAGAATGTGTGCTGCTCCTTGCAATTCTCTCAGTGTGGCAAGGTGGACACCTGGAGCAACTATTACGGGCAGGAACAGTACATGTCTATCACAGCCCACTGGGTCAATGTTTTTTGAGGCAGCACTGTAGTAACAAGGCCAGGTCCTACTGACACTTCCACATTTATGTTGGTTGTCATATTATATTAGAGCTCATTGGTCTGGGAGAGTGTAGCCATGCCACATTCCAAGTCGCTGGAATTGTACCTTGCATGTGTAGAGCATCCGTATGTGCAGCGTAAAATGGTGAATGAGACCACCTCAGATGGGAGCATGTGTTGTTATGAGGTCAGGCAGTGGCAGCTTATCAAAGGCGCCTGTCGTACTCAGGATCTTGGAAAAGGCCACCAGATTTTTCAGTAGAGACAACTGTGGCAAAAACTAGGTTAATAAAAATTATGATCACAATGACACTGGGCATGATGACCAATTATTTCAGAATGAGACCGAGCTGGAAAAAACTGGGTCCTCTATCACGCAGGCTCTATGCTTGCTTGCTTTCATATTGACAGTCACATCAATGGGGGAATGTTTTCCTGTTGTTGAAAGCGAGGCCAGATTACTTTATTACCAGGATACACTGTTTAAGCACCTTGCAGCAGCTTTCGGTGAGCAGCTGTCGGCCACTTGTGTGTTTGAGGAGGTTCCTCTCGGCCCCCCACAGTTAACCACCTCACACTGTGTCTGCTACCACGTGCAGCAGAAACTTCAAAAGCCAGCTCAGTGTCAATGTTATAGAGAAATTTTTCCATGTGCCATCGCGACTGATGCACATTAGCAAACAGAGAAGTACTACCTGAACATCAGGTTCAGTCCTTTCTGAACTCTGGCCTTTGTCTATTCCCTAACCCCATTGACTTCCGGGCAGTTAGATTAGAACAGTGGCTGGAACTGGGCCAATATGTTCTGTCTGTGCTGTCTTGTTCTGCCTCCAATGTCCCCTCAGAGAGGGTTTTAAAAGCAGCGAGTGGCATCGTGACATCCAAGCAGACAGAGTTGTCCTCTGCTATTGTACAAAATATAACTTCTATCAAATTGAACAAGGCATGGATCCATGAGGATTTTCACACACCGCCGGTTAACACAAATGAATAGATCTGCCCCTGTTGTTAATCCCCCTATTGCCACATTCACTACCTCTACTGCAACTACCATTAGGGCTTCATAGCTGCCACTACTATTACTAGTTTTCCTAAACAGCCGGACAGACATCTACTACCTTGTCTGTTCCATGCTGGGCTACTACTGCTGCCTCTACTATTGTGGCCACATTCTACTATTACCTACACTTTTCACTGTGCTGTTCCCTATTAAAAGGGAGACTTTTTCCAGGCTAATTCAGAACAAGCTACTTTTTCTTCTGACAATTAACACTACTGTATGTATAAACACATACAGGCATTCTGCATTTTTGGATGTTTGAGAAGAACAAGCCATTGTTATTTATGATATTAATGTATGTATATAAATGGGGGCAAGGATCTGTCCCCGTTAAGGAATAATTTTTGAAAGCTTAGTCCCAACATGTCACTGTTTTTCCCATAACACCATGTCCTCCGCCAGTGTACAAAATTTCACTTCTGTCAAAATGAATGAGGCATGGATCAATGGTGATTTTCACACACCTCTGGAATGCCCTACCCCAAGCAAATAGGTTAATTCCCAACATTAACAGTTTTTTTTAAGGTTGGCCTATCACATTCCCTAATCTAACTCTTCTCACCCCAACCCCCACCCCCCATCATCATCTTCTGAACCTGATCCATCATCAAATAACCACACCCCATACACTCAGAAGCACTGCAAATATTGTCTGGTAGCTGGCTTTTCAGCCTTATATCTACTCCCCTGTTGTATTAAGATGGCTGGACCATTTTACAAAACAAGTACTTTTTACACTCTGTATCACCACTCTTACAAGCAGGGCCCTCATTTCTCTTGTTTTAATTATTGACTTGTTCATTACTATGTTATTTATGACTCTGTGTGTACACGAACCCACTGATTGTAAAGTGCTGCGGAATATGTTGTTGCTAAATATAATTTTTTTATTATTATTATTATTACTATTATTTTGTGCCTTGTGTGTCTCCTTTATAAAGTGCTAGGATCTGTGCCCTTTTATATAGTTCCAGTTTCTGTGGCCCCTTATATAGTGCCTCTTACTCTGTGCCCCCTTTATATAGTACCAGTATATATGCCCTTCATATAGTTTCTTTTGCTCTGTGCCCTATTTATATGCAAGTATCTCCACATCTGTGCCCTATATAGTACTTCATGCTCTGTGCCCCTGTGTAAACATACTCACCTGTTCCTGATACTACAGCGTCATCCAGCGATGCACGACTGGCCTCTTCTGGTTAGGACTACTCCTGGGGAACATCATTGGTGGCATTATGACGTCATTGCACCGCTTGCTTCACAAAAAAGTGTCATACGACGAGGAAGGAAACTTCCCTTGTGCCACCAGTGCTGAGAAAGATGCTCAATTATATCTACATCCAGTAGACCGTGAATCGATATATTGTGCAGGTCCCTGGGAGAGCGGCGCAAAACCATGAGAGCTGACAGGTCTTTATATATAATGGAGGCAGCATGACAAAGCAACATGGAGTAAATTGAAAAACAGACTGCTGTTCATCACTCTTCTCACTAGAGGTCACTGTAACATTTTCAGTAAAATATGTAGAAAACGGTCTGTTGGGTCAGATATTTGAAATCTTGCCCAATTTAGAGCGCAACAGTATCTCATGAAAATATTTGGAGGGCAAAAATAATAAGAGATAACTGGTTACTATTATGGACCCTATGCAACATAAAAATCTGTGTGGTTTTAATGGGAATAGTCCCATGAATAAAGAGAACCCACATCAAACATGTGAAGTCGAAGTAACTAATCTAACATAATCTTCACTTACATTCTGAAAATAATTACATGTTGACCCAGATATATTAATCCTGTAGATGGTGTAAAATGGGGCGAGGCCTAAATGGTATATTCTAGGCCCCATCCCCTTTTCTTTAAGTAAGTTTGTTTAGAAAATCAGAATTAGTGTAGAAACCCTGATTGCGCCAAATTGGATCTTTTAGATTTTAGGTGCATGACACATTGGTAAATTTGGGTCACTGCATTATTTCTTTTGGAAATGGGGTTTGGACACAGCTTTTATTTAAACCGACATATAAAAATAAAACAGCACCAGCACTATAGGCCTATTGGGTAGTTTCTTCGCAGCACATACAGTTACAATCAAATGTATTCAACTTACTTGTTAACACCCCACCCCCCACCCGTTTGCAAATTAGGTTTATTACACAAATTTACAAACTTTCAGCTGTTTGCAATAAATCAAACAAGAACAACTTAAGTGGCACACACAGGCTTTAGCAGGTGCCTGACTCCTTTTTTTGTTTGGATCTGCATGCGGATTACAGTTAACTGATGGGCTGCGCTTGTACTTGCTGTTTGGAACAACAAGTACAGGTGCAGCCTGGCAAATACAGGTTGTGAGGAATGTGGAAATATGATCAATGCTAGCCATGATCTAAATCCTAGCCATTTGCTGTCAACTAGTAGATGGAGTAATCACCACAGGGGTCCTGCCTTCAAAGCAGGCTACATGTGTACAATTCGCACCTCAATCCAGCCTGCACGGAGAAAGAAGAAAGAGAAAAAAGTCATCCTCCAGGAAAAACTCTCAGCAGGGGGAGGTCAGCTTGTTAGCCAGATCACTGAAATCCCAGACAGCATGGAACTAGGAGTTCATAAGGAATTATGAATTGCCCGTCCATCACAGGCATAAACCAGTTATATATTTAAAATACAGAGGCCTAGGCGCATACAAGTGTGGTCATAGGTTAGCGATCACATGTCAGGAAGCGGAGATACGGAGATCTCCAAGCACGAACCTGATAAATGTGTCATGTTTGGTCTCCACCTGTAGCTGGAACCCAGGGGGATCTGTTGGTACCAGAACCATTTCCCTGTGACCTTCCGGTCTGGAGCTATGGGCCATAATGGGTTTTGTAGGTCTTTTGGCTACCATGTCTAGGAGAGGAGGATGAACTCCTCCAGGAGGGAGGGAGGGGAGGGAGGGAGGGGAGTGGCCAGCTGTAGGTGAAAAGCCATACAGGACAGAGTCCACTTGTCTTCTTCTGAAAGGGACTCACATCGAATAATGTGTTTGGAGGGCATAATATATCTAGTGTGCCCTTTAGGCAATTAAACTGCTGACATCACTGCCCCCATGTGATTACAGCCAGGCCTTACAGCAACTCCAGGACTCATAATAATCCATTGGACTACTCCTCCACCCGGTAACTGACTATTGCTCTGTTTAACTCTGTTTGTACCATACCACCTACAGTATATTTGAACCTCAGACCACTGTATCCATTCTCTGTGTATACAGTTATATCCAGTGTGCCTTTAGGAAATTAAATATATAATTTAATCTTGTGCTGTTCTTGTATCTCGATCGCGAATCCTACGTCCATGTTCGGCATAATTATACGCTACTGCGGGTTGGTTTCTCACCCGATAAAATCCCGTTAGTGGACCGGGCTTATATTAAACGAGGAACTGTTGGCACTCTACCGGACTGAGAAGCTCTGTTTCACTAGGGTAGTGAAAAGGCTCCATCAGGTTGTCAGGGGGTAAGTGAGTGTGGAGTTATGCCGAAGGCAGCGTGAACCATCCCCTCTCATTTCCCAGGCCTCCCTGTACTTGCGTGGACAGGAGGCGTCTGTGTAAACTGTACCAAGCTGACCTTACGTGCTCCTAGGGGGGCGTAACGTCACGTCTTGGTAACCAGTGATGCAACGTAGTTGATGGGAGGCAGGGCTGCGAGCTGCGGGTTTCGTCACATAGGTGTAGTCTGGCAAGTAAAGATGCAGCCCAGCAAGTACAGGTGCAGACCATGCAGAACGGATCCAGACCCATTCATTTCGATGGGGCCACAAAAGATGCGGACAGCACAGGATGCCATACTTCCATTCAGTGGCCCTGCAAAAAAGTGCAATTGCGGACAAGAATAGGCATTTCTATCATAGGACTGGCCATGTGCGTTCCGCAAAGTGCAGGACGCACACAATAAGTATCCGTGTTTTGTGGATCCACAATTTGTGGACGGCAAAACATATACGGTCATCTGAATGAGCCCTAAGCCATCAATATCAGTTCAGAGGTTGTCCAACTCCTAGCACCTAAGCCAATCAGCTGATTGAAGAGGCCGCTGCACTCTGGTGAGCACTGCTGCCACTTCCTAGGAAAGTGACATCATGATCACATGATCACATGACCTATGTGCAGCTCAGTCCCATTCAACTGAAAGGGCCTGAGCCGCCGGGTATGCTGTGAGGAGGTTGCAGCACTTGTCTGAGCATTATAACTCTTTCAAACAGATGATTGTTGGAGGTGCTGGGGGTTGGCCTCCCACCAATCTGATATTGTCAGATCATCAATATTTAAGGGCTCATGCACACAACCGTATGCATTTTTCGCAAAAAACGGATCTGCAAAAATTACGGATGACATCGATGTGCATTCAGTATTTTGTGGAATGGAACAGCTGGCCCCTAATAGAACAGTCCTATCCTTGTATGTAATGCAGACAATAATAGGACATGTTCTATTTTTTGGCGGAAAGGACATACAGAAATGCGGAAACGGAATGCACACGGAGTACCTTCTGATTTTTTTTTTTAGGATCCATTGAAATGAATGGTTCTGCATACGGTCCGCAAAAAAAACCCAGAATGGACACGGAAAGAAAATACATTTGTGTGCATTAGCCCTATGTCCCAGAAAACTCCTTTAAGCCACACCCACTTCCACTAAGAGCTCATGCACACAAACGTATTTTCTTTCCATGTCTGTTCCGTTTCGTTTTTTTGCGGACTGTATGCAGAACCAGTCATTTCAATAGGTCTGCAAAAAAACGGAAGTTACTCTGTGTGCATTCCGTTTCCATATGTCCGTTCTTCAAAAAAATAGAACATGTCCTATTATTGTCCACATAAAATACATATTGTCTTGTGCATGAGCCCTAAGTCAAGGCCTTTGTCGAGCTGGAAAACCGAAACAAATAAGCTAGATGCAGTGAGTTATTCATTTTGTGCATTTGCTTTAGAGCTCATGCACATGCACCGTATGTATTTTGTGGTCAGCAAAAAAAAACGGAACGGACATGGAAATAAAACACGTTCATGTGCATGACCCCTTATAAATAGGTCTAATACTTCATGCAATATTATCTGCCAAAACTTTGCCCCAATATTTTCATTTTTAAAGGGGTATTCCAGTTACCATAAATATAACTTATGTTTTAGACTAATTCATCATCAATAATTACCTAATAATATAATGTCAATTTCACATATTTACATATAAAGCAGTTTCACATATAAAGCAGTTTTCTTCCTCTGCTACCCACTGTTTCCTCATAAGTTACCATGGCATTGACCTGAGTTCTGAGCCTTTGTTGAGCATGCTCAGTGTGTAGAGTAGAGGGGGCATGACCGGACTGTATATCAGGCAGCCAATCAGTAATCATCAACACTGATGAACAAGCACAAACGCATAGCAGGAAAGCTAGGGATTGTGGGTATTGTAGTTTTGTGAGGGAAGATCAGGCTCCATGATACTCTCAGTGTGCTGTAGGCTCACACAGGAGCTAGCCAAATGGATTGCAAGGTAAATTGAAGCTCTGGTTATATGTATAGGTATGGGTTCTGATTGGGTCACAGCTTGCAGCCTTAATGCAGTTTTTCAAAAATTAAGTTACTTTACCAGAATACCCCTTTAATATACAACTGATTTTTAATATACACTGTAATGTCTCACAGTCTAATTTGTGTGCTCATTGTCCCTTACTATGACTCTCTAATCCATCCTTCATCTAATGGATCTGAATCTAACAGTAATTTCAACCATGGGTACTTTGGTGTCCATTGAAATAGTGCTATAAGCCACTTACCTATAGGGCCCCAGGGAAGCTGCATAGGCTGCAATGGTATGTCCATCTGTTATGCTTTGTGGCTTCAGCAAAAATATGTAAACGACATTTTTGTTGAATTGTTTCTATACATTTCTTGAGGTGCGTATGTCTGATTATAGATATAGAATAAAAAAAGTAGATTTGTTTACTTGTGTCCTTGTTTGACCTGTTAAAATATTGAGAGGTACAGCATGATATTTTTTCAGTCTACTATTACATAGAACACAAACTTCTGTATTCCCTATCCGGCTTAATCTGGCATAGAAACAGTTTCCAGCACAGTAGTATACCAGGACACTATGAGACATTATGGTAAACCTAGAACATAGATGTTATTTAGAAGAATACTTCTATTTGTCGTACATCATTACTTTTTTGACTATTTGTGTATTTATAGCCATTCCGTAAAAGGGATTGTTAAGCTTTTTCGACCATGTTAACTGTCAACCCCAACCAGGGGCGTAGCTAAAGGCTCATGGGCCCTGGTGCAAGAGTTCGGCTTGGGCCCCCCCCCCAGTGCTGGTGCACCTAGCTTTTCTGCCGGCCAAGTCAAAAATTGAACCCCCCCCCCATGCCAAATTCTCACCCTAACCTATTCCCTCCTAACATTACGTGTATCACTACAGAACATACAGGGTAAAGCTACATTCACACCACAGTTGTTTTTGCAGCCTCCGATCCGCATATTTTGCGGCTCAGATGCAGACCCATTCACTTCAATGAACAGTGTGTACTGTCCACATCTGTATGTCCATTCCTATTTTTGTCCATTTGCGGACAAGGATAGGCATTGTTACAGTGGATCTGCAAAAAAAAAAACACGGATGCCATACGGAACATCATCCTTTTTTTGCGGATCAGCAATTTGCAGACTGCAAAACACAATGTTCGTGTAAATGTGGCCTAATACAGCGCCCCATACCTCTTACATCCAGTATAATACAGTGCCCCATACTTCTTATATCCAGTATAATACAGCGCCTCATACCTCTTACATCCAGTATAATACAGCGCCCCATACCTCTTACATCCAGTATAATACAGCGCCCCATACCTCTTACATCCAGTATAATACAGCGCCCCATACCTCTTACATCCAGTATAATACAGCGCCCCATACCTCTTACATCCAGTTTAATACAGCGCCCCATGCCTCGTACATCCAGTATAAATACAGCGCCTCATACCTCTTACATCCAGTATAATACAGCGCCCCATACCTCTTACATCCAGTATAATACAGCGCCCCATACCTCTTACATCCAGTATTAATACAGTGCCCCATACCTCTTACATCCAGTATAATACAGTGCCCCATACCTCTTACATCCAGTATAATACAGCCCCATACCCTTTACACATCCAGTATAATACAGCGCCCCATACCTCTTACATCCAGTATAATACAGCGCCCCATACCTCGTACATCCAGTAAATTACAGCCCTCATACTCTTACATCCAGCATACAGCGCCCCATACCTCTTACATCCAGTATAATACAGCGCCCCATACCTCTTACATCCAGTATAATACAGCGCCCCATACCTCTTACATCCAGTATAATACAGCGCCTCATACCTCTTACATCCAGTATAATACAGCGCCTCATACCTCGTACATCCAGTGACGTCTCCTCTAATGTAGATCTTCTCTTTCCTCATCTTCTCCTTTCAGACCAGTTGCCATTTTTCTTTTTTTTTAAATCTTAGTTTACTACTTTTCCATCATCCTCCCATCTTCTGGACAAATCATCCTACCACCCCCAGTACTGTGCCACTAGTACCACACAGATAGTACCATTCAATAATTATTGGCACACAGTGTCCTCAAATGACTGCGCCCAGCAAATAGTGTCCCTGACAGTAATAGTGTAAACATAACGTCCCCCAGAAATAACTGCGTTGATACTGTGCCAGGGTGCCCCTCACAGTAATAGTGCCCCCCAAAGTCCCAACTAATAATTCTCTGCCAGAGTGCACTTGTTAGTAATAGTGCCCCCAACAGTTCTAATGTCCCCACTGTGCCCCAGAAGTAATAATGCTTCCAATGTGCCAGTAAGAAGTGCCCCCAAAATTTCACCCCAATAATGTGCCAGTAAGAAGTGTCCCCACCCATAGATGGCCCCAATAATGCGCCAGAAGTTCCCCCCATTGATTCCCCCCATAATCATTGCATAAATGCCCCAGTGCCCCATGTGCCAGTAAGAAATGCCCCAGTGCCCCATGTGCCAGTAAGAATGCCCCAGTGCCCCCATGTGCCAGTAAAAATGCCCCAGTGCCAGAAAAAATGCCCAGTGCCAGTAAAATGCCCCCAGTGCTCCCATGCCATAAAAGAAATGCCCCCAAGTGCCAGTAAGAAATGCCCCCAGTGCCAGTAAGAAATGCCCCCCAGTGCCCCCATGTGCCAGTAAAAATGCACCCATGTGCCAGTAAAAATGGCCCCAGTGCCTGTAAATAATGCCCCCAGTGCCAGTAAAATGCCCCCAGGGCCCCATATGTGCCAGTAAAAAATGCCCCCAGTGCCCCCATGTGTGCCAGTAATAAATGCCACCAGTGCCCCCATGTGCCAGTAAAAATGCCTCCATGTGCCCCTAAAAAATGCCCCCAGTGCCCCCAATAGAGCTCTGATCCGTGACTGCTACAATAAAAAAAAAAAAAAAATTAACACTAATACTTACCTCCATCAGGCTGGCAGCGATGCGATGCAGGCCTCTTCCGGCCTGTGTCCCGCGCTGTACGGCTCAGGCTGCGCAATGACGTCATTGCGCCGCCTGAGCCGGCCTCTGATAGGCTGCAGAGGAACGGGCAGGGGAGACGCCTCTCCCTCCCCTGCCCTGGCCGCAGTACAATACAGGCATCTGTATCGCCATCTGTGCGCAGGGCCGCGCCGCACCTGGCTAATTGGCGGTGCGGCCCTGCAAGGGGGCCCGCAGAGTGACAGCTGGGCGGGCGGTCTTGGGCACCGGCACAAGAGAAGAGCGTGGGGGCCCCCTTGGACGCCGGGGGTCCTACGCAAATGCATAGGATGCGTGGTGCCCAAGACCGCCCCTGATGGCAAGGACTAGCTAGAGGATCAGTTTGAATTCAATGACTGTGTGGTGACACCGATGAAGAGGGGAACACAGCTTGGACACATACATCAAGCCTCCTACATATTTTGCCTACATATTTCTACAATACACATCCCCCGCAGTTTCGCCAATACACTTGTCCTCTGCCGGTTATTTTGCTTGACTAAAAGCACCTCCCTACACCTGAGTGAGTGTTAGGGACTCACATACTGTGTCTCTTACACTAACACTAGCACCTTAAAAAAGTTCCTGTAGAGGCCCATCTACTTCCATGGGGAATCAGCTCCAGGGTTAAAGTGGTTTTCCAGGATTTAACTACTGATGACCTATCCTCCGGATAGGTCATCAGTATCTGATCGTGGGGGTCTGACACCCGGGACCCCCATCGATTAGCTGTTTGAGAAGGTACCGGCACTCCTGTGAGCGCTGCTACATTCTCCCCACTCACCAAGCATAGCGCCGTACATTGTACAGTGGCTGTGCTTGGTATCGCACTCAGCCCCATTCTCTGGAATGTTTTGTTTTTAGTGTTCCTTCAGGCAGTGATATAGATAAGTAAAAATATACAAAAGTCAGAGTGACCATCAGTCGTTCTTATTCCATATTTTTTGCAGATCTGTGTTTTGCGGACTGTAAAATACATTTGGTTGCGTGCATGGGCCCTTTGGCTCCAAATTGTGCATCCGCAAAACACAGATACTAGCCCGTATGCATTCTGCAATTTCTGGACCGCACATGGCCGCCACTATGATACAAAATGCCTATTCCTGTCCACAATTGCGGACAAGAATAGGACATGCTCTATCTTTGTTGTGGGGCAGCGGAACAGAACTATGGATGCAAACAGCACACGGTGTGCTGTCTGCATCTTTTGTGACCCCATTGAAATTAAAGGGCCCGCACCCAATCTGCAAAATTGCTGAACGGATGCGGACCCATTTATATGGTCGTGTGAATGAGCCCTATTACTTATGATTCTGTTTAGCTCTTGTTGATTCTTGTTAATTCTGGTTTGTTCCTTTAGGGTGCATTCACACAACTGTAGTTTTGGTCCGCATCTGATCCTCATTTTTTACGGATAGGATGCAGACCCATTCATTTCAATGGGTCCGCAAAAAAAAAAAAGAGCACACCGAGTGCTGTCCGCATCCGTATGTCTGTTCCGTAGCCCTGCAAAAAAGATAGAACATGTCCTATTCTTGTCCATTTTCCACCATTATCCTTAGAGTAACAGCAGCAATGCAAACGCTGCCGCAACCCCTAAGCAAACAGGGGGACAGTTAAGGTTAGATAACCAAATGACAGTCAGGCATTACTTACTTATTCGGCCCCCTGAACAAACAAAAGCATAAATAATATGGCATCACTTCTTCTGTTTTTGAGATAGGGTTAACTAGAGTTTTTTTAACTAGAGTATTTTAGCCTGATTAATCATCAGGCTAAAATACCTTGTCTAATCTTACCACACTGCTCTGCAATACTTCTATCCCAGTGCACTTTTCCCTTCCTCTGTTGGGGCCATTTACTCAAGTATACAGTTACTGTCTCTGGCTGTCTCCAGTTACAGCCACCATACCTAATCACACACAGTCCCAAGCTTCCAGCTGCACTCCTTGTACTCATTTGCATCGTCTCCTGCCACGTTCGGTCTGCTCTAATAAACCTCTGCAGGTCTCCCCCTCTACATAGTCACACGCAGCTACACACTGTATACCAAACTCAGGTGGCTGCCACCCCTTTTCAACATGGCCTGTAATGTGCCGGCCCTCTTGCTGCTAGCCAATGTGAGTCTTATAGAGCAAAAAATATGGCAATATGTTAGCCAACCAGGGGCTGTTGCTGGTATGGGGTTTGGCTGGTTATGTGAGTGGTACAATATTTAAATTATTGGTGTTGTAGCTTGCATTCTTCTGAAAATGCCCCTTTTGTATGAGAATTACATAAAGAGGCCACATGGGGCCAATAGTTGACCACTATATACATTTTACATAATAATTAGTTAAACTTACCTTTAACCCTTGCATCCTGAAACTGCATATGATGAGTACCTCATGGCCCAGCAGGTTACTGGCAGTTTAACCCAACAAATCGATAAAAGGGGAGAGAAAAACAGTCATTGTGCATTTCCAGAGTGACAGAAGAAGAAATGCCCTCACTCCCCCCTCACCTCCCCCCCCCCCCACTTCTCCAACCCTACAGGTGTAAAACCCTTCTTCTGCCATCTTTTCTGCCTCTTCTACATTATCTAATACCGATGATAATATGTCAGGAATATCCGGCTAATCCTCTCTCTGCATCTTGCAGACTTTACTCGGACATGGATGAGGTTCAATGTGGATAAATGTAAAGTTATGCATCTGGGTACTAACAACTTGCATGCCTCCTATGTCCTAGGGGGAGTAACACTGGGAGAGTCACTTGTAGAGAAGATCTGGGTGTCCTTGTAGACCATAGACTGCAGAATAGCATGCAATGTCAATCGACTGCTTCTAAGGCCAGCAGGATATTGTCATGTATTAAAAGAGGCATGGACTCGCGGGACAGGGATGTCATATTACCACTGTATAAAGCATTAGTACGGCCTCATCTGGAATATGCTGTTCAGTTCTGGGCTCCGGTTTATAGGAAGGATGTCCTGGAGCTGGAAAGGGTGCAGAGACGGGCAACTAAACTGATAAGGGGCATAGAGCATCAGCTATGAAGAAAGATTGAAGAGTTAAACTGTTTAGTCTTGAGAAGAGACGTATAAGGGGGGACATGATCAACCTGTATAAGTATTAAATGGCCCATACAAAAAAATATGGTGAAAAAACTGTTTCCCAGGTAAAAAATCCCCTCAAAAGACAAGGGGGGCACTGCCTCCGCCTGGAGAAGCAAAGGTTCAGACTCCAGGGGCGACAAGCCTTCTTTACTATAAGAACTGTGAATCTGTGGAACAGTCTACCGCAGGAGCTGGTCACAGCAATGACAGCTGAGGGCTTCAAAACAGGCTTAGATAAATTCTTAGAGAAAAAGAAGGTCACCACATATTAAGAAATGTAGAGTCATGTCTTGAGGTTACCAGTCCCCCTCCCCTTCATCACTCCTACCCCCTCCCTTGGTTGAACTTGATGGACATGTGTCTTTTTTCAACCGTATTAACCATGTAACTATGTAACTATGGATGATTTGGAAGAAGTAAAGCCAGCAAAATATTAAGACTGTCATCATTAAGAACTGGCCCTCCTAAGGGGTGCATAAAAAAGAATGATTTCCATATTGTAATACATGCTACTTCCATAGTCAACTACATGGAAAGGGAAGGACTGTAGTACCAGCAACTTGGCCAGGTGTACATTCAACTTCTGAGCAGCAGAATGAGTGCAGCATTATGTTGTCTTTTTGCAATCGCCTCAGTGATCAATTGCTGTCAAAACACGTGATGAGGACTAGGAGAGGGAAGAGCATCAGGAGCAATAGACGACATTGAAGCCGACGGAAAGGAACAACAGTTTCCTACTGCTGACATTGACAAGCCCTGACTGTTTGAGAGGGGGTGTGGGCCAGTGGGAGATGCAGTAGTTGCTGTATCAGGCTGTAACACAAGTGTCAAGGTTTTCCCCAGACCATATAGTGGTCACGCTCCATGTGTTGACGCAGGACCATCTTGCCGACATTAGGAACCTGGCTGCACCTTACCTTCTGCCCATACATCTGGCATAACGCCACGCTAACGTCCCCTAGTGACTCTGTGAAATATTTTCAGACTGCAGATAATAGAATTTTCCTTCCACCACTGCGTGATGCCTGCCTGCTGCTGCTTTTATGAACCTGTGGACTGCTAGTGTGTTCCTCACAGGTAGTCTCCCGAGTAGTAGATGGTGTACCCCTCCTGCGCTTGGTTCCAGATTTGCCACTGCTTATACCCTGTTGTCTCATGGGCACGCTTCCACCCTTCTGTCTCTCAGGCACACTTCCACCCTGCTGTCTCATGGGCACACTTCCACCCTGCTGTCTCATAGGCTTTTTTCCCCCCACCCCCCCTCATGAGGACAATGCCCTCTCTTCACCTGGCTTCTACATGTGATTGGCTACATCATCATCTACATATGTTTGCGAGTCACTTGTGTCACCCTCACCTGTCACTTGCACACATCCCTGACCCCACACAACATGTGCTCCCAGATATGCTTCCATCATTGGTAGTTGCATGCCTGAAGGAGTCCGCAGTAGACCTCCACTCCAAGTCTGTGCTGACTGCTGACTGTCTCCACAGTGGTCATCAATGCTTAAAAGCAAAGCCAGCTTACTTGGCTAACAGACAGAGTGGCAAAAGTAAAAGGCAGGTTCAGGATATGTTGAGTGCATAGAGACAGTTCCTGGGCCATGCCAACTAAAAATGGTGTCAGGCTAACCCACTAATTGCTAGCTGTGTGTATCTGTTGTAACTTGAGATGATTGTGAAGAGCAAGTCAACCATTCCAGTACAGTACTAGGCCACACCTCTAGCTCCGCCCAAAGCATAATTACTGGAGCCCCTGCGGCAATTTTTTTCTTGCGTTTCAATGTCCATATAAATATTAACACATAAATCATCAGATTATAGATATTTTAAGGTACAAATTGTACCAATTAACCAAGTTCTGGTCTAATATACAGGTAGAAACCATACAAACACTGTAGTAAGGAGCAATTTAGTAAATTTATTAATACACATTTATGCATTAATTCCCCAGGTCAAAAAGAGGGACATTTAAGGATCAAAGAGGGACAGAGGGACATGGGTCAAAAAGAGGGACTGTCCCTCCAAAAGAGGGACACTTGGGAGGTATGCATTATGGGTAATCTGGCATTCCCAAGCTTCTTACTTTCACTTTGTTGCATGTGCAGCCGTCATTTTAGGAAAACCTGATTTGTTACCACGAAGCGCGAAGAAAGTCAGCTTTATTGCGAATCAAAGTTTTCCTAAACTTTGGACCGAATTCTGCTTCAAATGCTGCGTTTTTACTCAAAACCAGGCGTGATCATTAACTATGGTGTGATCCATTTCTTCCATAGCAGATCGCTGCCCAGCTAATTACATAGGCTTACAAATTACTTTTGTGTTGATTTTTTTAAAAAAAACATCAAAAACATGAGCGTCAAAAATGCATGCTCTTTTAACATGATTGCTTTCTTTTTTTTCTTTTTTTACAGGTGAAACACCAAATCAATGTGGTAATTGCCTATGTAGTTTTTACAGCATTGATTTAATCAATTTGACCTTCAAAAAAAAAAGACATGGTAAAAATGCATGTGTTCAGCATGTGTAGTATTCAGACCCATTATTATGAACCTTCAGGGTCTGAAGACTTTCTGCACTGTAGGTAAACAACGTAGAACAGGAAGCTACATCATTGCCATAGGTCGGGAGATAAGGATACTGTGTAGCTTTCCGTGCTACACTGTTTGTGTAGCTACCATTCACTGCAATGGGAATAATGAAAACAGTGGAGCTCCAGCCACTTGGTCGTTTTCATAACTCTGCCTGTGGGCTGTTTCCATATCACTCAGCATATAAATAATTGCTCAAAAATATATCCAAAAATATATCTTTATTAAAGTTATTAAAAACAATTAAATAAGCAGGTAAGTAAATTGGCACAGACAAACAAAAGCACAGGAGAGTGCCAAAGCATGCCGGAAAATTCAATATTTATAACAATTCAGAATTGTATTTGAGGTGGGTAAGGTGAAAACAAAGCCAGATATGACGTGCAAAAGTAGCCTATGAAGGTGAAAAATATGTTTTCTAGTTGACTGGCAGAAGGAAGATCAGGTAAGGATATGAAATAGCCCATCTTTGAGAAAAGGTATGTTACCACCTAGATTACCATGCAGCCAGAGGAAGAGAAAGTTAGTACCATGGGACTTCGGCCACAGGTAAAAAAGAAAAAGGAGTCTGGCTGGTCTATGTTTCAGAACCTTGTTTTGGGCACAAGTAGTACTGCCAGCATCCAAATCCTAGTTGCCCTTGGACACAGCCAGCATCCAAATCCCAGTTGTTCTTTGACAAAGTGGACCGCCAATAATATCGGGTAACATGGTCAGGAGTTTTGCAATGAACAGGATGACCTGTGACTCTGGAATGTTTACCCAGTCAAGAACCTGGAACTAGATCTCTCGGCAATAAGAACAAATGTATTTCCAGGCAGAATATCTTTTAACTGGACAGGAGAAACAGCAGAAGGATCAATCATGTGCTCCTCCACCCAGTCAGCAGGGTCAAAGGAACAGAACAGGGCATCTGCTTTGGTATTCTTGTCTGCAAGACTGAAATGCAACAAAAAATTAAAGTGGGCAAAAGACAGAGATCATCGCGCTTGACAAATAGTCAAGCAGACTAGAGATATTAGATTCTTATGGTTGATGTAAATGATGACTTGATGACTGGCACCCTCTAGTAGAGAATGTCATTAAACAAGAGCCATCTTGATAGTCCGCAACAACCTGTTCCCAATGGAATAATTTTGCTGTGAAGAGGTGAAGGCTTTAGAGAATAGGTCACAGGTACACAGTACATCCCCCAGAATCCCCTTATTCAGGGAATACAGCGACAACAGAAGTTGCATCCACATCCAGGAAGAATTGTTTGGCAACATCTGGCCAATGAAGAATAGATGCTAAAGTTAAGGCTTGCTTAAGAGATTGGAAGGCTGGCCTCAGGAATCCAGTTTTTAGCATTTACCCGCTTTTGGTTGAGGGCAGAGATGGGGCAGTCAGAGAAGAGAAATGAGGTATAAATTGTCTGCAGTAGTTTGCATAGGCAGCAAGCTGCAGGGAAGGCACAGGGCATAGAGCATAGGAGTGTTGGTTTTGGCCTTGAGATGGGTAGTAGTGCTCACAGTTCATGGTGGCAGTCCTTACTTTGCTGCTCCACAGACCATGCAAAGTGAATGGAGAATGCACCCTTAATTCCTTTGGGCACTCTATAATTTGCTGGGACTCTTTCCTAATAGTAGTTGGGGTACCTTTTGGTTGGCAGAGTGCAAGGCAGGAGTACAGATGCAGGGCCAGTTGATGGATGATAGTGTCAATAATCAGGCCCGTTGGTTCAATAAATAGTCTTTCCTTACAAAGTCAATGATGGGAATAGTAGTACATATAGCAGGAAAAGGCACAGTTCCAAAGTATATCACAGTGTACTCCCCACCCAATAGCTGTGTATGGGTAGCAACAATAATGGTAAAAGTAGTGCTCCCTGTCTCTCCTTCTGGGGACACAGCAGGAAAATCTCTTGCCATTAACAAGTAAATACCATTCTGATGTTACCTTGCATGACCTTTATAGGTTCTGAACCTTCTAAGATGACTGGTCTCCTCCTTCAGGGATACTCTGATGATAAAGTTGCTTCTTTGGTAGCTGCAGAAAATATTCTCTGGACTTGGGCCTAGTCTGAAGAAACTTGCACATGTACAGTGGGGGAAAAAAAAGTATTTATTTAGTCAGCCACCAATTGTGCAAGTTTTCCCACTTAAAAAGATGAGAGAGGCCTGTAATTGACATCATAGGTAGATCTCAACTATGAGAAAACAAATCCAGAAAATCACATTGTCTGATTTTTAAAGAATTTATTTGCAAATTATGGTGGAAAATAAGTATTTGGTCAGTAACAAAAGTTCATCTCAATACTTTGTTATATATCCTTTGTTGGCAATGACAGAGGTCAAACGTTTTCTGTAAGTCTTCACAAGGTTGGCACACACTGTTGCTGGTATGTTTGCCCATTCCTCCATGCAGATCTCCTCTAGAGCAGTGAAGTTTTGGGGCTGTCACTGGGCAACACAGACTTTCAATTCCCTCCAAAGGTTTTCTATGGGGTTGAGATCTGGAGACTGGCTAGGCCACTCCAGGACCTTGAAATGCTTCTTACAAAGCCACTCCTTTGTTGACCTGGCGGTGTGCTTGGGATCATTGTCATGATGAAAGACCCAGTCACGTTTCTTCTTCAGTGCCCTTGCTGATGGAAGGAGTTTTGCATTCAAAATCTCACGATACATGGCCCCATTCATTCTTTCATGTACACGGATCAGTCGTCCTGGTCCCTTTGCAGAGAAACAGCCCCAAAGCATGATGTTGCCACCCCCATGCTTCACAGTAGGTATGGTGTTCTTTGGATGCAACTCAGCATTCACTCTCCTCCAAACACAACGAGTTATGTTTCTACCAAAGAGTTCTACTTTGGTTTCATGTGACCATATGACATTCCCCAATACTCTTCTGGAACATCCAAATACTCTCAAGCAAACTACAGACGGGCCCGGATATGTACTGGCTTAAGCAGGGGGACACGTCTGGCACTGCAGGATCTGAGTCCCTGGCGGTGTAGTGTGTTACTGACGGTAGCCTTTGTTACGTTGGTCCCAGCTTTCTGCAGGTCATTCACTAGGTCCCCCTGTGTGGTTCTGGGAATTTTGCTCACAGTTCTTGTGATCATTTTGACCCCACGGGGTGAGATCTTGCGTGGAGCCCCTGATCGAGAGAGATTGTCAGTGCCTTGTGAAAGTATTCGGCCCCCTGGAACTTTTCAACCTTTTGCCACATTTCAGGCTTCAAACAAAAAGATATAACATTTAAAATTTTTGGTGAAGAATCAACAACAAGTCAGTCACAATTGTGAAGCGGAACGAATTTTATTGGATCTTTAAACTTTTTTTGTAATAATAAAACTGAAAAGTGGGGCGTGCAAAATTATTCGGCCCATTTA
Source organism: Rhinella marina (assembly GCA_900303285.1). Classification (NCBI taxonomy): domain Eukaryota; kingdom Metazoa; phylum Chordata; class Amphibia; order Anura; family Bufonidae; genus Rhinella; species Rhinella marina. The sequence continues at coordinate 38,628 of ONZH01021251.1, read as the reverse complement.
CTTTCAGTTCAGAAAACTCACTCCAGAAGTTCATCTCTGAATGATCCAATGTTGTCCTAAATGACTGATGAAGATAAATAGAATCCCCAAGATTTCCCCAAGCTTTAACCCTTACAGTACCAGTGGGGCGATGCGGACACATGGCGCCCACTCGCACGTGCGGCGGGCGTCATGGCCGGCAAGTTTCTAACAGCAGAGACTTGCAGGTACTTACCGCCATCGGCGGCGTCTTCCTAGGCCTTTAGATACCGTGATCACACGTGATCACGGCATCTAGTTGCGTACGCTTCCGGGTGGTGTACAGACCAGACCAGTGTGGGCAATCGGGGTGTCTGTACACGATCTTTCAAAGTGCAATTCTTATTCTGGCCACTAGATGGCAGGCCAGGATAAGAAATGAGCAAATTTGGTCATTAAGTCAAAAATAAAAGACCCTCATTGCTCATAAAGAAAAAATAAAAAACACAATCTATTTGCTCATATTTGAGCTTTAAAATAATCATAAAAAATTAAAAATGTTAAAAAATATATAAAAAATAAAAAATATATAAAAGTTCAAATCACCCCCTTTTCCGTATAATTAAAAAATAAATACCTAAATAACAATAAATATAGACATCATGAGTATCACCGTGACCGAAAACGCCCATACTTTTAAAATATAAAAAAAAATTCCAATACGGCGAATTGTGTGGTGGAAAAAAGCGTCCAAATGGCGATTCGCTGTTTTTTGTTGTTTTTTTTTCTAAAAAAGATTATATAAAAAGTGATCAAAAAGTCATACACACCCCAGAATGGTATCAATAAAAACTTCAGATCGCCCCGCAAAAAATGAGCCCCATACAACTCCGCACACATAAATACCAAAAAGTTATTGGGGTCAAGATATGACAACAAAAAAAAGGCCTACTTTATAATTATTTTATCACAATCAAAAAGCAGGAAAAACTATACATATTAGGTATCGCCGGATTCGTACTGACCAGTAGAATGAAAGTAACTGGTCAGTTTTAATGAACATCGAACGTTGTAAATAAGAAAACCGTAGAACTGTAGCGGAATAGCGTTTTTTTTGCAATTTCACCCGATTTGGAATTTTTTTCCCGCTTCCCACTACACCATATGCAATATTAAATGGTGGCGTTGGAAAGTACAACTTGTCCCACAAAAAACAAGCCCTCATACAACTATGTGAACAGAAAAATAAAACAGTTATGGTTGTTTGAAGGCAGGGAGCGCAAAACGAAAACGCATAACCGAAAAAACATCCGGTACTGAAAGGGTTAAACATTCCAAGGAGCACTGTGCAAGAGATCATATTGAAATGGAAGGAGTATCAGACCACTGCAAAACTACCAAGACCCGGCCGTCCCTCTAAACTTTCATCTCAAACAAGAAGACTGATCAGAGATGTAGCCAAGAGGCCCATGATCACTCTGGATGAACTGCAGAGATCTACAGCTGAGGTGAGAGAGTCTGTCCATAGGACAACAATCAGTCGATCACTTCACAAATCTGGCCTTTACGGAAGAGTGGCAAGAAGAAAGCCATTTCTCAAAGATATCCATAAAAAGTCTCATTTACAGTTTGCCACAAGCCACCTGGGAGACACACCAAACATGTGGAAGAAGGTGCTCTGGTCAGATGAAACCAAAATCGAACCCTGAACACACCATCCCCACTGTCAAACATGGTGGTGGCAGCACCATGGTTTGGGCCTGCTTTTCATCAGCAGGGACAGGGAAGATGGTTAAAATTGATGGGAAGATGGATGGAGCCAAATACCGGACCATTCTGGATAAAAACCTGTTGGAGTCTGCAAAAGACCTGAGACTAGGACGGAGATGTATCTTCCAACAAGACAATGATCCCAAACATAAAGCAAAGTGTACAATGGAATGGTTCGAAAATAAACATATCCGGCTTAGAATGGCCACGTCAAAGTCCAGACCTGAATCCAATTGAGAATATGTGGAAAGAGCTGAAAACTGCTGTTCACAAGAGCTCTCCATCCAACCTCAAAGAGTTGGAGCTGTTTTGCAAAGAAGAATGGGCAAGAATTTCAGTCTCTAGATGTGCAAAACTGATAGAGACATACCCCAAGCGACTTGCAGCTGTAATCGCAGCAAAAGGTGGCGCAACAAAGTATTAATGCAAGGGGCCGAAATAATTTTGCACGCCCCGCTTTTCAGTTTTATTATTACAAAAAAGTTTAAATGATCCAATAAATTTCGTTCCACTTCACAATTGTGACCCATTTGTTGTTGATTCTTCACCAAAAATTTCAAATGTTATATCTTTTTGTTTGAAGCCCGAAATGTGGCAAAAGGTTGAAAATTTCCAGGGGGCTGAATACTTTCGCAAGGCACTGTACATACAGAAAAGCTAAAAGAAAGCCGTCACTAACACCTAAACAGAAAAAAACAAGGTTACAATTGGCTAAGGAAAGGCAATCGTGGACTGTGGATGACTGGATGAAAGTCATATTCAGTGATGAATCTTGAATTTGCATTGGGCAAGGTGATGATGCTGGAACTTTTGTTTGGTGCCGTTCCAAAGAGATTTATGAAGACGACTGTCTGAAGAAAACATGCAAATTTCCACAGTCATTGATGATATGGGGCTGCATGTCAGGTAAAAGCACTGGGAAGATGGCTGTCATTACATCTTCAATAAATGCACAGGTTTACATTAACATTTTGGACACTTTTCTTATCCCATCTATCGAAAGAATGTTTGGGGATGATGAAATCATTTTTCAAGATGATAATGCATCTTGCCATAGAGCAAAAACTGTGAAAACATTCCTTGAAGAAAGACATATAAGGTCAATGTCATAGGCTGCAAACAGTCCGGATCTCAATCCAATTGAAAATCTGTGGTGGAAGTTAAAGAAAATGGTCCATGACAAGGCTGATCTGGCAATAGCAATCAGAGAAAGCTGGAGCCAGATTGAAGAAGAGTACTGTTTGTCACTCATTAAGTCAATGCCTCAGAGATGCAAGCAGTTATAAAAGCCAGAGGTGGTGCAACAAAGTACTAGTGATGTGTTGGAGTGTTATTTTGTTTGTTTGTTTTTCATGATTCCATAATTTTTTCTCAGAATTGAGTGATTCCATAATTTATTCCCTGTGCTTGTTCTAAAAATGTAACTGTTACTGGCTACCACAATTATGTTTCTTGATTTATTTTAGTATTTCTTAAAGCCAGAAAGTTGCCATTTGAAATGCCTTTAGTTTTTTGTCATGTCTATGATCTGTTTTTTTTTTTTCAACAAAATTAAACAACTGAAGGAACATCCTCAGAGACTGGTGATTCCATAATTTTTGCCAGGGGTTGTAGCAGGAATTGTCAGAAACCCAAATCCTCCTAGTGAAATATTGTGGATAAGAATGAAAACAGGGGCACTAACACAGGATTGGAAGACTATAGAAAGTGAGTTCATAGATTATTATTCCGGGTTATATAAATCAAACATAATCAATAAAGATGAGGAGACAGATTATTACCTTGAACAATTAGAATTAACAGCAGCTAAGGAATTGCAAGTAATGGAGCTAAATGCTCCCATAACAGTTGGTGAATTAAAATATGCACTAGATAGCTTCAAGGGAAAAACATCTCTGGTGCAAGATGGTCTCCCTTTTGATGTATTCAGGAGGTTTGTTCTTTTTCTTATACATGTTCAGTTTCTTCTTTTAACTGCCACCTGAGAGCATGGGCATGCGCCCTTAGCTGCAACAAAAAAGGCACTCCCCTTCCGCTGCCAGTTTAATATAAATTCAGCAAAGCAATGAATGGGGAGATCTCTAGATCCATGTGAGGTACAGGGCTGGTTCTAGCTTTGTTAGAAGGAGATTGTCATGTATTCCCAAATATTAGTAATATACCCAAGGTTTTATTATTAGGATTGATAATTATTGCTAGGAAGTGGGGTACTGATAAAACTGGCAATTCCCATAAGTGGGAAGGTTTGTTTAGTAAAGTCATTGGCAATGAGAAAATATATTTTCTGTGTAGAAATCAAATAAGTTGATGGGAAAACATGTGGTTACCCTGGTTGGGAGTGAGTTTATTGCCATTGTTGTAAGGAAAAAATAAAAGTGAATAGGGTTGATTTTTTTTTTAAGCTGCTCCTCCCATGAGAAGGTGGGGGAAGGGGATAAATGAGGGATGAAAATATATGATTTTTTAATGATGTAATTTGTATTTAAAATAATAAAGATTTAAAAAAAGAAACAATGAAACAGATAGTACAGCATGTGCTATGCATGAAGGGAACATATGCCAGTGTATGAGAACTTTAGACACTTATTATATGTACATGTTGGTATTAATGGAATAGCAATGTATCCATGCTTTACACATTACTTCCCACATACCTACCAAGTCTCTCCCCATATGTAAATATGTCCAGGAAGTAAATCAGAGACCTCATTGAGTGTTAAGTAAAGCCCATATTTGAGTCGTGGTTTGGGCGGAGGTAGGGAAAATATCAGTTGTAAGTGGCTTAGCAATCAAATTGAGAGACTAGTTGAGGAAAGAACATGGTAAACCTAGTAAAGGCCACTTACTCACCACCACGTGAAGGAGAGGAGGTAGGTGTAGTTCTAGGGAAAGGACTTATTATTCCATAATGATTGTAGGATAAAAGTGGTAAACATATGCTTGCTAGGAAAACTTAATCAAGCAAACCAAGGGAGTGACAGGAAGCTAAGTAATGATGTTCAGAATTCTGGGGCCACCTAGTTGAGAGAGTCTACTAGAATCCACAGTTACACAGATAATTATGCATATGTGTTTTGGTCACAGCTGTTCTTCACTTTATTTAAAAGCAAGAGGGACCTACCACATTGATCTATGGCAAACACAGCACATAATTATTTGGAGCAGTAAAAAGAAAAGGCTGCAATGGAATAAATATAAACTGGACCAGAAGGTAAGAAGACATAACATTACAAGGCAGATTAATATGTAGACAATAAATCACTTACATAGGTTATGCGGTCTGGAAATCTTTTAATTCCTCCTAGTTTAACACATGTCTTTTCCAGCTGACTCCTCATTCTAGTTTACAAACCTTTTCAATGCAAAAAAAAAACAAAATGCATCGAAGCATACCTGAATTTTCAAAGAAAGTTTGCAGAATGGATTTGCTTCTTTGTACAATTGTAACTGTGGAGGAACAGTTATGTTGGGGCTTACCTAATGTTTTCTTAACCATATTATTCCCTTTTTTGCTGCACAGCTAGATTCAATTCACTCAGAAGCAGAGGCATCTCTCTTCTGCCATCTCTATACTACTGTGACATCCCTTACTTTACTTACCACTGTGTTTGTTTTCAGCTCTGGGGCTCATAGAACAGGTAAGGAGGGATTCATCACACTTACAGAAAGGCAAGACACTTTCGATGTTCAAAAGCAATGTAAAAGCAGTTCTTTCATTAGGCTCACAATCTCAGCTAGCTCTGACATGCCGCCATTCCTCTCAGCTGTCTTCTGTGTCTTTGTTACCGGGGATGGATCTTGCGTGACAGCAGGCAGGGAACTGCAAATTAGGTGGAAGTGAGACCCCAAGTGGCCAGCACTCTAGAGTCTGGATGCAGGCATATTTTTTTTTTTAAATGAAGTGATTTAGACATTTGCTAGTTACACTATTCTCTATTAAATGAAATGAAATTGTGTTAAAGTACAGTGACTCTTTAAGGCTATTTTCACACTATAGCTTGAGATCTGACCTGCTGCTCCCTGCTTCACAATTCTCCTGCTGTCAGTAGTTCAGCACTACAAGCATGATGTAGAGACATCATTGCACTTGCCACACTAAGCCAGTGGCAGCAATGCATCAAGCAGAGCAGATGTGCTGTTTTCTGTACATCGGAAGAGCATGGGATAGGTAAGTATTTAACCCCATAGTGCTATTTGACTTGTATACTCGTCATGGAGCACTGCTACTTAATGCTCCATGACAAGTATACACGTCATGGCATTAAACTGTCACCATGTCTGAGTGTGAGCTGTAATATGCTTAAAACGGCCGACATCGGTGTTGGCACGATGTTGGCCGTTTAACCCCTTCCATGCTGCAGTCCATGGGGACCACTGTATGGCAGGGGTTAACAGAGGGAGAGAGTTCCATATCTCTCCCATCGGGTTGCTGCAGTGCTATGTCAGTGACCCGATGCTTGATCGGTTAACAGAGGGAGGGAGCTCCCTCCCTCCACCATCGGGGAGCTGCCACAGGCGTCCAGCTTGTAATGGAATAGCTAAAGGCAAAGCCTGATCAGACTAAGGCTCCATTCACACGTCCTGTTTTTCTTTCCTGATTCGATCCTGATTTTTTCTGGACCCATTGAAATGAATGGATCCAGATCAGGATCGAATCAGGAAAGAAAAACAGGACGTGTGAATGGAGCCTAAGTGTAAAGTCACAATACACTGCAGTACACTACATAGTGTACTACAGTGTATTATAGACATTAGACCCACTGGATGTTCAAGATCCAAGTGGGTCACGGTCAAAAAAAAGTTAAAAAAAAACACATTTCTTCATATAGCCACACATATAAAATTGATTAAAAATTTTTAAAAAATAAAATACATTACACATGTTTGGTATCATCGCATCCGTAACAACCTGATCTATAAAAGAATCATGTTACTTTCCCTGCACGGTGACGGCCATAAAAAAAAAAAGAGAAAAACTATGATGGAATTAAAATTTGCCCACCTCACTTCCCAGAAGAGGTATTAAAAGTGATCAAAAAAGTTGTATGTACCCCAAAATAGTACCAATCAACCTGTCACCTCATTCCACAAAAAATGAGCCCCTACATGAGACAATCACCCAAAAATGAAAAAATGTTTGTCTAAAATGTTTTTTTTTGTGTAAAACCAAAATAAATAAAAAAAATAGACATATTAGGTATCGCTGCATCTGTACCAACAAGCTCTATAATAATATCACATGCCCTAACCCCTCAGGTGAATGCTATAAAAAATAAAATAAAAACTGTGCCAAAACAACCAATTTTATTGGTCTATATGCCCAATAAAGTGTAATATTGAATGATCAAAAAATATTATGTACCCAAAATTGGGATCAATGAAAATGTCAACTCTTCCTGCAAAAAATGAGCCCCTACACAAAACAGTCGGCAGAAAAATAGAAAAAAATATCTCTTTCAGAAAATGGAGACACAAAAACATGATTTTTTTTTCAAAAATGCTTTATTATGTAAAACTAGAACAAACAAACAAAGAAAGTAGACATATTTGATATCATTGCGTCAGCTCAACCATATGATCAGCCACCCATTCATTTGAGTGACTGTAAAGTTCTGTAATACTGCATTTCAACCAATGAAAACAACTGATCACCTGGGGTTTCAACTAACAATTGTGCAGTTATTAATAGGATTTTATGACCTACTGATATTGATGACCTATCCTCAGGATAGACCACAAATTAAACAAGAAGAAGGTCAAGTGCTGCCAGGAGTAGCCAAACAGTTGAAAATGAAAGTCTTTATTGAAAGGCAACATGTTTCAATGCAGAAGTTGAAAGCCTGATGAAGATGCAAATTCTGCATCAAAACACATTGCCTTACAATACTTTGACTTTCAATTATCTAGCTTCTCCTGGCAATGCTTGACCCTTTTCTTGTCCAGTTTGTAATAGATGCTATTAACAGAGAGTGGCACATAGTCCACTGGTTTCTCTGCTGCAGCCAAGATCCACCATACATGTCTTGTCTAGCACTACTCCCTAAGGTGAGCTCTATTCCTACTCAACCTCTGCACCTCATAACGGTAATTGTGCAATATAATGCTGTTGTTTTTGTGCTTTACCTAGAATTATTCTCAGGATAGGTCATCAATATCAGATCATCAAGGGTCATAATGACTGTAGGGGAGAGTGGTAAACATATGCTTGCTAGGAAAACGTAACCAAGCTAACCGAGTAGTAGAAGGATAAGGAATGAAGATCCGAATTCTGAGGTCACATAGTTGAGAGAGTCTATTGGAAGGTGGGAGACATTAATAAACTCTGAATACCCAAAGTGTTATCTACGATCATATAAATCTAGCACCGAAAGGTTAAAATCTACTCTTTTATTGGTAATCCATTAAGATACGGCATGTCACACAAACGGATATTTCACACACAGATCAATATGCTCATGTGTTTTGGTCACAGCTGTTCTTGGTCACATTATTTAAAAGAAAAAGGGACCTACCGCATTGATCCATGGCAAAAACAGCACATAATTATTTGGAGCAGTAAAAGGTAAAAACTGTAATGGAATAAATACAAACTGGAGCAGAAGGCAGGAAAAGACATAACATTATGCACAATGCAGATTAACCCTTTCAGTACCGAGACACTTTTCACCTTAAATCCCAGGCCAATTTTTGCAAATCTGACATGTGTCACTTTATGTGGTAATAACTTTAGAACGCTTTTACTTATCCAAGCCATTCTTGTTTTCCCGTGACACATTGTACTTCATGACAGTCATAAATTTGAGTCGATATACAATACAGACCAAAAGTTTGGACACACCTTCTCATTCAAAGAGTTTTCTGTATTTTCATGACAATGAAAATTATAGATTCACACTGAAGGCATCAAAACTATGAATTAACACGTGGAATTATATACTTAACAAAAAAGTGTGAAACAACTGAAAATATGTGTTATATTCTGGGTTCTTCAAAGTAGCCACCTTTTGCTTTGATTACTGCTTTGCACACTCTTGGCATTCTCTTGATGAGCTTCAAGTGGTAGTCACCTGAAATGGTATTCCAACAGTCTTGAACGAGTTCCCAGAGATGCTTAGCACTTGTTGGCCCTTTTGCCTTCACTCTGCGGTCCAGTTCACCCCAAACCATCTCGATTGGGTTCAGGTCTGGTGACTGTGGAGGCCAGGTCATCTGGCGTAGCACCCCATCACTCTCCTTCTTGGTCAAATAGCCCTTACACAGCCTGAAGGTGTGTTTGGGGTCATTGTCCCGTTGATAAATAAATGATGGTCCAACTAAACGCAAACCAGATGGAATAGCATGCCGCTGCAAGATGCTGTGCTGGCCATGCTGGTTCAGTATGCCTTCAATTTTGAATAAATCACATAAGACAATAACTCAACTTATTGTCTTTATTTTTTTAACTTCTTTTTTTTACTTTATTTTTTGTCCCAGTTTGGGACTTTAACTTTTGGGGGTCTGATCCCCTGCACAATGCATTACAATACTTCTGTATTGTAATGCATTGGCTGTAAGTGTGTTACAATTGTAATACACTTATAGCCTGAAATCTGTGAGTTCCAGGGGGCTGGATCTCACAGGCTACCGTAGAAGGCAGCCCGATGCCTAACGAAGGCATCAGGCTGCCTTCTCTGCCATCGGGTCCCCGTCACAGCAGCGCGGGGACCCGATGGGGATCGCAACCCGGCAGGATACCCGCACGTGCTGCGGTCACCGCTGACCGCAGCAGTGCGAGGGTTAATGCACCGGCATCGGTGTTTTCATCGATGCCAGTGCATACAGCAGGGGTCCGGCTATCGGCCACTGCCGGATCCCTGTAGCTGATCTACGGGGAGGAGCTGCGCCTGCCCGATCAGAGCGCCGTACATGTACGGCGCTGGGATCCTAAGGGTTAATATATAGATAATAATTCACTTTTATAGGCTATGCAGTCTGGAAATCTTTTATTTCCTCCCAGTTTAATACATGCCTTTTCCAGCTGACATCATTCTAGTTTACAAACCTTTTAAATGCCAAAAAACAAAATGCGTTGAAGCATACCTAAATTTTCAAAGAAAGTTTGCAGAATGGCTTTGCGTCTTTATACAATCATACAAAGTTATGTTTGGGTCTCCCTAATGTTTTTTTTTAGCCATATTATTCTCTTTTTCAGCTGCATAGATAGATTCAATTCACTCAGAAGCAGAGGTATCTCCCTTCTTCCATCACTGCACTACTGTGCCATCCTTTAACTTTCTTCCCACGATGTTTGTTTTCAGCTCTGAAGCTCACAGAACAGATAATGAGGGAGTGATCATGCTTATAGAAAAGCAGTTGTTTTATCAGACTTACGATCTCAGATAGCTCTGATATGCCCTTACTTCCTTTTAGCTGACTTCTATGTCTCTCAAGTAGCTGACAGCAGGCAGTGGACTCCAAGGTAGGTGGAAGTGAGACGCCTAGTGGCCATGACTTTTCTGGTTTTATTTTTCTTTAGATGGATGCAGGTGTATTTTTTTAAATGAAATTATTTAGAATGTTGATAATTACTCCATTCTCTATTACATTAAATGAAATTGTGTTAAAGTACAGTGACTCTTTAAAGCTATTTTCACACTATAGCTTGAGATCTGACCTGCTGCTCCCTGCTTCACCATTCTCCTGCTGTCAGTAGTTCAGCACTACAAGCATGATGTAGTGACATCATTGCACTTGCCACACTAAGCCAGTGGCAGCAATGCACCAAGCAGAGCAGTTTCACACTAGCACTTTTAATTCTCGCATTGCCGGAAGTTTGTAAGTCGCCGCCTGGCCCCATTAACTACAATGGGGAATGGTGGAGATCCGGCATATTTGCAGCGGTTTTCTTCTGGCCAGTTCTTGGCATATATGCCCTTACATTGCTGAAAAGGATATGTAAAGGATGCTGGCTGAATGCACCTGGATTGGAATGTATGTTGACACTGGTGGATTTTCTAGCAAGTGACAGATTGTATGGGAACAGATTTTTAAAACGGGCATTAAACGGGCATTTTTAAAGCGGGCATTAAAGAGCAGGTACCCATTGGAGAAGGAGCTGCAACAAATCATCTACACATACTCTTTAGTCTCCTTCTGAGAGACCTAGTGCTCACAATGACTGGATGTAATGAATGTGGAATTTTTTTCGTAACTAATATTCGATAGCACTTATTGCGTACTGCACTCAATGGTGTTAACTGCTTGAAAAGAGTACGTTAAAAATATATTTTATTATTAAATGATTAAAACTAATGGTGTGACTTTCCACTATATCCAAAAATCAGGCTGGCGCATAAAGAACTGAGGCTTAAGATAGATCAATTACCTGCCCCCGTAGTTCTATATCGCCAGACATATTGGGTCAGTTTCAAGAATATCAATGGTCGCAGACCAGATAATTAGATAATGACCAGACATAGAAACTGTCCACTAGGTTACTCAATGGTGGTAGGTGATTACAGGGTTCAATGCTGGTATATAATGTATCCTTTACGTTCAGAGAGTGCACCAGCGTAACCCCTATAGCAATTATTCACCCTTGAGACTACACGCTGAGACTAATAAACGATGTTGGGCCAGGCAAAAGAGAGCTTGCTTTTTGGTAAAAATTCCTTCAACAGATTTCAAGTTTTCTATTGCACACAGATGATACTTTTTGGATCATTCAAAATTTCAGCAGCCAGGCTAGAAAACATAAATGTATTCAAAATGACCACAAAACCATTCCTGTCTGCATTCTATTATTAAATAATTTTTATAGTACTTCAACTTTGTATTTCTCATTGGGCTTAGGCACCATAGTTATGTATACAGTCATCCATGAGGATCTAGATTTCAGAGCATTGAAAGAGGTTGAGATATATGGACAAATTAATCTGGATTTTTTGTAGCTTGAACTAGCAAATCAAGAAAACCTTTGCATTTGGAGATTATCTGGGTAAGGGTGCCTCTCAGATTAGCATTATGAGTCTCCCAGCACGGCCCCTGGGCAGGGTTACAAGTCTAGATAGCGGCTTCCTCTTCCAGAAAGTTGCCTGAGTGTTGAGTTACTAACAGTAATAGCAAAGGTTTTCTGATCTTCTGTGTTAGACCCAGCCTGTTTGACCATTCTGTTTGCCTGCCACCTGCATTGACTACTGGACCTGTCGTACCCTGAGCCTGTCTGATCCTCTGTACCATGCTATTATTTGATACCAGCTTCTGACCTCTGATACCAACTTCTGACCATGCTTCAGCTTCTGCCCCTGACACTCATCATCATCATCAGCTGCTGTCTTTACTCCAGTCTTCCCTGCAATATTACCTCTCACCACCATGTGAGCTATTGGAGCATTACATGTTGTCTGACTCTGTGAGTCAGCTGTCAACCATATTAACTAATCCTGTAGGTAGTGGTTCAGTTTTCCTCTTGCTGCATTCTGTTCTGTTTCCAGTGATAGTGCTGAATAACACCTTAGGGGTTAGTGGCTGCCATTCCTTGGTTGACACAGAGAATCCACAGTCTCTGGTTTGACCAGTGGGTCCCACCCACTGGTTGTAACAATGGCTTTGCAGCCACATTGCATAAAAATGTTAAGGAATGGTTTGAGAAACACAAATGGGAGTTCAAAGTGTTAAATCAGTCTTCAGGTTCCCCAAATTCAATCTGAGGCCCTCAGAACTTACAGTACTTAAAGTATCTACTGCTTTTTCAGAGGTCTTATGAAGTCCATGCAACTGAGCCTGAATGGAATGCTAAAAACAAAAAAATATTTTAATTGTTAATCTTGTAAAAATTGGGGCCTCAGCCCACTCAACCCTTACCTAATCAGGTTCAAGGGTGCATGCCAAAGGCAGCAGGTCTGTATGGATTATTTGATCGCTGCACTCTCTTATGGAAATCTAATTTGAAAGAGATGGTAATGTTATGGAATGTAGCAGCGGGCAAATAATGAGGTTGTTCCATTAACCTCATGCTATGGCTATGTAAAGCACAGCAAGACAGTACACAGCAGGATAGCAATGGAGACTGGAATCGAGGTAATTCCTCTTCAGTGACGAGTCGCGCTTTTGTACCAGATGCAATGGTAGTCTGGAGACCCTGTGGGCAAAGCCATGAAAAGGCCTTCACAAGGGAACTTCACACCAGTTCCATTCCTGAAATTATGGTGTGGGGTGACATAATGCACAGTAGCCGGACCCCTTTAGTCTTCATTTACACTAACAACTCAGAGTTACATTAATTCGGTCATGAAACCAGTGTCATGCCCATTTCTCCAATGTGTCCCAGGAGTCGTTTTTGACAGTTGCTCATGCGCCTCTGGGCAGCCTGTGTGACCTAAACATGCTAGCATGGCCAGCAGGATCTCCAGACATAGGTCGGGAATCGCAAAGGGAGCTGCCTGCAGTGGATCTTAATGATTTGCGTACCCAAATACATTCAGCGTGGCAGAACATTTGTCAAACAATCATTAATAACCTCATTGATACAGTAGCATGCCACAGCATGTACAATAAATCAAGATATTTTGAATATTTTCTTTCCATTTTTTGACATTTGTATATCATTAAGTGTTCTATTGACAACGTGATTTCTATAATTCAATGACTTTTCCTTCTTGGTGCTGCAATTTCAATTTTGAGGAGTACTGTATGGCAATTCATTTAACATATTTTCAAATTCATACACGTTTTGTATTTTTAGACATTACCTTACTGCAGCATACTGCAGAATAGAAATAATATACTTATACAGTACAATATGCACTGGCCAATGAATTAATAAATGATAATAGTACATTAGTGCAAAACACACAACTGAAATCTTTATGAAATTCCATCTGTTCCTTTTTTTGTCGAAGGGGAGTTTTATGCAAAGCATTGGGGAGGAGAAATCTCTGCCTTCATTTAAATACGATACTGCATCATCTGCTGTAAGACCTGCAAGAACTGTCTGAATGCTGATACTTGATTGAACTGGAATGCCTCCATGCACTTGTAAGTAAATTAAAACTACTTAATTATGGATATAGCTTCATTTTTCTGTTGAAATGTAGTGATCTCAAACTTGTGACTAATGCTGCATAATTACACTAATTACAGCATAACTTATATTTGACATGTACAGATATAGCAATGGTCATCTTGATCCCTAACAAGTTAAGTAAACAATGGCAAGAAGGTTTTGACTTTTTCTGTGGTTTTCAATTACTTTAGTCCACGTTGGGATGTGATATCACACTAAATGTTAGAACTGCTCTATCTATATTACTATTGTTAATTTAGATTTGTGTCCTAACAGAACAATCAAAGATTATGAATAACAAGATGTTACAATTGTAAGTGAATGTATAGATACAGGTCGGGTGAACTTTCTGACATTGTAATTGCAATAGACAATTAACAGAAATGGCATGTTCTCTAAAACGTGCGTTTTTGTATAGTGTATATCATATTTTTGCATATATGTGAATATATATTTTGCTGGTAAAGCTTTAACTGGAATTTAACAGAAGGAGCCGGCTTCGCACGGGTATATTTCATCTATTTCATTACATGTTTCCGTGTGTCATTAAAAGATATCGACAGTATCCCGCATAAGCAGGGGCGGATTGGCCATAGACTTTACAGGGAAATTTCCCGGTGGCCCGATGCCCAGGGGGCCACCTGAGCTCTCCTCATAGCCGGTCAGTGGAAGTTTTTGGGGATGTATTTTGTGCTGCTGACATTATTTTGTGATGGAATGTGGTATTTTGCTCTGTTGAGGTGGTATAATGTACCACAATATGGTATTGCTGGCCCTGCCCTCCATCAATTTAGACCCAACTACAAAACGGGGCCACTTTTAGTATTTTTTCCAGGGCCACTTTAAGTTCCCAGTCCGCCCCTGCCCATAAGAGTGACCTTTACAGCACCCTGCCCCCTTAACAGTGAACTGCACAGCCCCCACCCCTTAACACTGACCCACCCACAGTGATCCTGCCTCCTTAAAAAGGAGAACCCCCACAGCAGCCCACCCCCTTAACTTTGACCTTCACAGTAGCCCGCCCGTTTAACAGTGAGTTCCACAGCACTCCACCCCCTTGACAGTGACCTCCACAGTGGCTCGCTTCTTTAACACTGACCTCTAGAGCACCCCGCCTCTTAACACTGACCTCCATAGCAGACGCCCCTTAAATGTGACCTCCACCATTCCCTGCCCCCTTAACAGAGACCTCCACAGTGCCTGCCCCTTTAACAGTGACTGCCACAGTACCCTGCTCCATTAACAGTGACCTTCACAGTACTCCATTCCCTTAACAGTGACTTCACACTACCCTGCTCCCTTAACAGTGACCTCAAAGTACCCTGCTGCCTTAACAGTGACCTCCACAGCAGCTGTCCCTTTAACAGCGACCTCTACAGTGCCATCCCTTTAACAGTGACCTCCACAGTGGCCTACCCCCTTAAAAGTAACATCCAAAGTGAAAACCCCTTTAACGGTGACCTCCACAACAGCCGCCCCTTTATTAGTGACCTCCACAGTTTCCTGTCTCCTTAACAGTGATTTCCACAATTACTCACGCCTTAACAGTGACCTCCACCGCAGCTACCCCTTTAATAATGACCTCCACAGTCCCCTTAACAGTAACTTCCACAGTGCCCACCCCTTTAACAGTGACATCCACAGCGGCCGGCCCTTTATTTGTGACCTCCACATTACCCCATCAAGTTAACAATGATTTCCATGATAACCCATCCCTTATACGGCTTATTCCAATCGAATTCCTTTTCTTATGGGGCATTATTGTCCTTAATTGACAGTACATAAAACTCCACAGAATTAGTATACACTTAAGGTCATGTGTGTTACATCAGCCTCTACAACAACGTTGGCTAAGAGTCGCAATCAAAATCATATTAACTCACACATAAGCTGTCTTATAATGTCCTTCGTTGCCTATAGCAACCAATCAGAGCTCATATTGATGACCTGTAGCAAAATAGAAGCTTATCTGTGATTGGTTGCTATTTTTAACGTGATGAATATCCAGGCTAACTGCCAAAACAGCCAACAGACAATGGCTCCTGTAGTTTGGCGGTTAGGTTCCTAAGCGTATTTTTTGGCAAATAATGGGAAAGCAATGGTGTGGATTCCTTTAGCGGACATACAAACATACATACACTCAGCTTTAGGTATTAGATATCTTTTAGCAAGCAAAGTGCCATTTAAATGGTTATGCCTATCATAAGCATTTATAAATACATGGTGGATGTAGATAAAGATGAGCAAACCACCTCAGGTTGGGTTCAGTCCAAACTGTGCAATTTTTCTGATGGCAGACGAACCCGTATATTTTCAGGTTCATTTCGGAGAAAGAAGAAGGGTTCTAACATGACCTTGAGAGGAAGTGGGAGAGGGCTTGCCCTGATTAGCTCCCAAGCCGAAAGACAGCCTTTATGAGCTAATCAGGTCTGCAGCAGGTAAGGAGGTGCCCTACCAGAAGAAGCAGAACATCATTCTGTGCTGAGCCGTGAATTAGGTTGGGTCTTACAGTGTCTGTCAGAAAAACAATCTTAGTGAGTTAGGGACAGACAGAAATCAATCAAGCTTGTATTCTACTGCCAGGAAAAGTTAAGAGAAAGGCTGGAATTACAAATAAGAATTGTGTGTGTAGAGTAGGGAAGCTGCCAGGGAGTCAGAAGTGAGGAGATGAGGCTGGCTTTGCCTCTTAACACAACTGCAACTGCTGTAAACTTCAAAAGCAGCTACCTGAAAGGACATGCTTTCATTTTTTCCCATTTTCATGGAAATCCTTTAATTTTGCTTTTTTGGGGGGGAAGGGGGGATTTGGAATAATCAAAAACTGTTCAACAGATGTTCTACCATGAATCAAGCATAGCATGTAGAAATTAATACTAATATATTTAATTAAATTTTTTTGTTTAAGTTTGAAAAACTGTATAAATCAGTGATTGTTAACATAATATTTAGGCTTCACACAGTTACACAGTTCCATTTTTTTTTTTTTGCGGGGGGGGGATTATTGAATTTAAACCAGCACATAGGTGATCAGTACACTAATAGACAGCGTAGTGCACCACAATAACATTAACGAGTAATAACGTGAAATTAAGTATCAGGCCTGGCCCTCAATAATCTGTTTTTGTTTATTGTATACACAGATTCCACTTGTTTTGGGACTTGTTCAATTTAATTAAATCCGCATACTGGTGATCACTACAACAAAACACTGGGTAGTGCACCAATTTACCTGTGAGTGATAATGTGAAATTAAGCATTAGGCCTCAATCATCCGTTTTCATGTAATGTATCTCCACATAGTTGGAATTTTTGTGGGTTTTAGCTATGAGTGACGTGATATTAATAGTGTTGAGCGAGCATAGTGGCGCTCGGGACCACGCGGTGTTCGGCCGAACAACGCGTGTGCTCGAGCGCCATGCTCAAGTCCCATCCCCACACGTTTCTTGGCTTCTACGCAGCCAATCAGCGTGCAGGGAGGTACTGGCATTCACTGTAATGCCGTAGCCATAGTGTAAGATAGAAATTGGCTAGGCAGGGCTAGATTTTCTGTTGAAAAGACCCAAAAGCCCTATTAAGGGCTATTATATCTGGCTGCAATATATATATTTTTTTGGGGGGGTCAAAAATTGCGCAAGGTTGCCTGACCTAAGCACCACCTGCGCAGTGTGTGCATTATAACGTTTCTGTATCCTATATACCTGACATCCGTTGCTATTTTTTCTGCTACTAATCAAGGCGACATTACCTGCGCTGCATCTGCTGTATAAAGTTTGCGCAAGGAGGCACAGATAGTGTAGGGATAGGATTTGGCTAGGCAGGGCTAGTTGTTCTGTTAAAAAGACACAAAAGTCTATTGTTATATCTGGCTGCAATTTATTTTTTTCTCTTGGAGCAAAAAGAAAGCAAGTTTGCCTTACACTAACACCACCTGCACAGCGTGTTCATTATTACATTTCTGTAGTCTATATACCTGACATGCGTTGCTATTTTTCCTGCCGCTAATCAAGCCGACAGTACCTCATCTGCGTCTGCTGTATAACGTTTGCACAAGGAGGCACAGATAGTGTAGGGATAGGATTTGGCTAGGCAGGGCTAGTTGTTCTGTTAAAAAGACACAAAAATCCATTGTTATCTCTGGCTGCAATTTTTTAGTCTAGTCTTTTTTGGGGGGGGCAAAAATAACGCAAGTTTGCCTGACCCTAACACCACCTGCACAGCGTGTGCATTATAACGTTTCTGTATCCTATATACCTGACATCTGGTGTAATTTTTTTTGCCACTAATCAAGGCGACATTACCTGTGTTGCGTCTGCTGTATAACGGTTCTGTATCCTATATACCTGACATCCGGTGTCATTTTTTCTGCCGTTAATCAAGGCGACATTACCTGTGTTGAATGTGCATTATAACGTTTGCGCAAGGAGGCACAGATAGTGTAGGGATAGAAATTGGCTAGGCAGGGCAAGTTGTTCATTACAGGGCTAGTTGTACATTACTAATATAGCCTTGATTAGCGGCAGGAAAAAATGCAATGGATGTCAGGTATTTAGGATAAACAAACATTGTACCGCACTTGCAGCACATGTAATGTCGCCTTGATTAGAGGCAGAAAAAAATGCAATGGATGTCAGGTATTTAGGATAAACAAACATTCTACTGCACACGCTGCACAGCTGGTGTTAAGATTAGGCAAACTTGCAACAATTTTGCATCCCCAAGAATAAAAATATTGAAGCCAGATATAACAATAGTCCTTAAAAGGAGTTTTGGGTCTTTTAAACAGAACAACTAGTCCTGCCTAGCCAATTTCTAGCCCTAAACTATCTGTGCCTCCTTGCGCAAACGTTATACTGCACACGCAGCACAGGTAATGTGACATTGTGCATTCTAAATGTTTCTGCCATTCGGTGGAATTTTTCTGCTCATACATTTAAAAAAAATCTGCGCAACAGTACTTTTGACAAACTTGCATACATACCATTTACTATGCGTAAGGCGAGCAGTAAGAGACAGTGAAGTGGGCGTGCTGCTGATGGTGCACGCAGAGGCCATGGCTCTGGGCGTGGTGAAACTGTATATGCTGGCAGAGCACAAGAAACAAAGTCATCTAAAACTCCTAGCTTCATGTCCCAGTTTGCAGGGCGGTGCAAGACAGGATCTTGTTAGGTTAAAAAATTAGGGGTGAGGGCCTGCTGGTGAACCTCTTAAATATTTAAAGGCGATGGCAGCCTAATAAGCAGTTTGATATGATGGAGGAAGAGGATGAGAAGAGGAAGGGGTGCATGGAAATACAGTGTATTCAATACACCCTAAAAGCCACATTCAAAGTTCCTTTATGTTCAGCTGCTTTCCTCTGGTGGGGTAGCGAAGTCAGGGGCAATCCAGGCCTTGTTCATTTTGATAAGCGTCAACCTGTCAGCATTTTCAGTTGACAGGCGGATGCGCTTATCACTTATTATGCCCCCAGCGGCACTAAATACCTGCTCCGACAAAACGCTGGCAGCAGGGCAGGCCAGCACCTCCAAGGCATAGAGCGCCAGTTCGTGCCACGTGTCCAGCTTAGACACCCAATAATTATAAGGCACATAGGGATCACTGAGGACGTTGACACAGTCAGCTAGGTATTCCTTTACCATCTTCCATAAAATTTCCCTCCTTGTGACCCTAGGCCGCTCATCAGGGTGAGGGTGCTGGCGGGGTGTCATGAAACTGAAAGAGTGTCGCCCTGCCTCTGTTAGAACTGCTGTGTGTTCCCCTCGTCTCCCCTCCTCTGGTGCCCAAGGAACTACGTACTCCAGCGTTGTCAGCTGGAAATTTTTGGAGCAATTTTTCTACAAGGGTCTTCTGGTATTGCACCATTTTGCTTGTCCTCTCCACCAGAGGAATAAGAGATGAGCGGGAGTCGAGAAGGGTGAACAACCAGTAATTGGTGTTGGCTAAAATGTGTATAATGCGAGGATCACGGGAAAGGCAGCCTAGCATGAAGTCAGCCATGTGTGCCAGAGTCCCAACAGACAAGGCTTCGCTCTCCTCACCAGGAGGATGACTCTCAATCTCCTCATCCCCTTTCTCCTCTTTGGCCCATCCACGCCGAAGAGATGGAGTAAATCTGCTAGGGGGACAACCGTCTCCTGCTCCTCCTCCTCCTCCAATTCGCGCTGATAAGACGAACCGAGGATGATCTGGCTATCACCCTGTGTAGTGTCTTCCCCCATTTCCACCTCTTCCACATGCAAAGCGTCCGCCTTTATTGTGAGCAGTGAGCGGTTTAGTAGACACAGAAGTGGGATGGTTACGCTGATAATAGCATTATCACCGCTCACCATCTGTGTAAATTCATCAAAGTTGCGTAAAACCTCACAGAGGTCAGACATCAATGCCCACTCATCGCCTGTCTAGAGCGAAAGCTGACGTGCTCAGGTCGCATAGCAGTCAGTGAGCTGGAAAGTGTAAGCGCTGCTGCAGCATTGCTAGACCGGTGGAAGCTGTAGGTGACTTTCGGAAATGGGCACACAGGCGCACCTTCACCAGCAGCTCAGGCAAATTGGGGTATGTTTTGAGAAACCGCTGAACCACTAAGTTGAAGCAGTTGTTTGGCCTGGGGGAGGCTCCTGTTCATCTTCCTGTTGGAGGAAGAGGTAGACTCATTCCTGTCATTAGTTCCAGGGTCCTATAGGGTCAGTTTGGTTTAGGTTCCTGTGTATGAACTCGCCTACCTTTGAGGCCTGTTCATACTGGTAGTCAGTCAGGATTAGAGTCAGGGCTTCCTTTAGGAGTTGTCCATCTTCCTTCCTTAGTTTCCAGGCCTAATCTTTTTCCCTCTTACGCTCTGTGTGGTTTTCCCCCCACACCTGAGCGTGACAGTATGTGTGTGAGCTTGCCGAGCTCCAAAGCCGCCACCAAGTTGCGGCCGTTATCAGACACAACCACGCCTGGTTGTAGGTTGAGTGGCGAGAGCCACAGATCAGCCTGGTCCTTTATACCCTGCCACAGCTCTGTGGCAGTGTGCTGTTTGTCACCTAAGCAAATAAGTTTCAGCACAGCCTGTTGCCGCATCCACCACCTCCTGTTCCACTTCTTCACTCTGGTCCTCCTCCTGAAATGTTGACCTTGAGTACTGCTGACACTCAAAAACATTATGGGCGAGTTCCTGCTGCTGATCTGACCGTCTAAAACATTAGGGACGAGTGCCTGCTGCTGATTTGACCGTCAAAAACATTAGGGGCGAGTGCCTGCTGCTGATCTAAAATATTAGGGGTGAGGGCCTGCTACTACTTGCGCTTTATATACAAGTAAATATATGTTTCCTAACAATATTTCCTCTAAAATCAATTTTATCCTCGGTTTTGGGTGTATTCTTGTTATTCCGTAAAAGTGGCGTAATACTTGGACAACATGGTTAACAGCAGTGACTGTGGAGTCCAAGATGCATCCAGACATCCTCCCCATGCTGTTCCCAAACCATTTCAGTGGTGTTTCCATCATTTTCTCACCTTTCCCTATGAACCAGACACCCTCCCCTCTTCAGAGCAGGGGGTGCCTGGTTTAGTGCACAGGTTCTCCCAGTGACTTCCATTGTGCTCGGGTGCTCGGTCGAGCACTCAAGCACCGCCTAGTGTTCAACCCAAGCACCGGAACACTACGGTGCTCGATCATCACTAGATATTAAGTGTCAGGCTTGTCCCTCAATCATCTGTTTTTGTTTCTTGTATCTCCACATGGTTGGAATTTCATTTTTTGGGGGGTTGTTCTATTTAATTAAACCAGCATTTAGGTGATCATTAAACCAATGCACAGGGTATTGCAACAATTTACTTGTTAATGATAACGTGATATTAAGCATCTAGCCTCAATCATTCTTTTCTGTTTATTGTATCTCCACACAGTTGTAATGTCTTTTTTGGGGGGACTTGTTCAACTTAATTAAGCCAGCATATAGGTGATCACTAGGCTTGAGCGAATCGAGCTTTGGATCAGAGATCGGAAGTCGATTTGTTCAAACACTTCAATTTAATGCAGTCAGATACCTGTCTACAGCATTAAAATGTATTGCCCACATGTAGGAAAACTTCGTTTTATCCAAATCCATGTGAGACTTTGTTGAATTACTTCAGCATTCATTTCTGCATCTTTAAAAAAATATTTCAAATTAAGAATCTAAAGTCGGGTTTGGTACCAAGGTACCAGCCTAATTTTAAATGTTTTTAAAGATGCAGATATGAATACCTAATCAACTCACCTAACCACGCCCTACCACAGATAGTCAGATAGCCTCCCTGTTAACAACTTGTATAAGAGCAGTCGGTGTTTGTACTGCCCTGAGGAGGAGGTTGAGGAGGAGGCTGCAGACTCCAGGCATAGCCACAGTATCCGCCTGCATCACTTTAAAAGCCAAGGCTGGCGGATTAACCTGTTCTATGTCATGGTCAGCGCTGACCATGGCATAGATGGTGTTTGCAGTGAGTGAGGGATCCCATTGCGATGGGTGTGAAGGCAGCACGATGCCTTGCAGAGGCATCAGGACCTGCCTTCTACGGAAGCCTAGCAGGCCCATCCATTCTCACATATCATTGCCTTCCATTTCAAGCCACTCAAGCCATCACTTGACAATTTCAAGTTATCATTTCATAAGAAGCATTTGAGAAATAAAACAAAAATTAAAAATAAAATAATAAACTAAAAATAAAATAAAGATAAAAAAAGATAATAAGATAACTATCTAGAGATTCCCAAATGATTCTATACCTTATCATTTATTTTTGTTCATTTTTTTATATATTTTTTATATATTTTGCTAATTTGTTTATATATTTTTTCTATATATTTTACATTGTTCTACATATTGTGAGCTGGAAATTATATATGAAGAAAATAATCATGGATTATAATAATAGAAGTAGAAAAGCAAAAATAGACCAAAAAACGGAAATGGAAAACGTGGCAAAACAGCAACATATGGTATACAGTGAGGAAAAAAGTATTTAGTCAGCCACCAATTATGCAAGTTCTCCCACTTAAAAGATGAGAAAGGCCTTTAATTAACATCATAGATAGACCTCAACTATGAGAGACAAAATGAGAAAACAAATCCAGAAAATCACATTGTCTGATTTTTAAAGAATTTATTTGCAAATTATGGTGGAATGGTGGAAAATAAGTATTTGGTCAATAACAAAAGTTCATCTCAATACTTTGTTATATATCCTTTGTTGGCAATGACAGAGGTCAAACATTTTCTGTAAGTCTTCACAAGGTTGGCACACACTGTTGCTGGTATGTTGGCCCATTCCTCCATGCAGATCTCCTCTAGAGCAGTGAAGTTTTGGGGCTGTCACTGGGTAACACAGACTTTCAGTTCCCTCCAAAGGTTTTCTATGGGGTTGAGATCTGGAGACTGGCTAGGCCACTCCAGGACCTTGAAATGCTTCTTACAAAGCCACTCCCTTGTTGCCCTGGCGGTGTGCTTGGGATCATTGTCATGCTGAAAGACCCAGTCACGTTTCTTCTTCAGTGCCCTTGCTGATGGAAGGAGTTTTGCATTCAAAATCTCACGATACATGGCCCCATTCATTCTTTCATGTACACGGATCAGTCGTCCTGGTCCCTTTGCAGAAAAACAGGGCCACCCCCATGCTTCTGTCAGGGAGGTCTGGGGTCAGGGAGAATGGAGAACCCTATCTCACCCACAACCCCTGTCCCTACCTACTTGCCACACCCAAGGCTAAGGTCCAAGGGGGACAACTGGGCGACAATCCCTGAGCTGCTAGGGAAACTGGAATGGCAACACAAGGCTAACACCCCAAACTAAGTCAGACAGTCAGCAGTCAAGCACGAGGGATAACTAGTACAAGCAAATACAGAGCGCAGTAAATACGAGCCGAGGTCAGGAACACTGAAGAGGCAACGAAGTACAGAGTCAGATCTGGAGGCGAAGTCAGTACACAAATGCAGGGTCGGATGATCAGGTAGCAGACACTGGAGATACACAGGTGCTGGCAGAAAGACCAAATAGAACTGGCAATGAGAGGCAGTAAGCCAGGAAGTTTTATACAGACAGGACTCCCACCCCCAGAGCCTGATAGGGGTTGGAAGCCTGTCAATAAAGGACCACACCCGAGGAGGACCAGAGCAAACAGCATAGCTGACTTAACCCTGTGAGTGCTCAGAGTACAAGGCAAGTAATCAAGGACGCGAGACAAGTAGCAACCTGCCACGTCCCTAGCAATGACTGGCGGTTTGGAGCGTCTGAACGGTAACAGCGGCAGCACAGCGACCTGCTCATCTGCTGACCCTGACAGTACCCCTCCTTCCAAGAGGGGCCACCGGACCCTTACAACTAGGAGCTGGTCTGGACGGAAAAGACTTATGAAACCAGTTGACCAAGCGAGGAGCATGCACCCGATGGGCAGGCACCCATGTTCTCTCCTCTGGCCCGAAACCCTTCCAATCCACCAAGTATTGCAATGACCCCCTCACTCGCCTAGAATCAAGAATCTTATTAACTACATATTCCACTTCTCCTTGTACAACACAAGGCGAGGGAGGGTCTTTAGAAGGAATAACCGCAGTAGTAAACCTTTTCAACAAATTTTTATGAAACACATTGTGAACCTTTAGGGAATCGGGCAACGACAGCCTATAAGATACAGGATTAATTACATGAGTTATCTTAAAAGGTCCAATAAAACGTGGTGCTAGTTTCATGGAAGGCACCTTCAATCTCAGATTTTTTGTAGACAACCAAACCTTATCACCTGGTACATAGGGAGGAGACAGAATTTTTCTGCGATTAGCAGCATGGACCATGGAATTCTGGGAAACCTGAAGATTCTTTTGAATCTGGTCCCACACTGTGCACAGTGACTGGTGAGTAGAATTAACCTGTGGATTAACAGAGGAACCAGAGACAGAGAGGCAAAAACAAGGATTAAACCCAAAATTACAAAAAAAAGCAGAACATTTAATAGAGGAATTAACATGGTTGTTAATCGAGAATTCAGCCAGAGACAAAAATTCAGACCACCGATGTTGCTGATCTGAGACAAACAGACGGAGATATTGAACCAACTCTTGATTTAACCTTTCTGTCTGACCATTAGTCTCAGGGTGGAAACCAGAAGAAAATGACAATGAGACCTGTAACCTAGCACAAAATTCTCGCCAGAATCTAGCAATAAACTGAGCCCCACGATCAGATACGATATTTTCAGGAATCCCATGAAGACGGACTATATGATCAATGAAGAGAGCGGACAGAGTCTTGGCATTAGGTAATTTTTTCAGAGGAACGAAATGAGCCATTTTAGAAAACCTGTCCACTACTACCCATACTACCGTGTTACCCATGGAAACTGGCAGATCGGTTATGAAATCCATGGAAATATGAGTCCATGGTTTGCTAGGTATCGGTAGAGGACATAATGGGCCCTCAGGTAGTACTCTAGGACATTTCCCCCGGGCACAGACATGACAGGCAGACACAAATGAAGACACATCTTTAGCCCATCGGGGCCACCAATAATTTCGAGACAATAACTCTTTAGTGCCTCTGATGCCGGGATGACCGGCCAGGGATGTACTGTGGGCCTCTTCCAACACTTTAAGGCGTAAATGTAATGGTACGAATAATTTGCCTTCCGGAAGGTCTTTGGGTGCCGAAGGCTGACTGGCACGGATTTGAGATACCAGGTTGGAAGAGACCACAGCAAATACTACACCCGGGGACAAAATATTTTCTGGCTCATATTCCAAGAAGTCGGCTACCCCAAAACTGCGGGAGAGAGCGTCCGCCTTAACATTCTTGGAACCTGGACGATACGTAACCACAAAATTAAAACGGGAAAAGAACAAGGCCATTCTGGCCTGACGGGCATTTGAACGCTTAGCATTAGCTAAATATACCAAATTCTTGTGATCTGTAAGTACTGAAAACTGAAATTTTGCCCCCTCCAGGAAATGTCTCCATTCCTCCAGTGCTAATTTAATGGCTAATAACTCCCTGTTGCCAATGTCGTAATTTCTTTCAGCAGCACTGAACTTCTTGGAAAAGAAAGCACACGGTCTCAAATTTGTAAAGGTGGAAGAACCCTGAGATAGAACTGCCCCTACCCCGTGCTCAGAAGCATCCACCTCTACAATGAACGGTTTAAGGAGATTAGGCTGAATTAACACTGGAGTCTTTATGAAGGCAGATTTCAAAATTTTAAAGGGATTTTGTCACCTAAAATTTTCTTTATTGATTAAAAAGAGATAATAAAACATGTTCTTTTTCTCTAATCTGTTTGTATTTTCTGATTGTAGTTTTTGAAATTTCATTACTAGAACATTTTTACGGGGGCTGCCATCTTGGCTGAGCTGTTCTAAACAGCATTTAGTGATATGCTTTACAGCAAGCCCCATGGACCATAGGCAGCAATAGACAGCTCCAGTCCTATTGAGAATGCATTGAGAGGCTTTTTCCTTTGAAGTTTTTGTTTATTCTACAGGGAGATTCTATTGTCTGTGATGTGAGTTGGTCTCCAATTACACTGTTTACGGTAGCAGCATTACTTTACAGCTGACACACTGACAAACAGGATATCTCAGCTAAGATTATAGCCTAGTGGCCAGAAGGAAAACTGCAAGATTTTAAGATGATTTTAAAATATAGATAGGAACATGGAAAATTAGAAAAAACATCGCCAAACATTACAAAGACATATGTTTAACATAAAAACTTGATTTAAACAATGGGTCATTTTTTTATGACAAATTCCCTTTAAAGGCTTCTTCCGCCGAAGGATCCCAAGTCACAACATCAGCTCCCTTCTTAGTAAGATCAGTAAGGGGCTTCGCTATCACAGAAAAATTATGAATAAACTTACGATAGTAGTTAGCGAATCCCAGGAAGCGCTGAAGTGACTTGAGACTAGTGGGGCGGACCCACTCAGAAATGGCCGAAACCTTAGCAGGGTCCATCTGGATGTCCAGAGGAGTTAACACATAACCCAGGAAGGAAACCTTTTGGACTGAAAATAGACATTTCTCAAGTTTAGCGAACAATTTATTATCTCTAAGCCTTTGCAAGACCGTACGTACATGACCTACGTGAGAGTCCCAATCAGGGGAGAAAATCAGAATATCGTCAAGGTAAACTATGACAAAAAGTCCCAAAATGTCCTGAAAAATATTATTCATAAACCCCTGGAACACCGCTGGGGCATTACAGAGACCAAAAGGCATAACTAGGTACTCAAAATGCCCCAGCGGAGTGTTAAAGGCAGTTTTCCATTCGTCTCCTTGTCTGATTCTAATGAGGTTGTATGCCCCACGGAGATCCAACTTAGTATACCAGGCGGAGCCAGTAGTCTGGTTCAGGAGGTCAGGGATTAAAGGCAAGGGATACTGATTTTTTACCGTGATCTCATTTAAATTCCTGTAATCAATACAGGGACGGAGTCCCCCGTCCTTTTTTTCCACAAAAAAAAACCCCGCCCCAACAGGAGATTCAGAAGGGCGGATGTGACCTATGGCTAGGCTGCTCTGTATGTATTCTTTCAGAGACTCTCTTTCAGGAAGAGTGAGGTTGAAAATTCTACCCCTTGGGAGTTTAGCTCCAGGTATAAGATCAATCTTGCAGTCCCCCTCCCGCTGTGGAGGAAGGGTCTCAGCCAAGGATTTGGAAAAGACATCAGCATAATCAGAAAACAACTCAGGCAAGGTCGGATTAACTGATAAGGATGAGTGTGTACAAATGGAGGCCAGATGACTGGTGCAGTGAGGACCCCATTTAATTAGGTCAGCCGTGCACCAGTCAATCACTGGATTATGCTGTTCCAATCAGGGCAGACCCAAAATTAGATCTACAGAAAGATCATTCATGACCAAAAAACAAATCTCTTCCGTGTGAAGAGAACCGACCAATAACTTCAATTGTGGAGTCTTGTATTTGACTACCCCAGCCAATAAGGGGGTAGAGTCAACACTAGATACATAGATACTGGGGAACAGAGAGACCAACGGTTTAGGAAGATTAGAAATCACAGAGGCATTAATAAAATTTGCTGATGCCCCAGAATCAACAAATGCCTGACCCTTATAGGCCCAAGAGCCTAGTTGTAGTTCAAAGGGCAGGAGTAACTTCTTATTGGATATTGGGAGAACCTGTGCTCCTAGGGTACCCTCCCGTAAGTTTCCTAGGAGCGGGAGTTTCCCGAACGTGCCTTCTTGGGGCAGTTGGCAAGTTGGTGGCTCTTGTCTCCGCAGTAAAAACACAGATGATTTCTGAAACGATATTCTCTGCGTTGCTCCGGAGTCATGACTCCAAGCTCCATATGTTCCTCAGTAGAGAAATCAACCGGGAGTACCTGAACAGAGGACGTCGGTGTCGACTGAAGGGACCTGAAGGATTTATCAGAACGTCGCGCCCATAGACGCCGGTCAGCCCGGACCGCAAGAGCCATGGCTTGCTCAAGAGACTGAGGTTCGGGCTGACCTATGAGTAGGTCTTTTAAGGAGTCAGACAGACCCGCAAGGAAATGATCTTTTAGGGCTGGATCATTCCACTGAGAGTCCGTACAGTGCTGTCGGAAACGGGAACAATAATCTTCGGCTGGCAATCTTCCCTGTTTGAGAGACAGTAATTGAGATACTGCCTGGGTCGTTCTATCCGGCTCATTATAGATTAATCCCAGGGCGGTAAAAAATAGACCAACTGACTGTCTCTCAGGGGCGTCAGGAGATAAGGAGAAGGCCCATCTCTGGGGTTCCCCTCGGAGTCTGGAGATGACAAGACCTACTCTTTGAAATTCAGATCCAGACGTAAGAGGACATAATTCAAAGTACAGTTTGCAGCCTTCTCGAAAAGAGAAGAACTGCCCCCTATCCCCTGAAAATAGATCTGGCATAGTCACTCGAGGTTCAGAGCGGACTAATACCGGGGCGGGAGATGGTGGATCAGGCGGTGGAACCAGAGCTGGCAGAGCTGAGGCCAGGACCTGATCCTGCTTGCAAACCCAATCGGATAGGACCGAGACTACCTCGGCCAAGGACTGCACCTGGGCCGCCAGAGCCGCTACTGGATCCATGGGAGCTAGGAGAGTAGCGGGGCGGATAACAGGTGGAGTCTTCTTATCGGCCAGTTCTTCTGTCAGGGAGGTCTGGGGTCAGGGAGAATGGAGAACCCTATCTCACCCGCAACCCCTGTCCCTACCTACTTGCCACACCCAAGGCTAAGGTCCAAGGGGGACAACTGGGCGACAATCCCTGAGCTGCTAGGGAAACTGGAATGGCAACACAAGACTAACACCCCAAACTAAGTCAGACAGTCAGCAGTCAAGCACGAGGGATAACTAGTACAAGCAAATACAGAGCGCAGTAAATACGAGCCGAGGTCAGGAACACTGAAGAGGCAACGAAGTACAGAGTCAGATCTGGAGGCGAAGTCAGTACACAAATGCAGGGTCGGATGATCAGGTAGCAGACACTGGAGATACACAGGTGCTGGCAGAAAGACCAAGTAGAACTGGCAATGAGAGGCAGTAAGCCAGGAAGTTTTATACAGACAGGACTCCCACCCCCAGAGCCTGATAGGGGTTGGAGGCCTGTCAATCAAGGACCACACCCGAGGAGGACCAGAGCAAACAGCATAGCTGACTTAACCCTGTGAGTGCTCAGAGTACAAGGCAAGTAATCAAGGACGCGAGACAAGTAGCAACCTGCCACGTCCCTAGCAATGACTGGCGGTTTGGAGCGTCTGAACGGTAACAGCGGCAGCACAGCGACCTGCTCATCTGCTGACCCTGACAGCTTCACAGTAGGTATGGTGTTCTTTGGATGCAACTCAGCATTCACTCTCCTCCAAACACGACGAGTTGTGTTTCTACCAAACAGTTCTACTTTGGTTTCATCTGACCACATGACATTCTCCCAATACTCTTTTGGAACATCCAAATACTAGCAAACTTCAGACGGGCCCTGATATGTACTGGCTTGAGCAGGGGGACACGTTTGGCACTGCAGGATCTGAGTCCCTGGTGGCGTAGTGTGTTACTGATGGTAGCCTTTATTACGTTGGTCCCAGCTTTCTGCAGGTCATTCACTAGGTCCCCCCGTGTGGTTCTGGGATTTTTGCTCACAGTTCTTGTGATCATTTTGACCCCCACGGGGTGAGATCTTGCGTGGAGCCCCTGATCGAGGGAGATTATCAGTGGTCTTGTGTGTCTTCCATTTTCTAATTATTGCTCCCACAGTTGATTTCTTCACACCAAGCTGCTTGCCTATTGCAGACTTCCCAGCCTGGTGCACACCTGGTCTACAATTTTGTTTCTGGTGTCCTTCGACAGCTCTTTGGTCTTCACCATAGTGGAGTTTGGAGTGTGACTGTTTGAGGTTGTGGACAGGTGTCTTTTATACTGATAACAAGTTCAAACAGGTGCCATTACTACAGGTAATGAGTGGAGGACAGAGGAGCTTCTTAAAGAAGAAGTTACAGGTCTGTGAGAGCCAGAAATCTTGCTTGCTTGTAGGTGACCAAATACTTATTTGCCATCATAATTTGCAAATAAATTCTTTAAAAATCAGACAATGTGATTTTCTGGATTTGTTTTCTCATTTTGTCTCTCATAGTTTAGGTCTACCTATAATGTTAATTACAAGCCTCTCTCATCTTTTTGAGTGGGAGAACTTGCACAATTGGTGGCTGACTAAATACTTTTTTTCCCCACTGTATATGTTAAAGCAATTCCTTATTGTATGAAACATTGAAGGATGATTATAATGTCCATTCCGGAACAAACATTGGCTTTTTTTCTGCGGTAAACCTAATATATATGGAGATGTAAGGATGAAGAAGGAACATCATATAAAATAATCCAGTGGGGGCTTTAGTTGGGACCTTGTAGTGGGTATAAATAGTGGGAAGTTCTTGATAGCAAAATTGGCCACTGATGAAGAAGTTGGAACACTTCGAAACGCGTCTGGCGATAAACCCACTAAAATTACCCACTGGCATTCACATAGGAGAGAGGATTGTGATATGATGAGGAACTTTTGACCGCTAATTATTGACAAAAGAATCCTGCACAGACAAAAAGATATAGACCTTTTTAAACATGCAATCCGTGCAGGCACTAACTTTGACCACGTGGGGCGCTGAAGAATCCACCATGTGGGACGCCAACAGCGGATTGTATTGCAGGTATCAAAGGCATCAGCCAAGACAGACGCAGTATCGGGGGTAACTGTTATAATCACCACGTGGGATGCCACTACAAGTGAATACAAAGACATCCCCAGCAACCACGGCAGTGAGTATAGATGTGTTCTTAATATCGGCAAATCAATGCTGCATTTATATCTTTAACAACAGCAAATATCACATATATAAAGCCATGGGATTGGCTTAAGAACAATTGCAATATAGTAAGGATACAGTGACTATATTGAACTGATTATTATAAACTCAACAATTTATTGATATAATAGCCAGCTATTAAAGAAAAAGAAATATTAGTCTAAATCATGAACTATACATGTATATGTCTATTATAGACATAACAACCAACCATATGAACTGAAAATCAACTATATGTATGAACTATTGATTATACAATCATCATTTGGTATTTACCATATAACAACATTTTGGACATTTTGGATGGTATGAACATCTGTATCAACTTTTATATCAAGTATATGGTGACAATAGAGACATTGAAGCTATAGAAAATAACTACTACTGACTGATACTTTTTCGATATCTCTTTTTATTTTTTATATATTTTTACATATATAATATATATACACTCACCGGCCACTTTATTAGGTACACCTGTCCAACTGGTCGTTAACACTTAATTTCTAATCAGCCAATCACATGGCGGCAACTCAGTGCATTTAGGCATGTAGACATGGTCAAGACAATCTCCTGCAGTTCAAACCGAGCATCAGTATGGGGAAGAAAGGTGATTTGAGTGCCTTTGAACGTGGCATGGTTGTTGGTGCCAGAAGGGCTGGTCTGAGTATTTCAGAAACTGCTGATCTACTGGGATTTTCACGCACAACCATCTCTAGGGTTTACAGAGAATGGTCCGAAAAAGAAAAAACATCCAGTGAGCGGCAGTTCTGTGGGCGGAAATGCCTTGTTGATGCCAGAGGTCAGAGGAGAATGGGCAGACTGGTTCGAGCTGCTAGAAAGGCAACAGTGACTCAAATTGCCACCCGTTACAACCAAGGTAGGCAGAAGAGCATCTCTGAACGCACAGTACGTCGAACTTTGAGGGCAGATGGGCTACAGCAGCAGAAGACCACACCGGGTGCCACTCCTTTCAGCTAAGAACAGGAAACTGAGGCTACAATTTCCACAAGCTCATCGAAATTGGACAGTAGAAGATTGGAAAAACGTTGCCTGGTCTGATGAGTCTCGATTTCTGCTGCGACATTCGGATGGTAGGGTCAGAATTTGGCGTCAACAACATGAAAGCATGGATCCATCCTGCCTTGTATCAATGGTTCAAGCTGGTGGTGGTGGTGTCATGGTGTGGGGAATATTTTCTTGGCACTCTTTGGGCCCTTGGTACCAATTGAGCATCGTTGCAACGCCACAGCCTACCTGAGTATTGTTGCTGACCATGTCCATCCTTTATGACCACAATGTACCCAACATCTGATGGCTACTTTCAGCAGGATAATGCGCCATGTCATAAAGCTGGAATCATCTCAGACTGGTTTCTTGAACATGACAATGAGTTCACTGTACTCAAATGGCCTCCACAGTCACCAGATCTCAATCCAATAGAGCATCTTTGGGATGTGGTGGAACGGGAGATTCGCATCATGGATGTGTAGCCGACAAATCTGCGGCAACTGTGTGATGCCATCATGTCAATATGGACCAAAATCTCTGAGGAATGCTTCCAGCACCTTGTTGAATCTATGCCACGAAGAATTGAGGCAGTTCTGAAGGCAAAAGGGGGTCCAACCCGTTACTAGCATGGTGTACCTAATAAAGTGGCCGGTGAGTGTATATATATATATATATTGTTTGATATAAACTGATTACATATCTAGATATTTTTACTTCTGTATTTTATCTTCATCATATTAATTTTTTGTCTTTATAGATAAGGTATAATAAATATATTACTTTTCCTTATCTTCCTTCAGGCAGCACAACACAAAGGGTTAATGTCTTGCTCCTCCCCTCTAGGACAGAAGATAATCATTAGTAAATCAGACTAATTAACCTCACCTATAAAGGAGTGCACACCCACTAGGTAGATGTGTTTTTTTCTTCTGTCTAGGACAATGAAGCTCACACATACAGAGGCTCCTGGTGCTGTGAAGGCCGATATGGTTGTTAATAGAGATGAGCGAGTAGTGTTCGATCGAGCTGGTATTCGATCGAATACTACGATATTCGGCGTACTCGATTTAATTCGAGTATAACGGCGATGGCGCACCTAGAATTCGTTTCCCCTCCCACCTTCCCTGGCGCTCTTTTTCCACCAATCACCATGCAGGGGGGGTATGACAGGCACGCTGAGCACGCTGGCAGCGCGAAAACGGCGTCTACATGCATTGGCTGGAAAAACCATGTGACCTCGAATATTAAAAACTCAGCTCTTCCTGCTCGTACGCATATGCTGCGTGAACTTAGTCAGGGACAGAGGCTGGAGAAGGGAGAGACAGATTTTAGCTGTTGGACAGGCAGGAGCGTGATTAAAAGCCCTTATCAGGGCTACTACAGTGGACTTCAGTGATAGCTTACTACAATATAGACTTTACAGAGAACGGCTGCTGTATTCAGGGATAGCTGCTGGAGTAGGGACAGAGAGAGGCATTAGTGGTGTATTAGGTGCTCTGCTACATACCAAACTATATTTGGCACTACTGCTGTGTACCTTGAAAAATACAATATATAGGCCTTATAACTGGCAACTGTACTGTGGCGTTCTCTTGCAAAGTAATTTCTAATAACTGGTGTTCATACACACCGTCTGATCACTTAGTACACGGCTGTGTACCTTGAAAAATACAATATATAGGCCTTATAACTGGCAACTGTACTGTGCGTTCTCTTGCAAAGTAATTTCTCATAACTGTTGTTCATACACACCGTCTGATCACTTAGTACACGGCTGTGTACCTTGAAAAATACAATATATAGGCCTTATAACTGGCAACTGTACTGTGCGTTCTCTTGCAAAGTAATTTCTCATAACTGGTGTTCATACACACCGTCTGATCACTTAGTACACGGCTGTGTACCTTGAAAAATACAATATATAGGCCTTATAACTGGCAACTGTACTGTGTGTTCTCTTGCAAAGTAATTTCTCATAACTGTTGTTCATACACACCGTCTGATCACTTAGTACACGGCTGTGTACCTTGAAAAATACAATATATAGGCCTTAACTGGCAACTGTACTGTGCGTTCTCTTGCAAAGTAATTTCTCATAACTGGTGTTCATACACACCGTCTGATCACTTAGTACACGGCTGTGTACCTTGAATAATACAATATATAAGCCTTATAACTGGCAACTGTACTGTGCGTTCTCTTGCAAAGTAATTTCTCATAACTGTTGTTCATATACACCGTCTGATCACTTAGTACACGGCTGTGTACCTTGAAAAATACAATATATAGGCCTTAACTGGCAACTGTACTGTGCGTTCTCTTGCAAAGTAATTTCTCATAACTGGTGTTCATACACACCGTCTGATCACTTAGTACACGGCTGTGTACCTTGAAAATATACAATATATAGGCCTTACAATTGCCAAACTGTACTGTGCGTTCTCTTGCAAAGTAATTTCTCATACCTGGTGTTCATACACACCGTCTGATCACTTAGTACACGGCTGTGTACCTTGAAATATACAATATATAGGCTTTACAATGCCAACTGTACTGTGCATTCTCTTGCAAAGTAATTCTCATAACTGTTGTTCATACACACCGTCTGATCACTTAGTACACGGCTGTGTACCTTGAAAAATACAATATATAGGCCTTATAACTGGCAACTGTACTGTGTGTTCTCTTGCAAAGTAATTTTCTCATAACTGTTGTTCATACACACCGTCTGATCACTTAGTACACGGCTGTGTACCTTGAAAAATACAATATATAGGCCTTAACTGGCAACTGTACTGTGCGTTCTCTTGCAAAGTAATTTCTCATAACTGGTGTTCATACACCACCGTCTGATCACTTAGTACACGGCTGTGTACCTTGAAAAATACAATATATAGGCCTTATAACTGGCAACTGTACTGTGTGTTCTCTTGCAAAGTAATTTCTCATAACTGTTGTTCATACACACCGTCTGATCACTTAGTACACGGCTGTGTACCTTGAAAAATACAATATATAGGCCTTAACTGGCAACTGTACTGTGCGTTCTCTTGCAAAGTAATTTCTCATAACTGGTGTTCATACACACCGTCTGATCACTTAGTACACGGCTGTGTACCTTGAAAAATACAATATATAGGCCTTATAACTGGCAACTGTACTGTGCGTTCTCTTGCAAAGTAATTTCTCATAACTGGTGTTCATACACACCGTCTGATCACTTAGTACACGGCTGTGTACCTTGAAAAATACAATATATAGGCCTTATAACTGGCAACTGTACTGTGCGTTCTCTTTGCAAAGTAATTTCTCATAACTGTTGTTCATACACACCGTCTGATCACTTAGTACACGGCTGTGTACCTTGAAAAATACAATATATAGGCCTTATAACTGGCAACTGTACTGTGTGTTCTCTTGCAAAGTAATTTCTCATAACTGTTGTTCATACACACCGTCTGATCACTTAGTACACGGCTGTGTACCTTGAAAAATACAATATATAGGCCTTAACTGGCAACTGTACTGTGCGTTCTCTTGCAAAGTAATTTCTCATAACTGGTGTTCATACACACCGTCTGATCACTTAGTACACGGCTGTGTACCTTGAAAAATACAATATATAGGCCTTATAACTGGCAACTGTACTGTGCGTTCTCTTGCAAAGTAATTTCTCATAACTGGTGTTCATACACACCGTCTGATCACTTAGTACACGGCTGTGTACCTTGAAAAATACAATATATAGGCCTTATAACTGGCAACTGTACTGTGCGTTCTCTTGCAAAGTAATTTCTCATAACTGTTGTTCATACACACCGTCTGATCACTTAGTACACGGCTGTGTACCTTGAAAAATACAATATATAGGCCTTAACTGGCAACTGTACTGTGGCGTTCTCTTGCAAAGTAATTTCTCATAACTGGTGTTCATACACACCGTCTGATCACTTAGTACACGGCTGTGTTACCTTGAAAAATACAATATATAGGCCTTATAACTGGCAACTGTACTGTGCGTTCTCTTGCAAAGTAATTTCTCATAACTGGTGTTCATACACACCGTCTGATCACTTAGTACACGGCTGTGTTACCTTGAAAAATACAATATATAGGCCTTATAACTGGCAACTGTACTGTGCGTTCTCTTGCAAAGTAATTTCTCATAACTGTTGTTCATACACACCGTCTGATCACTTAGTACACGGCTGTGTACCTTGAAAAATACAATATATAGGCCTTATAACTGGCAACTGTACTGTGTGTTCTCTTGCAAAGTAATTTCTCATAACTGTTGTTCATACACACCGTCTGATCACTTAGTACACGGCTGTGTACTTGAAAAATACAATATATAGGCCTTAACTGGCAACTGTACTGTGCGTTCTCTTGCAAAGTAATTTCTCATAACTGGTGTTCATACACACCGTCTGATCACTTAGTACACGGCTGTGTACCTTGAAATACAATATATAAGCTTATACTGGCAACTGTACTGTGCGTTCTCTGCCAAAGTAATTTCTCATAACTGGTGTTCATACACACCGTCTGATCACTTAGAACACGGCTGTGTACCTGAAATATACAATATATACAATATATAGGCCTTTCAATTTGGCAACTGTACTGTGCGTTCTCTTGCAAACTAATTTCACGGCCTGTGAAGGCAAAATATTGTAAAAAAAAAAAAATGCGGCGGGGGGGCTAGCGGAATAGGACGTGGACGAGGACGGGGGCGCGGAAATGCTGTTGGGGGCCTTGTTGAAGCCAGTGGGGATACAATGCGTGCTGGTGAGGGTCAGCCAGGATCCCGCTCATCCAGAATCCCTTGCCTTTATGGGACAGTTAAGCAGGGGGCGGGTTTACACCGCTGTTGAGGCCTGAGCAGGTTGAACAGGTGGTGCCAATGGATAGCCGATAGCGCTTCCACACAGTTGTCCACCAGCCAGTTCATCCACACAGTCTCACTCTGACCCTCCTTCCTCCACACCTGGGCCAACAGAGTCATCCCACCCTTGACCCTCCCAGGAGCTCTTTTCGGGTCTTTTTCAGATGTGCCGGAAGAATCCCAGGAGCTAGGAGAGGAATTTGTTTGTAGTGATGCCCAAACCCTTGAGTTTTCGCCATCTCCTGCTGATGTGGACCCTGAACCAGCATCTGTTATCATGAGCGATGATGATGATGAGACGCAGTTGCCATCAAGGGAGGCTGTTGGAATGTCCAGTGGGCAGGAGGAGGAGCAGAGTGAGGAAGAGGAGGTGGTGGATGACGAAATGACCGACCCCACTTGGCCAGGGGTGATGTCCAGCGGGGAAAGCAGTGGAGAGGTGGTGGTCTGCGCAGCACCGAAAAAGGCAGCAAGAGGCAGAGGGATGTCCAGAGGCAGAGGGATGTCCAGAGGCAGAGGGATGTCCACAGGCAGAGGGATGTCCACAGGCAGAGGGATGTCCACAGGCAGAGGGATGTCCACAGGCAGAGGACAGTCCAGACAAAGTAGTGAGGCCACAGCCAGCACGGCCGAAGCTGTTCCCGGCAGCGGGCAGTCGCGCGAAGCTCCCCCATCGAGGCCTCGTACTTCTGTGGTGTGGAGATTTTTTAATGTTTGTGCGGATGACAAACTGAGCGCGGTTTGCACACTCTGCCACTCAAAACTGAGTAGGGGCTCTGAGAAGAGCAATCTGACCACCTCAGGCATGCGGCGTCACTTGGAAGTCAAGCACTGGGCTGAGTGGGAGAGAGCAAACGCAATACAAACTGCGCCCGGTCCTGCTGCCACTGCCTCTTCCCCTTTGTTGTGTGCTGCCACTGCGGTCCAGACCTCCAACCAGGACACCTCCACATCTGCCTCTGCCTCGGCTACTTTGGGGCCTTCTCCTCAGCCTCCCCTTCCCCGCCTCTTCGCCTGCACCCTCACACTCCTCGTCCCAACAACTGTCCATCTCGCAGGCGTTCGACCGCAGGCGGAAGTACGCCTCGAGTCACCCCCAAGCCCAAGCCTTAAACTGCCACATCTCCAAACTGCTGGCCCTGGAGATGTTGCCGTTTAGGCTTGTGGAGACGCAGGCCTTCCGCGACCTGATGGCGGCTGCCGCACCTCGCTATTCCGTCCCCAGCCGCCACTACTTTTCCCGGAGTGCCGTCCCCGCCCTGCACCAGCACGTGTCGCGTAACATCAGGCGGGCCCTGAGGTACGCAGTCAGCGCAAAGGTCCACTTGACCACCGACTCGTGGACAAGCGCTTGCGGCCAGGGACGCTACATCTCTTTGACGGCACACTGGTGAATGTAGTGGAAGCGGGGACGGGGTCGCAAACAGAGACGGCCTACCTACCACCCCGCCCAAGATTGCCAGCATGGGTTCTGATAAACCCCCTCCTCCTCCTCCTCCTCCTCCTCCTCCTGTGCCTTAACATCTCCCTCAGCCGCTAGCTGGAAGCGTTGCAGCACTGGCGCGGGGAGACGTCAGCAGGCGGTGCTAAAGCTCATCAGCTTGGGCGACAGGAAGCACAGCGCCC